>BTPG01000002.1:321704827-322044827 GCA_036245525.1 Semisulcospira habei
TCGACCGGAAATAGCGTGGGGGTCGACCGGGACTGGGCAGGCCCGATACACGGATTGGTT
The DNA here is from genome assembly GCA_036245525.1 of Semisulcospira habei. Taxonomy (NCBI): domain Eukaryota; kingdom Metazoa; phylum Mollusca; class Gastropoda; family Semisulcospiridae; genus Semisulcospira; species Semisulcospira habei. The sequence continues at coordinate 321,704,888 of BTPG01000002.1, forward strand.
AGCCTCGCGATCTAACTTCCGGTCTGGGTGGCGGGTAAAGGGGACGCCATCAGTTTCGGGGATTACCCGCTCTTGCCGAAGACGTGGTCGGTAAACGTGCGGTCATCTTTTCGAAATAAACACCACAGATGACAATCCGTTCTGGTCTACGATCTCGGACTTTGCAGCTCTAGACTGTCTTCTCCTAATCAGAAAAAGAAAGAAACAAAGAAGCTCGTGTGTTGGCCTGTGACTCTGGACCTTACGGCTTGACAGCGCCGTAAGGTCCAGAGTCACAGATCAACACACAGACCGGTCTGATCATGATAACCGTTTGTATCGTTGCTGACATTATCATCTTTGTTGGCACAGAAAACGTGGGCCCTGTGTTAAGCCGTGCAGAAGCTGATGAATATCTGCGCAACTAACACACGAAAGACGTTCGGACGTCAGGGTAATCTGTCTCTGTCGCTAAGATTCCGAGGCATTCACACGTACAGGCAAGTCACGAAAGTGTCAGCCCCAGCCCTCTGCACCCCGTACTGTGCACGACAAAACCACACCACGGATGTCCTCCCACCCTGTATACACAAACAACCCTTCCTCGGAAGATCACAAATGAAAAACAAGGAAGTATTGGCCCTCGTAATGCGCATAAACCCTTATTCAAGTGTTAGCAGGGGAGAATACTCGGCGTTTACAAATAGATGCAATAGAAGAAAAAGAATGTGCAAAATCTGTTTACTGTGAGGTTGCGTCCTTGCACCCCCCCCCCCCCACCCCTAAAACCACACCCCGTTTTCTTACACCTGTTTGTGAACAGCAGAAAAAAACACTCCTTATCAAATGATTTCACAATGAGGCCTGGCCTTCACATTAAATATTCCAGCTCAATCCAACAGCAGACTCAGTTTTACTGCATAAAACATTCCGGTGGGTCCATCTCCCGAGACCAAGACTTTCTGCTGCATAGTTCATCTGCAAGCCACTTCTATCAGCAAGAGGCATAGATCCTCATGAGCCCCCGCGCTCTGCAGTCAGCTCTTCTCTAATAAAAATTTTTAAAAAGTGATATGAATGATGACAGCGCGGCACGAACCAATGACGCGGAGACACAAAGCTGATTACGTTTACTGTGGCTGATCCGTATTACTCCCCCGGGACTCTAATGAGGTCGCAATTCCTGTTTACGCCTTCGATAAAGTACAGGTATGCGTGTGTTCGGTCGCTTTTTCATTCAGTGAAAAGTGTGTAATTGGCTTTATTCAATATTAGACGGATTCTGTGTGCGTTACTTGATTGTTTGATTTGACAGTAGGCCTATAGGTTATGTGGTAAAGTGGACGAATGCCAGATGGTTTATTATTCCAATGTAGTCGTGAAGGGGGGAGGGGGGAGTGTGTGCCTGGGGCGGGGGGGAGGGGGGGGAGGCATGCGGTGGGCCTTCAGTTGCCTGTTGGGTCCGCTGTCAGTTAGTTGGTTGCTCGATGGACCGATGGGAAATTCAAGAATAAACGGGGCGAGACATAATGATTGCCAGTGTGACATATTGGTAGCGTGGCAACTTGGCTGGTTGTCTGTTTGTTTGGTCAGTTGGCTGGATAACTGGCCGGTTGGTCGGTTGGTCGGTCGGTTGGTTAGTCGGTTGGCTGACTGGCTTGTTATTGTTAATGTGACGTATGTACACGTGCTATATGGCTTGTTATTGTTAATGTGATGTGTACACGTGCTATATGGCTTGTTATTGTTAATGTGACGTATGTACACGTGCTATATGGCTTGTTATTGTTAATGTGATGTGTACACGTGCTATATGGCTTGTTATTGTTAATGTGATGTGTACACGTGCTATTTGAATTGTTATTGTTAATGTGACATATGTACACGTGCTATATGGCTTGTTATTGTTAATGTGACGTATGTACACGTGCTATATATCTTGTTATTGTTAATGTGACGTATGTACACGTGCTATATCATCTTGTTATTGTTAATGTGACGTATGTACACGTGCTATATGGCTTGTTATTGTTAATGTGATGTGTACACGTGCTATATGAAATGTTATTGTCTATCAACGCCAGCCAAGCCAGACGATGTGAAAAGGTCCCGTCGCCCGCATGATCAATTGTTCTGGACACTACATTTCGCAAACACTCAACCCAAGAAAACTCACACGACCCGAGGATGCAAACGTAGCCGGACTTTTCAAGCAAGAGGTACAGATTCTCATGAGCCCGTGCGAAGCATGGGCTCATGAGAATCTATGCTTCTGGCAGGTGGAACGGAAAAATTGTGAAGGTGATTTCCAGAGAGATCAATGTTAATGTACTAATTAGCCAGCTTGGCACAAAGACCGATTGATTCTCTGTCAATGTGTCCAGTCCCTATGTCCCTAATTTCTTTGTTGTCCTGTTCTTCGATGAGGATAGAAGGAGAGGGCGGGGAGGGAGAGAGAACGACAAGAGGGGGGGGGGTGGGGGGTGGGGGGCGGTGCTGGCAGTCGCCGTTCATGTTGTGACACCCTCCATCTCTAAGAGGCTAGAAAGAACCCAAAGAGCCGGCATTCATGAGATCGACAAAAGATCCTTGTAAGCCCAGACTGATACGAACACTCGTGGTCTATAAAATGCATAGTATGATTGATATGAACCACCGAATGTCGGATCGCGATTTATCTGCATGAATCATATACTGATGAGCAAACGAAATGCGACATTTTTGGAATGATCGGAAACACTGAAGTGTTTAGTATGGCAGCACACTGAAGTGTTTAGTATGGCAGCACACTGAAGTGTTTAGTATGGCAGCACACTGAAGTGTTTAGTATGGCAGCACACTGAAGTGTTTGTATGGCAGACACTGAGTGTTAGTATGGCAGCACACTGAAGTGTTTCCGATAATTCCAAAAGCTGTCGCATTTCTTTTGCTCGTCAGTATATTTACCAAAATAATCACCAGAAAATGCGAACAGCTTAAAGTTGCAATTGGCATAGATCTTCATGGGTTCCCGCAACTGCGGGGTCTCATGAAGATCTATTAACCCCCTGCTGTAGCTGTGTAGCTTTTTACGCATGTGGTGTTTGTTTTTTTTTCGGGCGCAGGTGACTCAACAATACAAAATAATAGACAAATTACAAAATCAATAATACAAAATAAGCAATGGTTACTGGTAAAGTGGAATAGTTCGAGATGTAATAAATCAACTTCTTACTGTACAAGGAAAAGGGAGGAGTGTACGGTGAGGGTGGAGGTGGTGGGTGGCCCATGGGACCGGGGGTGGGGGGGGGTGGGGGGCATAGGGTAGAGGCATTGATGGACTGTTCAGGATGTAATTGGAGCCTCATCCAATCAGCGTATCAATCAGTTCCTTGATTAAGTTCATAAATAATTGCTTGTTATGCAAAGTGTTCCGGGCGCGTTGAAGAAAAACCTAAGACACTGGTCTTCATCTGTGTAACCAGCTGGCTTCAGCGAATTTTTTTTTTAAAAAATCATTCCACCCCAGACACACCACAGAAATATAAAGATCGACCATGATAGTTCAAGGGTGATGCCAGAATAGCTTGGCGCCTATGGGCGCCAAGCTATTCTGGCATCACCCTTGAACTATCATGATCGATCTGTGTCCTGCACTGCAGTGCAGTCTGCAGACGACAACGGCAACATTTTAAGGATTTTGGTGTTGGGGTCGAATTAGTTAAACTGAGAAAAAAAAAAGAAAAAAAAAAGAAACGCCTGAAGAGGCGAAACACTTGACCCCCCCACCGCCAGTGGCGGCAGATTTGTGTTTTTGATATCGTTGTAAACTCCACCCACTCAACCTCAAAGATCCCCAGCACCTCCAAGAAACACGGATGTAAAGTGCTTTGAGCAAGAGGTATAGATCCTCATGAGCCCCCGCGAGCTGCGGGGGCTCATGAGGATCTATACCTCTTGCAGCTGGGTGGTGTTGCATTTCTTTTCTCGGCAGTGAAGAGGTTAACCCCTGGCGGCTACTGCTAGCGTCTTTTCCCGGCGCCGAGTGATATCGTCAGTAACATTGAAAGGGTTAACCTCCTTGGGCGTGCCTCTACCGGTACTGTCTACGACAGTCTGTGGTTGTACTGTTTACAGCACTAGTGGCTGCAAGCACAAAAGGGCGGGGCGTGGGGTGGGGGGGGGGGGGGGGAGGGGAGATGTTAGTTTGTTATTTGGGTTTAACGCTGAGCAGGCAACTAAGGCTATCTCACGGCGGAGGGGGAGTGGAGGGGAGGCCTACGTGTCGGAAACACCCACTCCGTTTCTTATACCCCATTCAGCCCTGACGCACAACAGCAGGAGATGGATCGACCATGATAATTCAAGGGTAGGGAAGGGGAAGGGGGGGGGGGGGGGGAGGAATAAATTAGCAAACCGGTACGAAAGTTTCTAGTGATATACCGACAACTAATATATCAGCCTCGAAAGCAACCCTTCTCTCTCTCGCTCTCTCTCCCCCCTCCCCCCCCCCCCCCCCCCCCCCCCCCGGCCCTCCGCCCCCCTCCCCCCCCCCCCCTCCTGATCTCCGTTCATTTGTAGTACACACCATATGCGCGATTTATGCAATTTATATGTTGGAATTTTTTTATCATTTTTTAAAAATTCTCTTTAAAGGTTTCTTAACACATTTCTTTTCTTTTCTATCGCGCTATATTCATCAGTATTTTGTTTGCTAGCACATAATTGAATTCCTTAGAGGAGTGTGTGTGTGTGTGTGTGTGTGTGTGTGTGTGTGTGTGTGTGTGTGTGTGTGTGTTTGCGAGTGAACATGCGTGCGTGTGTATGTGTCTGACCTAGTTATGTATTAGACCATTGTTTTGTTTATGAAAATGTTGATAAGTAGTTTGTAGCAACGGCAAGTTTGAGTTTGTAGCAACGGCAAGTTTGAAAATTGGTCTTGCAACCAAATACTTCTACCGTTGTAAAATAAAAGTTCATTGTTCATTGTTCTCTAAACTACACAATTCAAAAAACAAATGAATCGATAGTAAACTCATCTGCCGCATCCGTACACGCGGCCTACGTCTCGAACATAGGGGTCCGTGGATAGTAGCTTTGACAAATGCAAATCCACTGCGACATCGCGTGCGCGCAAGCGCCTATACTAAGCTCAAGACGATTAGTCTTGAGCTTAGTATAGGCGCTTGCGCGCACGCGGTGGCGCAGTGGATTTGCATTAGTCAAAGCTACTATCTACCAGAGATATGTAGGGGAGTCCCTACACATCTCTGTATCTACCGACCCCTATGGTCTCGAATAAGTTAACAGTCTACTTTAAAGAAGAAAAAAAAAAAAAAGAAAGAAAAGCGTTGATGTTATTTCACTTTGGTCTATACAGCCTCACGCTTATCAGCCCCCGCAAAACTAATTGTAAGCTGCTAACTAGGCCTACGTGTCGGAAACACCCACATCCGTCTCTTATACCCCATTCAGCCCTGACGCACAACAGCAGGAGATGGATCGACCATGATAATTCAAGGGTAGTGCCAGATTAGCTTGGCGCCTTCAGGCGCCAAGCTAATCTGGCACTGCCCTTGAATTATCATGGTCGATCCATCTCCTGCAACTGGTGCATAGTCATTAGATGACGCCTCCAAAATTTGGGAAACACGGCCTTCGGGCTGAATGAGTGAAACTGTTCCCCCGCAAACAAGGAACTAATCGAACAGGTTTGTGAACATGGACTATTGGGTGTCGTAGCTAGCAGACGACCAGCTAAAACGGGAGCCTCACTGACAGAAACAAATTGCGCTGAACAATTTCTCAGTCGAAATGTATTTCTACAGCTAACAAATCTGTGTTGTTTATACATTGTAGTAAACCCGTTCTGAAAACAAAAGGCCAAACACAAACTGGAATTAGCACGTTGAACGAGCGACAGAAAGTTTTCGGAACACGATATTGTTACGTCGATGTTCGCTTTGGATTCCTCCGTGGGATTTCATCGTGTGTATGAGGAAATGCACAGCTTTGGCCCGGTATTGTCAGTCCTACGCCGACAAGTGTTTTTTGGGTGGATTCCCTATCGGTAATATATGCAATGACGTAATGATAATTACACTTTTCCGCAAATACCTCTTCTCGTAAGCCGCTATCTAAAACTACAGGATTCACATTGATTGTTTAAAAATATTAGTAAACAAACAAAAGTGAATATAGACGTAAGGAAAAACACACATACATAAAAAGGAAAAAATCGGGTGGAAAAAAAGATAAAATTTCACAATAAATGCTAATACATATATTTTTTTAAGCTTTCTTTTTTAAAAAAAAGTTGCAAAACAGACTAGGTTACTTCACAGCTTATTGCTACTAATTAACTAATTATGTAATCCACTTTAGTCCTAACAGACAAGGTCTTGCACAACTTGCACAAATAATTCATATCTGTAGCAAAACTCCCCCAAAAACGGGGGAGACGGGTGCCTCAGTTTCCAATAATAAATTAATCTACCCTTTTTTTCTTTTTTTTTCTTTTTTTATTTTTTTGACTAGGCCTTTCAGTCCCGAAACTTTCTAGCCCGTTACAATTGGACAGCGTACCGGCAAATCTACCGATCACGCCACCGAGGCACCCGCACAAAACTCAACTTTGTAATCGGGGTCTTTCTTGGCTTTCTAAACGTTGCACAAGGCCACGTGCAACACGGAAGCACCGCTTAGCACGTGGAGGTTGTGCGTTGTGGTCAGTTTCTAGTACTTTCCACTCTGCATTATAGAAGCACTAGAGCGTGGAAACAAAACACTGCACTCAATAGAGCACGGAAGCAGACTCCAACTGACCCAGTTTCGATGTTAAGTCGGAATTAACCCTTTCAGTCCCAATGATTGATTGATTTTTTGTACATTGCTTAACGTCCCGACAGCAACAAGACTTTCTCAGGACGTGCCTGCACTGCTTATAAAAAAACAACAACAACAAAAAAAAAAACACACAACAACAACAAAAAACTAAACAGCCGGTCCATACGTTAAATAAACCTACGACATGGGGCCTAAATAAAGCAAAGACCATTTAGCAACACACATCCAATATCAAGAGCTACAGGCAGCGCAGACAGTAGGGAGAGTTTAAAAAAGGCAAATACAGGTGAATGGACCAAGGGTAGACAGAAACACATGCCCCAGAATAGAGGGGAAAACTCACCCTGTGAGCTGACCAGGGTGACCCTGGGAACTAAAAAGTAGTTAACCCCACCCAAGTCCCCCAGGGCAGACCCGGGTTGGGACCTTTTAGCCCCAAGGTCCCATTTCTAAAATTTTGGAGGTGTTGCCTAACGACTATTAGGTCTCAGCAAGAGGCATAGATCCTCATGAGCCCCCGCATTCGCGGGGGCTCATGAGGATCTATGTCTCTTGCAGTTGGACCAGTTCACTTTATCTCGACAGGTTAACAATCAATAAGACTTTTTTTTTCTTTTCTTTTTTTCAAGACGTGCCTACGCTGCTTGTGTCAAAACTAATTCAATGTATATCGGCGCTAGGTCTGAAATCCAAACTAAACGCAACAAACTAGCATCTAAACCTAACATGTGCCACAAAAAGCCAGAAGGCGAAAAACCAATCACAGTCACCGAACTCGTCATATTTTTTTCAGATATCAGATAATTATCTCGTGATCACCAGCCATACTATTTCATTAGCAACGGTGCGCTGGTTGCACGTCGCTTAACTCATTCTACCCCAGACACACCACAGCAAGATAAGGATCAACGATGATAGTTCAAGGGTGATGCCAGAATAGCTTGGCGCCTATGGGCGCCAAGCTATTCTGGCATCACCCTTGAACTATCATGGTCGATCTGTGTCCTGCACTGCAAAGCAGTCTTCAGAGGACAACGGCAAGTAAATTTGAGGATTTCGGTGTTGGGGTAGAATGAGTTAAAGTACCATTACGTATAAATTTGAAGACAGGTTTCCGCACCATTTGTGTTTGTTATGTCTTGTGGACACACCTAATGAACTTTAACAGCAGTTTGGACACTCAGCAAAAGCACACGCGTAATCGCACTTATTTATTCTGACCAGCCGTTAGCGTGTCAATCTACTTTAACTGTTTCTCGCACTGATAGCGTTGCATTTCTAGAATGGAGTGGAGTCATTGTCAGGTTACTTAATATAAAGACAACGTGTGCTGAACTGTACGTACACTTTTGTTTCTGAAATCTTGTGTCTAAATGAACCATAACTAAACCTGTATGTAGCGTTTCGTTGATTGATTGATTGTACAATGCTTAACGTCCCGACAGCAACAAGGCTTTCTCAGGACGTGCCTGCACTGCTTGTGAAAAAAACAAAACTAAACAGAATATTGAATGTATGTCGCCAGCCGGTCCAATACGTTAAATAAACCTACGACATGGGGCCTGAATAAAGCCAGGACCATTTAGCAACACACATCCAATATCAAGAGCTACAGGCAGCGCAGACAGTATGGAGAGTTTAAAAAAGGAAAATACAGGTGAATGGACCAAGGGTAGACAGAAACACATGCCCCGGAATAGAGGAGAAAACTGACCCACCCTGTGGGGCTGACCAGGGTGACCCTGGGAACTAACAAGTAGTTAACCCCACCCAAGTTCCCCAGGGCAGACCCGGGTGGGGGAATGTAGCGTTTCGTAACCATCTGTTACAGAAGTGTATCCGCCTTTGAACAGTTAAGGCGGTAGCCGTGGGCCTTCAACGTCCCGATAGCATCAAGACTCTTTAGCAAAGGTAGTATATTACATGAACTTATAAAACCTTTCAAGACCACGTTTACATAGATAGCATCCCCGCACTACATGTGATAGTCTCGCCGCACCAACATAGCATCCCCACACAGGTAGCTCACCGCCCAATAGCATCCCCACACTACATGTGATAGTCTCGCCGCACCAACATAGATAGCATCCCCGCACTACATGTGATAGTCTCGCCGCACCAACATAGATAGCATCCCCACACTACATGTGACAGTCTCACCGCACCAACATAGATAGCATCCCCACACTACATGTGACAGTCTCACCGCACCAACATAGATAGCATCCCCACACTACATGTGATAGTCTCGCCGCACCAACATAGATAGCATCCCCACACTACATGTGACAGTCTCACCGCACCAACATAGATAGCATCCCCACACTACATGTGACAGTCTCGCCGCACCAACATAGATAGCATCCCCACACTACATGTGATAGTCTCGCCGCACCAACATAGATAGCATCCTTACACTACATGTGACAGTCTCGCCGCACCAACATAGATAGCATCCCCACACTACATGTGACAGTCTCGCCGCACCAACATAGATAGCATCCCCACACTACATGTGACAGTCTCGCCGCACCAACATAGATAGCATCCCCACACTACATGTGACAGTCTCGCCGCACCAACATAGATAGCATCCCCACACTACATGTGATAGTCTCGCCGCACCAACATAGATAGCATCCCCACACTACATGTGATAGTCTCGCCGCACCAACATAGATAGCATCCCCACACTACATGTGATAGTCTCGCCGCACCAACATAGATAGCATCCCCACACTACATGTGATAGTCTCACCGCACCAACATAGATAGCATCCCCACACTACATGTGATAGTCTCACCGCACCAACATAGATAGCATCCCCACACTACATGTGACAGTCTCACCGCACCAAGGTGTCTGGGATATCATGGTGAACCTGTAGCCCGTTCGCAACTAGAGTGTGAGATTGTTCGCATAAAAAACCCGACATATTCCACACTTAAATGGACAGACAAACAGTTAGATCCCCTGCCCCCGCCTATCAGGCACTCATTCGCCAGCCCTGCGTATTTCTCTGTGGGCCGGCGAATGGGTGCCTGATAGGCGGGGACAGGGGATCTAACTGTTTGTCTGTCCAGCGCTGAGTCAGTGATTCCCCTTGGTTTGTGTACAATTCTGCCAGCGCTAGCCTGACCTATCTGGTTTGTGAGCACATTTGAATGGCTTAAAGCTCACTTCTTACACGTAGAAAGGCTACCCACAATCCGAAAATATACTCATTTTCCTAGTATTTATTTCGAAATACTAATAAGAAGTTTAGATCGCGAATCATAAAAAGTCTATATACCGAAATACCACAAGGGAAACATTTGCATTGTAACGAAGATTTACGTTTATAGATACCGAGTTCAAAATAGTTTTGTATTACACTTTCTTGTTTCGCATGTTGCAAATTAAACTGCATTCTATTTTTGTTGTTGAGCAAAAAGGACATTTGTTACGAATTTTATTTGTTGATTCAACTGTTGAGTTGGAGTTATTGTGTACTATTTACGAAAATAAATGTGTCGCCCCTGTTCAAAGGATGGCTTCGACGGACCTACATCGCTGTTTTGCGGTTGTGAAAGGTTCTATAAAACATAGAAGTGGAGTGTTCGTATACGATCATTTTTAGATAGACCTCCGACGGCTGACACTTCTGCAACTGTTTGCTCCATAGTCACAGTTGCAGAAGTGTCAGCCGCGATGTCTGTTTAGAACACTCCACGTCTGTGCTATAATAGTAACATATATACACCTCAGCAGACAGGGCCCTTTCATTACACAAACAGGACTGACAGCCATGCGTGGCGAAAAGACAGCGGACTTGCTCTGTATGGCGGCATGTCATTTGAAGAGTCCTGTTAAAATCACACTGGCACAGCTGCAGTGGGCATAAATTGATCAGTGGTCAGGTCGTACTCCATAGGCAATGTCTGTCCTGCCCCCCTCCCCCCTAACTCGCCCTTTAGGGTCGTCCATTATCACACCGATGAGGTGGCCGTAATCCCGAAGCTAATCATACGAAATAATCATACCATACGCGGCTGCAGAAATGCTCAATAATTCACCTAGATGCACTACTACATCACCGCCTTACATCAGAAGATGACGACACCCGCACAGAAGCTGATTAGAATTATCTCTCCCGAAAACGAACATCCCCGGTGCGGGTATCCTTCAAAAGTGTGTATCAGTGACAACCGCATAGGTCCTCAGTCAGTATTTAATATCTACAAGAGGCATAGATACTCATTAGAATGAGTATCCACGCCTTTGCTGAATAGGATTGACCCAGTTTATATCTAACCCTGAGGCTAAGAATTTTGTTTTAGGATTTCAGCGTGTGGTTGCGCATTAAAAATTCACGGGTCCCCATGTTAGCAGCTGCACCTAAATCAGACCGGAAGCAGGTCTTGTCACGTGACTGTCGTGACATGCGTCGTGGTCCGGTAGCGTCATATGAATAATTAACGCCATTTTGGGACAGGCGGACAAATAAGGTGTAATCGAACGCTGGTGAATAATCTCACAGGTACTTGTCATGATCAGGTCCGAAGTGGCTCTCGAGCAGTAAGGAACCACTCCTGTCTAGGTGTCAGGAGAGAGACTGAGACAGCGTGCGTTTCCTCCGGACTGATTACGCCACGGAAGTACCACTACAAGTTTGAATATTTCATTGCGGTTTTCCGTCGACGAAATACTGCGGCTCTCTGGGTGACGCTTAATATGAAAAACAATGTAAAGGTTTCCGCTAATCACGCGATCAGCCGTTTTCTTACATTCCAGAGTTACTGAAGGGTTGCATGCCAACATCTGATGCAAGGGATATTATTTATAAAGTTTGCGTATGAGTGCATGTTTCTGTAGCAGAGAGAGAGAGAAAGAGAGAGAGAGAGAGAGAGAGAGAGAGAGAGAGAGAGAGAGAGAGAGAGAGAGAGAGAGAGAGAGAGAGAGAGAGAGAGAGAGAGAGAGAGATTGCTTGCTTGCTTGTACATTGCTAAACGTCCCGACAGCAACAAGACTTTCTCAGACAAGGTGAAAGAGACAGAGACACAGCGAGAGAACGATTATTTTCCAAGAATACGTGATTTAGGTGCCTTCTGTTATTTTCTTAACCCTCGTAGCCCCAAGGTCCCATTTCTCAAATTGTGGAGGTGTTGCCTAACGACTATGTACCAGTTGCAGGGGATGGATTGACCAGGATAATTCGAGGGTAGTGCCAGATTAGCTTGGCGCCTTCAGGCGCCAAGCTAATCTGGCACTACCCTCGAATTATCTTGGTCAATCCATCTCCTGCTGTAGGGATTCGGGGCTAAATGAGTTAATCATGTCCTTACTACATCTACTATAAGAGAGAGAGAGAGAGAGAGAGAGAGAGAGAGAGAGAGAGAGAGAGAGAGAACCTGTAAAAGTTCCCCAGTCAACTGAACCTTACACCCTTGATTGTAAAAAAGAGTGAACGCGATCCAACTGCAAGAGGCATAGATCCTCATCAGCCCCCCGCGACTGCAGGGGCGCATGAGGATCTGTGCATCTTGCTAGGACCAATTTGTGTCCATGCTTCTCAGGCGGTGTCGGCTTTGGGTCGTTCAATGAACAAAGATTTCAGAAACAGAAATGTACGTACTGTGGCAGGGAAGGGGTTAAGGACAAAGCAGGACCGGATCCGTGGGGGGGGTTGGGGGGAGGGGGGTCGTCCATGGACCCCCCCCCCTCTTCCCCCATAAAAACTACAACATAAACTTTGATACACTGAAGGATGATCTTTGCTCACCTTGGTGAAAAAAACAAAATAAAGTCAGACTCAAAACAGTCAACACTCTGCTTTAGGTGTCTGCTTCAGGTGGTTAATTTCTCCCAAATTTGTTTTGTTGGACCCCCCCCCCAAAAAAAAAAAAAAAAAAAAAATCATGTAAGTGATACGGCCCTGCAAAGAGTTGGCTCATTCTCACCTAGCAATACGTTCTCCACCTTAAAGAAGTAGCTCTAAAAACTGCGTATCCGCTGCAAGAGATGCATCGACCACATCAGTTCTAATCTCCCACTACCCTTGACCTGTCAAGGTCCACCCGTCTCAACTGTAGTGTTTTCTGGGGTGACAGTTTCAAATTACAAATCCCAGGAAACTCGGGCTGATAAATTTAAACCTGAAACGCTGAAACCCAGGTGTTAAGAGAAAATAAAGTGTCTGAAAAAAAGAAATTAGATACTGGCGAAAAAAACTGGATTATAAAAGTACAGACCCAAAAAATATTGGTAAAAAGGCACATTAGAGAACTTCCTGCTAGGGGATATTTTATTTCGTCTTTTTGCACAAAGTTATAGAAGTTCTTTTGCACGTCAGTTGCTTAAACCTGCGCGAGCCAGTAAACAAGGTTCTCCGCTCTAGCAAGCTTAACTCATTCGAGACGTGCCGCCTACGGATACGCGGCAAACCGCCGCGTATCCGTAGGCGGCACTTCTCGAATGAGTTAAGTCGTGCGCAAGCCAATACGCAGTATGCTGCAGTAAGACGGAAATACCTTCCGCAGTGGCTTGCAAAGGATTTTCGCGTTTCGTGCAACTGCAGCTGATAGTGCTCGCAACATTTTGGCGCGAACTGAAATCACGTTACAAAGCGGTTGCCTCGTTTCATTTTGCTGTCCACATTCTCTGACGAAATCTCGAGAATCAACATGAAACAACAAGCGCAACTGGAAAGGCTCATAGCCGCCTTGTGAAGAAAGCCTTGGATCACATATTCCAGGGCCGGATCTGGGGGCGGGGTAGGGGGGTGGGGGAGATGGTTCTAGTGCTTGCGACTCCCCAGGCCAAACATAATTTCTTTAAAATGACATATCAAAGATCAAAGTCCCTTTATTTTTTTTGTTTGGAACACCACCATCTGCCCCCCCCCCCCCCCACCCCCGTTCTCGATATTTTCAGGGTGATGAGAATGTGCAACAGCCAGGTCCTCATACTTGCTTGGCGCTTACCCCCCCCCCCCCCCCCAACCTCCCATTTATTTATTTATTTTTTATTTATTTTATTTATTTATTTATATTATTTTAAAAATTTTATTATTATTATTTATTTTTTATTAATTTTTTTTTTTAATTTATTTATTTATTTATTTATTTTTATTTTTATTTTTTTTTGGGGGGGCGGTCTACTTTGGCGTTGGGATGCCTTTTGTGGCCGGTTGAAGGTTTCAAAGAAAAAACTTGCGCCCCCCCCCCCCCATTCCCCTCCCCCCTCCTCTCCACTGGAGGTAACTGATCCGCCACTGTGTTCTGGGGTATTTTTTTTCGTTTTTCTCGGAACCACATTGTCAGTTATGAGGCTGCACCCGATTGTCATCGATTAGCGCAAGATGATATGCCATAAATATTAACCCATTCAGCCCCAACGCGCTACAGCAGGAGATGGATCGACCATGATAATTCAAGGGTTGGTTGGTTGTACATTGCTTAACGTCCCGACAGCACCAAGACTTTCTCAGGACGCGCCTGCACTGCTTGTGAAAAACAAAACTAAACAGAATATTGAACGTATGTCACCAGTACGGAGAGTTTAAGAAAGAAAAATACAGATGAATGGACCAAGGGTAGACAGAAACACACGCCCCAGAATAGAGGGAAAACCCACTCTGTGGGGCTGACCAGGGTGACCCTGGGAACTAAAAAGTAGTTAACCCCACCCAAGTCCCCCAGGGCAGACCCGGGTGGGGGTGATAATTCAAGGGTTGTGCCAGGTTAGCTTGGCGCCGTCAGGCACCAACCTAACCTGGCACAACCCTTGAAGTATCACGGTCGGTTCATCATCCTGGAACTGGTACATACTTAAGTGACATCTCTAAAATTTGGAAAATACGGTCTTGGGGTTAAATGGGTTAACCAGCTCCCTTTAACCCTTTAGACTGCTGCTGACGATAGCGTTCGGCGGAGAGAAAAAAAACTGCGTAACGCGTTAAAAAAAAAAAAAAAAAGTTTTTAATCATGATCTATCCGACGGCTATCCAACATGTCCGCAGGTGACCAGGTCGCCACGGCGAGAGAAAAAAAAACAAACAAATAAACAAACAATCCGGTCAGGTGAGCATGTTTTTCCTGACAGCCAGATTTAAAGTAATTAGGTACCTGATATCCGGGTGTCAGGCTGGCTTTCAAGATGGATGGCGTTTGGATACTTTGATGCCGGTTCTTTTTTTTTAAAGTCAAAGTCCTTGTTTATCCTATTCCTCCGTTTATCTGGCAGGTTATTTTAAGTTTTAATGAGTTGTATGTTACGCAGAGCGCAGCAGTAGCCACTTCTTTCGTGGATTGTCACGTGCATTGACGTTTCCTACGTGCAAAGCGTGTGTCGAGTCTTTAACCCATTGAGCCCCGGATCCCTACAGCAGGAGATTGATTGACCATGATAATTCAAGGGTAGTGCCAGATTAGCTTGGCGCCTTCAGGCGCCGACAAACCATCTCCTGCAACTGGTACATAGTCATTAGGCAACACCTCCAAAATTTGAGAAACAGGACCTTGGGGCTAAAAGGGTTACAATGACCTGCTCCATCGCAATGAAATGGAAACTAAGAGGAGAGATTGAAACCCTTTTATTACATAAACAATTAAGGCGCGACGTTTCGGATCCGAGATCCCTCATCTGATGATAATTATGGAAACAATGTAGAACAGACAACAACGTGATAGAGAAAGAAAAGACGTCAAAAAATTCTTGAGTGACGTGAAGAAAGGTTTTATCACGAGAAAGTTCGCAATGTTTTCTTACAGGTTTTGATGCAAAATGGAAGACTTTTCTGGATCTGTTTCTCCGTCAGTTGCTCCGCATTCCAGTTCCTCTCTGTTGCGTGCGCCCTCTCACATGGTGTTTGAAAACAACAGTGTTATTTACGACGACAGTGTTATTTACGACGACACCGATAACCGCAGGGGCGGACTGGGGGATGGCGGGTTTCAAGGTTCAATTTTTTTAAATAATGCTATAACAAAGTCCCTTTTTAAGGTGTTTGGACCCCCGCCCCCCCCCCCCCTCCGCCACCCTACCCCCCCTTTTACAATTTTGGCGAGTCACCCCCGCACCCCCCCCCCCCCCTCCCTTTCGATTTTTCGGCCCTTGGAAGCAAGGTCTAGCATCGGGGAGGCCTTTTGCATCAGGTTGAAGGTCCCAAACAAAAAGTTCCCCTTCTAGGTAACTGATCAGCCCGTGAACCGGTTGTATCGGCCAATTTGAGCAATCCACCCCCCCCCCCACCCCCCCGCCATGGATCAGATCGCTTAATATGCGACGCTCTCATAAATGTATATGATTCATGTCCACTGGCAATGCAGTGTTTAAGGGAACTTAATGTCTAATGATAATGATTGCTGATCTGCGCATGCGTGCACAGTTTTGAGATTAAAAGGCCTTCCTGATATAATAACAGTTTAAACGCCGTTAACTCATTCAGCCCGGCGCACGCATTTCCCAAATTTTGGAGGTGTCACCTAACGACTATGCACCAGTTGCAGGAGATGGATCGACCATGATAATTCAAGGGTAGTGTCAGATTAGCTTGGCGCCGACAGGTGCCAAGCTAATCTGGCACTACCCTTGAATTATCATGGTCGACCCATCTCCTGCCGTAGGGCGTCGGGGTTGAATGGGTTAATGCTATGCCAGTGGTCCGCCTGCCCCCCCCCCCCCCCCTCCACTCCTTCGAAAGCACTTTCATTCCACTTCCCTTTCATTATAGCGGCTCAGAGACCATTGATCGTCATATTCCACAGCAGAGAGAAATCTGCTGACCTTCGGATGAAAAGCACAGACGTACAAACCAAGCATCACACGAGGTACGGATCTTCACGAGCATGCGGGGTCTCGTGAAGATCTGTTTCTCTTGCAGATGGCGGACATGACCTGAGGCCTCCTTTCGTTGATTACAGCTATTTGACGCATGCAGTCCGGATTTCGATAAAGCGCAGTGGAGTCATAATAACCACGGAGAAAGCTCGGAATCTGCACGGCATCACTTGAATACAAGTGGTAAGAAGAATGATCTTCTAAACGGAGGAACAGTTCGTGACAGCTCGTGTGAGCTGACAGCTTTCAAGATTGTGCAGACAAGTAACTGCTGAGTCGAAAAACAAACAAACAAACAAGACAGACAGACATACGAACGAACGAACAAACGTTTTTAAAAAAAAAAAAAAAAACACAGCAATATTTCTCTCTTTCTCTCTATGCCTTTCGCGGAGACCAATTTGTATCCATGTTTCTTGGACTGTTTTGGCTTGTATGCAGTTCAATGAAGAAAGATATCAGGAACAAAAATGTACGTACAGTGGCAGGGAAGGGGTTAAGCAGGTTAACTCATTCTACCCCAGACACACCACAGCAAGATAAGGATCGACCATGATAGTTCAAGGGTGATGCCAGAATAGCTTGGCGCCTATGGGCGCCAAGCTATTCTGGCATCACCCTTGAACTATCATGGTCTATCTGTGTCCTGCACTGCAATGCAGTCTTCAGAGGACAACGGCAAAATTTAAGGATTTCGCTGTTGGGGTAGAATGAGTTGATTAAAGTTACAGGGATAGCGGAAGTGGACGCGATCAGGCATTACTTCTCCGCGAGAGTATCCGCGATGGTGGTTTCCTGACGGCTTTTTGGTGTGCAGAGACATCATCTAAAAGGCAACCGTTTGACATCGTGGAATAAAGTGAAACCCAACCCTGCAATACTCAGTGTATATTACCTACTATAGCCATCTTGGGGAACTCATTACCAGCAGATATTGCTGCCGCCTCCTCCCTGTCTACATTCAGGACCAGTAGCACCTAAATAAGCTATGAGCTCCTAACGTCATGTTTTTACGGTCACACCAGTAAACTCTCGCCCTGACTATAAGCCCACTGTACCGTTGCCTGTTTTCTTCTCAAAATCTGGACTCTTAAATTGCCTTTACAGTAAGAACAGCGGTGTCAGTTTGTGCATACGCCCGCGAGCGCACGAGTTAGTTAGTTATTTGGGTTTAACGCCGAGCAGGCAACTAAGGCCATCTCACGGCGGGAAGGGTAAAAATCTGGTCAGCCAGACTAAAAGAAAGGTCTTAAGACATGATGTGAATATACCTTAAAAATATGTCAGGCTAAAATGTCGGCCGCGAGCGCAGGAGTGTGTGTGTGCGTGTGCGTGTATTATGGTTTGAATGAGTGGATGTGTAACCTGATTTTTTTTCATATAATTTTTGTTTGTTTGTTTGTTTGTAGCACTATTGATTTGATACGTATGTACATTTATATGAATAATTAACCGTAGTCTTATATCCTGTTCATATGTGTATCTTTTCTGTGCTGTTAGGCCATTGACCTGTGGGTGTACGCGAGAGAATGAGGTACGTGTGTCTGTCTGTGATGGTGTGTATGTGTATGTGTGTGTGTGTGTGTGTGTGTGTGTGTGTGTGTGTGTGTGTGTGTGTGTGTGTGTGTGTATTATTTTTGTTGTAGTGTGTAGCAAGGACAAGAATGAAAATAGGTCTGTGACCTAATCTTTATCTTTGTAAAATAAAGTTTCATTTCATTTCATTTACTGTCCAAAGTCAGAGAAGTGTGCCACGGCTAGACGTGCACAATGCACACCGACGACGAGATCGCATTGAGATCCTCACAGAAAACACTGTCAACTTCGGAAACACTGGGACTATCAGAGGTCAGTTTAACTCATTCGAGACGAAGGGCATCCGGATACGCGGCTTCAGCCGCGTATCCGGACATGCCGTTTGTCTCGAATGCGTTACAATCAGACTTTGTACAGGTGTATGTATATAAGTATGAGTTTTCTGCGTTTTCTGATTGCGTCACTTTAAATGCGCGGCAATTTCAAACGCCGAATCATCCCACCGCGGGATCGAAGGAACGCCGATTTAACTAGGGTCACCAAGAGGCACCGAGCCGCATGAGCCCCCGCATCTAAGGGCACTCGCAAAGTTCTTGGCCTGTAACTGCAGCTGGGTGGTGGCCGCATTGTTCTGACGGGGTTCAAGCGGTCTACGTGCAGGGAACAAAGCGCAGGTCTGCGGACAGCATAGATGCGCAGGAACCGCCTGGGCAATGACTCATTCAAATCTCCCCGCATCAACAGCTGCGGAAGTGTCGTATAGCGTTGCCGGCGGCAACGCTATACGACACTTCCGCAGCTGTTGATGCGGGGAGACTTGAATGAGTTGCTTGAGGTATCTCGACAGTGCGACACTCGGTTTACAACACAATGTTAACTGTTCGAGAATGTGAGAGTGTTTGTCGGAGAGCTGTGTAGATACATCAGTTTTAACAATGTCAGCTGCGGGACCTCGTGAGGATCTATACCTCACGAATATCTATACCTCTTGCAGATGGGAGGTGCTCAATTCATCTCGACAGTCAAGTGGTTAATGCGTGTATAACACTGTGCAATACGTGTATAACACTGTGCAATTTCTGGCACTATTCCAAACGTGATTTAGTTCAGCTGTCAAGCCTGACGGAACCGTGCTTGTGGCGGACTGGCTTCCCAAACTATCAGGGGTCAGTTGCTATAGCGGCGCACCTTGCTTAGTGGCTGGTGCAGGACTAAGGGCTCGCTCATGCAACTGGCCCCAGGGCTGGCTCTGGCCCTTGAACCTCCTGATAATGGCGTAACGACACAGACCATGTACAACTGACAGGCCTGTGCAGCAACGACCGTGCGTTTTCTTGTTTTAAAACGTTCTACCCTAGGACCAACATCCCCAAATTTTGAAGTTGCCCTATGAAGGACTGTATTACCAGGGGTCTGCTGCGTGGGTGAGCTTAATCCTGCGCCAGCCACTAAGCAAGGTTGGTTGTAGATTGCTTAACGTCCCGACAGCAACAAGACTTTCTCAGGACGTGCCTGCACCGCTGCTTGTGAAAAAAAAAAACTAAACAGAATATTGAATGTATGTCGCCAGCCGGTCCAATACGCTAATAAAGCTAAGACCAGTTAGCAACACACATCCAATATCAAGAGCTACAGGCAGCGCAGACAGTAGGGAGAGTTTAAAAAAGGAAAACACAGGTGAATGGACCAAGGGTAGACAGAAACACATGCCCCAGAATAGAGGGGAAAACCCACCCTGTGGGGCTGACCAAGGTGACCCTGGGAACTAAAAAGTAGTAAACCCCAACCAAGTCCCCCAGGGCAGACCCGGGTGGGGGTCCCAAATTTGGAAGTTGCCCCATAAAGGACTGTATTACCAGGGGTCTGCTGCGTGGGTGAGCTTAATCCTGCGCCAGCCGCTAAGCAAGGTGCAGGACTAAGCTCACTCATGAAACTCGCTCCAGAAAAGGTTTTGTAAGAGAGGCAGCTTTGATCATGAAATCCTGGAAATAAACGTTTCGTCATCGTCCATGTCTCTTAATGCCTTTTTTCCCCCATGAAAACGGAGAGCGTTGCCGCGGGCCCGTGACATTGGACCTTAAGGCGAACCCAGAGACCAACAAACAGATCAAGCTGAATTTCATTTTCACAGCTAACCCTTTTATTTTAACCCGTTCAGTGCCGGAAAAAAATTGAACACCACCCATCTGCAAGAGGCATAGATCCTCATGAGCCCCCGCAGTTGCGGGGGCTCATGAGGATCTATGCCTCTTGCCGACACCACTTTTGAGTCCATGCTCCTAGGACGGCGAGGACTCGTTGGTGCTGAATTGACGAAGACTGCAGAAAAACTGTTTCCGTCAACGGGCACTGACCGTATTAACTCACTGTGCCCGAGGTACGAAATACCCCCATTTGGGAGTTATCCTCTGAGGACTGCTTTACAATTCAGGAGACAGATCGACCATGATAGTTCAAGGGCGGCGGCAGAATAGCTTGGCGCCTATAGGCGCCAAGCTATTCTGCCACCGCCCTTGAACTATCATGGTCGAGCCATATCTCGCTGTGGTGTGTCGCGGGAAGAATGAGTTAGTGTAGGCGTATATCTAACGTTGTCTTCGTTTGTCAGATTTGATCAGCTTAACGAAACAAAAACACCATCTCTTCGTCAGATGCATTTTTTTTTAAAAAAGTCGACCCGTATGTTTCCGTGAGATGACGGTTAGGACACCTGAGACCAGTCAAGATTTTCGCAGTCATCCAATGGTTGCACCAGCACCGACTCCACAAAGCAGCGGAGGTGAAAGGAATCACACGTGTTAGGTTACAAATCCAGGCTTTAAATGTTAACCCTTTCACGACCGAGCACACACAGAACACCATCCAGCTGCAAGAGGAATAGATCCTCATCAAAAACGCGTACCGGTGTTGGAAAGGTATTTTTGGTCATACCAGTAGTTTCTCGACCTCCAGAAGCTAAAAGACCCGGAAGTAGAAGAGCTCTTCCAAGCCCAGGTGGGAGGCAGATTTGCAGCCTTGGCTACTTTGGACTGCGACGTAGACACCCTTGCTGGAAATATAAAAGAGGTGTTACTTTCTACAGCAGAAGAAGTGCTGGGGAAGCAGAGGAAGCGCAAACAGCCCTGGGTCACCGATGACATCCTCGATCTCTGTGATGAGAGGAGAGCCTGGAAGAAAAAGAGAGGCCAAGACCTCACATCAGCAAACAAGTACAGACTTGTCAACAAGAAGATCAGGAAGAGGATGAAAGAAGCCAAAGAAGATTGGATTGAAGACCAGTGTTGTAGCGTGGAAGAGGGCATGGCAAACGGCAACAGCAAGAAGGCTTATGAAACGCTAAGGACCCTCACCAAGACTCAACAGCGAACAGCCACAGTCATCGAAGACAGCAGCGGCCAACTCCTTACGGAAAACACTGCTGTACTAAACAGATGGACTGAGTACTGCCGAGACTTGTATAACTACAAGGCTGAGCCAGACACCAGCATCCTCCAAAACAACCAGGCTGGGGCCAGGAAGGCTGAAGACCTGCCAGTGTTAGCTGAAGAGGTGGAAGCAGCCGTACGCAGCCTGAAGGGAGGTAAGTCTCCAGGTGTAGACAACATACCTGCTGAACTGTTGAAACATGGAGGAGAAGTAACAACGAAGGTCCTCACTACACTCTGTCAAAAGATCTGGGAGCAAAAGAAATGGCCAGTAGAATGGACACAGTCTCTAGTGATCCCGCTCCCCAAGAAAGGAAACATGAAACAGTGCCAGAACTACAGAACTATCAGTCTGATAAGTCACCCTAGCAAAGTAATGCTTAGAATCATTCTCAACCGCCTCAAAACTTTCGCCGAGGAACTGCTGGCAGAAGAACAGGCTGGCTTCAGAGTTGGAAGAAGCACTGTAGAGCAGATTTTCAACTGCCGCGTCCTGATCGAGAAACATCTGCAGCATCAGCGCGAACTCTACCACAACTTCATTGATTTCAGGAAAGCATTTGATCGCGTCTGGCACGACGGACTCTGGCAAGTCATGAGATCGTTCAACATAGAGGAGGGACTGATCCAAATGATAGAAGCGCTTTACAAGAACGCCTGCAGCGCGGTTCTACTTAACAATCAGTCAGGCGAGTTCTTCAGGACGACGATCGGTGTCCGTCAAGGATGCCTGCTCTCTCCTGTCCTTTTCAACATATTCCTGGAGAAGATCATGCAGGAAACCCTCCACGACCACCATACTTCAATCTCTATTGGTGGCAGATCCCTGTGCAATCTTCGATTCGCAGACGATATTGACCTCATGGCAGGCAGCAATAGTGAGCTCCAAAACCTGACAGACAAACTTTCAAGTAGCGCAGGGTCTTATGGCATGGAGATCAGTACGGATAAAAGCAAAGTGATGATCAACACCACAAGCGACAGCAGCAGCAACATTCACATGAACGGCCAGAAGCTAGAAGAGGTCAATAGCTTCAAGTACTTGGGAGCCACCCTGTCCAAAGACGGTAGTTGCGTAGCAGAGATCCGTATCAGGATAGGTACAGCAACATCCGCAATTGCCAGGCTGGACAGGATATGGCGAAGTAACTCCATCAGCTTCACCATCAAGTACAGGCTTTACAAGTCCCTCGTAGTGTCTATTCTACTCTACGGCTGTGAGACTTGGACACTGCTTGCAGACTCAGAAAAGAAAATCCAGGCCTTTGAGAACAAGTGCCTGAGGAAGTTGCTCCGCATCTCGTACCGCGAGCACAAAACCAACGAATATGTACGGAGCATCGTCACCTCCCTGGTGGGCCCACATGAACCTCTTCTGGCAACCGTGAAACGGCGCAAGCTTGCTTGGTTTGGCCACGTGACCCGACACAACACCTTGTCCAAGACTATCCTCCAAGGCACTCTCGAAGGAAGTCGTCGGCGAGGTCGTCAGAGAAAGAGTTGGGTCGCAAACATAAAAGAATGGACCGAACTCGACATGCCAGACTTGCTTGCCACCGCCCAAAATAGAACTCAGTGGAGAGCACTGTCTGTTGCTGCTGCCTTTCAGTCCCCCCAACGCCCAGTTCGGGCAAGGGACTGATGATGATGATGATGTAGTTTCTTTCGGTATACCGGCAACCGCAAATATCACTGTTTAACACCACTCAGCCACACACATAGCGCTCACATAGCCACACACACCATTCTCTCTCTCTCTCTCTCTTTCCACTACAAAGTAAACGAATCAATAGTTAATAGTCTACTGCAACAACAGTAGATGAAATTTCACAGCTTTGGTGTCTAACCAAAATTCATGCTAATCAATCTATCTATCTATCTTCATCTCATCTCATCTCATCTCATCTCCTATCTCATCTCCTATCTCATCTCCTATCTCCTCTCCTATCTCCTCTCCTATCTCCTCTCCTATCTCCTCTCCTATCTCCTATCTCCTCTCATCTCCTCTCATCTCCTCTCATCTCCTATCTCTCATCTCTCATCTCCCATCTCTTATCTCTTATCTCTTATCTCCTATCTCCTATCTCCTATCTCCTCATCTCCTATCTCTCATCTCCTATCTCTCATCTCCTATCTCCCCTCTCCTATCTCCCCTCTCCTCTCCTCTCCCCTCCCCTCTCCCCTCCCCTCCCCTCTCCCCTCTCCTCTCCTCTCTCCTCTCCTCTCTCCTCTCTCCTCTCATCTCTCCTCTCATCTCTCCTCTCATCTCATCTCTCATCTCATCTCTCATCTCATCTCTCATCTCATCTCTCATCTCATCCTCCTCCTCCTCCTCCTCCTCCTCCTCCTTCTCCCCTCCTCCTCCTCTCCTCCTCCTCCCCTCCTCCTCCTCCCCCCCCTCTCCTCCTCCTCCTCCTCCTCCTCCTCTCCTCTCCTCCTCCTCCTCTCCTCCTCCTCTCCTCCTCCTCCTCTCCTCTCCTCCTCCTCCTCCTCTCCTCCTCCTCTCCTCCTCCTCCCCTCCTCCCCCTCCCCCCCTCCTCTCCTCCCCTCCTCCTCTCCTCCTCCTCCCCTCCTCCCCCTCCTCCTCCTCCCCCCCTCCTCCTCCCCTCCATCTTCATCTTCATCTTCATCTCATCTCATCTTCATCTCATCTTCATCTTCATCTTCATCTTCATCTTCATCTTTATCTCATCTCATCTCATCTCATCTCATCTCATCTCATCTCATCTCATCTCATCTCATCTCATCTCATCTCATCTCATCTCATCTCATCTCATCTCATCTCATCTCCTCTCCTCTCCTCTCCTCTCCTCTCCTCTCCTCTTCTCTTCTCTTATCTATCTATCTATCTCCCGTAGTCTTGCCGACCGTTGGGCACCACTGATGACTTGGCAACCAGCTTCCTCCAATCCTCTCTGTTCTCTGCCATTCTCAGCGTATCGCCCAGCTTCAGTCCTGTCCACTGAGATATTGTCCTCCCATCTTTTCCTCTGTCTTCCTCTCCTTCGTCCTCCTTGCACAGTGCCTTGCAGGATTGTTTTGGCAAGCCCTGCTGAACGCGTGACATGCCCATACCACTTCAGTTTGCGTTTTCTCACAATGGCTAATAAGTCTTCATAGGGCCCGATGGCTTGCCTGATTCTGCTTCCCACTTCCTTGTTTGTGATGTGATTTTTGTATGAGATGCCAAGCAGCCTTCGAAAACATCTCATTTCAGCGGCTTGTATCCTCCTTTCAAGGTCTGCTGTGAGGGTCCATGACTCGCAGGCATACAAGAGCACTGAGATGACTAAGGAGCGCATCAGTCTGATCTTGGAGCAGAGTGTGATGTTTCTGTCCTTCCATATGGTCTTCAATCTTGTCAGTGCTGTTGTTGTCTGCGCAATCCTGGACAGTATTTCTGGTTTTGATCCCCCATCTGTCACAATGGCTCCTAAGTATTTGAATTTCTTAACTGTTTCCAGTTTTTGGCCTCCAGCCATGATTTCAGTGCCAATGCCACTGGCGTTATTGGTCATCAGTTTGGTCTTCTCTGCACTGATTTCCATCCCATATGCAATGGCTGTACTATCCAGCTTTTCCACCAGCTGAGCTAGCTCCTTCTCTGTTCCTGCAAGACCATCAATGTCGTCCGCAAAGCGCAAGTTCGTGATTGTTCTGCCTCCAATACTGACAGTTCCTTCACGATCTTTCAGAGCGTCCGTCATGATTCTTTCCAGGAAGATGTTGAAAAGAGTAGGTGAGAGCAAGCAGCCTTGTCTGACTCCGACTATAGTCCTAAACCAGTTTTCTATTTTGCCGTTGAAGCAGACTGCGCTAGTGGCCTTGTTGTAAAGGTTTGCTATGACTTTGATCAGGTTGGCATTGATGTTGTATAGCTTCATGGTGGACCAAAGGGCTGCATGCCACACCCTGTCAAACGCTTTCTTGAAATCCACAAAGACATGATAGAGGTCCTGCTGGTGCTGGAGGTATCTCTCACATAGAACTCTCAGGTTGAAGATCTGTTCAGTTGTGCTGCGCCCTGGTCTGAAGCCTGCCTGTTCCTCAGCTATGATTTCCTCTGCCTGTGGCTTCAGCCTTTTCAGTAGGATCTTTAACATGACTTTGCTTGGGTGGGATATAAGACTGATCGTGCGATAGTTCTGGCATTGATGTAAGTTGCCTTTTTTGGGGAGAGTTATTATAAGTGATTGGGTCCATGGTGTGACTGCCAGATCTTATTGCAGATTGTTAGTAAGGCGCTTATCGTGTCTTCTCCCCCTTTTTGGACTAGCTCTGCAGGGATGTTGTCTGCTCCTGCTGCCTTCCCTTTTTCAGCGACTTCAGTCATTGCAGCCTCTACTTCTTCTCGGAGGATGGGATAGTTGCCATTGTTGGTCACGGGTGGGTTGACAAGTATGCCTGGGTCCCCTGCAGCTCGGTGGTTGTACAAATCTGAACAGTACTCTGTCCATCTCTTCAGTATGTCTTGGTCTTCCGTAAGACAGTTCTCTTCACTATCTTGAATGATCGAGGAGCGTCTTTGTTTTACACTGGTCAGGTCTTTCACCAGCTGGTATGTTTTTTGATATTATTTTTGTTCAGATTTTCTTCTACATGTTTACACTGATCTTCAATCCACTTCTTCTTTGCCTTTCTCATGCTTTTCTTGATATCCTGGTTAATTTCCCTGTATTGTTTAGCTCCTTCTACCTCTGATTTCTTTTTCTTTAATTCTCGACGCTTGTCACATAGAACAAAGATGTCAGCTGTAACCCAATGTTTCTTTGCTTGTCGGTGTTTGCCAAGGATATCACTGGCTGTTTGGGTTACAACAGTGTTAAATGTGTCCGTGTCTTCTGCACCCAGAAGTAGCAGTGGTGCGAATTTTCCTCCTATTTTTGCCTGAAAGGCTTCCGCTACCTCTGGGTCTTTCAGCTTCTCGAGGTCAAACTTGATTCTGGTGGGACCCTGCTTGTTGACCTTCTTTAGGCGGAGTCGGAAGGTCATCATCACTAAGTCATGGTCACTTCCAATGTCTGCTCCTGGAAAACTTCTTGTATTGGCAATGTTCACACTGGTTTGGAAGCGTCTCTTCACCATGATGTAGTCAATTTGGTTATGGTGCTCTCCGTTTGGGCTGTGCCATGTCCACCTTCTGGATGCTTTGTGCGGGCCAAACGTGTTCATCAGCTTTAGATCATTTGAGCTGGCAAATTCCAGGAGCCTTAAGCCTCTGTCGTTGGTCTCTGCATTGCAGTAGCGTCCGCATGTGCCTTTCCAGTTCCTAGCTAATCAGTTCCAGTTCATGCTAATCAGCCCTTTGGGGCGGTCCGTGGCGCAGTGGTTAAGGCGCCTGCCACCAATGCTAAAGGTGCGAGGTTCGATTCCGGGTTCCGGCGTCGGATTTTTCTCCTCTAGTAAGTGTCACCGTTAATTCGGGCGGACCGTCGGGGGTTCTTTTTCCGGGTACTCCGGCTCTTCCTCCCCCTTCACGTTGAAGCCAATTTAATAAAATTTCAAATACAAAACGATTTCCAAATACCGTCAGTAGCTCGCTTGAGCTTGCCCTTAGCACCACGCGAATGTTCTGTGTTTATGTACAGTGTGTGAGGGAATGCGCGTGATTCACGTGAGCGTGCTTGTTGGGTTCAGTTCGCGGCTACATTCTGCGCATTGAGTTATATTATAAATATGAGAAATGCGCCATATAAATACCATGTAATAATAAAACTAAATGTGTTGTTTACTACGCGTCAGGAACATCAACTCCGAATCCAACTAGTCCACTGCTATAACGAACATGTTTATTTTTATTTTTTATTTTTATTTTTGAAAATGTATTTATTTTTTATTTTTCTTATTTATTTATTTATTTTATTATTATTATTATTATTATTATTATTATTATTATTATTATTATTATTATTATTATTTTATTGTTGTGTGGTGGGGGGGGGGGGGGCATAAGTCTATGGTGGAGGAAGACTCGCCACAAACACTATATGGTGCCGCGTCAGCGGTTTTCCCCGATCTTGTACAGCCAGTAATATTCAGGGGCAAGTAGCATGAATGAACTTAGTCCTGCGCCAGCCACTAAGCAAGGTGCTCCGCTATGGCGGAGCACCTTGCTTAGTGGCTGGCGCAGGATTAAACTCATTAGCGAAGCACCTTGCTTAGTGACTGGCGCAGGACTAAGCTCACACATACAACTGACCCCAGTTGTTAACCTAATCTGGTCAGTACATCCCTTGAGCTATCACTGCCAATGTGTCCGGCTTGCGCGACCCTTTGCCTCTGTATTTTTTCTTCTTTTCTTTTCTTTTCTTTTTTCTGCAGGCTTCTCTGTGTGTCTTACAGATGGGAAGGTACCCAGATGACGGGGGACCGTGCCAGAGCTCACTTCTTTTGCCATCATCCTTCTCAGACCTCTTCACTAATGGCGTCTTTTTCCTGGCGACCATCTTTCTAGCAGACAACGCTCAGTCTGCACGAGATGTACTGACCCCACGCGACCCGCACGTGACATTCGTCAGTCCATTTTCCGTGCGGTCCGGCACAGTTCTAGTGGTCACTTTTTTGGACATAATTGGAAGCGGAGGCAACAAGACACATGTTAAACCCTCGACTGGTTTCTCTGTGTGATAAACACAGATGGAGATCAACTGAGGCTGTTGCTAGCAACAAGGGACTGATGAGAATCTTTGCCTACTGCAAATGAAAGGGGCAGGTTGAAGGACTATGCAGTCAATGCCGAAGTCTAGAAGCGCGGTTTCTGGTAAATGCAAAAAGACAAGAAGTTCAGTCCGTTTGTCAAAAGCGAGTTTTCGTTGTAACAAAATGAAATCCCCCCCCCCCCTACCTCACCCCGCACACACACACATCTCATTTATAAAGAAATATACTAACGATCTGCGACAAAATAAAAATTGTAGTGAAGTTACACTTTGTGTGTGCATTCACCATTGGTTAACCCTTTCAGCGCCTTGGCGCATTTCCCGAATGTTGGGAGTGTTACTTAACGACTACGTACCACTTGCAGGAGGTGGATTGACCACGGTAGTTCAACTCAAGGGTAGCCTGAAGACGCCAAGCTAATCTGGCACTACCCTTGAATTATCATGGTCAATCCATCTCCTGCTGTAGGGTGTTGGCGCTAAAAGGGTTAATGGTTACTTTAACATTCATCGTGGCAGTGGGGCCAAAGTGTGTTCAAGTCAACGAATGTCATTCTACACCCACCTCAGTCTCCACACCCACCTCTCTCAAAAATTGGCATAGGTAGATGTGTGTGAGAGACCGTAAATCCTGCGCAAGACACTAAGCGTAGTGGCGTGCGCAGGATTTTTTCTCTCATGCAACATGAACCCAACCTTGGTGATCAAAGAGACCATATTAATATGACTATTTTGCACGAGTAGGTGTGTACGGCGACAGCGGGAATCTTTCAGGCCACGCGGGTTTACAGAGGCCGCACCTTATCTTCAATCGTCAGCCTCGTTTGACAAGAGAGTTCAAGTGATAAGCGAGTGTTGACTGGTTCAAACTTGGTCACAGAGTGACCTTAAAATCGTCAGTGTAACGTACGTTTCCTAAACTCTAAAAAAAAAGAAAACGATTTACAAATTTGTCCCGCAATGTGGCCGACTTGTATTTGTCTCCTGTCGTCGATGCTCTGCCTGTCGGCGAATGCTGGGAATCGAGGTAACGCGTTTGTGCTGGTCTGTGGTTTTGGACCTTACGGTTTCCATCCGTAAGGTCCAAAATCACAGACCAGCACACGTTTAAGCTATAGGCCTACACTCTTAACTTCTTTGCCGTCACTGATCGTCTAAAACATTAGTCAGTGTTATGTGGTCATGCGATGTGAGGGGAAAATAATTAAGTGTGGACCAAGCAAACACTACAGTGTTGTGTACTGCGTTAAGTTCAACACTTTTCTTGGTTCCTTTTCTTGAGGCCATTGGCATGCTAGGTAAATATTTTCCTTCCCCCCCCCCCCCCCACCCACCCACCACCACCACCACTTCATGTATATTGTGTTGTTGTTTAGTTGTTTTTTTTATTGTTTTTTCTTTGAATTTTACAAAGTATTTTGAGGATACGAGTCATTTCAACACCAGAATCCGATTAAAGACAAGAGGTAGAGCCCCTTGACAGCGAGGAGAATCTACAAGCGTATTTGTACTAAAAGTGTGAAAATGTCTCACACAGAAGCTCTGTGGGCATGGTTCATCCCAGCTTATTTTCATTTTACAGAGTTCCTTAAGGATCTGGCAGAGATGGAACACGACTTCAAATCAACGGTACACTGGATTAAATAAACCAACAACATGAACAAATGATCATTTAAATCATTACCACGTAAATCAGTCAAATAGATTTTGTTCCCCCTGTTTGTCAGTGAATATATCAACAACCGAACATTATGCTGTCTCCTGACAGTCAATATTCAATGCCACATTTAACTCATTTGAGGCGTGCCGCCTCCAGATACGCGGCAAAAGCCGCGTATCTGGAGGCGACACGTCTCGAATGAGTTAACTTGCAGCGGCAGCGAATGGAAAAAGAGAACCAGTGTTCTGTTTGTCGTAGACTGTAGGTTCCATTATGAATTACCTATTTAAAAACAAAACGACCCAAGACTTTTTTTTAATTAATTTATTATTATTATTTTATTTTTATTTTATTTTTTTAAATTTTTATTTATTTATTTTTTTATTTATTTATTTATTTATTTATTTATTTTTTTTTTTTTGGGGGGGGAGGAGTGAAATTCACACATCGTCCAATTTCGTCAGTTATAAAGGACACTAAGATTTTTTTTTTTTAAATGACTCGCACACACTATATTTATTTGGACATATTATCTGCCTAATTTCGTATTAACCCTTTTAATCCTGATACACCCATTGCTTGAAATAAATTTGACTGATAGTTCAAGGGTGGTGCCAGGATAGCTTGGCGCCTGAGGCGCCAAGCTATTCTGGCACCACCCTTGAACTAAAAGAGTTGATCTCCTAATCCGTAATGTAGTCTTCACAGTACAAGGCTTTTACAAATCAGCGTCAGGATGTAATGGGTTAACAAAATACACGTCACACACAATCTCAAGATTTTTATATATATATATATATATATATATATATATATATAGAACCCGAGATACACAATGCCAGCGTCTTTATTTTGCACAGTCCTCGAAGAATGTTGAAACGCGCAAAATGAGGGACAGCGGCTTTGAGGCAACCACCCCAGATGTTCGATGCGCCCCCCTACCCTGCCCACTGCCCTATCCGCCAGGCCACCCGTGCAAGGACCTGGTCCAGTCCTACTACTACTACAAGGTCAAGCTCTGTCCAGCGTGTCGATACTGCCTTCCTGAGTCAAAGGTTGTTACATCGGCGTTTGCACTACATTTCATTACCCAGTTGTCCTGTCATCACTGTAGGAGATGATGATTCAGCCATGATAGTTCAAGAGTAGTGCCAGATTAGCTTGGCGCCTTGGAAGGCGCCAAGCTAATCTGGCACTGCCCTTGAACTATCATGGCTGAATCCTCTCCGTCTTCGCAAACCCAAGCTGTCAAAGCGAAAACAGCGCGTGGGTAGTCGGCGACTCGCACCTGACGTTCTTGAACCAAGACTGTTGACGCAAAACAATGACGTAGTCGGTACAAGGGAGAGAACAGAACACCAGGCGACACATGATGCGTGATTCGCTCCCCTTTGTGGAGTCGGGTCGGTCTTTAAAAAAATCCAAATATCAAACGCTATTTCAGGCGACCCCGCGACAGAAAAACCCGGGAAGTGGCAATCCACGGTGGAGTAGACAATCTTGTTCTATAACATGGCTCTAGGAACGTCATAGATAAATCAAATGGCACAGCAGTAGTACAACTAAAATGATCAGTGTTCTGGTCGTACTCCATAGTCAATGGCTGTCCCTGTTCCAGGGAAAACTTCATGGAAAAGAAAAAAAAAAGACTCGAGCACACAGTATTTATTTCACTGTATGTGACAAGTATTTTGTATTAACAAAATACCCGTCACACACAATTTCAAAATTAAAAAAAAAAAAAAAATAAAACACAATACACACCAGTGTCTTTACTTTTGTTATCAACAGTCCTCGGAGAATGTTGAAACGCGCGAAACGAGGGACAGCGGCTTTGAGACAACCACCCCAGATGTTCGATGCGCCCCCCTACCCTGCCCACTGCCCTATCCGCCAGGCCACCCGTGCAAGGACCTGGTCCAGTCCTACTACTACTACAAGGGCAAGCTGTGTCCGGCGTGTCAATACTGCCTTCCTGAGTCAAAGGTTAGATTTTTACTCTACCTTGCATCCGCATTTTAGTCTTATATTTTCAGTCACACTGGTTCCCTCCGTCGATTCGCTGCGCTAGCGCAACGAATCGACGGAGGCAACCAGTGTGATCCTCGATCATCGGTCATAACAGTGATCGGTCATAACAATTAAAGGTAGGCCTACTGCTATCAAGACCATCAGTTACATAGTTACATTCTCAACTTCTTATTCTGGTATTTGATTTAGAGAGGTGAAGGTCGGTCATAGCTCAAAGGTCATGCTTAGCAAAATCAAAATTTACATTTCATACTTCTTATTCAGGCGATTGCTTTAGTGAGATGGATTGGTCATGACAGTTCAAGGTCAAAGGCTAGACATATCTCGCTTCTTTTTATTCATTTTCTTATCGACCGTCATAGGTCAAGGGTACTGTCAAGGTCAAAGGTTAGATATTCATACTTCTTGTTCCTGCTTTTGCTTTTGGTGGATGAATAAGAAATGATAGTCCAAGAATAGTGTCAGATTAGCCAGAAGGCGTGAAGCTAATCTGGCAGTACCCTTGAACTATCATGTAAACCAATCCATCCCCACCACATCATAATCACCGTCTTCTGTTGCATGTAAACAGACTCTGGAAAGTGTTGAAACGCGTGAAATCAGCAACAGCGACTTCAACCATCAGATCGAGACAATGACGTCAGACGTGCGCTGCCTCCCCCTTCCTTGTCCACCCCCCTACCCGCCAGGCCACCCGTGCAAGGAGCTGATCCAAACGTATTACTACTACGAGGGCAAGCTGTGCCCGGCATGTGAATACTGCCAGTCAAAGTCAAAGGTTAGATTATCACACCACATTATATCCTAGGTGACACTGGTTGTCTCCATCAATTCGCTGCGCTGGCGACCAGTGTGATCCTCGGTCATTACAGTGATCTGTCATAACATTTCAAGGGTAGCCCTACTGCTACCAAGGTCAAAGGTTAAATTTTTTTACTTCTTTATTTTGGCATTTGCTTTTAGAGAGATGGTTCATAGTTTGAAGGTCACGCCTGTCAAAGTCAAAGGCTACTCTCTCATACTTCTAATTCCGGCGTTTGCTTTAGTGAGATGGACTGGTCATAAATCCTCATGACAGTTCAAGGTCAAAAGTTAGATGTGTCTCCCTTCTCTTTATTCATCAGTTTTCTTAACGGCCGTCATAGGTCAAGGGTACTGCCTGTCAAGGTCAAAGGTTAGTCTATCATACTTCGGCGTTTGCTGTAGAGATGTAGATCTACTGTATGTCCACCATATCACAATCAACATCTGTTGCATGTAACCAGCCTCTTCAGAGTGTTGAACCGCGTGAAGCAAGAGTCACTGACTTTAACCAGCAAATGGAGACAACGTCAGACGTGCGCTGCATCCCTCTTCCCTGTCCTCCCCCCTCCCCGGGCAACCCGTGTAAGCCGGTCCACACGTACTACTACAACAAGGGCACGCTGTGTCAGGGGTGCGACCACTGCCTACCAAAGTCAAAGGTTACATCGGCGTTTGCACTACATTTCATTTCCGAGTTAGTCCTATCATCAGTAGGAGATGATTCAACCATGATAGTAGGGGTAGTGCCAGTGGCTTGGCGCCTTGGAAGGCGCCAAGCTAATCTGGCACTACCCTTGAATTATCATGGTTAAACCCAAATAACCAATGCAACCAGAATTAGTTGTCTATGTACATGTTAGCTTCATAGTGGTATTACGATACCTGGGAGCCATAGTCAGAACGCGGTTTCATTCTACCCCAGACACACCACAGCAAGATGAAGATCGACCATGATAGTTCAAGGGTGATGCCAGAATAGCTTGGCGCCTATGGCATCACCCTTGAACTATCATGGTCGATCAGTGTCCTGCATTGCAATGCAGTCTTCAGAGGACAACGGCAACACTGAGGATTTCGGTCTTGGGGTAGAATGAGTTAAACTCTTCTCTGCCGAGAAAAAAGGAACGCGATGCAACTGCAAGAGGCAAAGATCCTCATGAGCCCCCCGCGACTGCGGGGGGCTCATGAGGATCTATGCCTCTTGCTGGTACCAATTTGTATCCATGTTTCTCAGGCGGTTTGGGGGTTTTGGTCGTTGAATGAACCACGATTTCAGAAACAAAAATGTGCATGCAGTGGCGGGGAAGAGGTTAGTGTGGTGTTACACAGGTTTATAGAGAACAAACACCAAGTATGTAATAAATGCTCTGGCCGACTCCAGTCTTATAGTTGGCCTGCACACAGCCGTGTGCGGGTCAACTTAGGCTGAAATCGGCCAGAGGACGGTCTTGTTCACTGGGCATCTATTGGGAGCTACAGACCCTATCGCGTTACACCCGTTTTCGCGGTATTGTGATGCACATAACACTGAAGCTGAGCTACACACCATTATTCCGCTTACAACAAGCTTCCGGTATATATCGACAAACAATTATGGCTCACGTGTATGACCGATTTACATGTCAGTGTGAACTTTGTGACACGGGCTGGCTTCTGCAGCAGATAAATCCATGTTTTCTGAAAATGTATTTTTCACACATCTGTCAACCCCCCCTGTCGCCCTTGTGATGAGTCGACTAAATTAATATGCATAGGAAGGTCTTATCATCTATCTTTGTAAAAAATTTTCAAAAATTTCGGAACACGTACAATTTTATAAAAAATCAGCATTTTAAACACATTTGCCAGCCTCTTGTGACCCTTGACCTTTCCAAGGGGTCATCCAAATTAGTATGCATAGATAGGTCTTACCATCAGGTATCTCTGTACCAAATTTGGGTTTGAAGTTGTGAATAGTATTTCACGCATGGGTTGGACTGAAAAAAAAAAGTTGAATCCTGAAGCAAGGGTCTTGGGGCATTTTTAATTGAAAAAGAAAAAAAATAAATTTGGAATTCAGAAATCCGGCTGTAGCAGGAAAAGTCCCACCCATGTATTTGAGAAAAACCATCTTTTGTCAAAATATGACTATTTTAGACCTATTTCCTGAGCTCGCATGACCCTTGACCTTTCCGAGAGATCAACCAAATTAGTGTGCATAGAAAGGTCTTCCCATCAGGTATCTCTGTAACAAGTTTGGGTTTAAAGTTGTGAATAGTATTTGAGAAAAAACATCTTTTGTCAAAATATGGCAATTTCGGACTTATTTCCTGAGCACTTGACCTTTCTGAGGGGTCATCCAAATTAGTATGCATAGATAGGTCTTACCATTAGGTGTCTCTGTACCAAGTTTGGGTTTGAAGTTGTGAATAGTATTTGAAAAAAAAACATCTTTTGTCAAAATATGGCTATTTTTCACCTATTTCTTGAGCTCTTGTGATCCTTGACCTTTCGGAGAGATCAACCAAATTAGTACGTATAGAAAGGTCTTACCATCAGGTATCTTTGTACCAAGTTTGGGTTTGAAGTTTTGAATAGTATTTCAGAAAAAGTAAATTATGTCAAAATGTAGCTATTTTTGACTTATTTCCTGTGACCTTTGTGAGAGGTCACTCAAATGGGTATGTTTAGAAAGGTCTTACCACAAAGTATCTTTGGGCCAAGTTTGAAGAATGTGGCTTGAATAGTCTGCGAGTAAATGCCAACGTTAAAGTTTACCACGGACGACGGCGGACGACCACTGGCCCAAAACACTCACTTTCGCTCCGCACGTGAGCAAAAAAATGGCGTCTCCCCCAAGCATTTTGTTTTGTCCACCGTTCACTTCAGTACTGTTCTATTGTTATGATAATTTATATACATATAATGTATTTATGTTTTTGTTTATTTGTTTTCAACAGGGGAGGCGCATGATCAGCGAAAATTTCCTCTACTGCCCGGCCATGCAGTGTGAGACCTGGGCCCCACCTTGTCCTGTGCAAGTTCAGTACCAACTCATTGCTATCAGAGACTACTTTTGCACCGGCTGTCCATTCTGCCCAGTGGATGTTAGTGCTACAGCGCCGGCCTCAATTGACACCCGAAAATAAACTCGACATCACTACTACCCCAGCATGCGAGGGTCATCTGGCTAAAGTCAGCCCACTGCGATCAACTTCGCAATATTTCAGAGTAAATCTACACAACGCGATTGCACCCAGCATGTATCTATACTCAACTTGAGTCCATCCAGTGTGTACATTTGTGCTGCCGCTATTCCCACCCAAGTTGGGCGGTTATTTAACCCTGTTAGCCCTGGGACCCTGCAGCAGGAGATGGATTGATCAAGTTTAGTGCCAGATGAGCTTGGCGCCAGAAGGCGCCAAGCTCATCTGGCACTACCCTTGAATTATCATGATCAATCCATCTCCTACAACTGGTACATAGTCGTTGGGCAACACCTTGAAAATTTGAGAAATGGGACCTTGGGGCTAGAAGGGTTAAACTTGGGACCAAAAAGGTGACTGCAAAGAGTGCAGAAGCAAAGAGAATCCCAAGAAACACGCTTAGAAAGGCCAATTACAACACAGTTGTGTTGTAATTGTCCTTTCGAAGCGTTTCTTTGTTGGGATTTTCATCATGTAGATTCAAGCTGGGTGAATTTACAGTGGGCTAGATTTACGCTGGGAGTGATTTTCTTTTCAATCCGAGTGGAATTGTGGCAGGGCAAATGTAATCTTCAACCAACAAATTGTGGATGGATCTCCCACCAACATCAGACAGTACGCATTGACAGAAATAAACTAAAGCAAGAAAACATTTTGAATGTTAATAAATGAATAAATCTTTAATTCAATTGCATTTTGATTCTGTTTTTAAGACAAACATTCTATAAACACTCTTGTGCAAAAACAAAAGAGAAAACGTCCCAACGACGAAATAAACAGACTTAGAAGAGATAATAACACAATTTATTTAATCCTTATCATTCGGAATACACCAGTGTGTGAAATAAGTTTGACTAAAATAGCCTTGAACTAAAGCCATTGGTCTATGTCCTTATCTGTAAGTACTATAATGTTGCTTGCATATATGGCAGTGTACAAATTTGAAGCTTTTAGCCTCAGCATCATTGGGTTAACAGTCTTTTCTAAGAGTGTTTCTTTCTTCGACGAGATGTTCTCTGCATTGTACATGCTTTGCAGTCTCCTTTTTGGTCAGAAGAAACAAACAGCACAAAGTTCCTCACAAGTGAATTCAAATTTGTCTTCAAATACACTTCTATTCCTTCACAGAAAATTCCAGCAAATCCCCAAAAAATAAACGCTTTTACACGTTCTCCCTACAAAACAATAACTGGCAAAATGAGAACATGAACTCTGTAACAATAAATTCTGATGCTAGCCTACACTCCGCTGAATGTTAACCCCTTCAACGCTAATGACGACACATCTCAGCAGAAAAGACGCGCAACTCCACGTTTAACCCATATACTGAGGCTAAAAGCTTCAAACTTGTACACTGCCACATGCAAGCTACATTATAATACTTACAGATAAGGATACAGACAAATGGCTTTAGTTCAAGGGGGGTGCCAGATTAGCTTGGCGCCTAGAGGCGCCAAGCTATTCTGGCACTACCCTTGAACTATTTTAGTCAAACTTATTTCACACACTGGTGTATTCCCAATGATAAGGATTAATGGTATTGTCAGCAGGAGACAAGTGATTAACCCTTTGCCTGTCGGTAACAGTTTTTGTCGCGATGATTCCTGCAGGACGTCAGAATGTTGTGATTCTTGCAGGAATCATCGCGACAAAAAGCGCTACCGACAGGCAAAGGGTTAACACATTAAACTTTGAGACACCACAACAACGTATCAATCACCATGATAGTTCATGGGCAGACTCAACTGGAAACATATCGAGGGTTGACTGCCGAAACGTAGTATATCACTTTTTTGGAGATTTTGACTTTTTGGTATCATCAGACTCAGGAAACTATGCTCTTTTGTCTGATCTATTTCTTTTTTTAAAAATTTAATTAGTTTTAAAAATATTGATTAGAACCGAAAACATGTTCAGGCAAACAGAGAGAATCAATCACCGCCGAAACATAGTTGCTGAAGATACGGCTATACGGTCTTATCTCACGAATCTTTGCAGAAAAAGTGACTGCCGAAACCAAGTATCTGGAGTTAAGCTGTGTTTGCTGTCAGCTTGTTTAGTTGATTAAGAGTGCAGGGAAAGCGTATCTCAAAATACGACCTGCAGTATATCTGTTAATTCCAACGCCCGCCCCCGCTGAAATATGGTATATGTTAGCTGCTGCCTTACCGCTGTCAACACTGTTGATAACACCGACAGGAAACCGGCGCCCGCATCTCATGGCACTGGAGTACCGTTATCATGAAGTCAGTTTATTAGGATACTAACGAGCTACAAATCCTTTTTGTTCCACATCCTACCAAGAGTGTGGGATATGTTATCCGAAAGACCCCAGTTTTCATACTACTCTTCGCAAGTGCAGCATTCCCGGGCAGTGGAGTATTTTGGCTCGGACAGTCATTGGCCTCACAGTGTTCTTGCAGGTAACATAATTTATGTCATCTATACTATTTTTGGAGTGCAGTATTCAGTACAAATGTAATCGTCACCATTGACTGTTAAATTTGGGTCGATTACTGGTAAAATACTCATTGCAATTTATTATTGATTATCATTAAATTATTTTAGAGGCAGGTTAGTGTAAAATGATAATTAATGTAGTCTTTTTTAAGTTTCCCCCACCCTCAGCCCGGCACAATGCTATTAAATGTCATTTACTACTATATCTGATCCATAGTCATATACAAATTGCACACCTTCACAGAATGAACAGCCAACCAAAGAATGATGCTGAAGGCAATGTGTACCTAAATCTGGCCACTAAATGCCACTGTCAATTCTGAGCAACTTCGAGTCAGTATGGTCAGTTTTGTGGCTCACAGTGTACTGAGACTTGTCGAACAGATATAAGTTACGGGTTCTTGTTTACAATTTACTGTTATCATCGATTCCCTTTAGTTTGTCTTGAACTCTATCTGTATCACTATCATTATGTGAAGCCTAGCTACTGAATTGATGTACGCGTGTGTACCGTTATGTGCCCCCCCCCCCCCCCTCAACCCCCACAACCCCAACACGCACACACAAACACACACACATCAGTGCACGCACGCACACCCCCCCCCCCCCCCCCCCCCCCCCCGAACATAAAGACTGATGATAACTGATTTATTTTAAATATGACTTGTCAACAGTCCAGAGTCATCCAAGAAGATTGCAACTGGTGCCTGTCTGACGATGAGCCCCTTCAAGTCTCCAAGCAACTCTTCAAGCAGCCAGAGCAAGAGGATGCAAGTTGGTGTCATTCAAACCTGGAGCCTTTATCAGCGAAAATCAAGGGTGCACGGTGGTCTTGCTCGGATGACTATGATGAGCCCTTGATAAAGAGCAAACGCCTGGACATAACCTACTTGACCACTAAAGAAAATGAGAGTTACAATGACAACATCATCAAGCATCCCACTTACAGTCCAGTCACTGAATTACCTCAAGCTGATGTAGTGCCGACGTCTTCCAACGAGGATTAAAGTGACGAAAATACGCCTTTACTTTCACTGACGAAAACGCAAACACACATTATCCAAAAGCAGCAATATAGAGCTGGCCAAGGCAATGAGCAAGCAGGAGATGAAGCGACACCAGAGAGAACAAGAAGTGCACAGAAGTCGGCTTCAGAATCTGCTCTCAGCCAACGGATTGTACTCAGTAGAAGTAGCTGCAGACGGAAACTGTTTCTTTGAGGCAGTTTCCATGCACCTGAATATCACGGTGCTTGATCTGAGGACACAGATATGCAATTACCTTGAGGACAAATTTGCGACCTACTTTATTTTGCTTTCTGACAACAAATGAAGATGATGAAAATGAAAGGTACCTAAAATACTTTTGGAACATGGAACAGCTGCGGGCCCCAGGAATCTGGAGCAACGACGCAGCTGATCTGCTGCTGAAGGCGCTTGCTGACTGCACAAAGAGGCCGGTTATAATATACTCAAATAACTTGCTTCATTAGGAAACGATTCTTTACCCAGACACACAAGCCGGTGACACTGGTGTTGATCAATCACCGATCATTCTGTCACTACTTGAGACTGAAGCCCAACACTATGATGCTGTATTTCCTTTCCCACCTGCGACACGTTAAAGCGGGACACAAGGAGCGAGGCAGCAGAGACACAGTGCCAGAAACCAGCAAGACACAAGAAGACACAATGTATGAGACCAGTGGCAGAAACGACACGCCAAATAGTCCAGTCATTGAATAGATGTCTCCACCAAACACATCACAAACTCCTAGATCACGACATACTTCTTCATTATCGCCTTTGCACAGCACCCCCAAACCACAAACACCAAGGAAACGAGGCAAGTTTAAGACACCACCCCACCCCCCCCCCAAAAAAAAAAACAACTGTTTATGAAGAAATTTGCCATGCCAGATACCTGGAAGAAAAATTCAAGAAAGGCTTTGTGGGTGCAGGGAAAGGAGTATGTATCCGAAACGGGAAAATAGTACCTGCAAAGAAAATAAACAAATAGACTGCTCCAATTGCCGTTTTAAATGCAGCAGGGTTTATGAATCAGAACGGCAAGCACTGTTTGAGGCATTTTACAGCTTGGGCGTCTGTGAAAAGCAACAGTCCTTTATCTGTTCAAATGTAGAGGAAAAAACACAAAAACACTGCTAGGAGAAGACAACAAACCCCTATCCCCCAAAACGGAGCCTGAGCAGAGTTTTTTTTTTTAACGTAGACGGGGAAAAAAAGCGGGTTTGCAAAAAGTTTTTTTCTTTCAACACTGTCTGTCTCAGAAAGTTCTAGACCACGCCATGCGAAACAGCCAACTTCATGTACTACTGTGACACACAGCTTGCGTTGTGAAAATCGTCCTATAAACAAAATATTTGTCAGTGCATCAAAGACTTTACTACAATTAAATATACGCTAATCGTCTTTGTGGAAATTGTGAGGTTCATACTCGTGAACAATTTGACAGCATTACCAGTGTGTGACGAAAGCTGTCTTATTGTGACGGCGCGAAAATGGCCAACAACGTGATGAAGTGTTATTTTCTCTATTGGAATAATATTTTTGTAA
The DNA here is from genome assembly GCA_036245525.1 of Semisulcospira habei. Taxonomy (NCBI): domain Eukaryota; kingdom Metazoa; phylum Mollusca; class Gastropoda; family Semisulcospiridae; genus Semisulcospira; species Semisulcospira habei. Next base: position 321,745,848 of record BTPG01000002.1, read on the forward strand.
ATGGAGCAGTCAGTGAACGCCTGATTTAAAGGTACAGCTGTAAAATAGTTTGCTATCCTCTCTGTCTGTCTCTCCGGAATAGCTATGCAAACGTTTTACTAAATCTGACCCGGGTTATTCCACATCCAGAAGAAATTTTATGATGCCACGTCCCAGAATTGACATATTTAAAACTAGCCATGCATTTTCCGGTGGCTCATTATGGAACACCTTGCCATCGAGCATAACGCACTGCAGGTTGCTCTCTTTGTGTATAGAAATCCTCTTTAAGCACCAATCATTAAGTCCAGCATAAACTCTTCAGAGTTGTTTTTTTCCCCTCATGATTCACTAATCCTGAACATGTTATTTATCCACCATGCTTTTACTGTAAACTATTCTATTGCCGTGCATTATAATATATATGCAAGCCAGTCAACATGATTGTACGAGAGTGTGTGTGAAACTACACTTTATATCTCGATGCACTGTTTGACTATTTTGTGTAGAGTAAAAACGTCAAGTCCGAAAAATGGCCCATGTGCTAATTACTTTATCCGTTGGCGAATAAAGTTTCATTTCATCTCTCTCTCTCTCACACACACATACATTTGATTATGTTTTGTTAATGTATTGTGAGAGTTGCATGGTTGCCACATAACGTGATTTTCCACAATAATTGTCTTCAACGTACTGGCAGTATAGCGACTATACCAATTAAAAATAAGTCAAATCAGTGTGCTATGAGTACGTATAATGTGTCTAAATAAATGCTTTTCTAATGCATTACCACCAAATACTTCAAATAGTAAAACAGAATTCGCGAATGAATTACCTGTGGAATAGTGTTAGTTTAAAATAAATCATTTCTAGACACGCTTTCTGTCTACTTTGTTCACGGCAGATGCCAAGTAGAACAATTTACATGAATCTGGCTGCCCGCTTCCCCTCTGAAACCTTTGGTTTTCTAACACAGTGAGGGAGCCATGTGAAGATACGTGGTTTCGGCAGTCATCACTTTGCAGGATTTGTCAGCAAAAGGTTGTCGTATGTTGAGATACAGTGTTTCGGCAGTCAACACTTTGCAGGATCTGTTAGCAAAAGGTTGTCGTATGTTGAGATACGGTGTTTCGGCAGTCAACACTTTGCAGGCTCCGTCAGCGAAAGGTTCTCGTATGTTGAGATACGGTGTTTCTGCTGCCATTATTTATCGCCTTTCCGATTGCCAGACATATAGTATCTTCACTCGTGTTACGGTTTCTTTAATAATTCAAACCAGAATTTAGATATAGCCATAATACAATGGATATGCATAATAAAATAGGCTGCCCAATAACATTGTAAAATTTTAAGGGGCATCTTAAATTCTTGCATTGTACAGAAAGGTTCAAAGTAGGTCCAAAATTTCAAAAGCGTCTCCTGCAAAACTAGGAAAAAGCAAGATACTGCTTTTCGGCAGTCAACCCTCGATATTCAGCCTACCTACAAAGTGACGATGACCATTCAAGGGTGTTTCATATTTCAACGAGCGCCTCTAGGCTGGAAACAAAGTGACGATGACCATTCAAGGCTGTTTCATATTTCAACGAGCGCCTCTAGGCTGGAAACAAATTTATTAGACCTACACACGCAAGTTACGATGGCTTGCATGCAAACTGCAACAAAGGTGTGCTCTTGTGTGTTTTTGGTCTTTTCAACTCTGATAAGTAAAACTCAAAATAACACCCCAGCAAATATAACGAGAAAGGCTTATGACTCACATGTATGACTGATCCACACACGTCTGACAAAAAGGGATGGCTGGCTTCTGCACTAACAAATTCTGTTTTCTCAAACTTTAATTAGTTTTCACAAATCTGTCAAACGCCCGTGACCCTTGACCTTTGCGATGAGTCGACTAAATTAGTATACATAGGAAGGTCTTATCATCAGCTACCTTTGTGCCAAATTTGATTGAAAATTTTACAAAAATGTTGATAATAACTACAATTGGCATTTTATACACATTCGTCGACCTCTTGTGACCCTTGACTTTTCCGAGGGGTCATCCAAATTAGTATGCATAGATAGGTCCTACCATCACTCAGGTATCTCTGTAGAAAGTTTGGCTTTGGAGTTGTGAATCGTAATTGAGAAAAAACATTTCTTGTCAAAATATGGCTATTTTTTACATATTTCTTGAGCTCTTGTGGCCCTTGACCTTTTCGAGGGGTCATCCAAATTAGTCTGCATAGAAAGGTCTTACCATCCAGTCTAGCGACAAAGTACTGAAGCTGGATGAGTGAGGAAACGCACCCCCTCCTCCCCAACACACGTCCCGCCACACTTGACAGATAACATAAACACCAGCCCTCTCCAGTTTAAACTAATGCGTGCCTGCTGGACAGACACCACCATCCACATTTAAACATCATAGATTCTCATAAGCAGCAGGTGTAGAGGGGGCGTTTGTTATATTTGTGCCAGAATTTACAGCTGTGCTCGCAATAGTGAGAAAATCATTGCTGTTGAATTTGCACTGGTCTGCCTTGTACGAAGCAGCAAACCTTTCAGAAATGAACGAGGCACATGAGTAATTTTCACGAGGGTTTATTTCAATTCACAGTTATTGCATCTAGAAATATGCAGCTGTGTTCCTCAGACTGAGTTGATTTTTCAGTTCAGTACTTATGAAGACAGCATGGGAGGTGAAGAGAGTTACCAACCAACCGGGGGATCTGTCCTCTCCAGCTAAAAACCTCGCTGCGCACACTTTTCTCTCCGCGAACTATTTTACAATCTTTATTTTACAGGGAGACCTTGAAATTTATTGTAAATTGTAGACTGAGCAACGCAAGCTGATTAAAAAGTGTAAACAAAGAGATGGTGGCCAGAGAGAAGGGCAAAATAAATAAATAAATAAGTCTCAACTTATTCTTCTTTCGGAAAGAAAATGCAAAGACTTCGCCCCAGACTAAAAAGTTGTGCAGTTGTGAAACATAACGGTATGTCGGTCTTGAGATTTAACAAACAAGTGTATTTGAAACCACTGGTGGCATATTTCAGCTTCAGGAATACAGACGTAAATGACAGTACATTTACTTCTAAACATTTCCTTAAGCCCTTGAATCCTGCTTATACTTTTCATTATTTGCTTTGATAACCAGGAAAGGGGACGCTCTTCTATAGACTGTGATTACGAACTGTCTGTATCACTCACATCACACATCAATGGTGAACTCTACTTCTGTTACATTAACATGCATCAGCATAGATAAAGCCATGAGTTCATGACCCTTCCTACGTTTGCTGTATGCCCTTTGGCAAATGGGAGGGGGCTGTTCTCAGTCTATCTACTCCGACAGTGTCAGGGTATATGGCATGGTTAGGTTTCATTTGCCAGCCACTCTCGTGATATTAAACAGCTGTGCCTTCAACTTGCCGCAAGTTGCTGGCTTGGACTTTGTCGCAAGACTGCATCGGGTATTTCTGTAGCAAGTTTGGGTTTAAGTTGTGAATAATAGAGAAAAAAACATTTTGTCAAAATATGGCGATTTTGGACCTATTTCTTGAGCTCTTGTGACCCTTGACCTTTCCGAGGGACCAACCAAATTAGTATCATCTTATCATCAGGTATCTTTGTACAAAGTTTGGGAAAAAACGTCTTTGTAAAAATATGGCTATTTTGGACCTATTTCCTGAGCCCTTGTGATCCTTGACCTTTCCGAGGGATCAACCAAATTAGTTTGCACATATATAGCTATTTTTGATATATTTCCTGATCCCCTGTGACCTTGACCTTTGTGAGGGGTCACTGAAATTGGTATGTTTAGAAAGATCTTGCCACAAAGTATCCTTGGGCCAAGTTTGAAGACTGTAGCTTAGTCTCCGAGAAAATGCCAACGTTAAAGTTTACCACGGATGATGGCAGACGGACAACAGACGGACGACCACTGGCCCAGAACAAAGACTCACTTTTGCTTCGCATGTGAGCCACAAATTGTATATTTAAATGATTTGTTTTCATACACAAGAACATACACCAAAACCTCTGGTCAGCACTACAAATAAATATCCCCAAAAAGCTGGTTATGGCATGTGTCTATATATAGTTGTAAACTTCCCTGGTGTCATATTTTATTTTCCGGATATTTTGAAATTCTTCAAACCACAATCAAAACAACTACACATAAATCTAACAAGTTCATAGAATTTATTGATTTGGTTTTCATTTTATCTTAAAAACACCAAGTTAGTTCAAGTACATGCTACCAGAATACACACTGAAAAACACAGCCGAGTCACATGACGAGAGAAGCTTGAGAATGAAGTCGCGTCGGATCATTCAAATGTTTGAACTAGTTTTGCATCAGAGTAGATAAACTAGGGGCTGAACTGTTTTCCTTGAAAGGAACAATACACATTCCCAAACTATCTACAAGGTCTGACTCAATGCCCCAAAACAGCACATGCAATTTTCCGTACAGCTTGGCGTTGAATGGCAAGAGGCATAGATTCTCATGAGCCCCTGCAACTACAAGGGCTCATGAGATTTTATGGCTCTTGCAGACGCACAGGTGAGAGCTGGCGATTGTGAATGTACAGAAAGACAAGTCTGGGTCCTGCAGACGCTTTGTTGTCACTGGTGCAAATCACAATTTTTTTTGCATTTGAGATTTTCACCAACAATTTGTGTAATTTCTCCTGCAATAAAGACACGAGTTCCATTTTTTCTCTCTTTTTTTTTTTTTTTTTTGAGGAGGGAGGAGTGGGGGGTGAGGGGTGGGGGTGGGGGTGGCTGAAATTTCCGTACAAGAGAGTATGAATTTCAGATTTGGTCTTTCTGTATGCCAACCTTCACCCAAGCAGATAGGGACAACACGAATGCTGTGATCATGCAATAAGATAAGCAGTTATTACATAATTATGACAAATTGTAAATCCTGCATGCACATGATCACAAACAACAGTACAAGTATAGGAAAGATAGACAGAAGGCGAGAGACAACGCAGAGAATGCGGCTGTACACTGTACATATTTACAGGTTAGGAGTCTGTCACAGGTATGTACCGTCAGAGCGTGTGCATTGCGTATTGTGTGTTTGTGTGTGTGCGTGTGCATGTCTGCATTTGTTGATGTCTATGCTTGTGCCCACAGACTTTAAGCCATTCAGCCCCGATGCACTACAGCAGCAGATGGATCGACCATGATAATTCAATGGTAGAGCCAGGTCAGCTTGGGGCCCGATGGCGCCAAGCGGATCTGGCATTATCCTTGAATTAGCGTGGTCGATCCATCTAGTGCATCTGGTATATAGTCTAGTTGACACCTCCAAATTTGGCCTTGGGGTTAACCCTTTTAGCCCTAAGGTCCCATTTCTGAGGTTTTGGAGGTGTTGCCTAATGACTATGCACCAGTTGCAGGAGATGGACTGACCATGATAATTCAAGGGTAGCGCCAGATTAGCTTGGCGCCTGAAGGCGCCAAGCTAATCTGGCACTACCCTTGAATTATCACAGTCAAGGCATCTCCTGCTGTAGGGATCCGGGGCTAAAAGGGTTAAACGGGTCAGAGTGTGAAACATACACGTGCCCGTCTTGATTTACCTGAACATTATAATTTAATTCTGCCCACATACAGACAATTGACCCTGACATGCCTGCGGTCACCTGGTACTGTCGACAGTACCACGGGGCTAAAACGAGACAGAGTTTATCAGGAGGATGGTGTAGGGGTGTACAGATGTGTGTTATTTGCTGCCACCTCCCAACTGCCCGAGAAGTGTTTCACACAGCTCTGTCAGCTCCTTCACCTCCTTGTTCTGAAAACAACAACAATCATACACTCAACCTTCCGTCGCCCTACTGCTGGCTGTGTGTTTAAATCAAAACATGTAAAATCATCATCGTAACAGTGCGAATTAATTTTGTGCATCCCCAATTGTGGTCTTGTGCTCAGAAATGAAAATAATAACAAACAACAATTCATCTCTTGATCAAAAACAGACCTATATACTAAAGACTATAGTTACAAGTTTGCTGTTTGTTTTCAAAACTGTAGCGATAATAAAAATGATGCACAGAAAGTGGACAGAAATCCACCACATTACAAGCAATGCCAAAAGCTTGCTGCCTTGCTGAGAATTTTTTGTTTGTTTGCTGCATTCTCACAGCATTTTTGCATCTTCTCCTGCAACCTAGACATGTCATTTCTCCTCTTTGCGCTGAGAGTAATAAAGGGTTTTTTATTTTGAAAATCACTCAGATCCGTGAAGAATTTTAACGTCTGAAATGTGCTGTATTTGGATGCGTGGCATTAATTCCTTAACTGCCGGGGCAAGGCAACGCCAACCATCTGCAAGAGACATAAATCCTCATGAGCCCCCGCAGTCGCGGGGGCTCATGAGGATTTATATCTCTTGTTAGTCCCGTGTTCTTTGTGCCCGCGTTTGGTCCCAATTCATTTCAATTGCGTTCTTCACACGAATGTGGGTCAGTGTGCAGTTGTTGCAGACAGGAAGTCCACATCCACTGGAGGTCAAGGGGTTACTTAATGCCATGTATCCAGATGAAAAATGCCTCAAATGAGTTAATTTACCAGTATAGACCCGTCGGTCCAAGTGCAAACTTTCATATGTGCGCTTGTGTAGTTCAGAACATCGTGCAGTGCAGGTGTAAAGAACAGTGCAAGCGGCCTACCTTTTGTTCCAGGCTGCTCTCCAAGCTGTGCAGCTGAACGTCCCTCCGCATCAGCTCTGCCTCCAAACGCACCTTGTCCGTCTTGGTTCTTTCCATCATCTCCATCACTCTGAAACAAACATTGTATTATATCATTACTCTGGCTCTGAACGTGAGTGTACACGAGCAAAAAAGGATTCATGTTATCTTTTTAACCCATTTAGCCCCAAGTCCCCGCAGCAGGAGATAGATTGACCATGATAATTCAAAGGTAGTGCCAGATTAGCTTGGTGCCTGAAAGCGCCAAGCTAATCTGGCACTACCCTTGAATTATCATGGTCAATCCATCTCCTGCAACTGGTACACAGTCATTAGGCAACACCTCCAAAATTTGAGAAATGGGCCCTTGGGGCTAGAAGGGGTTAAAGAATAAAAACAGCTCTTTTTCTCCTCCGCTGTTGTCATAATGACTTTTATGCGTTTTAATAGTGTTGACGGACTTTGTCGGTGCTGTACTATGGCGACGGGCCCCCAGGTGCAGTTTTGACCGTTGTTTTTATGTTGTCTAGATCGGAGATCATTTCCCTATCGACGGTATATTGTTTCTGTTGTTAACTTGTATTTTCATGTACTAGCTTTAGTCAAGTAAGAACTTAACAAAAGAACATAAAATAATGTGTTCAGGAGACATAGGGCTATCTTAGCATTCTGTTTTTGTCAGGGAGGTTTGGGTCAGGATGAGGCCACTGGCGCTGGCCATTAGATGCCTTGGCGACAGGCTTCACCCGTCCCGAGTCATTGTCCATTGTGTAGCTCTGTTCTTGTAATTTGTGGAATGAGCGAGTGAGTGAATGTGATCAGCACCTGAGGTGGCAAGACAAACTTTGCTATATAGCAACAATAAAGTTATCTTAACCCTTATCATTCGGAATACACCAGTGTGTGAAATAAGTTTGACTAAGATAGTTCAAGGGTAGTGCCAGAATAGCTTGGCGCCTTTAGGCGCCAAGCTATTCTGGCACCACCCTTGAACTAAAGCCATTGGTCTATATCCTTATCTGTAAGTACTATAATGTAGCTTGCATATGGCAGTGTACAAATTAGAGGCTTTTAGCCTCAGTATGATAGGGGTTAAATCTTGAAGGAGGAAAGCAAGATACTGATATTCTTGGAGAAAGTTCTTCACTTCTTGTTGTTGGTCCACTGCAAAATGTTTTATTAAATTTTACGATTCACTACACAATGCCAAAAATATACTCAACTTTCTTGCCCTTGTTGAAAACCCTAACCCCTTTGTGCCTGCGTCTGTCGATACAATACCAGTGGTTATGGGGGTTAACCCATTTAACCCCAAGGCCAAATTTTCACAATTTTTGGTAGGCATCACCTCACAACTATGTACTTTTTGTGCCATCAGGTGCCAAGCTAATCTAACATTAACCTTGCGTCTCTTACTGTAGGACTGAATAGGTTAAGGTCCACAATCATAGATCAACACTCTTACCACTGTTTCATCATTAACCCTTTTAGCCCTGGGACCCTGCAGCAGGAGATGAATTGATAATTATCATGATCAACCCATCTCCTACAACTTGTACACAGTCATTTGACAACACCTCGAAAAGTTTAGAGATGCGGCGGAGGGTTTAAGAGGGTTAAAAAGAAATACTAAATATAAACCGATTTCCAACATGTAGAATTAAAAAATAGAATTTGACACGCAGTCACGAAAGCAAACTCGCAACATAACTTTCTGTGCTGGTATGTAATTTCAAACATTACAGCTCTTAGCTGAAGGTCCAGAATCCCGGATCTCAAGTGACTGCTGGTAACTTACCCTTTGATTTTCTCCTCTGCCTTCTCCTTGACCTTCAAGAGAGTTTCATCAGCAGCCTTGACCTTCTCCTTCCACGTCTTGACAGTTTCCTTCATAATTTCCTCATTCTTCAGGGAGACAAAACAGAATAAGCAATCAATATAATAAATCTGTACAACATTTGTGTGCTGGTCTGTGATTTCAGACTTGCAACACCTGAGGGCCATAATGTCAAAATCAATAGCACAGCACACAGTAAAGTCTGCCTTCACTCTTATGTTCCCCATAGTAATGGTACAGCTTTCACAGGACGCTCAATAAATGGTTATGAACATGCTAGCTGAATTGTATTCACTCCAGTTCTTATGCAGTGATTGCGCTAGGATTTTTGACAACCGGTATTTTCTTTCACTTGGTCAAAATAGCGCCCGCAGTCAAAATCAATTAATTGTAAATTCCGATATACTTCACATTTTTTCATTAACCTTACCTCCGTAAATGGTATTTTTCTTGTGTAACCAGTACTGTTTACCGACCGTTACTATCCTTTCCAGTATCTGCTTTTAAAAACCGGTAAGATACCGAGAATTACCAGTTAATGCGAACACTGTTATGCACAATTTGGGTTTATTTTTTGTGACATTTCATTTGCTCATCAGTGTAGAGAAATGTATATCATACCTTCATGAAGCCCTCGACAGCTGTCTTGAGTTTTTCATATCGACCATGGAACTGGGAGAAAGACCGCTCCAGGGCCTGGGTGTCCTCAATTGCCTGGCAAGACACAAGTGATCCGTCATAACACAGGTTATACATCGCGTGACTTGTCAGCTAAGTCAAACAGCCACATTCTCAATAAAATTAACGCCTTCACTGCTGAGAAAAAGTAAACAAAACGCATTTTTCTTTAAAAGGTATTTTTTTCTAAAAATACTTACCGATGACATGACTTGGAGTGTCCAAACCTTGCTCAATTCTAGCCTAAGAACCCGTTGTGTAAACACAACCCGGGAGGCACTCGGGGAACCCCCAGAGGGGCCGAGAGTTGTCTCCCGCTCCTGCCCACCCGGTACTATTCACCTGTGAACTCCAGTCACGATATAGGCTCAGCAGCGGCAAGCGGGGCAGGTGGGAGGGTCCTTCGAGTCATGTCATCGGTAAGTATTTTTCGAAAAAATACCTTTTAAAGAAAAATGCATTTGTTTCTTCAAAAACATTACCGAAGACATGACTTTATGGAGAATGCCGAACAGGAGGAGGGTGCCGCACCCAAAAAACAAAGCTCCCCCTAGGTCCAGGGCCCCCTCCTCTCCTCTGACACTCTTCACTTCCTAATTAGGTGCGTACCTACGGCGCCTGTGGCGCTGGGAGGGAGTGTTGTGCTGCCGTAATGTCCCCCACCAGTGCGAGGTTGTCTCACTGTCCTGCCAGATCCCGTAGATAGAAGCGGGCGAAGGTAGATTCTGCCCGCCAGCCCACAGCAGCCACGATGTCTTTGACAGCGCAGTTCCTGTCGAAGGCGACGCTCGTGGCCATGGCGCGTACCTTGTGTGCACGAATCTTTAACCTCTTCGCTCCCTGCGGGGAGAGGTCGACAATGGCTGAGCGAATGACCCAGCGTAGCCAGGAAGAGATCGTCTGGGCTGTAATGTCAGATTTGCCAGGTTTTAACGGCAAGAAGAGGCGTGAGCGTCCTCTCCGGACGGCTTTGGTTCGGTGCAAGTACACTCGAAGGGCTTGTACACTACAGGATCTTGTTGCCTGGTCTCCTTGGGAAAGTTGGTCCCTCGTAGCGGCCGTAAGGTGATAACCTGTGGCGCAGTCAAGGGGGACCTAGTCTTGGCAACGAAGGCAGGGTCCGTCACTAGCTGGACGGAACTTACTTACTTACTTACGCCTGTCACCCCTACCCGGGTATAGGCCGTCGACGAGAGACCTCCAGCAACTCCTGTCCTGTGCTTCTCCTTCGATTCTACTCCAGGTGGTTCCCAGTCTCTTGATGTCTGCTTGGAGGTCTCGACGCCAGGAGTTTCTCGGCCTACCTCTTTTCCTCTTTCCCTGGGGGTTCCATGACAATGCCTGCCTAGTGATACTGGAAGCTGGCTTTCTCAGACTGTGACCAATCCATCCCCATCTTCTTCGCCCAATTTCATTCTCTGCTGTTATCTGCTCTGTTCTCTCCCAGAGTCTGACGTTGCTGATCTTCTCTGGCCAGTGGATTTTCAAAATTCTTCTAAGGCAACTGTTCATGAAGGTCTGTACTCTGTTGACTGTGGTTTTTGTCAATCTCCATGTCTCTGCTCCATATAGGAGAACTGCTTTTACATTGGAGTTGAAAATCCGGACTTTGGTGTGTTGTGACAGCTCTCTGGAACTCCACACTTTTTTCAACTGGAGAAAGGCTGCTCTGGCTTTACCGATTCGTGCTCTGACATCTGCATCAGTGCCGCCTTTTTTGTCTATGATGCTCCCGAGATAGGTGAAGGACTCCACCTCCTCCAACGGGGTGCCAGCAAGCAAGACTGGTTCTTCCCTGGTTGCGTTCAGCCTCATTGTCTTTGTTTTCTGTTTGTGAATGGTGAGGCCCACTTGGGACGAGATGTCAGCAAGCCTCGTGGTCTTGTCCTGCATTTGTTGATGAGTGTGGGACAGTAATGCCAAGTCGTCTGCAAAATCGAGGTCGTCAAGCTGTGTCCACAGTGTCCACTGTATTCCACTTCGTCTGTGCTCTGTGGTCATCTTCATGACCCAGTCTATGGCCAGTAGGAAGAGGAACGGAGACAGCAGACACCCCTGCCTGACACCAGTTCTGACCTGGAGCTCTCTGGTGAACTGCCCTTCGTGGATCACGCGACATGTCATGCCATCATAGCTGCTCTTGATCAGGCGGACGAGCTTTGCGGGTACACCGTAGTGTCGTAGGAGTTTCCACAGAGTCTCTCGGTCCACGCTGTCAAATGCTTTCTCATAATCCACAAAGTTGACGTACAGCGGGGAGCTCCACTCCAGAGACTGTTCCACGATGATGCGGAGAGTGGCGATCTGGTCTGTACATGATCGGTTCTTCCTGAATCCTGCTTGCTGGTCTCTGAGCTGGGGGTCAACGGAGCTCTTCATTCTCTCTAGGATGATCCTGTTGAAGACCTTTCCTGGTACTGACAGCAAGGTGATTCCTCTGTAGTTGGAACACTTGCTGAGGTCGCCTTTCTTGGGAAGCTTGATTAGGTACCCCTCCTTCCAGTCAGCTGGCATCACCTCCTCTTCCCAGATCTTTCCAAACAGTGGGTACAGCATCTCAACTGTTGTCTCTAGGTCTGCTTTCAGAGACTCCGCTGGGATGCCATCTGGCCCTGCTGCTTTGCCATTCTTCAAAAATGCCACTGCTTTTCTGATCTCTTCCCGGCTGGGTCTGTCACAGCTGATGGGTAGGTCGGTCTCTGCCGGCTGGATGTCGGGGGGGTCGGGTGGGCTAGGTCTGTTCAGTAACTCTTCAAAATACTCGGCCCATCTGTCGAGTTGGTCTGCTCTGTCTGCAATAGGCTTGCCTTCTTTGTCTTTTACTGGTCTTTCTGTATGGCCATACTTACCCGACAATCTTCTGGTAATGTCGTAGAGCTGTTTCATGTTGCCGCTGCCTGCTGCCTTTTCTGCCTCTGCTGCCAGGCTGTCTGTGTAGGCCCTCTTGTCTGCCCTGATACTCCTCTTCACCTCGCGGTTGGCTTCCGAGTATTCCCCCTGTGCCCTTACTTTGGCTGCTCTCGTGCGACTGTTGTTGACCGCTGCTTTCTTCTGCTTCCTCGCTTCTATCTTCTTCAAGGTCTGTGCCGACAGCCAGTCCTTGTGGTGGTGTTTCCTGAACCCTACAGTGTCTTTGCAGGTTGAGTTCAGCGCCTCTCTAACTGCCTTCCACTGCTGCTCTGTGGTGACCGCCTCCTCTTCATTTACTAGCTCCTGTAGCGCTTGAAACCGGTTGGACAGCACCAGTTTGAACTCTTCTCTAACTCCAGTTTCTCTCAGGAGGCCTACATTATAGCGCTGTCTTCTTGTTGTCTCTGTGCGGCTTTTCTTTAGCTTGAGCTTCATTCTTAAGGTAAGCAGATGGTGGTCTGAAGCGACATCTGCTCCCCTCCTCACTCGAACATCTTGAAGGGATCTTCTAAATTTCTTGCTAAAGCTGGACGGAACGATCCGCTCTAAATTGTAGGCAGGTAGGTCGTGCTGAGAGCGCGTGTAGCTCGCTTACTCATGCCACGGTGGCGAGCGCCAGAAGAAAGCATGTCTTACGAGTCACATCTGCAAGTCGGGCCAGTGGCAGCGGTTCGAAGCGTGTTGAGTTCAGCCAAGTTAGAACCCATGGTAAATCCCAGCAGGGAAGTAGCGAACGAGAGGCTGATCGCTGCAGGCCGAAGTGAGACATAAGATCCGCTAGGTCTTTACAGGCGCCGGGGTCCGTGCGGCCGAGGTGCCGGTAGGTATCGGCAATCATAGAGAGGTATCCCCTGATGGTAATCGGGGCCAGTCCTTGGTCTCCGAAGAGCCAGAGTAAGAAGTCCGCGAGCTGGGGGTTTGTCAGATCGGTGGGGGAGAAATGACGGTCGGTGGGGGAAGAGATGACGGTCGCTGCACCAGGAGCAAAGTACCCTCCATTTTCCCTTGTAGATACGTCTAGTCGAGGGTTTGCGGGCTGTAGCGATCGCTTCCACTACAGCACTCAAGAAACCTCTAGCGGAGAGGGCTTGCCGCGCAACCTCCAGGCGTGTAGTAGGAGGCATTTCGGGCACGGGTGGAACAGCGCCTGTCGGGGTTGCTTGAGCATTGTGCGGGGCGTGGGGAGCAGCAGTGGAGGGTGTGTGGCGAGGCTGATCAGGTCGGTGGACACAGCGACCAGGAGAAGGATCGCGTTGGTTCCCCGCAACTTGAGGAGGACTTTGGGGACGAGGACTGTAGGGGGAAAGGCGTAAGCGATAAGTCCGTCCCAAGGAATGGACAGGGCGTCGACCGCCCAGGCCAGAGGATCCGGGACTGGGGAGACGAAGAGGGGAAGCTGGTGATTCCACCTCGTGGCGAAGAGGTCCACCATCGGTGTCTCCCAGTGAGTGCAAATCACGGATAATGTCCTGGCGTAAAGTCCATTTTGTGTGAATAAGCTGTCCGCGACGGGACAGGGAGTCCTCACACCAACGCATCAAGCGGTAAAGTAGCATGCACAGATCGGGTGAGTGCGTTCCTCCCTGCTTCTGTATGTATGCCACAACCGTCGAGTTGTCTGAGAGGATGAGAAGGTGCTGGTGCCTGAGTTGTTCCTCCCAAATGACGAGGGCTTGCCAAACAGCTTTTAACTCCAACCAGTTGCTGTGCTTGTCCGCGAACTCCGGGGGCCAGAGGCCGGACGTCGTGGAGAACTGCGGAAGCAGGTGGGCTCCCCAACCAGCACGACTCGCGTCGACACACAGGGAGAGGTGAGGGGGTGGAGAGGAAAGGGGGACTCCCACTGCCAACCACGTCCTGTCGGTCCACCGTAGTAGATGGGGGCGTACCAGTGGGGACACGGGAACCATGGCGGCTAGGTCGCCAGAGGAGGGACGCCAGAGAAGTAGGAGATGAAGTTGTAGCGGTCGGGTGTATGGACGACCGAGAGGGATTAGATCTGCTGCCGCGTTGATCAGGCCAAGGAGCTGAAGCCAGACTCTGGCGGGGGCTGCCTCCTGTTGGGCTACCATTGCGGCTAGTGTGGACAACTTCAAAATCCGAGGCTCCGGTAAGTGCACCCTGTTGCGATCCGTGACGAATTCCAAGCCGAGATGGAGGAAGTGGCGCGCGGGGGTGAGATCCGACTTTCCCATGTTGACCAGAAAACCCAATTGAAGGAGCATCCGCATCAGAGCCTGATTCCTCAACAGTAGGTCGTCGAGATAATTTGACGTCGGGCTGGATGAAGACTGTCGTGCCTTGGCCACTACAGCATCCATGATGCGGGTGAAGGCCCATGGGCTGAGGTTGAGACCGAACGGCAGGGCGCAAAACTGGTAAATCACTCCTTCGAACGCGAAGCGCAGGTATTTCCTGGAACTCGAGTGCATGGGAACGTGAAGGTAAGCGTCGGAAAGATCCAGACTGACCGCGTAGTCCATGGGCTGTACCGCAGCACGAAGAGCCCTGGTCGTTTCCATCCGAAAGGATGGGGCCGCGATGAAAGCGTTCAACGCCGAAAGGTCGATGACTGGACGCCACTTGCCGCCGGGTTTGGGTACCACGAACAGTCAGCTGTAAAAGGCGGGCGAATCCGAACGAAACACTATCTCTGTGGCTTGTTTGAACAAGAGAGCGGCGACTTCTCCATGCAGAGCGGCGGCCTTGAGGTCGTCGGTAGGAATCTCAATCCACATCGGAGTGGAGCGCAGTGGTGGCGGGGAGCGGAAGGAGATCCGAAAACCCTTGGTCACAACGTCCAAAACCCAGGGCTCGTCCTGAAACAGCAAGCGCCACTCCTTGCTGTACCTTGCTAGCCTCCCGCCAACTGGAGCCCCGGAGACGGTCGGCAGAGGTGGAACAGGGGAAAAGTCAAGTGGCCCGCCCGCGCCCAGGGTGACGGGAGGGACGGGGCCAGGAGGGGGTAGGGGCGTTAGCTGGGCCTGGGCGACCGAAGGCAGGGCGATGACGGTGTGCAGCTCGCGGCGGAGCAGACGGGTCCGAGGTGAAGGATTTGCCGGCCCGCATGGCGCGACCCAAGGCCGTGCGGGCGGGAGGAAAGCGTTGCTTGACTGCCTTGCGAGGCCAACAGTCGGAATTAGCATCCTTCACCAACTGCCAAGTATCACCGAAGAGCAGAGACCCTCCTAAGGGGGCCCGATGTAGCCGAGTCCTCAGGTCGGGTGGCATCCCACGGCAAGCCTGTAGAATAGCGTCTCATCGCACAAGGTCGCAGTTTGAAGCAGCAGCTATCGCGTTGACGGATGAGTGATAAGCCGCGCGGTTACCAGCGGACTGGAGTTCACAGGTGAATAGTACCGGGTGGGCAGGAGCGGGAGACAACTCTCGGCCCCTCTGGGGGTTCCCCGAGTGCCTCCCGGGTTGTGTTTACACAACGGGTTCTTAGGCTAAAATTGAGCAAGGAGTGGACTCTCCATAAAGTCATGTCATCGGTAATGTTTTTGAAGAAACAAATCCAACTGCAAGAGACACAGATACTCATGAGCCCCCAGAGTTGCGGGGCTCATGAGGATCTGTGTCTCTTGCAGTTGGATTTACTTTACGGGGGCTCATGAGGATATATGCCTCTTGCCAATGCCACCGAGTACCCATTGGACAGGTGTTAAATTAGTACAGATTTCACTTCTCAAAAACACAGTTCACATCCAGCGACAGTGAAGAGGGCAAGGTAAGGCAGTGGTGGGGATCACTCCCAGTTCGCAAAGTCTTCAGGCCAATTTTGGTCTTACGGGGCTTGCATAAGACAACGCCAACTAAGCATCTCAGCATGAAGACATTTTTCCCACCAGGTCTCTGCCATACATTCTGCTTATAGCTTATAATATTGATGCTAACCTACATGTTAAGTCCCATACACAAAGTAACACTTGAACATTAAAAAAACAGGAGTGTCATCACAAGCAACAACAGTTTGCAATTTGAGTTTTGACCCTCTAAGCCTTCCCACAACAATCAAAATGAAATAAACCCGATCAAACAAAATGAAATACCTGATCTCTTTCTTTCTTCAACTCTGCCATCTGTTTCTTTGCATCTTCTTCTGCCTTCTCTTTTGCGGCTGTTAAAGAAACAAACACTCTTTGATTGAATATCATCGTCAATTCATTTGTACAAAGCAAACACATTTCCATTGTTGACACATGAACAGACACACCATACAACAGTGACCGAACAAGAAATAAAACACATCACAAACTAAAACTGTGAGACAATGTAGAAATACGGAACAAATACTCACCTATCAAAATGTCCATCGTTTTCTCAAACTCGACAACAACAGACCTGCAACAAAGACAAACAGCTATGTGATTAACCCTCTGGCGGTTGGTAGCAGCTTTTGTCTAGCCGATTCCTGCAGGAATCACCTTGACAAAGTGTGACTGACAGCCAAAGGGTTAAAGTACACACATTTCTGTCAGTCCTTTTTTCTCTCACCTCAACATGTCCTATCATTAACCCTGAGTTACTGCCAAGATCAGGTAAATACACCACTGCAAGCAGCACAGATCCTCATGAGCCAGCGCAGTTGTAGGGGCTCATGAAGGATCTATGCCTCTTGCTGAGACCACTGCATATCCATGTTATTTGGATGGCATTCAACTGCAGACTTTTGAAACAGAATTTGCGTCCAGTTGTTGGGAAAGATTAAATATTATTACTAATCCCCAGTTAAAACACAGTATTTGTGGAGTACGAACTTCATGGAGATGACGCTGTCCGACAGCCCTTTCTTCTCCGCTTTGACCTTGTCCAGCTGCTCATACAGCTGCTTGTTGTGTGCGTCTATCTGCTCCAACTGTGTTGAAAAATCTCGCTGCCTTGCCAGCATCTCTCCCTCGTACTGCATGGCCATGGTCTGTTGCAGACGCTTCCACTCAGACTCGGTGTACTTGGGATCCTGCAGGTGGGAACAAAACAAGCATTCAGGATTTAACCCTTTTAGCCCCAACGCCCTGCAGCAGGAGATGGATTGATCTAGATAATTCAAGGGTAGTGTCAGATTAGCTTGGCGCTTTCAGGCGCCAAGTTAATCTGGCACTACCCTTGAATTATCATGGTCAATCTGTCTCCTGCAAGTGGTGCAGTCGTTGGGCGACACTTCTGACTTGGGAAATGCTGCCGCGGGGTTAAATGGGTTAACGTCTTTTGTCCACCATTCAGACAATGCATTTTGTGCCCAACAGTGTTAAACTGAACCATTTGCACAGCATGATGTCAAACACCCACATCACATGCAGTTACCTACAACGATCAAACCAGTGGCCTTACCTCTTCCACTTCCACCAGCGTGACGGACACTCCCTGGCTTGGCGGCGGTCTGTCAACCACAAACTGAAACCAAATATCGACACATGATGGATAGGAGTACAAGAGTCAAGAAATGTACACTGCCTTGTGATATTAGACCTTACTGCCCCAAGCCATTAGGGCTAAAATCACAGACCAGCACATGTCTGCAAAAGAGGTGGTGGGAGGGTTCTGTTTTTCTTAACCCTATCATACTGAGGCTAAAAGCTACAAATTTGTACACTGCCATACGCAAGCTACATTATAGTACTTACAGATAGGGATAGAGACCAATGGCTTTAGTTCAAGGGTGGTGCCAGAATAGCTTGGCGCCTAGAGGCGCCAAGCTATTCTGGCACTACCCTTGAACTATTTTAGTTAAACCTATTTCACACATTGGTGTATGATGAGGGTTAAGCTGAAGACAAAAATGGCAACGATCTTATCAAACATCAATCAAAGACACCAGAGTGCGAGAATTTTGAACGGGCAGCGACTGCAAATGACGTGTAAATCATAGGGAAGATACTGGAACTAACTGGCCAATCAATTCACTAGGGCTACAGCTCTTAACCCCTCCACTGCCAGTGGACGCAAGATCGTGTTTTTGAAATCATTGTAAACTCAACCTCAAAGATCCCCAGCCCTCAAAGGGAACGTGGATACAGAATGGTTTCAGCAACTGAGCAAAGAGGCATAGATCCTCATGAGCCCCCGCAACTGCGGGGGGGTCATGAGGATCTATGCCTCTTGCAGTTGGGTGGGGGTTCCATTTTTTTTAGCATAAAGGAGTCCGGCACAAAATTACCAACCAACACATACCTGATTCACACATAAAACTGCGCCAGAAAATGAATCCAATACCTGTTCGGAGTCTGCGTCTGCGTTGCCATCAATAGAGAAAAGCAAGTCAAGAGGTTTGACCGTCTCCTCCTCTGCGATGGTTTTAGAGAGAGCCGACTGGTTCATGCGACGCTGGGTCAGGATGGATCGGCGGCGAGACGTGCGTGGGGGAGTCCCCATCAGACAGATGCTCTCTTCCACACTAAACACGAATGGAAAAGGTCAACAGTCAATGGTCAACTCTTATCCCCCTTGCACACGCAGCCACCAGTACTGTCAACAGTGTGCTAGTGTAAACACGTCTGCGAGCTCAAGGAGGTTAACCTATTCAAGCTAATCTGGCACAACCCTCGAATCATCATGGCCGATCAAACTCCTGCTGTAGTACGTCAGTAAATGGGTTAACCCTTTTAGCCCCAGTCCCATTTCTCAAATTTTGGAGGTGTTGCCTAATGACTATGTACCAGTTTTAGGAGATGGATTGATCTTGGTAATTCAAGGGTAGTGCCAGATGAGCTTGGTGCCTTCAGGGGTCAAGCTCTTCTGGCACTACTCTTAAATGATCATGATCAATCCATCTCCTGCTGCAGGGTCCCGGGGCTAAACAGGTTAAGCTTAAACCCCTTCACTGCCCACATCCATAATTGATGTACCTAAAGACATCGCTTAGAACTACCAAATAACTGTACATATAGATCACTTAGATGTAAATGAGCTAACAAAAGGCATGGGTCTTTATGAAGTCCTGGACCAGCAGTGGCTCATGGAGATCTATGCTTTATGTACTTAGGAGTTGTCAGATGAGCTCGGCAGCACCTTACCATGATGCATTGAGGACGGAAGTGTTCACGTGTTCATGTGGCCGAGCAGCAGCTCGTCTGGGTGCTGAAGACAAAAACAATTTCACAATTTTATTTGCACACTAGCATCAGCACACAACATGAATAATGCAACCACCAAGCAGAAAACAACTGGTGCATAAAAAAACACTTTTAACCCATTCAGCCCCGAGTCCCTACTGCAGGAGATTAACCCATATCATACTGAGGCTAAAAGCTTCAAACTTGTACACTGCCATACGCAAGCTACATTATAGTATTTATAGTTAAGGATATAGACCAATGGCTTTAGTTCAAGGGTGGTGCCAGAATAGCTTGGCGCCTAGAGGCGCCAAGCTATTCTGGCAACACCCTTGAACTATTTTAGTTAAACTTATTTCACACACTGGTGTATTCCGAATGATAAGGGTTAATTGGCCATGACAATTCAAGGGTAGTGGAGGCGCCAAGCTAATCTGACACTACCCTTGAATGATCATGCTCAATCCACCTCCTGCAACTGGTACATAATCGTTCAGTAACACTTCAAAAATTTGGGAAAAGTGCCTTTGGGGCTAAAAGGGTCAACAGTCTATAACAAACAAACAAAAACCACCTGCCGTCAACAACAGAAGTTACACGTATTGTGCATCAAAACAAAAACCACCTGCCATCAACAACAGAAGTTACACGTATTGTGCATCAAAACAAAAACCACCTGCCATCAACAGAAGTTACACGTATTGTGCATCAAAACAAAAACCACCTGCCATCAACAGAAGTTACACGTATTGTGCATCAAAACAAAAACCACCTGCCATCAACAGAAGTTACACGTATTGTGCATCAAAACAAAAACCACCTGCCATCAACAACAGAAGTTACACGTATTGTGCATCAAAAATATTTAATAAAAATTAAATGTTGGATTATTTTATCTTCAAAAACATGTTTGTTTTAGAGATTTTTGCTTTTTGGGCGATCAAAATCCAATAAACGTGTGCATATACTGATACAAAGCATTCTTTTGCAATTTGTTCCATGTGCTCAAAATACATAAGAACACCAAATCTTCATTTGCAACAGACAATTAGTTTTGACTTGGCTTAATAATAATAATAATATGCACATGTATTTATATAGAGCTTATTTAAAAAAAGACAAAGTTCACAAATATATATGCAAATGAGTGAGTCAGTCATGGAACTGCTGAGTCAGTCATGGAGTCAGTCATGATGTCGTTGGGTCAGTCTTACCTGCATGTGAAGGTGCTGGCATTCTCTCAGGTGTTCTAGGTAGCCCAGATTTGACGAGTGGATCAAACTTGACATACAGTGAACATTTCCTCAAGTTGGATTCTTTCGCCTGCATACATGTGCAAAGGTGACATCCTTGATCACCAGTGGTCAGATATATTTGTGGTGGTCTGTGATTTTGGATTTTTAAGTTGTTGATGTAAAACGTCAAGATCAGACAGAATGAGACCTAGCAGACGCGTGACCAGATAATCACATCAGTGAATTAGCGTGCCGTTGCTGTCCCAAAGGCTGCTGGCATCAGCGGACTCTGGTCACACCCACCGAGGATCCACACAGTGATACAGGAACTGTTGCTAGCGCAGTGTTACGCATAACAACTTTCAGTGTCAACAGTAACAACTTTCATTCTAAGAGATGAAATGACAGGCGAAACCCTCTGATGTGGAAATGAAGGCACAAAAAAATGGTGGGGGTAATTAACCCACTTAACCCCAGGGCCACGTTTCTCATTTTGGAGATGTCACCTAATGACAATGTATCGGTTGCAGACCGACCATGATAATTCAAGGGTAGTGCCAGATTAGCTTGGCACCTGATGGCGCCAAGCTAGTCTGGCACTACCCTTGAATTATCATGGTCGGTTCATCTCCGGTTGCAGTGTGTTGGGACTACAGTAAATCATGGATTTAAAAAAGCCATGTACAGAGTCCTCTCATGCTGCTAGGTGATCTTGGGAGTGGTAAGAGCAGGAACACACACAAGGAGATTGAATTAAACCAACATTTTCTCAATCAACGCAGTTGCAATATATATCCCACTAAAAAGAAAACAGTTACAAATTGTGTATTACTCACATCACTGCTGCCAAACTGTTCAAGCATCTCCCAATCTGAAGGGTCGTTGAATGCTGATGTTGAGAGAGGAAAGATTGGTCGCATAGTTAATGTAACTGCAAGTCTACAAGAATTTACTGACTTCGCTTTTTTTTTTTTTTTAAGTTGAGCTGTTAAACTTTTCAAAAAAGGTTTTGTTAAATCCCTTATTTTGAGTAATTAATTTTGAAATGTAATCTATCATTAGAGATCTATTTAACCCTTTGGCTGTCGGCAGTGCTTTTTGTCAAGGCGATTCTTGCACAGGGTTCAAAATACCTTTCAAATGTACGGGGCCCTTCGGGCCCCCTGTTAGTAAAAGTAGGGGGCCCCACAGGAAAGTAAGGGGCTCATGAACCGTCGCACAATTTACGGATCAAGACAGCGAAACATAGGAATTCTCCTTCGCTGTAGGAAGCGGCTTTAGCAAAAAGAAGAATAGCGAGCTGCAAACTGCAAGGTGAACGTATCGCGCTTGACCGCTATGCAGCAGAGGATGATGACCGTGCTAAAAATAGCCAGCCACGTGTTCGTTGAATAGTTCATGACCTGTGTCGGGACCGCCTACCGCTGCTTTGAGACAAAGTAGGTCTGAAAGAAGGGGGCACGTCAGGACTCATGGACATGAAAGTAGAGGGCCCGAGGCCAAAGTAAGGGGCTTTTTGCCCCGGGCCCCCGGTTATTTTGAACCCTGCTGCAGAAATCACTCAGCAAAAGTGCTATGGAAAGACATTTAGCTGCATTTTGGATGGGTCACCTAACAACTAGGTACCAGTTGCAGGAGATGGATCAACCATGATAATTCAAGGGTACTGCCAGATTAGCTTGGCGCCTGATGGCGCCAAGCTAATCTGACACTACCCTTGAATTATCATGGTCAATCTATCTCCTTGAGAAGTGTCGAGGTAAATGAACAAACAAGTTTTTAAAAAAAAGTCAAAAATGGCAATTAAAGTCATAGTCACCTGCTGCTCCAGGAAAAAACATATCTTCTCCAATCCCCAGCTCCTCTCCACTGGCCAGCAGCACTGGGTTGCATGCCCCTTGTGGAATGCTTCCTCCTTGTGATGGCTTCCCTGCCCCTCCAAGAGTTTCCAGCAGTTCTGGTTTGTCTGCTTTTCCATGGTTGGTTGCTTGTTGAAGTTCTTGTCCATTATTCTGTCTTCCTCTTCCGTCCACACCAGCTGTCACTGGTGCATCTTGTGGTGAAGGGTTTTCTGTACTGGTCACCTCCGCGATCCCAGATTCCTGTGGGTCCTGGTTCATCTGCAGGTCAAAGTCACCTGTGACAGGTCGGTTAGCAGAGACAGGTGAATTGGCCATCTGCACTCTCGGCTTAAAAGGGTCAGTGTCACTAAGGCTAATCTCAGGTGACTTGCTCACCTTCAACTTGGTTTTGAATGGATCAAAATCCTCAAGTGTGGTTTCAGATTGGCATGCACTCATAGCCGAGTTTGCAATCTGGCTTTTGTGTTTAAATAGATCTTCTTCCACCACTGACTTTTCTGGCGTGTTAGCCACGTAGGCTTTCTTGGCTTTGAAAGGGTCAACATCTTCCTTATTGTGACCGTCTCTAGGCTTGTGAGGTGTGTTGGCCTGCTGCACCTCTGATGTGTGTGCATCCTCACTAAGATTCTTCTCCTCTGCTAGGGAGCTGGGCAGATGTGTCTTGGCTTTAAATGGGTCATTGTCTGTGGGTGCATCCTCCTTACCTGGTGAGTTGGCCAGCTGTGTCTTGGCTTTGAATGGGTCAATGTCTGTGGGTGCACCCTCCTTGCTTGGTGAGTTGGCCACCTGTGTCCTGGCTTTGAATGGGTCCAGCTCCGTGCTTGGTGAGTTGACAAGCTGTGACTGAGGTGTGAATGGGTCTTTATCATCAAATGTCTTGCTTGGCGAGTTGGCCAGCTGAGTGTTTGCAGTGAAATGCTCTATTTCATCAATATTTCCAGTGTTCACCATCGGCGAGTTCTGCAGTGGTGCGACTGGCTGGAGGGGGTCTAACTGTGTATTTTCTGAAGTCTCTCTGGGGATGTCAGCAAGCTGTGGCGTAGTCTGGGCGGGATCTCCAACTGCTGTCATTTCTGTCTTACTTGCACACTCTGATGCCTCTGTCTTTGTTTCACTCTCTGTTGCTTCCGTTGTCTTGATGGGTGAGCCTGCTAACTCTGATGCAACATAAGGTGGATCTGCCTCCCCGAGGGCTGCAACATAAGGCGGATCTGCCTCCCCGAGGGCTGCAACATAAGGCGGATCTGCCTCCCCGAGGGCTGCAACATAAGGCGGATCTGCACCCCCGAGGGCTGCAACATGAGGTGGATCTGCCTCCCCGATGGCTGCAACATGAGGCGGAACTGCCTCCCCGATGGCTGCAACATGAGGCAGATCTGCCTCCCCGATGGCTGCAACATTAGGCAGATCTGCCTCCCCGACGGCTGCAACATGAGGTGGATCTGCCTCCCCGATGGCTGCAACATGAGGTGGATCTGCCTCCCCGATGGCTGCAACATGAGGTGGATCTGACTCCCCGATGGCTCCAACATGAGGCTGAACTGCCTCCCTGAGGGCTGCAACATGAGGCAGAACTGCCTTCCCAAGGGCTAAAGACCTGTCCGGTGTGCTTGCAAGCTGGTTTCCAGCAGCAAATGGACATTCGGTCGCTACGTCCATGTTGCTTACCTCCCGAGATGCAGAATCTGACTTGGGTTCAGCAGTGTCAGCCACCTGATCAGCTGCATCAGTAGACCGCTGTGGTGCGTTACACAGCTGCTCTTTTGGTTTGAACAGGTTGTCAATATTCATTACAATGTCAGGTGTGTTGGCAAGCTGTGCTTCTGGTTTGAATGGGTCTTCTTCAGTTGTAGCCTTGTCAGGTGGGTTAGGCAGCTGTGCTTTTGTTTTGAACGGGTCTTCTTCAGTTGTAGCCTTGTCAGGTGTGTTAGGCAGCTGTGCTTTTGTTTTGAACGGGTCTTCTTCAGTTGTAGCCTTGTCAGGTGTGTTAGGCAGCTGTGCTTTTGTTTTGAACGCGTCTTCTTCAGTTGTAGCCTTGTCAGGTGTGTTAGGCAGCTGTGCTTTTGTTTTGAACGGGTCTTCTTCAGTTGTAACCTTGTCAGGTGTGTTAGGCAGCTGTGCTTTTGTTTTGAACGCGTCTTCTTCAGTTGTAACCTTGTCAGGCGTGTTAGGCAGCTGTGCTTTTGTTTTGAACGCGTCTTCTTCAGTTGTAGCCTTGTCAGGAGTGTTAGGCAGCTGTGCTTTTGTTTTGAACGGGTCTTCTTCAGTTGTAGCCTTGTCAGGCGTGTTAGGCAGCTGTGCTTTTGTTTTGAACGCGTCTTCTTCAGTTGTAACCTTGTCAGGCGTGTTAGGCAGCTGTGCTTTTGTTTTGAACGCGTCTTCTTCAGTTGTAGCCTTGTCAGGAGTGTTAGGCAGCTGTGCTTTTGTTTTGAACGGGTCTTCTTCAGTTGTAGTCTTTTCAGGCAGCTGTGCTTTTGTTTTGAACGGGTCTTCTTCAGTTGTAGCCTTGTCAGGAGTGTTAGGCAGCTGTGCTTTTGTTTTGAATGGGTCTTCTTCAGTTGTAGCCTTGTCAGGTGTGTTAGGCAGCTGTGCTTTTGTTTTGAACGGGTCTTCTTCAGTTGTAGTCTTATCAGGAGTGTTAGGCAACTGTGCTTTTGTTTTGAAAGGGTCTTCTTCATGTTTAGCCTCGTCAGGTGTGTTTGGCAGCTGTGCTTTTGTTTTGAATGGGTCTTCTTCAGTTGTAGCCTTGTCAGGCGTGTTAGGCAGCTGTGCTTTTGTTTTGAACGGGTTTTCTTCAGTTGTAGTCTTTTCAGGCAGCTGTGCTTTTGTTTTGAACGCGTCTTCTTCAGTTGTAGCCTTGTCAGACGTGTTAGGCAGCTGTGCTTTTGTTTTGAACGGGTCTTCTTCAGTTGTAGCCTTGTCAGGCGTGTTAGGCAGCTGTGCTTTTGTTTTGAACGGATCTTCTTCAGTTGTAGCCTTGTCAGGCGTGTTAGGCAGCTGTGCTTTTGTTTTGAACGGATCTTCTTCAGTTGTAGCCTTGTCAGGCATGTTAGGCAGCTGTGCTTTTGTTTTGAACGGGTCTTCTTCAGTTGTAGCCTTGTCAGGCATGTTAGGCTGCTGTGCTTTTGTTTTGAACGGGTCGTCTTCAGTTGTAGCCTTGTCAGGCATGTTAGGCAGCTGTGCTTTTGTTTTGAACGGGTCGTCAACATTCATTATGCTGTCAGGCAGCTGCGCTTTTGGTTTGAACAGGTCATTTTCAGTTGTTGCCTTGTCAGGAGTGTTTACCAGCTGTGCTTTGGGTTTGAATGGATCTTCCTCATGTGTAGCTTTGTCAGGTGTGTTGGCAAGCTGCGCTTTGGGTTTGAATGGATCTCCTTCGGGCATTACTTTCTCTTCCCTTTTTGCCTTCTCTGGTGTGTTGACCACCTGTGCTTTTGGTTTGAATGAGTCTTCCTCATGTGTAGCCTTGTCAGGTGTGTTGGTGAGTTGTCCTTGTGGTTTGAATGGGTCCTCTTCAGCGACTTTCTTGTCCCCAGTTGTGTCTGGAGTGTTGACGAGCTGCACTGTTGCCTTGAATGGGTCGGGAGTGGTTGCCTTGTCAGGTGTGTTGGCGACCTGTGCTGTGGGTTGGAATGGGTCTTCAACTGTAGCCTTATCAGGTGTGTTTATGAGCTGTGCTTTGGGTTGGAATGAGTCCTCAACTGTAGCCTTATCAGGTGTGATGGCGAGCTGGGTTTGAGGTTTGAATGGGTCATCCTCAGTGATGACTTTTTTTGGTGTACCAGGTTTGACTGGCTCGGTTTCAGTGGGGGATTTGTCCGGTGTGTTGACCAGCTGAAGTTTGGGTTTGAACGGGTCCTCACCCTTCATAGCTTTTTCTGGTGTGTTAGCAAGCTGAACACTGGGTTTGAATGCATCTCCATCTTCTACTTCTAGTGGTGGTGCACCTATTACCGGTGCAGCATTTCCTTTCAACTTGTCCTCAGTACTAGGCAAATCAAATGTTGCACCTGATGTTGATGTTAACTCTGTTTCCAACAGTTCAAACTGCTGATTTGGAGAGACCTTGGCTTCTTCATGTGGGGCAGGTTGAGAACTGTCCACACTTTCACCAGATGACAATTCAGCCGAGTCTGGAACAGACTCTTGAACCACCTCCTCCAAACAACGTGAAAGGGTAGACAAAACTCCCGATGAACCAGTAGTCTCCGTGGTAGTTTTGTCCTCCTCTGACTCATGTACTTCACCACAGTTGGGTTCTTTTGCTTCAACAGGTTCTGCAGTCTCCGCCGCAACGTGGTCATCTCCCATGCTTGGTTTCTCTGCCAAGTTTGACTCGGCTACCGCTGCACTTTCTTCAGAAACGGGAACAGGGGCAGACTTGAATGTGATGTCATCATCAACCTCATCATCCTTGCTCTCTGCTGAAAACACAAAATGTCACCAGTGTAAGGGAGCTCAAGCAGTAAGTTTACCTAGATTGGACGCACAATTTACAAACGTCTCTGCAGTCTGAAAGTGAAGCCTCAAGTCATTTTTAGGAGAGATTGAATTAAATCACAAACATTCACAGTGAAGCCTTCTGAAGCACATAAACTGCTGCTAAAGTTTGAAGAACACCACTGCAGACTTTGATACGGTGACTCACATAGTGTTCAGATCCACAAACCATGAAGAATGAAGAGTGGTACACCAATGAAGAGAATGTGAACTGAAGGTCACCACTGGATGCATATTTTATTAGCTTTGTTCTTTCAACGACCAAAAGCTGCAACTGTCCAAGGACCATGGATACACAGTAGTCTCAGCAAGAGACATAGATCCTCATGAGCCCTGCTACAGCAGGGGCTCATGAGGATGTCTGTCTGCTGTAGTTGGATTAGTCATGTTCACTTCAGTTTCCTCAGCAGTGAAGGGGTTACAGAACACCGCAGCCTTTACATACAATGTACCAGCAATTTGTACACTCGGCCCCTCTTACTTTCAGTTTCAGACTAGACAGTTTCACCTCATTTTGACTACAGCTCCAATTTACACTAAAAACAAAGTGACAAGCGTTATAGAGACCACCACCATTTCAATAACCCTTCATTGCCAGTCGACACAGACGGAAATACGTCTTAGTTCAAAGCCAAGTCCCAAAATCCTGACTAAAAACGTGTCTGCCATGCGTGTAAAATGCAGAGAAAACCCAAAGGATAAAGAAACATGCTTAGAAATGGCAGTTACCACACAATTTATTCAATAAACTGTGTTCTGTCTTGCAACTGGATCTGATTCACATTTTCTTGGCAGTGAAGGGATTAAAAGAAAAAAACAATAAATCACACAAAACTAATTCACCAATGAACGTTTGTAATGAATCAAATGACCAATGCATGCATAGTATTAGTAAATAGTAATCAACATTGTGCAGACCCCAAAACATATTTGAACAACAACTGTGAACAAAATTCACCAACTACATCAAGTAAATCAAGTAAATGCAAAAAAAACAGCATTGTTGTAACAAGATTGAACGTCAACAAAATCGTCTCACTCAACAAACTGAGTCATAAAGTAAGTCCAAAAATTGGAATTATCATCAGATGACTACATTACAGTTTACTATAAAAATTAATCAGTGATGATTGATAGTTCAAGGGTGTTTGCAGAACAGCTGGCAGAGTCCCCAGGGTCACCAATGGACCCTAAAAATGATGTTGGGCAATCTAGAAACACATTTATTTTCTTGCCCAACTTGCAAGGACAGGTGAAAATTTGAAAGCTTAGCAAGTGTCACATAAAATAAGCTTTCTTTAGGCCAGTAAATTCTTTTCTGGCTCCTTGATTTTACTTGCATAGTGAACTCAAATGGTCCCATTTGGCCTCCTCCTCCCATGAGCTATACTAGTTCAAGGGTGGCGCCAGAATAGCTTGGCGCCAAGCTATTCTGGCACCACCCTTGAACTATCATGGTCGATCCATATCTTGTAACGTTAGGGCTGAATGAGCAACTGCTGTAAAACTTACTTTGGTAGCTCTGGTAGCCAGCGTCAGTCGTGGAGTGTTCAAGTGATGGTGCCATTGTGACGGTGGTGTTATCCTCTTGGCCTGCATCACCCAAAATGACTGGACAGTTCTCATCCACCTTACCCATTGCTCCTTTCTGAAAAAGAAATGGCACCTATCATCAACAGTCCACATCTGTCTGAATAGGTTAACCCAAGTAACCCTTTTAGCCCCGCATCCCTACAGCAGGAGATGGCTTGAACATGATAATTCAAGGGTAGTGCCAGATTAGCTTGGTGCCTTTAGGCACCAAGCTAATCTGGCACTACCCTTGAATTATCATAGTCAAGCCATCTCCTGCAACTGGTATAATATATATTATATATATATAGTCGTTAGGCAACACCTCCAAAATTTGACAGTACTGGTAAAAAGTGGTATAATATATATATATATATATATTGACGAATGGGACATTGGGGCTGCATTTCCTTAATTTTTAAACTGCCACCTAACGACTGTACCAGTTGCAGGTGAGGGATCAACCAAGATTATTCAAGGGTAAGGTTGCGTCAAGCTAATCTGGCACTACCCTTGAATTATCATGGTCAATCTATCTCCTGTTGTAGTGCACTGGGGCTGTACGGGTTAAACTGTTCAAGTAGGCTGAACATAGTGTCCGCTCTCACAGTTCTCTTGGAACAAAAGTCACCTGATGGGTGAGAAAATATCGCACAGATTTGAGTTGTCTGTAGTAATAAAAAGGGGGCGAGCCTTGCACATCCAGCCACCAGCTCTGGAAGTGCAACCTGCCTGTGCCTGCTGCCTCCAGTACTGTAATGAGTACTGGTGGCTGCATACACAAGGGAAAACTTTATTAAACTCATTCTGCCTGCAGCAAGATATGGCTCGACCATGATAGTTCAAGGGTGGTTGGCAAAATAGCTTGGTGCCTATAGCCATAGGCGCCAAGCTATTCTGCCACCACCCGTGAACTATCAATATCATGGTCAATATCATGGTCAATCTGTCTCCTGAACTGTAATGAGGATAACTCCAAAATGAGGCACAATGAGTTAATTTAATTAGCATTATTATTAAGCCCCTTGTGCAAAGCCACTGGAGTGTGTTGCATGCTTGTTTAGCACGCTAAGACACTGCTTAGAGCTAAGGTGACTGACTTAGTCGAAAACTTGGGTTGCATGGATGTTCTTATCCTGCCGGGCGAGCGTTGATCTTAAATTTAAGGGCAGTACCCCCCTTGCCTAGGGCTGTTCTTAGCGAGTGAGCTTAGCTGGCGTGACCACTCCACACACAAGAGTATCTCTGTTGTGTACATGGCCGATTTTGCAGTGGCCGCCAGCCATGAGGATGCAGAATGCTTTTGTACAGAGTAAAGATCTTTCTCTTTCACAATGACCATTTTCCCCACAAAGTCATTATTTTCATTGTCCCATGCAGATGGTCACAGGCTGAAAAACGAAAATAGTGCATTTTCATTAGTCAGTTGTAAACGTGTATGCCGGAAGCCCACTAGAGGCTAAAAATAACCGTGTCCAAGAGGTCTGACCTTGGGCCACAGCAGTTTTACGCTACGCCGCCCCATGCAACACAAAACTTTAGTGCACTAAGAATTTCTTTACTAAGCTCAGAAGGCGCTAAGGCAGAGAACTTAAGACTCGATCACTATTACTATTTAAGATCCCTACATCACATGCAGTCCACCCCCAGTATTGCAGTGTAAAGAGTACTGGTGGGCTGCATGGACAGTGTGATTACAATTCTTATTCTAGTTCAGTCACAAGTGATGAAAAGAAAAACTGTACAGAAAAATTACAAAACTAACCTTGTCCATGAGTGCCGAATGCGGAGACAGAATGTTGGCTTTACTGGAGAGCTTGAGCACGCTGGCTGGGGACAACGGCTGTCCACTCATCCTGTCTTTCTGAGGCTGGACACCCGGGACAGAATTTTCGTCATATGGTGCAGACATGTTTAGCTTCTGTGCAAATAGTAACTGTAAACAGAATGCAAAACGTGAACAATGTGCACATGAATTCAAAAAATTAAGGAAGCACTGTGACTGGAATAAAATAAAAATAATTGTCAAGTGTCATTCTACACACTGTATAGGGCGGTCCGTGGCGCAGTGGTTAAGGCGCCTGCCACCAATGCTAAAGGTGCGGGGTTCAATTCCGGGGTCGGACTTTTCTTTTCTAGTGTCACCGTTAATTTGGGCGGACTGTCGGGGATTCTTTCTCCGGGTACTCCGGCTCTTCCTCCCCTCCACTTTGGTACCGGTTTCAGGCCACTTCAGTCATAAATTTCAAATACAAGCAATCAATATTTCCGAAACCTCAGTAGCTGAGCTGACCCTTCGCACCACGTGAATGTCCTGTGTTTGACGTGTACTGTGTTTGTCTTCAAAGTGAATGTGTGTCACGTGAGCGTGCGTGTTGGGTTCAGTTTGTGGCGCTTTGAGCCGATTAGCAGAATTGGGTAAAGTGCCTATATAATAACCGGTATTATTATTATTATTATACTGGCTGTAGTCAGAGCTTTTTTCACTTTATCACCATCACTGTGAAGACAGGTGGCCGCCTGGCGAGGGCGAAAGAAATTTTGCGAAACATGACTCAGACTGAAAAGTTTTGCGTCACATACACACGTGGACATGACATGAAATTAATGAGTTATTTTGCACCGTGAAAATATAATTTAATCTAGACCTAGGACTTTAGCACGCCTTTTGAGTCAAAACAAAGTCTGCATCAAAGTTTCCGGCGACGACATTAAAAACTGCTTAAAGTTCTAGAAACTGCTTCATTATTTATTCAACACATTCTGGGACAGTTGCAAATACTCTACCCCAAAAGACTGTCACGGTCGGAAGTCGGCAAAGTGTTGGCAGCGTTTGAACGGTCTGTATCGTCTGCTGTGGCCAGTGGACCAAACGAAGCAGTGTTTTCCGCAATGTTTTCCACCCCCAACCCAGATGTACAGACAATGACGACCCAGAAACGGCCTCTTCTTTCTCTGAATGCACTGTGTACGGATAATTGCAGCACAAATCGGAGAATAAAAGTTAGGTCTAGTGATCAAAACAAGTTTTACCCACGTACGGTTGTGACCCACAATGGAGTACAAATTTGAAAGTGACCGCTATGAGCATGCGCAGGAAGGCAAAAGGTAGACAACCCAAGTAAACATCATAGAAAAGTTCTCTACCTTGTCGAACCCCACCGCAGTCGTGTTTGATGACCATAATACGTTTGTTGTATGCTGATTAGAGGTGGTAGCCACGGTGGCGCGGCAAATAAGTCAGGTCAGGACAGAGCGGACTGCAAGTGAGCGTTGTTTTCTGCACTGTTACAAAGGCTTTAGTCTTCAAAACGTTAAACCTTTAGGGCTTCGACGGTCTTTTGTCCACCACGAACTGAGGTGATTTCAGAAATACTGACTGAGTCGGGGCCGACACCGAAATAGGGTCACTGAACAATTTTTGACTCCCGACTGAGCTGGATTCGAACCCTGGACCTCATCGGTCGCGGAGAGTCGAACGCTATGCGCTACCACCGAACCACCCAGCTCTCCTACGAAGTCTTCAGAAAACAACTCAGTGCCAACTGAAGCTGCGACTGAATTTGACCTTGTAACTGCAACGCCGGGCGGCTTGGTCAGTGTGTTAACCCGGCGGCATTTGGCAGGGCGGCTGTCGATGTAACGAGTTGACTCTTAGATGCCGGCTGTATAGTCTCACCCCTATAACACAATGGCGGAGCTGTACCCTTGGCGCCAGCATGCTCCCTCCACACTCTCTTCTATCTCACTCATGTAAACGCTCCGGCCAGTTCTGCAATAAATACTCTCAACACGAGACGCCTCCAGTATCATCATTACATGGTGGCAGCGGTGGGTAAACACTTCACTGCAGCATTAAGGCGACACGCCCTGAGCCGCAGCAGCCCCAGGCTCCCATCAACTCCGTCAAAGATCTCATCAACCTCTATCCCAACCAATTCAATAGAATTGGGTGCATTCCTGGTCTAACTCACGCTGACTACAAACCCCAGCATCCAACCCCACACTGACCCTCCAAGGAAAACCCCGATAGCCCTGAAAGAGCCTATCAAGAAGGAACTGGACTCCATGGAGGCGAAAGGCGTCATCCGCAAGGTTACTGAGCCATCCGACTGGGTTTCCAGCCTAGCTTACTCGAAGAAGAAAGATGGCAGCCTTCGCATATGTCTTGACCTCAGACACCTCAACTTGGCCCTAAAGCCGGCGCCCACACCACAAGACGCCAACCCTTGAAGAACTAACACACCAGTTTTGTGGGGCCAAAATATTTTCAAAGTTGGACGCCAAATCTGGATACTGGTCGGTCCAGCTCGTCGAGGACAGCCAGCTCCTGACAACATTTCAGTCTCCGTATGGCAGGTACTGCTTTACGAGACTACCATTCGGTCTATCTGTCTCGCAGGACATATTCCAGAAGAAGATGGATCAGATCTTGGAACAAGTCGATGGTGCAACGGGCATCACTGATGACAACAGAAGACAACAGAAGAAGAGCATGACAGAACACTCCACCAGTTAATGAAAGTCGCAGCAGACAGTGGTCTTGTTTTCAACTCGGACAAATGTAACATAAAAACAGACTCCATCACATTCTTCGGTGCAAAACTTCAGCATGTGGTGTGCAGCCTGATCCTCAGAAAATCTGTGACCTCAAAGCCATGCCTGCACCCACATGTAAGAAGGAGCTTCAAGAGTTCCTCGGCTTCATCACCTACATGTCACCGTTCATCCATAACCTGGCCGAAAAAGCAGCACCCCTGCGTGACCTCCTCAAGAAAGATGTACCCTTCATCTGGGAGGACCACCACCAATGCTGTTTCAACATGCTGAAAGAAGCTGTCTCTGAGAGCTCTACGCTGGTCTACTTTGAGACAAGTATCACCCCTGTCCTGCAAGTAGATGCCAGCATAAAAGGCCTTGGTGCAACTCTTCAGCAGAATGACAAGTGTGTGGCATTCGCATCAAAATCCCTCTCTGATGCCGAAAAGCGTTATGCCTGCATTGAACGTGAGCTACATGCCATTATCTTTGGTATTCAGAGATTCCACTGTGACATATCTGTATGGCAGACCCTTCATGATCCTGCAGAAACCCCTGGTGAATGCACCACCTCGATTACAGAGAATGCTGCTCAAGCTGCAAGAATACAACTTGCAGCTAGAGTACAGGCCAGGCACTGAGATGGTCCTTGCAGACACACTATCCAAACTCCCATGCAGTGACAACCAGCCAATCGACCTTGACATCAGAGTGGACCGAGTCAGGTTCAGCACTGAAAGGACAGCAAACATACGAGCAGAGACTAAGCGAGATGCCACACTCAGCAAGCTCACCGAGATCATTGTCAATGGTTGGCCCTCTACCATCAAAGAAGTTCCTGAGACCATCAGATCATTCTGGGCCTACAGAGATGAACTGTCTGTTGAAGATGGAATCATCCTGAAGGGACAACGCATCATCATACCTGAATCACTTCAGAAAACCATCCTTGACCAGCTCCACTACGGACATCAAGGCATCGAGAAGACCAGACTCCAAGCCAAAGAATCAGTCTTGTGGAACTCTATCCACAAGGACATTGAGCAGATGGTTAAATCGTGTCCAATCTGCCAGGAGCACAGTCACCAGAAACCATACTGCCCCACGAAGTCCCCACACACCCATGGGAAGTCCTTGGAGCCGACTTCTTCACACTCAACAACTCTGACTACCTCATTGTTGCTGACTATTACAGTAAATTCCCCCATCATTAGAAAACTTCCGTACAATTCCACAGCAACCACCACTGTGAAGGCCATGAAGCAGATCTTCAGCGAGCATGGGATTCCCAGTAAGCTCATGACAGACAATGGGCATCAGTTCCCTGCTGAGATTCTCCAGACTTTCGCTGAGGAATGGGGCTTTGACCATATAACATCTTCACCCCGATACCCAAAATCAAATGGGTTCATTGAGCGCCAAGTCCAAACAGTCAAAGCAACCCTTCTGAAGGCGCACCAAGACCAACACGATCCTGATCTTGCCATGCTTTGCCTGCGCACCACACCCCTATCCCACAAACTCCCAAGCCCCAGTGAGATGCTGACAGGCAGGAAATTCAGATCCAACCTCCCTGTCAAGATTCCAGTCCGCCGCCAGGATAACGTCAGCCGGGAAGAACTCCAAAGCCGCCAGGTCGTGCAGAATATGTACCACGACAGGCATGCGACTGATCTGCCTCCCCTCATGCCAGGACAGAAAGCCCGAATACAGGACCAACAGACCGGGCACTGGAAAGACCCCACAGCCGTAGTGGAAACATGTGCGGAGCCGCGGTCATACATTGTGACGACACCAACCGGCCAACCTGGCAGCTCCGCCGCAACCGGGTTCATATCACAGTCGAAGTGTTCCTCAAGATGACCGCCGGCCAGTGCGGCCGGTTCCACCACAACCAGTTCCCCCAGCAGCACCCGAGAACTGTAATCAGATGACGACCAGGTCAGGTCGTGCAATCAAGAGACCTGAAAAACTGGACCTTTAAAACTGTGCTGAACCATATCGCTCAGTATAGTGTGTAGTACTGTTTCTGTACTTTCTGTCTTTGTAGCCGCAATGCAGAATGAGAATTTCCACAGGACTGTACACTAATTTACCAGATCATTAGTCACTTAGGAATGTGCCACTTCCGTTTTCCACCATTCACAGAACTCTCACATAGTGCCACAAGACTGGACCCAAGACACGTAGACCAGCCACGCTATAGGTTCACAAAAACAAGTTAACACTGACCTTTACATTGGAAGATGATTGGACATTAATATCATTTTTTGGATATACACCTATATGATATATCAACTGGTGATATTTCTTGACGTTCCCTAAGATTTATTAATTGTGTTTGATATGCATAATGTCCATACATAAATGTCAGCCAGGATAGTGAAAGTGATACGCGACAAGTTAAATTCTGAAACCTATACAACCGGAATAAAACAGATGCCTGCCTCGGCAACTTCTTTACCGTAGTGGAAAAGGGCCGAGATGTAATGAGTTGACTCCGTTTAGATGCCTGTATCTTAAGGCCCCGCCACACGGGCCGGTTGTGCCCCGATTTTGAAGCCGATTCCGATCCGATTGCGATCGGATGACGTCAATTATCCGATCCGGTCCCAATCTGCTGGGAATCGGGTGACTAGGTGAACCTGCTCTATTTTCCCGATCCGAATCGGCCCCGGTTGTAAGCTTCAACCAATCAAAGCGCGTCTCGCAAAGCAGGTCGTTTTAGTTTGCAAATGGCGGAACACGCCTGTTGTGATCAGTACCACCTTCGTTGCCGATGTTTCGCACGCCTCTTCCCGAATATGAT
This sequence comes from Semisulcospira habei, assembly GCA_036245525.1. Classification (NCBI taxonomy): domain Eukaryota; kingdom Metazoa; phylum Mollusca; class Gastropoda; family Semisulcospiridae; genus Semisulcospira; species Semisulcospira habei. Next base: position 321,781,517 of record BTPG01000002.1, read on the forward strand.
GCAAAACTGCTGATAATGCAAGCACATCATCATCGGTAACTGTCAAAACTAACAGTCATTTTGCAAAACAGGTACGACTTTGATCTTCGGTTCAAACCGGTCGGCTAAACAAGTCGGGAAATGCCGTGTGGCAGTGCACACGTTTTTTAGTCCGGCCCGATCACCTACCGATTCGAAAACTGATCGGGAATCGGCCTCAAAACGGGCATGTGTAGCGGGGCCTTTACCCCTATAACATAATGAGCTGTACCCTTGCTACATCCGCCAGCACTATGCTCCCTCCACACTCTCTTCTATCTCATTCATGTAAACGCTCCAGTTCTGCAATAAATACTCTCAACACGAGACGCCTCCAGTATCGTCATTTTACAGTCGAAATCTATGCCTAAAAAGGAGAACAGTAGTGCCGGCAAGCGGCGTCAGTACGGTCAGTGTAACATCAGTGCACAGGCCTGGCCGGACTGACTCGATTGACCCAACGAAGAAAGTTAGTTTTAAACTGACACTCTTGGCGGCCAAAAAGTCACAGGACACACGGTTTATTAATATCAGTTTATAATTAGTCTAAGCTTAGCTTCTTCACATTCGCTCACTCGGCACCGGCCTCCACCGGCGTGGCGTGGGTGGGCCCCTTAGTCAGACAGTCACTGCCGCGGACTGAGTCAGTGGGCTAGCGAAGGGGTGCCATCATCTTTGTCCAGGATTAGGACTTGACGTCAGCAGATATGTTGTTCAGTCTTTTTCACTGGTCCGGTTTTTAAGGACTCAGCTGTGCTAACCCACAGTCTTACCATGTTGGATTCAGTGGTCCTTGAAATACTCATTAGGTTTTTGTCCTTTGGATCCCGAGTGTTTGCCGTGCTTGAAGAGGATCCTGGTGGCTGAAATACTCCACTTTGGTCTTGACTTCTACCTAAACGGGAGCCTGCTAGGAGTACCGGCCTAGTCAATCGACTCTTGTCATGTTGAGCCCTATCCCACTGTTGACATGCAGGTTGATATTCGGAGCGCCATGCTATAGCCTCTGCTGCTGATTAGGTGCTTTACGCCAGTATTCCCCTGCATTCAACCGTGTGATAGAAGGCGGTGGCTCAGACGGTTCAATCGGGCTTAACCCCCTGAGTATATCTTTCGGGCAGTCTCCATCGTGCGTCGGCTGGAGACCCGCCGAAAATGCACTTTCCCTGCAGTGTTGGGCTCGGTGGTGGCCGGCGGGGACCCCCGGGGGATGAATATATATCATATTGTAATACTATGGAAACCACAACAACAAAAAACATAAACTGGCACCAAAGCGGCACATAGCCGCAGACATTGTCCTTGATAATAATAGCGACTCCGACTGACTGTGAGGAAGCGACGCCTCAGGCGTCGGCCATCTGGCCGCCTCGCTTTCTCATTATCCACAGCAAAGTTAAAGAGAAGCCTGTTTCCAAGCTGGAGCCTTTTCTGGTGGAGGAGACCCTCAGGAGACGTGTTGGCAGGCCTGAGGCCCAGCGCCGGCCTCAGGTCTGGTGACTTGCTGGTAGAGTGCCGTACCCGGGCACACTCCAACGGACTACTGGGGTTCTCTTCCATCGGAGACACTCCAGTGGATTGGTTGGTTGGTTGTACATTGCTTAACGTCCCGACAGCAACAAGACTTTCTCAGGACATGCTTGCACTGCTTGTGAAAAAAACAAAAAACAACAACAACAACAACAAGAATATTGAATGTATGTCGCCAGTCGGTCTAATACGCTAAATAAACCTACGACATGGGGCCTAAATAAAGCCAAGACCATTTAGCAACACACATCCAATATCAAGAGCTACAGGCAGCGCAGACAGTAGGGAAGGTTACGATTTCTTAAAAGTGAAGAAGAACGTCCCTCTCCTCGTCCGGTGATTTAAGTGCCAAAAGTATGGCCATGGGCAGAAGACATGCCGCCAGGCAGAGGCTTCATGCGCCCGTTGCACTAAGCCCGGACACTCTGCTGAGTCCTGCACAGCCACCCCGCTGTGTGTGAATTGCCAGGGGCGCATATGGCTTCGGACAATAAATGCCCTCGTTGGATATCCGAATGCAAGATCATGTTCAGCAGGTGCGTGTGGAGAAGGGCCTGTCCTTTCCGCACGCCAAAAAAAACTGGTTGACGGCCCTGGTGCAGCTGAGTTTAGTTATTTGGGTTTAACGCCGAGCAGGCGACTAAGGCTGAGGCTGCCCCAAACTCTAGTAACACCTCTGTGTATACATTCAGTGCTGCGGTGGCAGGCAAGGGCCCCACCAAAAATTTCTCATGTCAAACCCCAACTTCTTGGTTGGGGGCGGAGCCTCGGCTCCTCTCGCCCCTGTATAGTAACCCTCCTCTAGTGGTGACGGGGAGCCAGGGAACGCAGAAGGCGGACGTTACCGGTCCGGTGGCGCCGCCTTCTGCTGCCCCTAAGCCTCAGCCCCACCCATGCCTGTCAATCTTACTACAAAGGCTTCTGGCTCTGGTCAGCCTTATAAGGCCGCTAACTCTAGCGGCAGGGACGCTGCCCAGAACCAGAAGTAAACATAATCATGTACTCTGTTCTTCAGTGGAATTGTTGTTTTCACGCTAACTTTGAGGAATTACGTTTTTTAGTCAAGTCCTATAACCCCTCAGGAAGGGCAAAGCTGAGAACGAGGAGAGGATACACGGAGTTGCCTTCGCCATCCGCACCACGCTCCTCCGACAGCTGCCTTCTCTTCCCACTGGCATCAGCGAACGAGTGATGAAGCTCCGTTTCCCCATCTCCCACACCCGACATGCCACTATCATCAGCGCCTATGCTCCGACACTCACCAACGCCGATGACGACAAGGAGGCTGTCACGACACGGGTTTTTTTCGCCTAATTTTGTAGGGGAGTAAGTTTAGAGGGGTGACAGGGTTCAGTTAGTCACCAGGTAGCGATAGCATAGGTGTGTAGTATTTGGCCTGTACACGAGTATTTGCTGCCGTGCGACAGTTTGGATGTTGGCGTACCACAAGTGATCGCTCAGTCTACACGCGATCGGGTGGTTGTTGTTTCACGTGTTTTTACATCACATGACTTTGTGAGCGCTTTTTTCGCTAACCTAACGGTATCCAAATTGTAGAGAGTCGCATTTCCAACAGCGAACGAGGCAGTAGTCTTTTGCCAACAGTCTCCGAGGGTGGTTTTCCAGGCGTGGTTCGCCATTTGCTGGAGGCCACAAGCAGCTGTGTCGGTCGTTTGTATCGGCCCTGCGATACGGTTTCGGGTCGTCCCCAGAGCCGGTGTCCGAGGAGGGAGAGAAGAGAGAGAGAGAGAGAAAGAGCTACGACGACTTAACCCCTGGCTTGTCTTGTCCTCGTTTGTCTTCGTCCTAGCTGGGGCGTCTTCACGGATGACAGTAAGTGCACGCAACAATTCTTTAGTGGTCATTTGCTCGGGGGGGGGGGGGGGGGGGGTGTTTGTGTTTGCTTGATTTGTTATTATTACTTTGATTAGTGTACTGGGGGGGGGGGGGGTGGGCAAGCGTGAGAATAGAATGTAGAAGGGAATGTCATCTGTTGGATTTGATAGCATGTAGCGGCGAATTAGTTATTGGGGTTTTACGCCAAGCAGGCGACTAAGGCCGTTTCACTATTTAGCGTAGGAGTGTGAATATCGGAAGTGAGTCATGTGGTGACGTGTAAATATGTATTTTGTTGAGGTTGAATTTATCGTTGTGGGAGAGAGGTGAAGGGAATATGTTGAGGTTGAATTTACTGTCGCGGGAGAGTGGTGAAGGGAGTATAAGAGACGGCAGTTGAAGTTGCGGGAAGGGTGATGTGATTATCTTGTTTCTTCTGTTAGTTATTTATGTGTATTTTTGCACCTGTGTTTTAGTGCATCCGAATTCTGGTTCCTAATCTAACCCAATGGTGGTACTGAGAGGAGGCTGACTGTGTCACTCCGCCTTGTGGGGCTACGACGCCGAACCTGGCTGCTGTTACGAGTGTCGCGGCGGCACGCCGCGTGTTTGTCAGGTCGGGTCGTCCCACTTATTTCTAACCTGTTTAAGGAAAGTTTTGTATATTTATAATATTGTAAAGAACGTTAAGATTTATTTCATCTCATCGTAATGACAGTCTTGTGAGAGGAGCTTTGTCATGGGGACGGAAAGTTTTGGAGATATTGTATTATTTAAAGGCAGCCTGGGTTACGGAAGACCTTATCGCGGAAGCAAGAGCGTCAAGTTGAGCTGCGCTTAACGGTTGTGCTTCCGGCGAGAAGGTCCCGTGACGTGAAATATATTGTTTATTCAACTTTTTTTCAGGTAGGTTGAATTAATGATATTGGCCCCATTTGTATATGTGATATTATTTATTCTGAGACGTGCTAGTTAAAAGAGCTTTGTGCTGTAAATGTCTAGTTTGCTAGAGCATTAGCTTAATTCGAACTTGTCGTTCGTGCTCCCGCTGAGGACGATGTAGTAGCTTATGAACAATATTCATTTTTCCTCGATCTTCATTTATGTGTTAGTAAACATATTTGGTTGATCGTATATTTGATATTGTGCTATTTGCCATACTGTATTAAGGAGCCACGTGCTGTGAGGGACTCTTCGCGGAAGCAAAGGCGTTGGTCTACTGGCGTTAGCGCATGACGCTTGTGCTTCCTTCGGGGTCCGGTGGCTTTTGGGTTTAAGCTTTTCAATCTGTTGTATTAAGGATAGTAGTTTTATTTATATATTGTTCGTTTGTATTTTATTAGGGATATTTAGTTTATTATATATTTTGTTATTTTGCATTGTTAATCGGTTTAGGGAGTTTGGACGTATGTGTATGTGAATGTGATATGTGAGCGTGTGGTTAGGATTGAATGAGGGTATAGTCGGTTATTGTTAGGAGTGTATTTAATAAATGTCATCATCATTGTTCCTCTGGTGTTTGTGTTAGCTTTGTGTTAGTGTGGGTCGGGTGTGTCTCGAGCGGTAGCGCTCATAGTTCGCGCTCTTGAAGCGGGGTCGTGACAGAGGCGTTCTACGAGAGCCTCGACTCCCTCCTGAAGTCCACTCCTGCAAGTGACAAACTCATCATGCTTGGTGGTGACTTCAATGTTCGAGTTAGGCGTAAATGTGACTGCTGGGAAGGAGTGATGGGCCCACACGAGCTGGGCAAGCTGAATAGCAATGGCCTGCTGCTGCTGACATTGTGTGCTGAGAATGGACTCGCCATCACCAACACCCTCTTCAGACTGGCTAGTAAGTACAAGACAACATGGATGCATCCCAGGTCCAAGCAAGGGCATCTCATAGACTATGTCATTGTCCGCCAGCGGGATACTCGTGATGTCAGAATCACCAGAGCCACGAGAGGAGCCGAGTGCTGGACCGACCATCGGCTGGTGCGGTCTGTCCTCAACCTGCACTTTGCAACAGCACACAGGAAGAGGCCGAAGCTCACCCGACCTTCATTCAACCTGGCCAAGCTGAAGTGCCCGGACGTCAAGGAAAACTTCCAGTCCCACCTTGATGACCTGCTAACTGCCCATGGACCGCTGACTGGCAACCCAACTGAAATGTGGAACCAGTTCAAGGGGATGGTGACGGAGTCCGCCAAAGACGTGCTTTGACCCAAGCAGAGGGTACACCAGGATTGGTTCGATGAGAACAATGAAGAGATCAACAAGATACTGGAGCAAAAGCGCAGTGCCTTCATCGAGTGGCAGAACGACATCAACTTCTTGTCCAAGAAAGACCGCTTCAAACACCTCCAGAGAAAAGCCCAGAGAGAGCTCCGCAACATGCAGTGGTGGGACAGCAAGGCAAAAGAACTTGAACACTTTGCTGAATCCAACAACTCCAAGGAGTTTTTCAGCGCTATGAAAGCTGTCTACGGCCCTGCCAGACCTAGCACAACCCCTTTCGTTTCTTCCGACGGCTTCACCTTGCTGAAGGACAAAGGCAGCATCACTGAGCGCTGGAGAGAATACTTCTCAAATCTGCTGAACCTGCCTTCCACTGTCGATCCCGCAGCCCTGAACATGATTCCCCAGAAGCCGATATTGGATGACCTTGACCTCCCGCCTACCCTGGACGAGGTCAAGAAAGCAATCAACCAGACTAGCTCCAGCAAGGCTGCAGGCATGGACGGCATCCCCGCAGAGCTCTTCAAAGCAGCTGGACCTGAGACCCTTGGCGCCTTCCTCAACATTCTGACATGCATCTGGGTAGATGAGAACATGCCACAGGAATTTAGAGATGCCACAATTGTCTCCCTGTTCAAGAACAAGGGCAGCAAAGCAGACTGTGCCAATTACCGAGGGATCTCACTCTTGTCCATTGCTGGCAAGATTCTCGCGAGAGTCATCCGCAACCGCCTGATCTGCTCTGTATCTGAGGAAGCACTCCCAGAGGCTCAGTGCGGCTTCAGACCCGGCCGCAGCACAGTCGACATGGTCTTCTCTGTGAGACAGGTCCAGGAAAAATGCATTGAGCAGCACATGGACCTCTACGCTGTCTTCATAGATCTGACCAAAACATTCGACACCGTAAACAGAGAAGCGCTTTGGGTCATCCTCGCAAAGCTCGGCTGCCCCAGGAAGTTCACCAACATCATCCGCCTCTTCCTTGATGGAATGGTAGGAGTTGTCCAGTCAAAAGGCGACACATCCGCACCCTTCGACATTTCCAACGGTGTGAAACAAGGTTGTGTTCTTGCCCCCGTGATGTTCAACCTGTTCTTCACGTGTGTCCTGATCCATGCAGTACGTGACCTTGAGAAGGGAGTGTACCTGAAGTATAGATTAGACGGCTCTCTCTTCGACCTCCGTCGACTGAACGCCAGGACCAAGACCATCGAGAGACTGATCCTTGAGGCGCTGTTTGCGCACACAGAGTCTGACCTCCAGACCATCGTCAACAGGTTCTCGGAAGCCTCTGGACTGTTTGGCCTCACCATCAGTCTCAACAAGACCGAGGTCCTGCACCAACCAGCCCCAGCCACAAGAGCCCCACCCCCCCCCCCCCCTCCCCCCACCCAAAGTGTATATCGAAGGCACCGAGCTGAAGACTGTCGACCAGTTCAGGTACCTGGGGAGCATCATCTCTTCTGACGGTACTATGGACAAGGAAATCGCAGCTCGCATCCCACTCGTGTGTTGAATAACAACAACGTCAAGCTCTCCACCAATATCAAAGTCTACAAGGCAGTAGTCCTCCCCAGCCTCCTCTATGGTTGTGAGTCATGGACGCTGTACAGAAAGCACCTCAAGCAGCTTGAACGTTTCCACATGAGATCCCTGCGCTCACTCATGGGCATCAAATGGCAAGACAAGGTGACAAACTTGGAAGTCCTGGACAATGCTGGCTTAGTGAGTGTTGAAGCCTTGATCTTAAAGACACAACTTCGCTGGACAGGTCATGTCATACGCATGGATAATTCTCGCATGCCACGCCAACTCCTGTATGGTGCACTCTCAAAAGGCCACAGGAAGCAAGGACGGCCAAAGAAACGCTTCAAAGACTGCATAAAAGACAGCCTCAAGTACTGCGTCTTCCCGGTAAAGGAACTTGAAGCAGAAGCACAAGACAGATCTGGCTGGCGTCCGCCACCAGGAAAGCCTGCACGCTCTTTGAACACAATCGGCGCGAACGGATCACCAGTGCCAGAGCTCGCAGAAAGACAGCGTCGACTCTCCCCACAGCTACGTTCCAGTGACCCCATTGCCCTCGCAGGTGTGGCTCCAGGATTGGCTTGGTCAGCCACACCCGCACCCACAAATAGAAATGCACAATGACGACATCATCGGTTTCCGATGGTCTACCCATTATATAACCCCTCAGTCAGGAGACTTACCTGAAAATTTCTGACCCTGTCTCTTTTAATGGTTTTAACGCTATCCATAAAGGCTCTGATTCGGAGAAGCCACATTTTATGTAGCCCCGTTAACACCTGTCTTAAAGCTTGATTGATTGTACATTGCTTAACGTCCCGACAGCAACAAGACTTTCTCAGGACGTGCCTGCATTGCTTGTGAAAAAAAAACCCAGAATATTGAATGTATGTCGCCAGCCGGTCCAATACGTTAAATAAACCTACAACATGGGGCCTAAATAAAGCTAAGAGCATTTAGCAACACACATCCAATATCAAGAGCTACAGGCAGCGCAGACAGTAGGGAGAGTTTTAAAAAAAGGAAAATACAGGTGAATGGACCAAGGGTAGGCAGAAACACATGCCCCAGAACAGAGAGGAAAACCCACCCTATGGGGCTGACCAGGGTGACCTTGGGAACTAAAAAGTAGTTAACCCCACCCAAGTCCCCCAGGGCAGACCCGGGTGGAGGTTGTCTTAAAGCTGTCGCAGCTCGGCCACCATCCCTGCGAGTCTGTAGTAATGATATTTTTAACTTAGTAGATCAGCTGCCCCCTCCCTTTATTCTCATGGGAGATTTTAACGGCCACGCTCACCTGTGGGGTAGTGACCACTATGATGGCAGACGTCAGATGTTAGAAGATGTTATTTTCCCCAGGTTCAAGCATTTCAACACAGTCAGAAAACTGTCTGCAACCGATACTGCCGACAGTATTATGTATGGGTCCTTTGTGTACTAACTTAGAGCTTTATGATGTAAATACAATGCCAAATGCGGGGGCAGGGGATCTGTTTGTCTGTCCAGCGCTGAGTAATTCCCCTTGGTATGTGTACAATTCTGCCAGCGCTAGCCTCACCTCAGTATCTTGTTTGTGAGAATGCCAAATGTCGAAATTCATCGTTTGGAGGCGGGGTGTGTTGTTTTTGTACCCGAGAGCCGCGCAGATTATCGTCTGCATTGGCCTCGTTTTGAATTTGTGCATATTTACTAGTCTACGTCACAAGGCAGAACCCGGTCAATGCTGCAGACGAGGTCATCGGTGTGGTGTACACACTTGTCACTGGAGTTCTCCGGCATCCCTTTGATATAATTTTCCACTAGAATGTAGAATAAACCTTCCATACTTGCTATGCTTTCAAAATCACAATGCCGCGGGTTCCGCTTGATCTGCCGCTACTAGTAACGATCGCGCTGGGGGCGTGGCTTTCCACGGTGCCTACTTTGACCTTTGACCCGTTATCCCTCGGAAATACGAAACAGAACGGTGGTATTTATACCCACTTTCTGCACTGCAATTTCACATCTCACACATCGAAGTCTGCGTAACTGAAAGCATCTCTAGAAACGACAAATCGCAGTTACTGAGATCGCAGCAGAAACACTACCTCTGTGAATCGAGTGAATGAGCAGCTCGCACAGACAAAAACGTCGGTGTCGCAATTTTGACACACACCGTAGTTTTCAGAGTGTCCTTGCAGCATAAAATCAATGAACTAGCTCGTAACTTTATGATAAAACAGGTTTAAAATCTTGCGAAATCAGTAAGACATAAATTCTACTAAAGATCACGAATTCTGAACTTCACTGAAATCACTGGCGCTCGCGGAACTATAGGAAGATCGACAAAGACCGTAGATTACTTATTGATTCGCATAGCAGGAATGCGACAAATTCTGGATGGGCGGTCAAGCCAAGCTCTATAATTATTCCCTTGTTCGATGTCAATTCTACTTAAGGGTATCTTGTCTCTCTTCCTCTTTCTTCTCTTCAATATCCGAGTGATTCCGAATCTGTCATTGTCGGCCGGCGCGAGTCGACTGATACTCTTTTTTTTTTTTCTTCGCTGGTTCATCCGCCATCTTGTCTCTGATTGGTTATAATTATGCAGATGACCTAAGGCCGTATAGATTAGTTATGACGTCAGCTACCATCGCCTATCAGAAGCAATCTTTTGACCGGGTCCAGTCACACGATCCCGGCCGGCCTCTTTCGCTTTGAACGGACGAAAGAAACCTCGCGCTGGGACCATACGGCGTTGAGGCGCGTCCCCTGGGTGGTGGATAGGGGGTCCCTCGTGAGAGGGGTGCACCGAATGAAATAAGGTGCCGTGAACCAACATGGTCTAAGGGAAGGTGACCCCGACAGAAAACCCCTGGTCCTCCTAGTAAGGGGGTTGGGCGTGGGGGTAGCTTCCCCACCCTGCAAAAAAGGAAATAGCTACAAAAACGCCGACGAAAAGACTAACAGTAATTCCTTTCCTGGAGGAGGAAGGTTCTTCTACTAGAAGACTTATGACGTCCTGTGGTGAAAGCCGGAAGTCTTCGGAAGCCACAGGACCGAGCCGCCTCTCTCTATCCAGGGATACAACCATGGGCACATGGAACGTCAAGACCATGTACCAGAGCGGCAAGGCCGCCCAGATAGCAGCGGAAATGCAAAAGTACAATCTTTCCCTGCTAGGCATCAGTGAAGCCAGATGGACGCAGTCTGGCCAGAAAAGGCTGTTAAGTGGGGAGATGATTCTGTATTCAGGTCATGAAGAGGAGAATGCCCCCCATACAGAAGGAGTAGCACTCATGCTGTCACCAGTGGCACAGAGAGCGCTGATGGGCTGGGAACCTCTTGGGCCAAGAATTATAACAGCAGCCTTTAGAACCAAGAAAAAGCTCAAGCTGAACGTCATCCAGTGTTATGCGCCCACCAATGACAGTGACGAGGAAGAGAAACAAGAGTTCTACGACCGACTCCAGAGTGCCGTGGACAAATGTGCGGAGCGAGACATCACCATCGTCATGGGCGATTTTAATGCCAAAATAGGGGAGGACAACACCGGATACGAAGAGGTGATGGGGAGACAGGGACTAGGCTCGGAGATGAGTGAGAACGGGGAGAGGTTTGTAGACTTTTGTGCTCTAAACCGACTTGTCATTGGAGGCAGCATCTTCCCACACAGAAGAATACACAAAGCAACTTGGGTCTCACCTGACCATACAACAGAGAACCAAATAGACCATATCTGCATTAGCAAGAAATTCAGAAGATCCCTTCAAGATGTTCGAGTGAGGAGGGGAGCAGATGTCGCCTCAGACCACCATCTGCTTACCTTAAGAATGAAGCTCAAGCTAAAGAAAAGCCGCACAGAGACAACAAGAAGACAGCGCTATAATGTAGGCCTCCTGAGAGAAACTGGAGTTAGAGAAGAGTTCAAACTGGTGCTGTCCAACCGGTTTCAAGCGCTACAGGAGCTAGTAAATGAAGAGGAGGCGGTCACCACAGAGCAGCAGTGGAAGGCAGTTAGAGAGGCGCTGAACTCAACCTGCAAAGACACTGTAGGGTTCAGGAAACACCACCACAAGGACTGGCTGTCGGCACAGACCTTGAAGAAGATAGAAGCGAGGAAGCAGAAGAAAGCAGCGGTCAACAACAGTCGCACGAGAGCAGCCAAAGTAAGGGCACAGGGGGAATACTCGGAAGCCAACCGCGAGGTGAAGAGGAGTATCAGGGCAGACAAGAGGGCCTACACAGACAGCCTGGCAGCAGAGGCAGAAAAGGCAGCAGGCAGCGGCAACATGAAACAGCTCTACGACATTACCAGAAGATTGTCGGGTAAGTATGGCCATACAGAAAGACCAGTAAAAGACAAAGAAGGCAAGCCTATTGCAGACAGAGCAGACCAACTCGACAGATGGGCCGAGTATTTTGAAGAGTTACTGAACAGACCTAGCCCACCCGACCCCCCCGACATCCAGCCGGCAGAGACCGACCTACCCATCAGCTGTGACAGACCCAGCCGGGAAGAGATCAGAAAAGCAGTGGCATTTTTGAAGAATGGCAAAGCAGCAGGGCCAGATGGCATCCCAGCGGAGTCTCTGAAAGCAGACCTAGAGACAACAGTTGAGATGCTGTACCCACTGTTTGGAAAGATCTGGGAAGAGGAGGTGATGCCGGCTGACTGGAAGGAGGGGTACCTAATCAAGCTTCCCAAGAAAGGCGACCTCAGCAAGTGTTCCAACTACAGAGGAATCACCTTGCTGTCAGTACCAGGAAAGGTCTTCAACAGGATCATCCTAGAGAGAATGAAGAGCTCCGTTGACCCCCAGCTGAGAGACCAGCAAGCAGGATTCAGGAAGAACCGATCATGTACAGACCAGATCGCCACTCTCCGCATCATCGTGGAACAGTCTCTGGAGTGGAGCTCCCCGCTGTACGTCAACTTTGTGGATTATGAGAAAGCATTTGACAGCGTGGACCGAGAGACTCTGTGGAAACTCCTACGACACTACGGTGTACCCACAAAGCTCGTCCGCCTGATCAAGAGCAGCTATGATGGCATGACATGTCGCGTGATCCACGAAGGGCAGTTCACCAGAGAGCTCCAGGTCAGAACTGGTGTCAGGCAGGGGTGTCTGCTGTCTCCGTTCCTCTTCCTACTGGCCATAGACTGGGTCATGAAGATGACCACAGAGCACAGACGAAGTGGAATACAGTGGACACTGTGGACACAGCTTGACGACCTCGATTTTGCAGACGACTTGGCATTACTGTCCCACACTCATCAACAAATGCAGGACAAGACCACGAGGCTTGCTGACATCTCGTCCCAAGTGGGCCTCACCATTCACAAACAGAAAACAAAGACAATGAGGCTGAACGCAACCAGGGAAGAACCAGTCTTGCTTGCTGGCACCCCGTTGGAGGAGGTGGAGTCCTTCACCTATCTCGGGAGCATCATAGACAAAAAAGGCGGCACTGATGCAGATGTCAGAGCACGAATCGGTAAAGCCAGAGCAGCCTTTCTCCAGTTGAAAAAAGTGTGGAGTTCCAGAGAGCTGTCACAACACACCAAAGTCCGGATTTTCAACTCCAATGTAAAAGCAGTTCTCCTATATGGAGCAGAGACATGGAGATTGACAAAAACCACAGTCAACAGAGTACAGACCTTCATGAACAGTTGCCTTAGAAGAATTTTGAAAATCCACTGGCCAGAGAAGATCAGCAACGTCAGACTCTGGGAGAGAACAGAGCAGATAACAGCAGAGAATGAAATTGGGCGAAGAAGATGGGGATGGATCGGTCACAGTCTGAGAAAGCCAGCTTCCAGTATCACTAGGCAGGCATTGTCATGGAACCCTCAGGGAAAGAGGAAAAGAGGTAGGCCGAGAAACTCCTGGCGTCGAGACCTCCAAGCAGACATCAAGAGACTGGGAACCACCTGGAGTAGAATCGAAGGAGAAGCACAGGACAGGAGTTGCTGGAGGTCTCTCGTCGACGGCCTATACCCGGGTAGGGGTGACAGGCGTAAGTAAAGTAAGTAAGGACGAAAGAAAGCATTTGGTGGGACAATAGGGTGATCACTGTCTAAATGGGTATGTATACTGAAGCCCATTAAAAGCTTTTTCCGAACTGAAGCATTAAAAATGGTCGGTCGTGCCCCTTTAACGTATGTGTCTTTAACGATGGCTCACCGACCTACTTTAACCCAGGTTCAGGATCTACTTCTGTTCTAGACCTCACTGTGTGTGATCCTTCTCTCATGCTGGACTTTGACTGGAAGGTTCACGACGACCTGTGTGGTAGTGACCACTTCCCAGTAGTCTTGTCATCGGTCAGCTATGAGGAGGATCCACCAGTGGAGCACTGGAATTTCAAGAAAGCTAACTGGCCTCTGTTCGCCTTCCTCTGTCAGTCTCGTATTACAGAGGGGGTGGTCATGTCAGCTGAGAAACCTGTTTCTTGTTTTACTATTTTGTTGGACGTAGCGGGTGAAACCATCCCTAAAACGGCTTCCACATCAGTTCCTTGGAAGCCGAAAGTACCGTAGAGTGCCGCAAGGCTAAAAAAAAAAAAAAACACACGCGCAAATCTGCTCAGTGATGTGTTTTTCGTAATCCGTCGCAAGTGAATATTTTAACCTTTAAAAGACAGAGGGCGAAGGACCGTTACATTTTTAAACGTGAACGCCATGCTTCCTGGAGGCATTTCGTCTCAGCCTTAACTTATAGGACTCCGTCCCAGAAAGTCTGGAAGGTTGTTCAAAGAACTAGGGGCACGGGTGGCTCGGCTTCTGTCGGCCACCTTAGAGATGGTGCCAGCTTGGTCACAGATAAAAAAAAAAGCTGTGGCCAATTTGCTTGCCTCAACCATTGCCCATAATTCTTCAACAGAACATTATTCACCCTTCTTCCAGAGAGAAAAGGAGAAGCGAGAGTCTCGTATTTGTGATTTTAAATCAGACAACTCAGAAGACTATAATACCCCTTTTACATTATCAGAATGCAGCAAATCCTGCAGAAATGTAATGACTCTGCTGCTGGACTAGATACCATCCACTCCTAACGCATCTGCCTGAGAAATCACTCCGTGTACTTCTCAAGGCCTTTAACCATATCTGGATAACTGGCCATTTTCCACCATCTTGGCGCCAGGCTGTGGTTGTATCGATTCCCAAGCCGGGTAAGGATCCTTCCGACCCGGGGACCTACCGGCCAATCGCTTTGACGTCATGTTTATTTATGTAAAACTATGGAACGCCTGGTCAACGCCGGCCTGGTGTGGCATCTTGAGTCACAGGGTCTCATCACAGACCTCCAGTGCGGTTTCCGGCGCTTCCGTAGTACAACTGACCAGCTAGTCTGCTTCGAGTCGTTTATCCGAGATGCTTTTGTCAACAAGCAGCATGTCTATGCAATTTTCTTCGATCTTGAGAAGGCATATGACACTACTTGGAAGTATGGTATAATGTCCGACTTTTTGGATTTGGGTTTTAAAGGGCACCTGCCCGTTTTTATTCAATTTTTTTTGTTGTCTACCTGGTCGTTCCATGGCTCTACCCTCTCCGACTCCTTTGAACAGGAGATGGGTGTCCCGCAGGGCAGCATTCTATCTTCGATTTTATTTCATATTAAATTAATACTATTGTAAAGGGTTTCAAGGATGATTCTGAATGCTCTTTGTTTGTTGACGGCTTTGCTTTGTGCGCACGAAGTCGAGGACTTGCGTCCCTTGAGAGGCGCTTGCAACTGTGCGTTGATTGCATCCAGGGGTGGGTGTCTCTTCTTACGGATTCAAGTTCTCACCCTCCAAGACAGTCTGTGTGCATTTTACTAACCAGACGATTTTTTTTTTCAGAACCTAGCCTGAGCATTGATGGAGTGCCAATTAAGGTGGCCGAGGATACAAAGTGTCAGGGGGTCATCTTTGACAATAGACTGACCTTCCGCAACCATATTAATTACCTTAGAGCCCTCGTCGTTTTTCGTGTCGTTGGTCGTACTGACTGGGGTGCAGACCGCACTGTCTTACTTCGACTGTACCGGGCCCTTGTTCGGTCCAAACTGGAGTACGGCTCTGTGGTATATGGCTCTGCTTCCAAGTGTTCTACAGCGTCTGAACACAATTCACCATCACGATCTGCGGATATGTCGGGGGGCCTTCAGGACGTCTCCAGTTCCTAGTCTGTATGTCGAGGCGGGGGAGCCTTCTCTCAAGCTCCGCCGCATCCGCCTCATGCTCAGCTACGTTCTGAAACTGAAGGCCCATCCAGACAATCCTGCCTATGATTGTGTTTTGAAACCGCAGTTTGCAGAGATTTACGATACCCATCCGGGAGCTGTCCGTCCACTTTCCTTCCGTGTCCGACCTCATCTGCAGGCGGCCGAATTGGATCTGGACAGAGTTTCGGAATCCCTGCAACACATCAGTCCACCCTGGCTCTTACCAGTTCCTGACATCTTGCTGGACTTGACTGCCCACAAGAAAGACTGTACTCCACCAGCCATATACCAACAGAGCCTCAATGAACTCCTTTCAAGTTTTCCTGACTATTGTCGTATCTATACAGATGGGTCAAAGTCTGAGGATGGGAGAGTGGCTGCGGCCGCAGTGTCCTCTCGCCATCCTATGCCCCTAGTGCGTACATAGCCCGTCAGTGGCAGACCGATTGGGACAAAGAGAAAGCTAATAAGCTGCACGAAGCTCTTCCTAAGGTGTCCGACAGTCTACCTTACCGCTGCGGCAGCCGCGGTGAGGAGACTGTCCTTGCTCGGCTCCACATCGGGCACACGTATGTTACGCACTCTTATTTACTAAAACAGGAGGAGCGTCCATGGTGTTATGCCTGCGACGAACAGTATTCTGTTGAACACTTTTTGCTGTCTTGTGCCGATCTATACTAATGGTCAAAACGTAAGGCACTTTTTATCGCAGACGCACCGAAAACACCACACAAATAATGTAACAATACTTGGAGTCAGTACTTTGCTAATTTATTCAGTAACAATTTCATTTAAGTTTTGAGTAAATCAAGCAATTGTAACAACAGCAGTACGTTAGAATGTTCACCCACCCCTCATTTGAAAAGTCACACAATACTGGTCCAGTCAGTAGCGAGTGTACCCACCGTTTGCCGCCAAGCATTCAATGCAGCGTTGACGCATGGAGTTCACCAGGGTTCGGAGAACATGTGGGATCGCTTCCCACTCTTGATGCAGGAACCGAGTCAGCTGGGGGACGCCTTGAGGGGGGGGGGGGGTTGCTGACTACACGTTGCCCCAGCACGTCCCAGAGGTGCTCGTTGGGAGCCAGATCAGGTGAACGAGCTGGTCACTCCATCCTCATGATGCCTCGTTGCTCAAGGTACTCATCCACCACACGGGCGCGATGAGGTCGAGCGTTGTCGTCCTGCAGAACAGCATTGTCGCCTATGGCTTGGAGAGCTGGCTGGATGAGGGGCTGCACAATCTCGTCCCGATAGCGCAGTCAAGTCAGGGTGTCTCGGTGCCTTCCATGCTGAGCCTGCCCAGACCATGACTGAGCCTCCTACGTAGTGATCCACCTCTTGGACGCATCCATCCGTGAATCGCTCGCACTGGCGTCTCCAGACCCTCACCCTGCCGTCGTTGAAGGACACAGTGAACTGTGACTCATCAGTAAACAGAACCTGAGTCCACTGGAGTCTGTTCCTCCTCACATGTTGTAGACACCAGGCAACCCGGGCTCTGCGATGAGCTGGAGTGAGGGGTATTCTCACTGCTGCTCTGCATGAAGCCAGGCCAATTTCGCGCAGACGTCGGCAGACTGTGCTTCTGCTGACGTTAACGTTTGCAGCTTGCATCAGCTGACGTCGCAGAGTGGTTGACGTGACAGTTCGGTCGCGCAGAGTCGCCACACAGAGGTATGTCCTCCCTTCTGCTGGTGCAGCGCGGGCGTCGTAAGCAGGGTCGTGTTTTGCCCTTCCAATTTCTTGGAATCGTGCCAGCAGCCTCTGTATCACTGAATGGGACACCCCAAGACGTCTCCCAACTTCTCGTCCGGAAATTCCATCCTGCAGTCATGCTAGCGCCCGGCCTTGATCTACTGGCGTTAGGCTTCGTCGTGGTGGCATGGTTAGGAAAGTGACAATTATGCCCCTACTGTACCGGTATGTGTAGCGAAACAGAAGTGCTCAGTGTTCACGACTGAACCCTTTAGCACGTGCATCACGAGTTTTTCCACCTGCCTGCCTTTGGTACGCTTGCCAATATCGCACAGCTTTTCACAAAAACCGACGATGTTTCACGTGCATTTGACACGTTCGTGGAAATTGATGAATTGTCGTCTATTGTTCCCCGTACAGTGGACTGTCTAAGGTCAACTTTTAACCCATTTGGATCGAAAGAACATTGTATTTTATTAGCGTGCTTGCGATGATAAACAATGACACCAAAAAGTGGGTTGGCCCTTAAGTTTTGACCATTAGTATATTTTAGTCAAACTTATTTCACACACTAGTTTAACTCATTCTACCCCAACACCGAAATCCCAAAATTTTCCCGGTGTCCTCTGAAGACTGCACTATAGTGCAGGACACAGATCGACCATGATAGTTCAAGGGTGATGCCAGAATAGCTTGGCGCCCATAGGCGCCAAGCTATTGTGGCATCACCCTTGAACTATCATGGTCGATCCTTATCTTGCTGTGGTGTGTCTGGGGTAGAATGGGTTAATCAAAATAAGGGTTAATGTCAATTCCGCCTCTAGCGCAAATAAGATGCACGATAAATAAATAAAGTACCAAGCACTGAAAGGGGGGAGGGGGTTGTTTATATTTTATTTATTTATATTTTGGAGGTCGTCAGGCACGCTGCCCCATGAACATATCTTCCCAAGCTCACTTTTGGGAAGTCGTCTTATTGTATTGTGTATTTTTTTATTTTAATTTTTCTCTCTGCAAACGGGCAGTACGTTAGCGTGCGTTAATAGTTTATTAGTTATGAATTCAGTCATTCGATGACGATTAGTGGCTGATGGTCGATTTATTCAGTTTTAACTACTTCACTGCGACCGATAAAAATTAAACGCCGCCCAACTCAGTGCAAGAGGTATAGATCCTCATGAGCCCCCCAGTTGCGGGGGCTCATGAGGATCTATGCCTCTTGCCGAGACCATTTTGAGCCCATATTCTTTTATTGATCTACCAGAAGTGTGATGGAATTATTGATCGATCGTTTGCGCGAGGCACATACGCGTGGCATACAAACACACACAGACACACACACACCTTCCCTCGCGCAAAAGACAACACAAAGGATCCGCCGCTAAACAGACAGTGACGTTTAATAAAATAAAATAAAAGAAAATATTTTAAAAAAGACGTCTGATAAAAGAGTCAGAGTACACCCTTTACATCATCGTGGACTTGTGCAGCCCTCTTACATAACCTCACGGACGTCATGTTGCTGACGTCTCTCACGCACAAGCGAGCTGGGTTCGTCTGACGTCATGGTCATATCGGGCCATGCCGCGGTACCTGCGAGGCAGGAATTTGTCTTACTCTAAATGATTCTTCACAGACCAGATCGCCACTCTCCGCATCATCGTGGAACAGTCTCTGGAGTGGAGCTCCCCGCTGTACATCAACTTTGTGGATTATGAGAAAGCATTTGACAGTGTGGACCGAGAGACTCTGTGGAAACTCCTACGACACTACGGTGTACCCATAAAGCTCGTCCGCCTGATCAAGAGCAGCTACGATGGTATGACATGTCGCGTGATCCACGAAGGGCAGTTCACCAGGGAGCTCCAGGTAAGAACTGGTGTCAGGCAGGGGTGTCTGCTGTCTCCGTTCCTCTTCCTACTGGCCATAGACTGGGTCATGAAGATGACCACAGAGCACAGACGAAGTGGAATACAGTGGACACTGTGGACACAGCTTGACGACCTCGATTTTGCAGACGACTTGGCATTACTGTCCCACACTCATCAACAAATGCAGGACAAGACCACGAGGCTTGCTGACATCTCGTCCCAAGTGGGCCTCACCATTCACAAACAGAAAACAAAGACAATGAGGCTGAACGCAACCAGGGAGGAACCAGTCTTGCTTGCTGGCACCCCGTTGGAGGAGGTGGAGTCCTTCACCTATCTCGGGAGCCTCATAGACAAAAAAGGCGGCACTGATGCAGATGTCAGAGCACGAATCGGTAAAGCCAGAGCAGCCTTTCTCCAGCTGAAAAAAGTGTGGAGTTCCAGAGAGCTGTCACAACACACCAAAGTCCGGATCTTCAACTCCAATGTAAAAGCAGTTCTCCTATATGGAGCAGAGACTTGGAGATTGACAAAAACCACAGTCAACAGAGTACAGACCTTCATGAACAGTTGCCTTAGAAGAATTTTGAAAATCCACTGGCCAGAGAAGATCAGCAACGTCAGACTCTGGGAGAGAACAGAGCAGATAACAGCAGAGAATGAAATTGGGCGAAGAAGATGGGGATGGATCGGTCACAGTCTGAGAAAGCCAGCTTCCAGTATCACTAGGCAGGCATTGTCATGGAACCCCCAGGGAAAGAGGAAAAGAGGCAGGCCGAGAAACTCCTGGCGTCGAGACCTCCAAGCAGACATCAAGAGACTGGGAACCACCTGGAGTAGAATCGAAGGAGAAGCACAGGACAGGAGTTGCTGGAGGTCTCTCGTCGACGGCCTATACCCGGGTAGGGGTGACAGGCGTAAGTAAGTAAGTAAATGATTCTTCACATGTTTTTGCAGGCAGTACTGGCATCAACGAATAAAAGTTTGTCTTGTTTGCAAAACAGCTGTCCTTTATAAGGCTGACACAAATAAAACGCACGACATGACGATTGTCCTTCGTAAGCCCGACGGCATGACACCAATAACATTCATGATATTGCACTCTGATGATTTGTTGGCTTACAAAGGCGAGACCCCACTGTGTGCTGGTTTGTGATTTTATACCTTACGGCTGGAAGCCGTCACAGACCAGCAAATAATTTCTATTTAACACATTTAGCCTCTAGGAGGTCCTCACTACACTCTGTCAAAAGATCTGGGAGCAAAAGAAATGGCCAGTAGAATGGACACAGTCTCTAGTGATCCCGCTCCCCAAGAAAGGAAACCTGAAACAGTGCCAGAACTACAGAACTATCAGTCTGATAAGTCACCCTAGCAAAGTAATGCTTAGAATCATTCTCAACCGCCTCAAAACTTTCGCCGAGGAACTGCTGGCAGAAGAACAGGCTGGCTTCAGAGTTGGAAGAAGCACTGTAGAGCAGATTTTCAACTGCCGCGTCCTGAACGAGAAACATCTGCAGCATCAGCGCGAACTCTACCACAACTTCATTGATTTCAGGAAAGCATTTGATCGCGTCTGGCACGACGGACTCTGGCAAGTCATGAGATCGTTCAACATAGAGGAGGGACTGATCCAAATGATAGAAGCGCTTTACAAGAACGCCTGCAGCGCGGTTCTACTTAACAATCAGTCAGGCGAGTTCTTCAGGACGACGATCGGTGTCCGTCAAGGATGCCTGCTCTCTCCTGTCCTTTTCAACATATTCCTGGAGAAGATCATGCAGGAAACCCTCCACGACCACCATACTTCAATCTCTATTGGTGGCAGATCCCTGTGCAATCTTCGATTCGCAGACGACATTGACCTCATGGCAGGCAGCAATAGTGAGCTCCAAAACCTGACAGACAAACTTTCAAGTAGCGCAGGGTCTTATGGCATGGAGATCAGTACGGATAAAAGCAAAGTGATGATCAACACCACAAGCGACAGCAGCAGCAACATTCACATGAACGGCCAGAAGCTAGAAGAGGTCAATAGCTTCAAGTACTTGGGAGCCACCCTGTCCAAAGACGGTAGTTGCATAGCAGAGATCCGTATCAGGATAGGTACAGCAACATCCGCAATGGCCAGGCTGGACAGGATATGGCGAAGTAACTCCATCAGCTTCACCATCAAGTACAGGCTTTACAAGTCCCTCGTAGTGTCTATTCTACTCTACGGCTGTGAGACTTGGACACTGCTTGCAGACTCAGAAAAGAAAATCCAGGCCTTTGAGAACAAGTGCCTGAGGAAGTTGCTCCGCATCTCGTACCGCGAGCACAAGACCAACGAATATGTACGGAGCATCGTCACTTCCCTGGTGGGCCCACATGAACCCCTTCTGGCAACCGTGAAACGGCGCAAGCTTGCTTGGTTTGGCCACGTGACCCGACACAACACCTTGTCCAAGACTATCCTCCAAGGCACTCTCGAAGGAAGTCGTCGGCGAGGTCGTCAGAGAAAGAGTTGGGTCGCAAACATAAAAGAATGGACCGAACTCGAGATGCCAGACTTGCTTGCCACTGCCCAAAATAGAACTCAGTGGAGAGCACTGTCTGTTGCTGCTGCCTTTCAGTCCCCCCAACGCCCAGTTCGGGCAAGGGACTGATGATGATGATGATGATGATGAGCCTCTAGGAGGTGTCATCCAACGACAATGTGCCCGGCAGTTGCAGGAGATGGATCAACCGTAATAATTCAAGGGTATGCCAGATTAGCTTGGCGCCTCATGGCGCCAAGCTAATCTGGCACTAACCTTAAATTATCATGGTCAATCCATCTCCTCCTGTAGGGACTCGGGGCTAAATGGGTTAAGCACACCTTTCAAACGGAATCTCCTCCCTCATTTGGTCCAAAATCACAGACCAGCACGTTTCTTAGTCTTGGGAACCGTACTAACGGGTCTCTCTCTCATTGGATCCAAATTCAGACACCAGTTCGTTTCTAGTCGAGTCAGGTCCAGAATCGAGGACCAATACATTTCTAGTCAAACACACCTTTCTACAGGACTCTTACGATAAAATCCAGAGACCAGCAGTCAAGTTATTCACGAGTCCAAACGTTTCTTACACATCTCCTTGTTTGCGCCACTCTCGTGGTCTTAAAACCTTATCGTACTCGCTTTCGCTCGTAGTTAAAACCCACTGAGTGAGATTCTCAGTGTCACATAAACACCGATGTAAGAACCTCCCTCCCTCCCTCCTCTCCCTCTCTCTCTCTCTCGGTATCACCGCACTGTACGTGACTTCATCAACGGACGTCCCTCTGACTCGATATCGTCGCGGTGTATCGAAGTTTGACTGGAAGCATGGACTGCAACATGGACCGCGTCCAATGGGTTGGACGGGCTGGAGGGGGGTGTCCCTGGGCTGGAGGGGGGTGACAGGGAGTTTTGACCAGGAGCTGGTTTCCGTTTGACCTTGTCGGGGTTGTTGACGACGTAATACTGCAGGAAGGCCTTCATGGAGTTGAAGCCACGCTGAAACAGACAGAGGAGTTGAATGTGAGGAGAAACGGCATAATCGCTAGCGCTTAGGAATAAAGTGAAATAAAAAGACTGAGTAAGACAGACGGAATACGCGCTTGTAATGTATTGGACTCAGTGACAAAAAGACTTCCGGAAGCAGCACGAGGTAACTTACTAGTGCGGCGGAAGGGGCGAGTACGAGGGCGCCCTGAAGCCGGCCAGACCTTGCCGATTACGGTCTACTGCCCAAAAAGTCAAACGACGGGGAGGGGGGGGGGGGGGGGAGGGGGAGGGGAGAGAAAGATACTTCCATCACTGGCCTAAAGTGTACAATTAGTTAGTTAGTTATTTGGGTTTAACGCCAGGCAGGCAACTAAGGCCACGGCGGCGAAAGTCGGTGAACAACTGAGGGAACTCACCTCCACAATAAACTCTCTGTCGGCCTCCTCTAACCGGAAGTCCGCAGTGCTCACGTGACCTGTGTTGATTCCCACAGTACGATCCAGGTCCCGCTCCTAGAGGTCCCAAACATAGCACATGAACTGAGTCGGCCCCGACACACCATGTACAGATATGGATCGACCATGATAGCCCGAGGGTGGTGCCAGAATAGCTTGGCGCCCATAGGCGCCAAGCTATTCTGGCACCACCCTTGAACTATCATAACCGTCGATCTGTCTCCTGAATTGTGATACAGTCTTCAGTGGACAAAATGTCGACCTTGGGCCACGGTGGGCTTAAACACTAGAAGAAAAGCGGAACATGGAACATTTTATCAGCCGACAAGAGCACGAGTATTTTTCTCCCCTCTTGCAAACATGTGTCGCCACTCCACGTTGAAACGAGTGTCATTTCAGCAAGTCCAGCAAAGAGATGGACAGAGAGAGAGACGGACGGACCGACAGACAGACAAACCTCGACATAAAGTTTCTTGACGTTGAAGACAAGCGTGCTTTGCAGCATGTCCAGGAAAGACGCAAAGTTTTTGATTTCTTTGCGCTCGTAGCCCAGAAAGCGAGTCTGGAGACTCACTCCGTTCTCCTCAATAAAATCCACCAGCTCGTCGTAGCGAATCTGAAAACAGGAAGAACATACGAGCTTATACTGTGTGCTGGTCTGCGAGTTTGAACCTTACGGCCGAAGGTCGTGAGGTTCAAACTCACAGACCAGCACACAGGTTTGGACAAATGCACAATCACTTTTCGGCGTCAGACAGACAGCGCAGCAAAGACACGTGTGTATGGCGTGACATACACGGCCAGAAATGACGGATCAATTTCTTAACCCATTTAGTCCATCCCACGGAGGTATCTATCGTATTTTGGAGGGGTCGCCTAACGCCGATGTACCAGTTGCAGGAGACGGATGGACCATGATAATACAAGGGTAGCGTCAGATGAGCTTGGCGCCTTTTAGGCGCCAAGCTAATCCGACACTACCTTTTAATTATTATATTATAATTATTTTATTTGTATTATTATATTATCAATATATTATTTTATCATTATTATAATTATTATTATTGTATTATATTATCTTTTATAATAATTATTCTATTACATTATCATTATTTTATTTTTATTCTCATTATTATTACTACTACTATTATTAAGATAAGAGAACATAAGATAACATAACATAAGATATAACTTTTATTGCCATATGTAAAAATACATTAGGATATTGTCTCTCGGTGCTGGGCAACATAAAAAGAACATAAAACACATAAAATATAATCAAACTACTCGCGTACACACACACACACACACACACACACACACACACACACACACACACACTAATAACTATTGTGGTCTAAACGTGAAGGCAATAAACACGATTTTACAGTGACACAAATCACAGAAGACATCACAATATAAAACACGTTACTTTCATCACAGATGAAATACTATGCTGATGGCTGGACTATACTGTATATACATTACAGTAAACAGTGGGATGGAAGAAGCATGTCTGGCGTTTGTTTGCATCACTAAAAGTCCTGACAGCAGTTGGGTAAAAGCTGTTTTTAAAACGACTCATAGTATATAATAATAATAAGAAGAAGAAGAATAATAATCATCATCATCGTCATCATCATAATCATCATCATCATTATTATAATCATTATCAAATGCTATTCACCTGGCCGTTCTGGTCTCTGTCCAGCAGCTCAAATGCTTTCTGTACCGTGTAGTCGTCACCAAACAGCACCTTGGCCTGCTCCGTGGTGAACTCAGACTCCTGGTGAAAAGCAGCCAACCTGTGTTTTAACTCAACTCATTCTACCCCAACACCGAAATCCTTATTAATGTGACCGTTGTCCTCTGAAGACTGCAATGCAGTGCAGGACACAGATCGACCATGATAGTTCAAGAGTGATGCCAGAATAGCTTGGCGCCCATAGGCGCCAAGCTATTCTGGCATCACTCTTGAACTATCATGGCCGATCCTTATCTTCCTGTGGTGTATCTGGGGTAGAGCGAGTTAACCCCTCCCCGCCACTGTACGTACAATGTACGTCCGTTTCTGAAATCTTGGTTCAGTCAACAGCCAAAGGCCAACACCGTCCAATAAACATGGATACACATTTAGTCAGCAAGAGGAATAGAGCATCATGAGCCCCCCGCAGTCGCGGGGGGGGGGGGGGGGGCTCATGAGGATCTATGTCTCTTGCAGTTGGGTCATGTTCACCTTGTCTCGGCGGTAAAGGGGTGAAGCCCTTGGCTGCCCAGTACACGCAAACTGTGTTTTAGAAATCACCGCAGATGTAACGTTAAACATCCCAGGCGTGGAAGAAATGCGGACACAAAGTGGGGTCAGCAAGAGGCATAGATCCTCATGAGCCCCCGCAACTGCGGGGGCTCATGAGGATCTATACCTCTTGCAGCTGGGCCGTGTTTAATTTCAGTGACGGGGTTAAACAACCATTGACTCTTTAGGGATCAGCAGTGTCGCTTAACACACGGAGACTTTAAAAGTCCAAATTCTCAAGTCTTTGAGTTTCTACCTCTGATGTCTACGTACCCGTCTAGAGGCATGTTTTAACACAAACAATACACAGGCAATACAACACATTCGAACAGTATCACATTTCAAGATAACATATTAACAACAAATTAGCTAAGATATTGATAACAAATGTTACCCCCCCCCCCCCACCTCAAAAAAAAAAAGAATAAATTAGATAAAATAAATTAAATAATAATAATAAAACAAATTAAAACAAATAAATAAATAAATGAAGCACAAAAAAAGAAGAAATGAAACAAACAAAATAAAACAAACAAAAAATAATAAATAAATAAAAAATAAAATAAAGTAATAATTTGTTTTTGTTTTTGAAACCACTGCGAGTTTCACGTACATCTTTAAACGCCTGTTCCAGTTCCTGTCGGCTAATGATGTCGTTCCGGTCTATGTTGTGCTTCTTTAGCACCTGTACAAAAACAAACAAACAAACAAAAAAACACTTCAGTAAAATACGACCAGGTAATCAAACACGACAACACATACCCCAAGACAAGAACAATAAAGCGCACCTCTGCCCTCTAACAGACAAAGTCCATTTTCATGATCGGCAAGACTGGCTTTTATAATACAATGAATACAGTGTCAGTCTTGCTTTTCACGATAACCGGTATGCCAGATTCCTGTCGGTGGCCTTCACAGGGATATACAACCTCTATTGTTTTTATCCTTACGTCACACGACCAATCTCTTTACTAGTAGCTCAAACCGTACCATGTGACCGGGATACAAAAACCCTTGTAGCGACTAATGGCCGACTTTTTGTAGCCCTCTTTCTGACGCGTGTAGGATGCCAGTTTTTTTTATAAAAGATCACCAAAACGTTCTAAAGTACAAAGTTACTTAGTGTTGTTCGAAACAACAGGCACAGTTCTGGAGACGGCAACGATTTGAAATTACGTCGTAAGTCTGTTATGCATAAATATATATTCCTTTGTCGTCACTCATGTCTGGCGTGATAGAGGTCGGAAGAGTTTCTTCTCGATTTCTTTTACGAAAACATTGGAGGAATGAAAACCAAGAAGATTATTGCAGGGGCTTACTGCACTGACCCTTGTAGGCCTTCGGGAGGTCAAGGAACCATTGTACCCCCACAATGGTTCCTTTGACCTCCCGAAGGCCTAGAAGGGTGCGTGCAGCAAACCCCTGCTACCAATAACTAATATCGCATTTGCAGAGACTCGGGGCACTTACTCTCAGAAACGCGTCTACCGCATGCACGACTCTGGCATGTTCTTTTTCTGCTCGCTGTTTCACTTTCGCTTCTTTCCGACGGTGCCTGAAAAAAAAATCAAACACTCACTCACACAAATTATTAAAAGCTACAATCCTAATAACTGTTAACCCTTTAACTGCCCGGCTACAAGAGGCATAAACCCTCACGCCCCCCCCCCCCCACCCCCTGCAGTCGCGGGGGCTCGGGAGCATTTATGTCTTGCGTTCTTTACCCACAATTTTGAGTCCCATTTCATTTGTGTTTGTCACGCGAATGTCGGTCAGTGCGCAGTGGTTTCAGACGCGAAATTCGCTCGAGATCATTGGAAGCAAAGGGGTTAAAACCTGTATTAAAGATACAACTGCACACCCGTGTACAGAAGCATGTGGCTGACGTCAAAAAACAGACCTCAGCGTGACGCAAGAATAATTGGCGATGAGGTTTTGGCGCCCCGCCACAAGATCCACACACGCATAGGCAACAATACCTACGGTCCCGCGTGGACATAAATTATGTGGGTCACGTGCAATGGCTGAATCTAGGTCGTAAAGAGACGACATATCATCATCCTTTTAACTCATTCCAGACGTACGGCATACGGATACGCGGCTATAGCCGCGTATCCGAATGCCGTACGTCTGAAATGAGTTAAAACAGGATGCTGCTAATATAACTTCTCTCTATAACGTTTTGAGCTTTATCTAAATCGAGCAGTACAACAACTTGAATCATGTAACTGTCACTCACTGATATAACTTGGTGGGGTGTTTGGGTTTCTTGGGTACCAGGCAGCCCACCCGTCTCTCCAGGTTATACCTTAGAATATCTTCCTCGCCGTCCGCGTACTGTGAACACAGATACAAATTGTACAGTGCTGACGAGGGTAACGCATGAACAGTCACACATCCACAATCTGTGTCCAAATATACATCAACAAAGCAGAAGAAAAGAAAAAAAAAACCGACGATGTAAAAGGAATAACAACGATGACATCAACTCGGCCCTTTTAACTCATTGTGCCCGAGGAACGAAATACCCATATTAGTTATCCTCCGAGGACTGCATTACAATTCAGGAGACAGATCGACCATGATAGTTCAAGGGTGGTGGCAGAATAGTTTGGCGCCTATATGCGCCAAGCTATTCTGCCACCACCTTTGAACTATCATGGTCGAGCCATATCTTGCTGTGGTGTGTCGCGGGCAGAATGAGTTCAGACAAAGAACAGTATGTAGATTTTTGTGAAAAGCGAGATATTCAATGTAAAACAATCAAAATATCGCTTTTCACAAAAATTGAACTTTTGCCTTCTTAGGACACCACTAACAACAACAACGACAACACCATTGAGAACGACGACGAGGAGTGGAGGTGATATGCCCACCAACAGCATGCCGAGTGTCCTGTGGTTGAAGGTACTAAAGCGGTTGTTCCTCTCCATAATGATGGGGATGTCCTTCAGGGGCTGCAGCTTGCGGATGAACGAGTCCTCTGGCGCCATGGAGAGATACCAACCTGACACAAGAAAAACAACACTAAAACCACAGACAAAATTAAAAATAATTATATGTATAGAGAGTCTTACATCGGTGTTTAGGTGATACTGAGAATCTCACTCGAGTGGTTTTAAAACCTTATCCTACGAGCTATTGCTCGTAGGATAAGGTTTTAAGACCACTCGAGTGAGATTCTCAGTATCGCCTAAACAGCGATGTAAGAATCTATTTCTTACTCATCCTTCTCTTGGCATAAATCAGATGTGAGCTGGTTTTCGGCACACGCCTAACCACAACACGGCCGCCATTGCGTCTTTGGCAAAGAACAATTTGACGTCATTTACTTTGTAATGTGACGTGGATATTTTAGATGTCAGACAAGCAAACCGCTCAAATAAATAAATTGTGTTGTACCCGTCTTTTCTAAGCGTGTTTCTTTCTCCGTTGGTTACTTCTAAGCAAACCTCAGTCTACATAAACCAAGGGGAATTACTCAGCGCTGGACAGAAAAACAGTTAGATCCCCTTGCCCCCCCCCCCCTCCGCCCCGCCCCCCCTCCCTGATACCTGGGTGCCTGATAGGCGGGGGCAGGGGATCTAACTGTTTTTCTAGACATTGCTAATCATCAACCTTTCTTGCTTGCAGGAGCCTCCTTTTAATACCATTATAATACCCGCTCTGCTTCACAACCATTTGACTTAACCCTTTGGCTGTCGGTAGCGGTTTTTGTCACCATGATTCCGACAGGAAGGGTTAGAGACCGACAGGAAGGGTTAGAGACCGACAGGAAGGGTTAGAGACCGACAGAAAGGGTTAGAGTCCGACAGGAAGGGTTAGAGTCCGACAGGAAGGGTTAGAGTCCGACAGGAAGGGTTAGAGACCGACAGGAAGGGTTAGAGTCCGACAGGAAGGGTTAGCGACCGACAGGAAGGGTTAGCGACCGACAGGAAGGGTTAGAGTCCGACAGGAATCATCGCGACAAAAAACGCTACCGACAGCCACAGTGAAAAAACAAAACATTCCATTTATTAAAAAAAAAAAAAAAAAAAAAGTGTACACAGTTTTTGGTGCTTGGTTCATTGGTTGGGTTTTTCTTCCTTTTTTCATGCTTGCTTGCTTGCTCATTCTGTTTTCTCACCATCATAGCAGTGGATAGGATAATTGCACAGCACCCCGCCGTCCACAAATACGTCAGTTCGTCCGTGATGCTCGTACTTCATCGCAGAAAACATACCTGCGGTGAGATTAGCAAGGCAGTTTCCGTTTAGTCCCCATTCAATAAAATCCAACTTTCTATGTTCATTTTAGCTAAAGGGTAGTGCTTTATTTGCTGATCGCCCGAGGCGCCCAGCAAATAAGGCACTACCATTTATGTTAGTTCAGTCATGTAACTGTACACTTTCAACGGCGAGTATTCATATTCAAATTTATTTTTCATTTCAACGTGTTATATAAATTTCAAATCAATTTGAATTACAATTCAACACAGGCTCAACTAGCATCAATTTATGTTCAGGTCAATTTCAATTTAATGTCAGTTCAATTTCAATACAATGTTACTCTATATCACAAATTCAAATCCCTTTCAATTTCACAATTGTATGCCAAATTCAGCGGTCTCAGATAGGATACTCTTGCAAACAGCTAGAAAACTACAGATGTACCTGGGATAGCCATGGACATGCGCACTGCCACTCTGATGGGCATTTCCGGCGTGGTTTTGGGGTGACAGTATTCTGTGGCCATTTGGCTAAGGTTGGTCACCACTATACACACGCACTTTCCCGTCTGTTGGTACAGCTGCACGAACAAAGTACACATGCACGCAGAAGTAGATGAACTCATTTTATGAATCTGAATCTCGATCTGACTGACGAGAGACGATTCATTCTGGCGATCAGGAAGTTTATTTCAAAGATAACAATCGAGGAGAAATGAGCGCGAGACTTTTACGTTCGAAACTAACTCCCTGATCGGGGTCTTGAGTGGCGACCAGATAAATGGCAAAGCCGCTTAACCCATTTAGCCCCGGGACCCTGCAGCAGGAGATGGATTGATCCTAATAATTCAAGGGTAGTGCCAGATGAGCTTGGCGCCTTCAGGCGCCAAGCTCATCTGGCACTACCCTTGAATTATCATGATCAATCCAGCTTCTAATAGGGGCCTACTAATACATAGTAGTTAGGCAACACCTCCAACATTTCAGAAATGGGACCTTGGGGTTAAAAGGGTCAACCCGTGTATTGAGTGTAACGAAGTGCATTATTCTTGACAAGGATGACATCAGCAGTCACGAAAAAAAAAAAAAAAAAAAAAAAAAAAAAAAAACAAACAAACAACTTTAACCTGCCTCACGTTGCGAGCCATTTTAACCAGAAAATATTTCTCCACAATATTTATTCAAATCCTGTTTGAAGACGTTGGCAAGCCAGACTTTTACCCTTTCTGCCTTGAGATGGCCTTAACCCCTGCACTGACGAGGAAAACGTGAACGCGATCCGACTGCAAGTGACACAGATCCTCACGAGCCCCACGAGGATCTGTGCCTTTTGCCGAGACCAACCCTTCCTCGGACGGGTGTGGTTGTGGGTAGCCGACTAAGCAAGACTTCAGAATCAAAACATGCGTTCTGTGGCAGTGAAGCGGTAAATTGCCGGCTTGGTGTTAAAAACCCTAAAAACTAACAAATTGACCCTAACCTGCCTAAAGGTGATGTCAGCATTGCCCGTTTTGTCCTTAAGCTTGTCCCCAAACCACTCGAAAATCTTGAGCCCTGGGTTCCAGCCAAAAGACGTCAACAGGTTGGGCAACAGACTGCAGTAGCCGCACGAGGCGTCTGTGGAAAGCAGCGTACACAAGTATTGCCGAGAAAAAAAAAACGTCAAACCCGATCCAGCTTCAAGAGACATAGATCCTCATGAGTCCCCGCAGTCGCGGGGACTCATGAGGATCTATGCCTCTTGCTGACACCGGTTTGTATCCGTGTTCGCTGGGTGGACGGGTCTCTTTCACCCTTTTAGCGAAAAGGTTGACCGCCATGCGGTTAAAACGCAGAGAAGAACCCGACGAGGAAAGAAGCACGCTTAGAAAAGACAGGCGTGTTGTAACCGTCTCTTCTCAATAAACTGCGCAGCAACTGTCTTTTCTAAGATGCTCCTTTCTCCGTTGGGCTCTTCCCTTTAACTTTGAGTTGACAACTATGCCTGGAAATCCAGATTGAGACCACACTGGCAGTAACGAGATTAGTTTAGAGCACAGAAAATTTAAACACACCCAACTGCAAGAGTTCTTGATCCTCATGAGCCCTCGCGACTGCGGGGGCTCATGGGGATCTATGCCTCTTGCTTACACCACTTTGAATCCATGTTCCTGGGACAGACAGGGCTTTGTTGATGTTGAATTGACGAGGACTGCAGAAACGTTTCCGTCAACGGGCACTGAACGGGTTAAATTCTCCAGGACCGAAATCCGCAAATTTTGGTTAAATTCTCCAGGACCGAAATCCGCAAATTGTGGTTAAATTCTCCAGGACCGAAATCCGCAAAATTTGGTTAAATTCTCCAGGACCGAAATCCGCAAATTTTGGTTAAATTCTCCAGGACCGAAATCCGCAAATTTTGAAGTTGCCCCCCTGAAGACTGTATTACACTTCTGGACACAGATCGTACGTGATAGTTCAAGGGTTGTGCCAGAATAGCTTGGCGCCCATAGGCGCCAAGCTATTCTGGCACAACCCTTGAACTATCACGATCGATCCATTAGTCTTGCCGTGGCGTGACGGAGTTGAATGCGTTAATGTTTTTTTTTTTTTTTTTTTTTTTTTTTTTTTTTTTTTTTGTAGAATCAGACGACTGGGCACGCTCAGCAATAACTAAAAGTCCGTCCGTTTGACTGAAAGTCCATACGTTTCGTCTGTCTGTCCTTCTGTCCGGACGGATATCGGTCTGTCAGCCTGTTCGGACACTGATTTATCTGGTTTCTGTTCTGTGTGTGTGCGTCTGTGTGTGTGCGTCTGTCTGTGAGTCTGTCTTTTCAGTCCGTCTGTCTGAATATCTGTCGCTGTTCGTCTTTCTTCGTATTATTTATCAATTACGTACCTGTTTTTATGTTTATATTTCTTCATTAATTCTATTCGTTAGTTGCTAATCTGTAATGTAGCATTCATAAGACGATAAGCAAATTTGTTAAAAAATAATCAGCTCTGTGTGTATAGGTTAGCAAGCGTTTTAGTAAGCACTGATCGATTTTGTGTGTGTGTGTGTGTGTGTGTTGTCATGACAACGTGGTGAAAAGGACAAGTTATTTACAAATTACATTTTCCTGCTCTGCATACGTGTGTAATAGACCGACCCATTCATGGGGTGAAATGTCAATCAGACTTAGACTCACGACCAATCAAAACGCTGTAGACCACGTGCATCCGACTGCCAAGTAGAGAGTCCGGCCTAACACCGGATGTTTATGCTTGCCGGGCATGGAAGAGCGTCGATGTTTCCATAATATTTAGCCAATTTCGTCGGTATTGGCGATGCCTGGAAAGCACGACTGGTATGATTCAGATTCAGAGTCGCCGTTGCCCTTTTCCTATCCAGGCTGGACTACTGTAACAGCTGTCTTTGGGGTCTACCAGAGCAACAACTCAGACGTCTTCAACTGGTTCAGAACACTGCCGACAGAATTGTTACAAAAACCAAAAGAAGGGAGCATATCACACCAGTCCTTAAGCATTTGCACTGTCTCCCAGTCAAGCAAAGAATTGATCACAAGATTTTCACTCTGCCAGAAGTCTATAAATGACCC
Organism: Semisulcospira habei; assembly: GCA_036245525.1. Lineage (NCBI taxonomy): Eukaryota > Metazoa > Mollusca > Gastropoda > Semisulcospiridae > Semisulcospira > Semisulcospira habei. Next base: position 321,814,461 of record BTPG01000002.1, read on the forward strand.
AGCCTCACCACAGTACCTCCGGGAAATAGTCCCACGTCATAACCCTCCGAGGCAGTTCCGTTCTGCTGTCCGGTCCAAACTCTGCACCCCAAGTGTTGCAAGCCCCACAAAGAAACGTCTTGGTTTCCGGGCATTTTCACACTGCGGACCTATGCTGTGGAATGGACTACCACAGCCTTTGAGGGACATTGACTGCATTGGCACCTTTCGGAGGCACCTCAACTCCCACCTGTTTCTTGACTTTTAATTCTAGGACTACTGTGCACCAAAAGCTATTCCGACACCGCCCTTGAACCATCATGGTCGAGCCACATGTTGTCGTAGTATGTCAGGGTTAACCGGAAGTCATTTTAGTTCTGGCAGTAAATTCAGTTAAAATAAGACGAACGGAACTGTACCGAGAAAGACCTTGTCGATGCGATCGCCCAGGAATTCTTCCACTTCATAGGAGTTGTAGCCCACGGCCAGCAGAGCGGCGAACATCCCCCCGGCGCTGGTCCCCGCCAACCGCTTGACGTTCTGCATCACGCCCAGCTCCTCCAGGTACTGTCAACACAGACACACGCGTGTATAGATAGACAAAGAAGTACCCAACGGAGAAAGAAACACGCTTAGGAAAGACGGGTACAACACAATTTATTAATATTTCGGGTAAATACCCTTTGTCAAAATAGACAAACAAACAGAGAGATTAGCCGCTACTTATCTTCATTGGCAGAAGGAATGTGGCAACTTTTGCCACATTCCTCTGCCAATGAAGATAAGTAGCGGCTAATCTCTCTATTTTGACAAAGGGTATTTACCCGAAATATTAATAAATTGTGTTGTACCCGTCTTTTCTAAGCGTGTTTCTTTCTCCGTTGGGTACTTCTTTGCATATTACACGCTTGGCAGTCACCTTTTTGGTCTGGATTGTTTATAGACAGACAGACAAACGCATGTGTGAAGGAAAGGAAACGTGCCAGCAGACCAGGTACTGTGGACAGACAGACATGTCGAAATGAATATTCAAGCATACTTACATATGCACGAACGTACTACTTGAACAGTTACGTTAGTTGGTTAGTACATTTCGACACCAGCCTTTATCTAGTGTTATAAAACGTCTATTTTTATGCTGATGACATAGAGCTGTATGCCAGTGCCCAACGCAAACATGTTAGTCAGATGTTCCAGTCTTTAGAGTCCTGTGTCACAGACGTTCACAATTGGACCACACAGAACAAATTGTAAATGAATAGTGGCAATACTGCGGCCTTAAGATTTTCTTGTTCAACCTCCACTGATCTCCCAGACTCGATCAGGGTTGGTCAGAACAGCATCCCCTTTTCCGATTCGGCCCGTAATATTGGTGTTATCTTTGACAACAGGCTGACCATGACAGCATGTCAACAAGGTTTGCCAATGTTCCTTCTTAGTGAGGAAGATCAGTTCAATTCGACACCTTCTCACTACCGAAGCAACTAAAACGCTTGTTACCTCCCTTTTTCTTTCCCGCATTGATTTTTGTAAATTCCCTTTTGGCTTGTGTTCCTCAGAATCTTCTTGATAAACTTCAAAGAGTTATGCACTGCTCTGTCCGACTAATTTACACAGTACCGAAACGTGAGCACATAACACCCTTACTTGTTGACCTGCACTGGCCGCCTGTATCTCAAAGAATTGTGTACAAGGTTTCTGTTATTTGTTACAATGCCATTACCGGCTCCCCCATATTTGTCCGACCTGGTTCATATTTACACGCCTTCAAGATCCCTCTACTATTCAGCATCAGACGCGTATTTGCAGGGTCGGCCTAGGCGAAAGACTTCTAGCCAGGGCCAGCGTGCCTTTTCTTATTTCGGTCCAGTCACCTGGAACGATCTTCCAGTCCATGTCAGACATGCTCCAACTCTGTCTGCTTTCAAATCACTGCTCAAGACTTATCCGTTTTCTTATGTGTATAGTTAGATACATTTTCAGTGCGTTAGCAATCTTTGGCAGTAACTGTTCTTGTAATGGTGTGTGTGTGAGCTTTATGCGTCACTTTAGTTTTTGTAACATTTTAGTATTGTAGCGTTATCTTTCTTGTACTTTTTGTTCTGTGATTTTTGATCTTGTAAAGCGCTTAGTGCACCATTCATTTGGAGGTTAAGCGCTATATAAATGTACATTATTATTATTATTATTATTATAATAATAATAATAATTATTATTAAATAAGTCTGTCAGTCAGTCATTTAGTGTTGGTTGGGTTGGTTCGTTCGCTGCTTGGTTGGTTGTTGCTTCGTTGGTTGGTTGGCTGGCTGGTTGCTTGGTTGGATGGTTGGTTGTTGCTTCGTTGGTTGGTTGGCTGGCTGGTTGCTTGGTTGGCTGGCTGCTTCGTTGGTTGGTTGACTGGTTGCTTGATGGCTGGCTGATTGCTTGCTTAGTTGGTGTTCTTGTTTGTCAGTGGGTTTGTTTGTTGTTGCGTGTGTGTCAGTTTGTTTATTTAATCCGAGAAGCAAAATAATCATCGGAAAAAAATAATCAATTGGTCAGTCAATCTCTCAACCATCTATCCATCAATTCATTCAAGCGTCCATCAATCCAACCATCCACCCAACCCCACATCCCCTCTCTCCCCCACTTACCCTGACAGCTCCGCAGTAGGCCAGACCCTTGTTTCCCCCTCCCTCCAGCACCAGATTCTCAAACGGAAACTCGTAATCTGCAGGGTCCACGGACGCCGCTCGGTGGTCGGTCTCATCGAGGTGGGACAACGTGCGCTCGTAATGGCCCGCCTGTGGTTACATCGACATCATCACCGTTATCAGCAGCATCGTCTCGTCAGTAATGACAGCGACGATGATAACTTACGACAGCGAAGATGACATAATCATCATCATCTACACCACAATCACTATCAAATCACCACCGACGCCACCCCACTCCCACCACCACCACCATCAACAGCAGCATTACAGGCATTACTTTTACGATTTAAAAACTATTTTCAGCATTCAAAAAGTTCTTATCAAATTAGCACTCACGTGCAAAAGAAATGCGACATAACTGAAATCATCTGCCGATTATACTAGTGGTGTCGCATTTCTTTTGCTCGTCAGAATACAAATTATTCCTCATACAAAAATATTATACATTTAAAAGAAAACGTTTCGGTCTAGTTCCGATCAACGTTTTAAAATTTACAGACGCCGAATTCCACGCTGTCAACCTTCTTCATCCTGATCCACCCACTGCATGAAATAAATTTGACTGATAGTTCAAGGGTAGTGCCAGAATAGCTTGGCGCCTCAGGCGCCAATTAAGCTATTGTGGCACCACCCTTGAACTAAGACATTTATTCTATCTCCTAATCTGTAATGTAGCCCTCACAGGACAATTAGCAAATTTGACAAAATCAGCCTCAGGATGTCATGGGTTAAAGCTTAACCCATTCAGCCCTGACGCCCTACAGCAGGAGATGGGTCGACCATGATAATTCAAGGGTAGTGCCAGATTAGCTTGGCGCCTGTCGGCGCCAAGCTAATCTGATACTACCCTTGAATTCTCATGGTCGACCCATCTCCTGCAACAGGTTTCATAGTCGCTAGATGATGCCTCCAAAATTTGGGAAATACGTGCGTCGGGTTGAACGAGTTCAATGTAGTGCTAATTATACGCACTTTGTCCCATGAAGAGGCGCCAAGTCCATTCAAGCACAAGATTGCATTTCCCAAATTGTGGAGGTGTCACCTAACGTCTATGTGCCAGTTGCAGGAGATGGATCGATTATGATCATTCAAGGCTGGTGCCAGCTTAGCGGCTTGGCGCCTGAGGGTGCCAAGCTAATCTAGCACTAGCCTTGAATTGTCAGGGTCGATCCATCTCCTGCTGTGGCGAATTGGGGCTAACCAACTAAGCTAATCAGGCACAAATCCTTGAGCTGTCAATGTCGATCCGTCTCCAACACCTTGTCATGGAGGTGACAGAAGTGTCTCAAAAGCAAGTAAAACATCTGCGTTCTAAAAATAAAAATAACTGAAATTCTAACAAAACAAAACAAAAAGGTGTTGGTCATTGATTTTGGCTTTTTGCGGTTGAAAGATTTGACTTTAGAACACAGTACCCTGGAGACCACTCTATTAGATGGAAGGTCGGTATCGTCCCTGTCTTTCCTTCTCATTTCCACTTCCGGTTCCGCCGAAATTAAAATGTCAATGTCCACGGCATCGGCGTCATCCACTGAATTGTCTACGTCTTTTTCTGCACCTAAACCATTCTGGTCACCCTGAGCGTGGTGAATTTTGTGCAGGTTGGCGTCACTTTTGCTGAGTCGTTTACTGAGGTTACGTGCTCGGGACCTTCTCAGTGACTCCCTTTCTTTTAAATTCTGAGAAGTCCCGGGCTGACTGTGACGCGCCCCCATATTTGGCTGTCCAGTCTTCTTCTTCTTTTATTTCATTTTCCCCCTCTTCTTTTGTCGGAGCGAGGTTTGGCGAGTTTGGCTCAGGGATTGGGCTGTGGTCAATTTGCAGGGAGAGTGGACCACTTGTTTTCAGCACAGCAAAAAGTTTTTTTCCACCCCGAGTTATCCGCAGTCACTTGAAGCGGGAAACGAGCACTTGGAAGATCAAACCCTGGGAAACAGGACATCGATATCACCTGCAACAACAACAACACTTGTTAGAGACTACACAAGAAACATTATTATTATTATTACATGGTATTTATATGGCGCATTTCTCATATTTATAATATAACTCAATGCGCAGAATGTAGCCGCGAACTGAGCCCAACAAGCACGCTCACGTGAATCACGCGCATTCACTCACACACTGTACGTAAACACAGAACATTCACGTGGTGCTAAGGGCAAGCTCAAGCGAGCTACTGAAGTGACGGTATTTGGAAATCGTTTAGTATTTGAAATTTTATTAAGTTGGCTGAAACTGACACCAAAGTGGATGGGGAGGAAGAACCGGAGTACCCGGAGAAAGAACCCCCGTGATAGACTGTCTTAGATGTAACCGTAACACCACTCGCCACCACCCAGCCTTTTACGTCCTGATACACTCTAACATGAGATAAATTTGACCCGGATAGTTCAAGGGTGGTGCCAGGACAGCTTGGCGCCCACAGGCGCCAAGCTGTCCTGGCACCAACCTTAAACTATCATGGTCGATGTATCTTTTGAACTGTAATGCAACCTTTATAGGACAACCCACTACAAATGTGAAAATATACAAACTCAGGGCTAGCCTCCGTGTAACGTAAGCGCCATGCCTGTAGGCGCCAAGCTGTCTTGGCACCACCCTTGCACTACCACGGTCGATCTGCTTCCTAAACTGTAATGAAGTTCGCAGGGGGAAAAAAAACTTGAAACAAATTCGGACGGCTTACCTAAGCGCTCGTTGTGTTGATTTTCTCACTGTACGCAAGTTGATTCACGCAACTATCCAATTATCCGCCTAACCCACAGCCCGACGTTCTGCAGCAGGAGATGGATCGACCATGATAATTCAAGGGTGGTGCCCGATTAGCTTGGCGCCTGAAGGCGCCAAGCTAATCGGGCACCGCCCTTGAATTATCATGGTCGATCCATCTCCTGCAACTGTTACGTAGTCGTAAAGTAAAACGCGGACATATTCACAGTCATACATTAACAAGGCAACGACTAATCACTAAAAGGTTGACTTTTCACAGCTATACATTATCCAGCCTGTCATGACCGCAGCCACAAATGTTACTCTGTGCTTCCGATGTGATGACGGTAGAGAGAAATAGTCCTTCAAGCAAATGCGCAATGTACAATGAATTATACACACCTATGCGTATCAGTTTCTTCTTATCATTCAGTGTCTATCAGTGCGAACCATAGGCATGGGCATGGGGATGGTCGTTGCGTAGCTGGTCACGGGTAGTACTGAGTAAGCTATTTACTAGTACATGTGTCGAGGTGTCCAGTTACGCAACGATCTTCCTATGCCGGTGGCGCCAACACAACACAGAGATTACCTGAGCGTGCGACACTGTGATATCGTTCGCAGATAACAATGACGTTTCTTCCACATTCAGCACCAGCTGTGCTACATTCGTCCAATACGACGTCACTGGTAGTCCAATGATTGGCTTGGTGACATGACATTTGGCCATTGTCCAGACATTATGCGGCCACACCTACACAGGAAGGTCCGTCTTTCAAGTCATACTTATGGACAGTTCTTTTAATCGGAAGATCGTGTCGTCGGGAACAATACCGTCGACGCCACTGAAGCCTTCAGATGACTGTTGTACAGAAACTCATCCTGGATTTGCATACTTTGGAGCACAGGCACAGAATGATCGCTACGTATTCGATCAACTCTATAACACGGGTAGTTGGAAACAGTACAGTATCTCAGTAACACCCGTGTTATAGAGTTCACGTGATCGCTTTCGCGACAGATCATCCCGCCACGCCTGTGCCAAGTGAATAATTGCTCAAATGCCTGTATGGCAGTTTCCTTCTATCTTCATTTTTTAGTCTACACAGTCTCTGGCAAACCACCGGTGTTTTCGCGTATGCCTCGAACAACGAGCCGAGGTCAGTCTCGGAGTGCAATTGCAACATTGCGTCCTGCACGCATTTCCCCAGCCACTGCCTCTGACTAATGTAATCGTCTCTTAGGAGGAGACATCCCAACACCACAGGGTCTGTCGAGTCCAGACAGAAGGCTTATGAGATTCCAAGCCTTCTGACAACTGTGATGGGGTCTATCAAGAGTTTGGCAAGAGGCTTAGGTTGTCCATGAGATGGGAAGCTGTGAGTGAGCTTCGTCCTGCGGCAGCCACTAAGCAAGCTGCTCCGCTGTCGCGGCCACCTAACTTAGTGGCTAGCGCAGGACCGGCAAAGCTCACTCAGGTAACCGCCCTTGGAGACTGCGAAGCCGCCAGCACTGTGTTGCACTAAACGGAGGGAAACTGAGAGAGAAAAAAGCAGGCATAAGAAGCAGCAGATGACAAGATGCCATAACTGACGAACAATAGGTTATACACGCACACACACACACCACAGAGAGAGAGAGAGAGAGAGAGAGAGAGAGAGAGAGAGAGAGAGAGAGAGAGAGAGAGAGAGAGAGAGAGAGAGAGAGAGAGAGAGAGAGAGAGAGAGAGAGAGAGAGAGAGAGAGAGAGAGAGAGAGAGAATTTCTGGATGCAATTACCGCACAAAAGGTACAGCGGCTCTGTCGCTTCGTATAATGTTTTAACCCATATCATACTGAGGCTAAAAGCTTCAAATGTGTACACTGCCATATGCAAGCTACATTATAGTACTCGCAGATAAGGATATAGACCAGTGGCTTTAGTTCAAGGGTAGTGCCAGAATAGCTTGGCGCCTAGAGGCGCCAAGCTATTCTGGCACTACCCTTGAACTATTTCAGTCAAACTTATTTCACACACTGGTGTATTCCGAATGATAAGGGTTAAATCAAGGAGCTTACGTGCAGAGTTTTTATAACTCGAGTAATGGTCCCTTCGTTTCTTTCCCCGAGTGCCGGAGAGCACAAACAGCTGGTGGCGTGGTAATGCTAACCCCTTCACTGCCAATAAAAAAGTGAACACTATCCAAATGCAAGAGACATAGATCCTCATGAGCCCCCGCAACAGAGTCCTCAAAGCCGCACGCGACTCTTACGCCCCCACCCCTCCCCGGCCACCCCCAAAAAAAACCCAACAAAAGGCGATTAGCGTACAATCATCCACGTTACACTGGCTAAGGTCAAATCAGTAAACCTGTGACCCACCCTTTGTCAGCCGATCAAGGAATTCAGCAGACAGTGAGAGCCTGCATGGCCGCTATAGTCTCAAGACTAAGTGTAATCAGCTACATGTGCGTAGGAATCAGTTGCATGAGTGAGCTTAGTCGGCCTGCGCCAGCCGCTAAGCAAGGTGCTCCGCGATAGCGGAACACCTTGCTTAGCGGCTGACGCAGGCCACAGACCGGCACCCAATATGTACGCCTACTATAAATTTGCAAGTGGAACTTGCTGACTGTCCTGGCAATGATCTATTTAACGTGCAGATCGGCGGTCCCCTGGTAAGACTAGCGATGGCGAGTTTGCGAGATAGAAATCGTGTATGCCTGTGAATTAATGCAGTCGCGTACTCTGTGGTCTGCCTTTGTCGCCGGTGTGGGCACGAAGTATGGCAGTTTAACCCTATTAGCCCCAAGGTCCCGTTCCTCAAATTTTGGAGGTGTTGCTTAACGACTTTGTACCAGTTGCAGGCGATGACTTGACCATGATAATTTAAGGGTAGTGCCAGATTAGCTTGGCGCCTTCAGGCTCTGACCTACTTGGTGACGCGGCAGCCATGACGTAAGCCGTTCTGCTCTAGTTTGGCGACAGGCGGCAAGTACATGTTTGTGGAAGACGAGAATTTCATTGTATTATAATGTGGGTCTCGCTTTCCACGGAGATGAACTTGCTGTCTCTTGCCAGATTGTGCTTGGTTTGTTGTCTGTGCGGACGAATCGGCCATGCCCCCGGACTATGAGAATGAACAGCGTCCCTATCTATGTTATTACATGCAAATGTGAAAATATTGCTTTAGTGAATGGACAAACTCAATATCGTTACTATAAACGCCAATGGCTTGAGAAATGATAATAAAAGAGAAGCTTTTTTTTAATAGGCTAAAACGAAATTCGTATGACGTGATGTGTCCAGGAATCATATGTGGTTAGTGGGGAACAAGAAAGTTGGGAGAGGGAATGGGGAGGTAAGCTGTTTTGTGTTTCTTTACAGGAGGTAGTCTCAGTGGCGCCTGCTTTGGCCAGGCTGTCAGCCTCTCTATTCCCAGCTACTCCAGAATGCACAGGAATCCACTATTTTGTGGATAGGGCATCCAGTCCATCTTGAAGCTTCCAGGTGAGAAGATAAGTGGATCAAGCTGCGGCCTTTCCCTAGCTAGTGCTCTGCTCCTGTGTTGAGCACCTGCAGATCTGTACGATAGTTGGAGCTGCTGCCGCCGCCAGCTGGTAAGGAGAGGGAGGTGGTAGTGCGGTCTGCACAACAGATGTACACGCCACTTCCTGCATTCAGCATGGCGTCTTGTGCGGACGCGCCTGTGTAGATGTGAGCACAGCTGCTGTGAGGGTAGCGCTTGTGCATAATCTCCAGCGAGATGGCTTTGTGCAGTGCCGCGACCTGTGGCGAAGAGTCCTGGAACACCGTTTATGTTGTTTAGAAGGCTATTTCGATATGTCCAGGTATCTGAAGAGAGCTCTTCACACATCTTTGGGCTTGGTTCCAGGACGTCAGTTTTAGCCCTTTGCAGGACCTTCAGTTGACGGTTCAGACTTGGGCGTTTCTGACGGTTCTTGGTCTGCTCCTGTAGTCTCCAGTCCTGTCGGTGTTTAGTAAGTCTCTTCATCGTGAGTATCTGCGTTCCAGTGGCTCCAATGTCCTCCATTTCCTAAATTCGGGTGCTCCAGATGGCTCTAAGAATGTCACTGGATCATGAGAATGACCCATGTTCTGCAACTTGTCAAGCCTGGCGGAGTACCACAGGGGTCCGTCTTGGGCCCGGTCCTTTTCACACTCTACACCTCCCCCCTGTCCAACATCATACAGTCTCACCACATACGCCACCACCTCTACGCTGACGACTCTCAACTACTAGACAAAGACAAACTCGACAACACTCAGTCACTACTGACTCGCACGGCTGACTGCTATAAAGACGTGAAAAACTGGATGACAGCAAACAAGCTTAAACTGAACGACGACAAAACGGAAGCCATGTTGGTAAGCACTCGCCAGAAACTTTCCCAGCTCCCTCCCTCTCTCCACCTTCAACTCAACAGCACCCCCATCTCCCTCAGTGACTCGGTCAAAAACCTTGGCGTTATTCTTGATTCCTCTCTTACCATGACCAGCTTCGTCTCCGCCACTGCCCAGGCATGCTACTTTCACCTCCGCCGCATCAGTCAGATCAGAAAATACCTCACCACCGAAGCTGCCACCAAACTTGCTGTCTCTCTCATTCTATCTCGCATTGACTACTGCAACTCTCTCCTTTCCGGCCTCCCTCACTCTACCACTTCCACTCTCCAGCGCATCCAGAACAATGCTGCCCGCCTCGTCCTCAGAAAGAAAAAATCCGACCACATCACACCCCTGCTCAAACTTCTTCACTGGCTTCCCATCCCACAGCTTATCCAATACAAGATTCTGTCTCTCTGCTACAAATCCCTGAACAACTGCGCTCCTGCCTATCTTTCCAACCTACTTCACCCCTACACTCCTTCCCGCTCCCTCCGCTCCGCCTCCGACCCTCTCCGTCTCCAAATCCCCCGCACCAAACTCAGCACTTTCGGCCCCCGCGCCTTCTCAGTTTATGGTCCATCCACCTGGAACACTCTCCCACTCTCTCTCCGTCAGAAAGACTCTCTCTCCTCCTTTCAGTCCGCCCTCAAAACTCACCTCTTTCAACAGTTCTAGCACTATATCACCACACTCCCCACAAAAGATGACTGTCGCAATATATTTCACCATCTGTTGTACGTGAGTCGTTGTCTAAAGCGTGCGCATGCGTGCGCGAGTTGTGAGTGCGCGCTTAGAGTTATAATTATTATAAGATAAGCGCATTATAAATACCGTAATTATTATTATTTATTATTATTTTGGGTTTTGCAGGCAGTGTTTCATGTTGTCGATGTATCTTGGTACCGCACTACTGGTCTGACCGAGATTGTGTTTGCTTGCGCCAGGATGCTGTAATTTGCGCCAATGTGGTCCCCACCAGTTTCTTTATCAGAGACTTTTTTTTGCAGCTCTGGCTTCCATGGCTTCGATGCGAGTCCTCCACGTGAATCCAGTAATTTATTTGTTGCCAGTAAAGTTGGCCTGTCTGTCTTTGGTACTGGAAGGTCACCAGTTTCAATGTGACCTCTTCTGTCTGATTGAAAGAGATTGTTTAGCTCAATTTGAGTGGCTATCTTTCAATCCAGCTGCTATTAGCAGCACCTTAGATTCTGCAGGATGCTATTTCTTTATGTTCTGCTGCACTCCACACTGCAAAGTCATCCGCATGGAGGATGTTCGAGACGAACCTTGGTACTGTTGTACTGATGTTATTAATGTAGACCAAGAACAGCATCAGACACAACATCTCCCAGAGATGCACCTTCCCCAAGTTAGACAAGAATGCTGAATGTGCAGACGGTAGAAACTTCAGCAGCAGCCCCTGTTAAACATGCCTTAACTAAAAAGAATTACAATTAAATTGATGGGTCACATTGAAATTAATGAAATAATCACAAATGTGTATGCTCAATGTGCATACTTTGTTGAGAAAACTGGCAACAAAAATATTTAAACAGTATGACATAAGCAATTGTTATGATCATTGTGCGTTCCTTTGCGTACTGGTAAAATAGGGGTAGGGCAGCAGATTTAGCCACTGTGGCCCCTAAATGCATCACAGCATCATAAAATCAGGTTGGGAGTAACTGTGGTACTCTATCCTAACCAATAAAACCTAAAAACGATCTATCAGTTGTATACAATATTTCTGAGGGCATCGGAAACCACGTACTTTTCCCAATTCGGCAACTTTAAATGGGAAAAAGCTATCATTCACCAGAACGTACCAAAAAGGATGCCGACTTTCCTTATTTTCTTGCACTTTATGCTCACATTATTGAAACTTAATAGGTAAAGAGAGGTCAAAATGAAATGGAATAATCTTAGTAATTTTTTCTAATTAATTTTGTGTATTTTTACAACTTGGGGGTAGGGATACAAAATCAACCACTGTGGCAGTCAGAGTGATCACAGCATCACCCAGTCAAATATATAATAATTGTGACATCCTGTTCTAATGATGTAAGCCTGAAAATGGACTGCCAGTGCTATAGAAAATGTCTGAAGGCATCCGACACATTATTTTTGTCCGTTTTAGCGATTTCGCGGAAATGGCGTTTACAGGATGCACAAATACCTTCACTGTGGACAGAGATTCAATATTTTTTCATTCTGTTTTTTTTTTTTTTTTTTTGTTGCGTAGGACGCAGACGGTGTGCCTTAATATAATATTGCCTGATGAGGGCTTCTGGAATGAATTCTGATTTATTTAGAGGAAAATGTTTCTCAACCCCATTGGCATCCGCGAAGAGCGTGAATGGGGGTACCCTTGCGCCATCGGCTATATCTCTGGTGTGTTCCTAAGGATTTTCGGGGAACATGGCTTAAACATCTCAGGAAATACTAAGGTACACTCTGAAACCCTCTTATTGAGTACTGGGGGGGGGGGGGGAGGCGGGGTGCACGGTAGACGGGGCTAGCTTTTGGACTAATTTGGAGAACAAGTCCTGTCGCAATCCAGGCAGAAACAAATCAGTGTGCGTCCGAGGAGAATTTCACGTTCACTACTGATCTGGCATACGTTTCGAAATACAATGAAGTAAGCAATGGTCCTCGGGCCCACGACGGTGTTTGTGGGCCCGACAACTTCTTGCTACTGGGGTATATAACGGTCACCTCAGGGACAGGACAAATGTGGCCACTATAGACAACTGACCGTTGATATAAAGCTTCTTTATACACTACAAAGGGAAACAAGGTATGCGGGCCTCTTGGCTGGCCGCTATAGACAGGTGACCATTACACAAAGGTGGTCGCTAGAGCAGGTTTGACTGCATTCACGCCAAGCTTTGTGGCAAAATATCGTCCAGTTCCACAAGAGAAAACTCTAAATGTATTATTTATTAAGAAATAATAAACTGCAGTTTAAATTTATAATAATAATAATAATAATACTGTTATTATATAGGCGCTTTTTCTCAATTTTGGGGAAATCGACTCAAAGCGCCGCGCCTGAAACCCAACACACACACTCACGAAACAGACACGGATTTTACGCCATTTAAGACAAACACAGTACAAGACAAACGAAGGGCCAGTCAGCTACTGAAGTTACAGAGATTTTTGATCGCTTGTATTTGAAATTTGTAAAGTGGCCTGAGACCGGTACCAAAGTGTGGGGGGTGGAAGAACCGGAGTACCCGGAGAAAGAACCCCCGAATTTAATAATTTATATTAAAATTGTGAAACTTTTCAGCGTAACAAATGACACACAGTCATCGATATCCCAGCAGGTCGCCAGCCGCAAATAGTGTTAAATGTGTGCTATCATTGATCTGAGGCGGACTGACTTGCAGAGAGGGAGGGGGGTGAGGGGTGGGGGGGGGGGAGGGTTTGCGTCAGCCTGATGTTTGCTCAGGATCTGATAGGGGACCAAGGTGGGCGTCTGGGTTTTTTTTGCCACCGGTATTAAGAAGACGAGGCACCAAGCAGCGTCGATAGAGCCGCCCACTCCAGGCACTACAGGATCAACCCTTTTAGACCCAAGGTTGCCTAACGACCATGTACCAGTTGTTAGGAGATGGATTGATCGTGATAATTCAAGGGTAGTGCCAGATGTGCTTGGCGCCTGAAGGCGCCAAGCTCATCTGGCACCACCCTTGAATCATCATGAACAATCCATCTCCTGCTGCAGGGTCCTGGGGATTATGGGTTAAGCCGTTCAGTGCCAGCGGAGGCAGACTGTGTTTGGCTGCCATCTTCGTTCATTCACCGCCATAAGACCCTAGCTGACCCAGGAATATGGATTCAAAGCGGTGTCAGCAAGAGGCATAGATCCTCATGAGCCCCCCCCCCCCCCCCACCTCCGACACCTCATGAGCCCCCCGCAACTATACCTCTTGCGCGTTGGACGGCGTTCATATTTTCTCGGCACTGAACGGGTTAATAGATTGCGCATGTCCTTCATGAATATGTTTAGTATAATGCCGGACAATAGTGTAGACTTAAATTGTGAAGTTTATGTATACAGGTCTTTCAAATGAAAGATTTTTCTGCTCTTCTTTTCCTTTGTACGCAGGAGATTTCCTTCCGGTGCGCTCCCCCAAAAAAAAAGCAAAAAAAAAAAAAAAGCAATGGAAACCTGCTCACCTGGATTGTGAAAACAAGGGTAGAGGAGTCTTGGTTGTTGCAAGACAACATTGAGACTGAACCCGTCGTCTCGGCGAATTTTAGCGATCAAAAGCCTGCTATGGAGAAGATGGCTTTTTCCCCCGACTCCACTCGCTGGGGCAGAGGGCTGCGTCCTCATGATGCGAGTATCAATGTGCCTAGTTCTCACTCAGTGTATTTCTTCTGGTCACTGTAAACACAAGACAAATGCAGAGGTTGCGTTTACGCCAAACGACTCCCAACAACGAGCGAAAGCAAAGTCAGGGCGGGTAACCAGCGTGTACCACAAACCTCGACAACACTCCAAACATCTCCAAGAGGCAATGCCTCTTGGAGATGTTTGGAGTGTTGTCTATGCTTACACTAGAAGTCGGTGACATTGCTCTCGTTTGTTGTTGGGAGTCGTACGGTTCAAACCAAACCTCACACTTGCGTCTTGTTTTGTAGCGACGAGAAGATTGATTGTACATTGCTTAACGTCCCGACAGCAACAAGGCTTTCTCAGGACGTGCCTGCACTGCTTGTGAAAAAAAACCAACTAAACAGAATATTGAATGTATGTCGCCAGCCGGTTCAATACGTTAAATAAACCTACGCCATGGGGCCTAAATAAAGCTAAGACCATTTAGCAACATACATCCAATATCAAGAGCTACAGGCAGCGCAGACAGTAGGGAGAGTTTAAAAAAGGAAAATACAGGTGAATGGGCCAAGGGTAGACAGAAACACATGCCCCAGAATAGAGGGGAAAACCCCACCCCGTGGGGCTGACCAGGGTGACCCTGCGAACTAAAAAGTAGTTAACCCCACCCAAGTCCCCCAGGGCAGACCCGGGTGGGGTGTAGCGACGAGAAGTATAAATACTGTGTACGTTGTGAAAACAGATTTCTCCACCCCAGCCTGTGGGTAACTCATTCTCACGTACGTGATAATGATAATCACTTTCGCGACTCAAACTTTTGGTGTCTACGACAACCGTATAACAGCTCCGCCGTGAGATGGCCATAGTTGCTTGCTCGGCGTTAAACCCAAATAACTAATGTATAACAGCTGTGGAAAATGAATCGACCACGACAGGTGAAGGCTTGTGTCAGACAAGCTTCGCATCTTCCCAGTCCGGCAGTTCGGTTTCCCTGGAAAGCATGTTTTAAGTGGTGGCGGATCTGAATCGTTTTCCGGCAGCCGAATCCTCATTTCTAGCAACGATTCACCGGAAGCAATCTGTTAATGTTCCGAAAAAAGTGTCTACTAGAACTGCTATGATAGCCATCCGGAGGTGGGCTGTGCCTAGCTGGTGTCTAAAGTGGATCTCCACACCTGCCTGATAGAAGAAAAAAAAAAAAGGTGTTGGGGCACCTGCCTGCTATAAGTTTCTGGAACTGGGACGGAATGCGGCAAAGCATCACTCTTCACTTGTACAGTTTCCGACTTTACCTGGCCTCCGTTAAGAGCACGTGACGTGTTACCCCTTAACCCTTTAAATCCCGACACCGCGCTACAACATGACGAACGGCGGATAGTTCAAGGGTGGTGCCAGAATAGCTTGGCGCCTGTCGGCGCCAAGCTATTCTGGGACCACCCTTGAACTATCATGGTCAGTCTATCCCCAGACTACTGCCGTTTAATAGATGACAACTCAGTCACACATTTCAGTTGAACTAATTTGGACAATAAGCTTCAACGAGTAATTCAGTCGACTCCGCTTATAACAAGGGCCGCGGATAAAACAAAAGCCGGATATAACATTTTTTCCAGCGGTCTCGACCAAATATTTCCTACATTAAGTACTCGGCTTATAACACACTTCCGTTCGCGTTCCAGTTGTTATATTGCCAGCGGTTCGGCGCGTACCTCGTTAAACTCCGCCGCAGAAAGCAGCTTGTGAATCAGTGGAGGCAACACGCGTTCAGTTAGACTGAACCGACGCCGGACAAAACTGACGAGTTAAAACAACTTCCACCGACAAAAACGGCACAAAGCGTCGGTGCCCCTGGGCGTTTTCATATATCCGAGGTTTATATAAGTTAAAATCCGCCGCATAAAGTAGCACTGTTCACGGAGAAGAAGTGACCTGGCTGAACTGGGTTCCTGGAACAAGATTCGGTTAGGCACTATAATGAACCGCCGACACCTGACACGTGACTAGATGCACTGCCTGCAAGCCCGGATATAAATCAAGGGCCTAATAACCCAGTAAGGGAAGAAGCTCACTCGGGCCGACGAAGGTCGCAGTGGGCCCGTCGTGCGCGGGCCCACTGCGGCCGTCGTCGGCCCGAGCACTTTTTGCTAGCTGGGGACGCCGCTACACCTCACAGTGACACTCCGTTGTCTTGCTGTTCCATTTGCAAGACGAGTATAGTCTCAAAACCCAGCCGGCAGCCTCGCGGTGCGAAGGAAGGGGCCATACCGTGCCATACTCTGCCAGCAAAAAGCTTTTTTACATCTTTATGCTCAAAGCAGGAGGGGGCCACCTGGAACTCAACCAAAGACTGCATGCGTGGAATATTCGACATTTGGCCGGAGCATGCTGGTTACAGCCGCGGCGGCGGCATGACACTTCAAGGTAGGCCGCACCTGACTGGCATATCGTCAGTCTCACCTGTAGTACTGCTGAACCCAAACCAAAAGACTCCAGTCTGCACTTTTCTTCCGGAGGGACAAGCATGTCACAGTACAATACAATACAATACAATACGAAGAACCCAACGGAGAAAGAAACGCGAATGTGTTGTACTTGTCATTTCTAAGCGTGTTTCTTTCTCCGTTGGGTTCTTCTCTGCATTTTATACGCTTGGCAGTCACCTTTTGGGTCTGGAATACAACACAATACAATACAATACAATACAACACGATGCAATACAAATCAATGTGAACATTATTTTTGTTAATGTCAAGTTATCGTACGCAGGTTACTTAAAGTATGATGATATTATGTTAAAACATTACAGGTGGTTGTGATATTATATACGTGCATGTACTCGCTGTGATAGGCCGTCTGTGTGATTTAGTCAGTCAAATGTATTTATTTGTTCATGTCACGTTTGTTTTTAATGTTTGTTTTTAAAATTCCGCTGCTGAGTAATTTCCCATTTTTGGGACAATAACCGTTATTCGTACTCAGTACAATACTGACAATATAATACATTGTAAAATAATAATGTAATGTAATACAATACAATACAATAAATACGTTGGCCACACCGAACTCTACTCGGGTTGAACTCGGGTTGCAAGTGTAAACGGCCTCAGAAAAATTGCCGAGGAGTCACATGAAGCACTAGAACCCTAAAATAACCACTGTGGCGCAGTTTTAACGATATTTGTCAAAGCTGAGTTAGGTTGCACTATCTGCCATCATTGTATTATAACCATAAAAACAACACTGAGGCAAACTCTTATCGATATTTTTTTCAAAAATGAGTTAGATTATACTATCTTTAATCATCGTCTTGTCACACGATGTACTCACATGAAACGCGATAACTCGTTTCACAAACACCTTCATATTTCCAACAGACAAGGTAACAATTGTACGTACACGAAAAAATGTTGATATTGCAAGGAATGTGTTAAATAAGAAAACAAAGAAAAACATGGAAGTAGATTTTGAATGAACTTTAAATTTGTATGTTTTCTAACGTTTCAGTGTCACACGACTATGATCAGCATATGAACACAACAAATGATACCAAAAACTTCATTTTTAAGATTTAGGGCTAAAATGAAGTCCATCTAATTATTTTATATCAAAATAAGTTGCTTTCATTCTCATATCACTTTTATCTGCACATCGGAGTCTCGGTGAAACGTTAGAAACCTCTTCCAGTGGCTGAAGATTAATTTCAATATTATGCCGAAGAGACTTGACCAAGTTATTTTTCATAATTAATTCTGAAACTAGACTGATACACAATGTCGAAAATTAAATTTCATTAACGTTGCTTTAGTTTTAATTTTGTAGCACAATTCCCTCCTTTTTGTGACCAGAACCAAATGACTCTCATACACGTGTAATATTACTCGCTCAAGTACAACAGTTTATTAGCATATCGGGCTAAAATTCTTTCAAAATAATGACAGAAACACGATTAGAAAAGACAAGTAGGCCTACAACACACCTTGTTGAATTTTCGTAAATTGTATAACTTGTCCTTTTCATGCGTGTTTCTTTCTCCTTTGGGCATTTCTTTCCGTTTTATACATTTGGCAGTCACTTTGTGGACTGGATTTCTACAGAACACGGTGTCTGACAGTCACTTCTGGTACACGTGATGCTTTGCTCTTCATTACGCACGTGAGATGCAAGAAAAGTCGGGATATAACAAACCTACGTCAGATCTCCCGGCCACACTTTTCCTATACTTCGGGATATAACAAACCTACGTCAGATCTCCCGGCCACACTTTTCCTATACTTCGGGATATAACAAACCTACGTCAGATCTCCCGGCCACACTTTTCCTATACTTCGGGATATAACAAACCTACGTCAGATCTCCCGGCCACACTTTTCCTATACTTCGGGATATAACAAACCTACGTCAGATCTCCCGGCCACACTTTTCCTATACTTCGGGATATAACAAACCTACGTCAGATCTCCCGGCCACACTTTTCCTATACTTCGGGATATAACAAACCTACGTCAGATCTCCCGGCCACACTTTTCCTATACTTCGGGATATAACAAACCTACGTCAGATCTCCCGGCCACACTTTTCCTATACTTCGGGATATAACAAACCTACGTCAGATCTCCCGGCCACACTTTTCCTATACTTCGGGATATAACAAACCTACGTCAGATCTCCCGGCCACACTTTTCCTATACTTCGGGATATAACAAACCTACGTCAGATCTCCCGGCCACACTTTTCCTAAACTTCGGGATATAAAATCTAAAGTTCACTCAGTGCACGTCTGTTCATCGTTTGATTTTACAGGATCGGTTTCGGAAGGTACACCTCCACCTCCGAGTACAGACGCAGCACAGACGGCCAGGATTCACATGACGCGCGCGATGGCTGCGCAAGTGGGGCGGCGGCGGATGGTAAGGAGTGGGTGGGGAGGGGGAGAAGGGGTGGGGGGTGGGGGGGGGGGTACCATCACGGATTCAGGACGATTTATTTTGCTATTCATCTCAAAGACTAATTTCGAATAATGGCATTCACATTTTACGAAGGAAGGAGGCGAAGAAGGAAAGAGGCGAAGAAGGAGGCGAAGAAGGAAGCAGGCACCACTCCTATAGCCTCTTTTCACGGATCAAAACGTAAGCCCCTAGCTGCCAGTGATCACCGATTACGCGTTTGAAACCACTGCGGCGCACTAACCGAAATTCGCATGAAAAACACAACAGAAAATGGGCCCCAAAAATAGGCGAAAGAACACAGAACTAACAAGGGACAACTAACAACCCTCATGAGCCCTCGCGACAGCAGTAAGTTAGTGCGACAGCGGGGGCTCATGAGGATTTATGTCTCTTGCAGTTAATAGGTTAAACAAAGGGGGGGGGGGGGAGCCAGAAGGAGGGGAAGGCAAAGGGGGGAGAGGGGGGAACCGATGGAAAATCAAACGGCAAAGCGGGACAAACAGTGTGCCAACTGATTTTACACCTTTTTACAAAATAAGCAGGACGATTTCACGAAACACGATCTTATTCTGGCTTTCACGTTTAACCCTTTTAGTCCCAAGGTCCCATTTCTCAAAATTTGGATCGATTGATTGTACATTGCTTAACGTCCCGACCGCAACAAGGCTTTCTCAGGACGTGCCTGCACTACTTGTGAAAAAAAAAAAAACTAAACAGAATATTGAATGTATGTCGCCAGCCGGTCCAATACGTTAAAAAAAACCTAAGACATGGGGCGTAAATAAAGCTAAGACCATTTAGCAACACACATCCAATATCAAGAGCTACAGGCAGTGCAGACAGTGGGGTGAGTATAAAAAAGGAAATTACGGGTAAATGGACCAAGGGTAGACAGAAACACATGCCCCAGAATAGAGGGGAAAACCCACCCTGTGGGGCTGACCAGGGTGACCCTGGGAACTAACAAGTAGTTAACCCCACCCAAGTCCCCCAGGGCAGACCCGGGTGGGGGTCAAAATTTGGAGGTGTTGCCGAACAACTACTATACCAGTTGTACGATTGATTAAAACCTGGGTGTTACACTTGACAGCGAGTTATCTATGTCACAGCATGTCAGTGCAGTGTGTAGATCCGCTTATCTGGAACTTCGTCGTATTAGTTCAGTTCGTCACCTGCTGACCGTGGAAGCCACTAAAACACTAGTTTGTGCATTTGTGCTGTCCAAGCTAGATTATTGTAACTCTATGCTTTGTGGCTGCCCTCAGTATCTCATTGATCGCCTCCAAAAAATTCAGAACAATGCAGCCCGGCTTGTTGTGAGAGTCCGTAAGACTGAGCATGTCACACCCATCTTGAAGTCCCTTCACTGGCTACCTGTGTCCTCACGTATTCAATACAAAGTTATGTCAATCTGTTTTAACTGCCTTTCAGGCACCAGCCCAGAATACTTGTCCTCTTTGCTGCATGTGTATACACCCTCTCGTGAGCTCCGCTCCTCTTCTGATAAACGGAAGTTGTGTGTACCTTCTGTCCAAACTAAAACATTTGGTCAGCGCACTTTTGTTTATCAAGCCCCAGTGTTATGGAATACACTTCCTCTTGAGGTCAGAAACAGTGAGTCTGTCTCTGACTTCAAGAGGTCGTTGAAAACTCACCTCTTCAAGCTTTACTTTGAATAACTGCCAGTGTTTGATGCCTTAGTTGTAGTTCTGCAATCCTCCTTGTTTAGACTGAATGTTAATTAGAATATAAATTATTATGTATGTATTGTTGTTTAGTTTATTGTAAAAGTGGTGTGTTCGGGCATTGTGCTTTGTTTGTTATGTGCATATGTCATTGTATTTTTATTTTTGTGTACAGATTGTAAAGCGCTTAGAGCTTTTGAGTAAGATTAAGCGCTATATAAATACTCATTATTATTATTATTATTATTATTATTGATTGTACATTGCTTAACGTCCCGACAGCAACAAGACTTTCTCAGGACGTGCCTGCACTGCTTGTGAAAAAAAAAAAACCTAAACTAAACAGAATATTGAATGTATGTCGCCAGCCGGTCCAATACGTTAAAAAAAAACCTAAGACATGGGGCCTAAATAAAGCTAAGACCATTTAGCAACACACATCCAATATCAAGAGCTACAGGCAGCGCAGACAGTAGGGAGAGTTTAAAAAAAGAAAATACAGGTGAATGGACCAAGGGTAGACAGAAACACATGCCCCAGAATAGACGGGAAAACCCACCCTGTGGGGCTGACCAGGGTGACCCTGGGAACTAACAAGTAGTTAACCCCACCCAAGTCCGTCCCCCATGGCAGACAGTTGTACGAGATGGCTTGACCATGATAATTCAGGCGCCAAGCTAATCTGGCACTACCCTTGAATTATCATGGTCAAGCCATCTCCTGCTGTAGGGATCCGGGGCTAATAGGGTTAACAACGAATATCTTTCATAAAGATGGATCATACGGATGAACAAAAAAATGCAATCGAGATACAAAAATAAAAATAAGTTTTAAAAAAAACAAACAACCACGCCAATCACGCATCAAGAGTGATATTAGGGCACACAACCACCCCCCCCCCCTTTTCCTCACCCCCGATTCTGTATACGCCGGTGGACGATGATTCACTTCCATATTGCCTACTACATGTACATTATCATAAGAGATACAGACAGACTGTGGCAGCTGTAGGGAACGTGTCATCGACTCCTACTGATTACAAGTAATGGTCACACCTGGCCACAAGATAAACAGTTTAATTCGCAGTCGCTAGCTTAATCAAGAATACCCCTCCTCCCCCCCCCACCCACCCACTCCCGGTTTAACTCAATCAAGGGGCCTCGAATCAATAGCTGCGAAAATGTCGCAAAGCGTTGCCGGCGGCAACGCTATGCGACATTTTTGCAGCTATTGATGCCTGAATGAGTTAAGTTGCAGGGGGACCTAAATAAAGTCCTAAAATCCATTCTACGTTCGTCACAGAGTCACGCGTATTGGCCAATCCGAGCGCAGAGGTCCCATTTTCGCCGAACTAGACTGCACTGAACGCTGCCCATACACAGGGCACACGGTACTGCCGTTGTGGCTCATGACAGCTTAACACTTGATGACTCCGTTAACTCTGGAACGTGTAAGAGCCCAGTGGGTACCCGCAAGAGACATAGATTCTCATGAGCCCCTGCATCTGCAGGGGCTCGCGAGAGTCTATGCCTCTTGCAGATGGAAGACAATGAACGAGAGACTGGCCACTTTTTGCTTTTTAGCTGCGCAACATTTGTTATTTGTGTTGAGAATACAAGAGCGTCTACTTTTAATAATCGGTTAATAGTCTCTCTTCAACATATGGTATTTCCATTTATTTCAGTCAGTCGACTGCATATTTTACTCTGTTTTCACACACCAAAAAATAATTATGACACTAAATCAGGCCCGGATCAAATAGAAGGGGGCTCTTGGGGGGTCAGGCAAAAACTTGCTTTCTACTGGCTGAAGGATCGAACGACAGGGTGGGGTGGAGGACGGAAGGTTTGATTGATTGTACATTGCTTAACGTCCCGACAGCAACAAGGCTTTCTCAGGACGTGCCTGCACTGCTTGTGAAAAAAAACTAAACAGAAAATTGAATGTATGTCGCCAGCCGGTCAAATACATTAAATAAACCTACAACATGGGGCATACATAAAGCTAAGACCATTTAGCAACACACATCCAATATCAAGAGCTACAGGCAGTGCAGACAGTAGGGAGAGTTTTAAAAAGGCAAATACAGGTGAATGGACAAAGGGTAGACAGAAACACATGCCCCAGAATAGAGAGAAAAACCCACCCTGTGGGGCTGACCAGGGTGACCCTGGGAACTAAAAAATACCTAACCCCACCCAAGTCCCCCAGGGCAGACCCGGGTGGGGGGGGGGGGGGAGGACGGAAGGGGCTATTAGGAGAGGGGTGTGGGGGAGGCCTCTTCGAACACTGGCCGAAAAATCAAATGACGGGAGGGTGGAGGAGATTATGGGGGGGGGGGGGGGGATAAGGGGGGAGGAGGATGGAAGTTTCACGCAAAGTTTCGCCAGGACGTTTTACGAGACTTATCGCCGCCAAATTATGCACCACCTCAGTAAGCAAAAGTCATTGGGCAGACGTCAACTTCCAGTCCGCACGATGACTTTTGCTTACTGAGGTGGTGCCTTGTTCGTGGCTGATCATAATCTACAGTGATAATATAATTAATCTTACATTTTATAACTGCAACGGTGATTGCGTGGCTGCTGCTTCAAGAAAAGGCAACAACGAAACCACAACCGGAAAAGGCGGCCTGCATAAAACGTCGGGCTGACGCCGGCCGCAGTGGGCCCGCGCACGGCCGTGCGCGGGCCCACTGCGGCCGGCGTCAGCCCGAACACGTTTGCGTGCTGGGTCGTGACAATGTTGGGAAGTGTACTGTACCGAGTTTAGACTGATACAATCGAGTTGTTCCCGTGAACAAAAAAATGAAATACATGTACGAGGAAACTGTTTTGTCAAAGCAAACGAACCTACGGCGAGTTTGCGGCTTCAGCAGAAAAATTAATCCACGAGTGTTTTACTTTCTGCTACATAACGAGATCTTACTGGTATTTATTACAGGACACTGAATTTCTGAGTGTCTGCTGGGAACATCAAATAAAAAAGACACTATAAAGCAGGGACATTCTAGGACACACTGAGAACACTAAAATGTGACGTCAAACTTTACAAAAAACTGTGTGCATAGTTTCGCTTAATATACACGTCATTTATAGGATAGTGTGTTACGTAGAAGACGTATCACACTGTGTGTTACGTGTGAGACAAGGCATTCAGTGTGATACGAGTCCATATGTTCTCTTGCTTGCTGAGACTATCACATCCATAATTGTCTTCTTTCAGTCTCTTTACCCTTTTTGTCTACCGTATTGAAAATGAGATAGACTTTGAAATGGGGTTGGTCGGAGCGCATTCCGGAGCATGCACATGACGTTTTTGGCATACGGGGCATACATTCTGGCAAAGAAGTAACAGGATAAAATGACGTCACGTCTAGCTATGCAAACCTTGCTAGAGAACGTCTTTTTGGCGCCAAAGTCCCGTGTGGTGTGTGTGTGTGTGCCGCGTGTGCGTGTGTGCGTGTGTGCGTGTGCGCGCGTGTGTGTGTGTGTGCCGCGTGTGCGTGTGCGTGTGTGTGTGTGTGTGTGTGTGTGTGTGTGTGTGTGTGTGTGTGTGTGTGTGTGTGTGTGTGTGACTAGAGCCCGCGTTTGAGGACGGATAAGCTTGAAAGCTTGATGAGTGACGTATAACATCGAGTCGTCACTATGAACACGGCGGCATCGTTGGACTAATGATGCCATGACGTGAAGCTTGAAGTGACGTCATTTCGCTGCCCGTGCTATTATTCTTCTTCAGAATAGCTATGCTACGCCAGACCACAGAGCTTACGAATGGCTAGAATCGCCGTGTGTCCGTCTTTATTTCTGTGTGCCAGTGTGTGTGGATCAGAGGGTGCGTTAGAGTAGGAGATGGATTTCGGTCGCTACACGAGCCCATAGAGCGTACTAATGGCGGGAAGCGTCGAGGGTCCGTTTTTATTTGTGTGCGCCGACGTGCGTGTTGATCAGGGATTGGCTTAGATCAGCATAAGCCTAAAAATATGAACAACTCTGAATGTTCCTAAAAGATAAACGCATCTGAGCTCAAAGCAATACCGTAGACTTTGGGATGAAATCCTCATCTTGTTCTCATTGGCCTGGCCCTGTTCGACTTTTTTTCCCCCTGGTTAGTGCCCGTTCTCTTGTTACCTGTTACCAAAGTAACATGTGATAAGTAGACTCACTTACTACATGCTAAAGCCCTCAACTTTCACTTCCAACACTGACCCCCCCTGACCGGACCCTCGAGGCGACAAGAACCACTGGCAAAGCCTAACTCATAATACAACTAATATTACCTCATAGCTCATTTTCAGTAGCGGGGATGAGGAGCGATGACGGGGGTTGTAGTAAAGCATTATGACTGCCTAATCAATAGAACATAGCTGATAATTACACCACAATTAGCAGAAAACCACGCAATTACCACTTAGTCCTCCATTCAGTGTCACGTAGCCAGCTATACGATACCATGTTTTTATCATAGGTCATGCAAGAACATTTGCTGAACACTTGCGTGGTGGTCTGTAACACTGGAACTTACGGCCTAGGGTAATAAGATCTGAATCACAGATCGACACGTATTACGGCCTTATGCGCGTACGGTCAAATGTCACGGACTAGCGCACACATCACGAACAAAAATGTACCTTTCCTGGCCTATTTTTCACCCCCTAACCGGCTGCGACAGAAAAGCGAGTGCACAGACCAGACTACTGAACCAGTCTCATTATGTCGCGGTGTGCCGGGGAGCCATTAAGTCAGACCGCCGGCGCTATATTTGCGATCGCGCTATTGCAGTGCTGAATTTTACACTTGGCAAGCAAAAGGTCCTCGGGCCGACCTTAGCCTTAGCTGGCCCGCGCACGATAGTGCGCGGGCCAGCTAAGACTATCGTCGATCCGAGGACCTTTTGCCCACCGAGCACTGTCCAGCCAGAGGGCGGACCTCCGGGTGGTTGTGTCCGACAACGCGGCGCGCTGGAGTGTGCAACACCTGTAAGCAATACCGTGGTTTAACGATCGGTCTGTCGTCCTGGTTTTTAGTGGTGCACGGAACCTTTGCAGCTGCCGCACGTACCGACACACGAGAGTATACTGCTTGTAATTGCCCGTGTACGATTTGGTTAGATTGGTTGTACATTGCTTAACGTCCCGACAGCAACAAGACTTTCTCAGGACGTGCCTGCACTGCTTGTGAAAAAAACACAACAGAACATTGAATTACGTCGCCAGCCGGTCTAATACGCTAAATAAACCTAAGGCCATTTAGCAACACACATCAAGAGTTACAGGCAGCGCAGACAGTAGGGAGAGTTTAAAAAAAAAGGCAAATACAGGTGATTGGACCAAGGGTAGACAGAAACATGTCCCAGAATAGAGGGGAAAACCCACCCTGTGAGGCTGACCAGGGTGACCCTGGGAACTAAAAAGTAGTTAACCCCACCCAAGTCCCCCAGGGCAGACCCGGGTGGGGGAGTGTACGATTTGGGGCTGATAGATTGACTGCACGAGCTCGCGAGACACTGTTCCCCTGGCACACAGAACGGACAGGCCCAGAGATTCTTTATCCAAGTGTCCGCACGCTTCTTTGACGGCTGAGACCGGATGTTTTTGCCGTCTGCCGAAAATTGTGATCACCAACCAACTGCAAGAGGTATAGATCCTCATGAGCCCCCGCAAATACGGGGGCTCATGAGGATCTATGCCTCTTGTTGAAACCACTTTGAATCTATGTTCCTGTGGCGTTCAGTTTACAATGATTTCAAAACCACTTAGTCCTCCATTCAGTGTCAACGAAGGCCGGGTTACGTTCTCCTGAGCAGCCAGTGGTCATTACTGAGTGAAGCCCTTTCACTAACCTCTTGGATGTATTGTGAGAACTCAACTTCTGTCCGCGACGGCCGACCAGTTTCTAAAGCCGACCCCAATTAAGCTGGTCTGACCAGTCGGTGGCATTTCCGACAGAATGCTAGCCATTATTGATTGAATCTCCTAGCGTAGATCTACCACAACGTACCCTAATGTCACGTGGAAATTCACAATTTGGGTCTTGTCCTCTGAATACCACATTACAGTTCACGACTGAAGGCAGAAGACAGTAAGTCATTTTTTGTGAAAAGCGAGAATTTCGATTATTACAATGAAAATCTCGCTGTTCACAAAAATGAAATTACCGCCTCTTGTGTTCAACTCAAAGGGCAGACATATTTGTAGTATTAATAATAATAATAATAATAATAATAATAACAGTAAACTTCATATTTAACCCTTTAGCGCCGGGACCCTGCAGCAGGAGATGATAATGCAAGGGTAGTGCCAGATGAGCTTGAATTACTGTATCATGATCAATCATCTCCTACAACTGGTACATAGTCGTTAGGCAACACCTCCAAAATTTGAGAAATGGGACCTTGGGGCTTAAAGGGCTAACAAATCACCGGCAACAGGGGGTCCAATTTATAGAAGTGCATGCGTGCGTGCGTGCGTGCGTGCGTGCGTTAGAGGGTTTGTGCAACAAGACTTTCTCAGGACGTGCCTGCACTGCTTGTGAAAAAAAAAAAAAACAACCCTAAACAGAATATTGAATGTATGTCGCCAGCCGGTCTAATACGCTAAAAAAAAAAAAGACCATTTAGCAACACACATCCAATATCAAGAGCTACAGGAGGCGCAGACTGATTGATTGTACATTGCTTAACGTCCCGACAGCAACAAGACGTTCTCAGGACGTGCCTGCACTGCGTGTGAAAAAAAACAACAACAGAATATTGAATGTATGTCGCCAGCCGGTCCGATACGTTAAATAAACCTACGACATGGGGCCTAAATGAAGCTAAGACCATTTAGCCACACACATCCAATATCAAGAGCTACAGGCAGCGCAGACAGTAGGGAGAGTTTAAAAAAAGGATTGATTGATTGTACATTGCTTAACGTCCCGCCAGCAACAAGGGTTTCTCAGGACGTGCCTGCACTGCTTGTGAAAAAAAAAAAAAAAAAGAATATTGAATTATGTCGCCAGCTGGTCCAATAATTAAATAAACCTACGCCATAGGGCCTAAATAAAGCTAAGACCATTTAGCAACACACATCCGATATCAAGAGCTACAGGCAGCGCAGACAGTAGGGAGAGTTTTAAAAAGGAAAATACAGATGAATGGACCAAGGGTAGACAGAAACACATGCCCCAGAATAGAGGAGAAAACCCACCTTGTGGGGCTGATCAGGGTGACCCTGGAAACTAAAAAGTAGTTAACCCAAGTCCCCCAGGACAGACCCCCGGGTGGGGGCAGTTTAAAAAAGGAAAATACAGGTGAATGGACCAAGGTAGACAGAAACACATGCCCCAGAATAGAGGAGAAACCCACCCTGTGGGTCTGACCAGGGTGACCCCCTGGGAACTAAAAAGTAGTCAACCCCACCCAAGTCCCCCAGGGCAGACCCGGGTGGGGTTAGAGGCGCAGACAGTAGGGAGAGTTTAAAAGGAAAATACAGGTGAATGGATCAAGGGTAGACAGAAACACATGCCCCAGAATAGAGGGAAAACCCCACCCTGTGGGGCTGACCAGGGTGACCCTGGGAACTAAAAAGTAGTTAATCCCCCCCCCCCCAAGTCCCCCATGGAAGACCCGGGTGGGGTGACGTAAAAGAGGCAACTCCGTCACCAAGCAGACATTAAAATAATACTCTAAATATGACGTAATTCTCGTCTCTCTCTCACACACAAACATGAGCATTTCGAATAGAGGAATAGATCCTCATGCGCCCGGAGGGCTCATGAGGATCTATGCCTCTTGGAGATGTTTGGAGCGCGCGCGCACGCACGCACTAACACACACACACACACACACACACACACACACACACACACACACACACACACACACACAGACGCGCTTTCAGAAGAGCATGCAAGTGACCCGTGTACTTAGCAAAGTCAACCTGCTTTCACACAAATTATAGCAAGACTAAAATTGTACAGTAAAATTCTAGCTTTGTTAACATTTTCTCAAGCCTATGTAGCGAAAGTGCAACTCATATCAGGTAAAATATACAATTACGTAAAAACTAAAACTTACGTCACGACAAATGACGTTTGACAAACCAGTGACGCGTATGTCCTGCGCCCCTTATACAGCTCAGTGACGCATTGGAACATCTGCGAGACTTTTTCAATAGGAGATAATTCAAAATCAGAATCAGGTCAAAGACAAAAGGTAGAGACCCTTGACAGCGAGGACAGCTCTCACATAGTAGGGACTTTGTGGGTTATGGTTCATCCCATCTTGTGTTGTTATATCCAAAATTCGTTTTAAGCAATGCTGATGTTGCCGAAGTGTGTTATAGAACTGTAAGCCTAATACAGTGTTCGAGAAAATTATTCACCATGATAGCTCAAGGGTGCTAGCAATTTCAAAATTTCAGAGTTGTCCTCTAAATATCTCATTACAGTTGCAGTGTCGCCGGGAGACACATCTAACATTGTAGTTCAAGGGTGGTGCCAGAATAAGTAAGTATAGATTGCTTTACGTCCCGCAAGCAACAAAGGCCTTTTCGGGACGTGCCTGCGCTAAATGAAGAAAAGAACTGCAAGAAGCGCAGACAGAAGGGAGAATTTCAAAAGAAAAATACAGATGAATGGACCAGAAAGACAGAAATACAAACCCCCAAAAGAGTAGAACCCACCTTGCAGGGGTTAGACAAGGTGACCCTAGGAACTAAAAATTAGACAACCCCACCAAGGTCCCCTAGGTCCCCAGAATAACCTGACGCCTTGAAAGTGACGTCGAAATCACAAATCTGGGAGTTGCCCGCTGAAGATTATCAGCGCAGGAGACAAATCGACCATAAGTTCCAGGTTAGTGCCATAATAGCTTGGCGACACCCTTCAAAATATCCTGGTCGATCTGTCCGCCACAACTGGCCAGCGTTATCAAAAGGAGACCGCTCAAATAGACAATTTCCGGAAATCAGAATTACGTCACAATAGCACGTCGTTTGGACGGGGGGGAAAAGTGAATTAAAAGCCCGGACAAACACGTGATATCGCATGTTTGTCCGGGCTTTAAATACACTTTTTTACGTCCAAACACGTCCAGATGTGACGTAGTTTTCATTTACGTCCAAACACGTGCAGATGTCACGTACTTTTCATTTCCGGACCAGTATTGAAGACGCCAAGAAGATGGGGATGGATTGGTCACAGTCTGAGAAAGCCAGCTTCCAGTATCACTAGGCAGGCATTGTCATGGAATCCCCAGGGAAAGAGGAAAAGAGGTAGGCCGAGAAGCACCTGGCATCGAGACCTCCAGGCAGACATCAAGAGACTGGGAACCACCTGGAGTAAAATCGAAGGAGAAGCACAGGACAGGAGTCGCTGGATGTCTCTCGTCGACGGCCTATACCCGGGGAGGGGTGACAGGCGTAAGTAAAGTAATTGAAGACGCCGAACACGTCACCGGTACGAGTACATACGTCATTTGAAAGTGATACAACGGGAGTCATCCAATAAATCTTCAAATGACCTGAAGAAGCTGCCTCTAATACGCCGTTCTGTAATGCCGGGATGGCTATAGCATTTCTCTCTTAACCCTTTTGGCTGTCGGTAGCGGCTTTTGTGGCGATGATTCCTGCAAGGAATCATCGCGACAAAAACCGCTACCCACAGCCAAAGGGTTAAAGAGTATGCAGACGTATTTGACACAACGCCAGGAAGTCGTCAAATTACTCCCATTTTCACCCCTTCAATGCTAGTGGACGCCGGCAGGCTGTGTTTTTTTTTTTTTAATCACTGTAAAGTCAGCGTGCAGGAACCCAGCCTTCAAAGGAACGAGGACACAAAGAAGACTCAGCAAGAGGTATAGATCCTCATGAGCCCCCGCTGTTGCGGGGGCTCATGAGGATCTATGCCTCTTGAAGTTTGGGTGGCGCTCGAATTTGTATCGGCAGTGAAGGGGTTAAAGACAGCAGGATAAAAACACGATACCCGTTTAATCCTATTTTCACAGTCAACCCCTCTCCCGCTGGGGTGGGTCTCGCGGTGTGAAGAATTCCCGTCGGGGGGCCCTTGCCTTGTTACTGTCTGTGTATAGTGTTACCTGCAACTGCCATGCTGACGTCAGAGAAATTAATGTTTATAGCGCCGCTGACTCTTACTGGCAGCGTGTTGCCTTGCATTTGTTTACCTGTCTGCAATATGACACAACTGCGCCCTCCAACCCCAGCACCCACTAACCCACCCACAACCCACCCCGCTCAGAGAGAGAGAGAGAGAGAGAGAGAGGCAGGGTGGTTTCGTTTGTAAGCCCCTACCTCTAGTTCGCACTTTACTCCAGGGGCCAGTTGCATGAGCGAGCTTAGACCTGCACCAGCCACTAAGCAAGGTGCGCCGCTATGGCGCGCACCTTGCTTAGTGGCTGGTGCAGGACTAAGCAAGGACTGGTGCAGGCGGACTTAGTGGCTGGTGCAGGACTAAGCAAGGACTGATGCAGGCGGACTTAGTGGCTGGTGCAGGACTGGCCCCAGTAACAAAACGTACTCGGGCCCACGAGGGCCGCAGTGGGTCCGAAGTCCTTTGCTTACTGGCTAGCCTATGAAAGGCTCCTCGCGTTGCTCACATACAATGTTCGTCAACACACTCACCTGAATTTCATGCATGACTGAACGAGTCGTTATCACGACGCAGTGGGATTTACACCAGAGATACATAACTCGTAATAAATATACATGTCTCTTATAACGCACAGTCAGCTAAGCCAAACTGCAGCGTGACGAAGTCCATTTCTGCGAAAAGCGCGACTTGCCGGCACTGTCAGTATTGCAATAGCTGTGCCTGATTTGCTTTCACAGGGAACCGCAGTAACTCTGTCAACCTGGCCGCCGTGAGATGGCCTTAGTTGCCTGCTCGGCGTTAAACCCAACTAACTAACTCTGTCAATCTGGGCCAGAGGATCTTGGAAGTTTATCAGCAGTATTAAGACATACTAAGAACATTTATAAAAGAGATGACTATTAACTGCGACTGACTAATAACCCTTTACTGCCTCCAGTAATGATAATAATAATCATAATAATGATGATCGTGGTAATATATGATATAATAATAATAATAATGATGATGATAATATTAATGATAATATATGATAAGATAATAATAATAATGATAAGATAATAATAATAATAATATTGATGATAATAATGATAATAATAATGATAATAATAATGATAATAAATAATAATAATAAAGGAGATTTGTTAAGCGCTTATTCTAAAACTTTCTCTAAGCGCTGATACAATGAAAAAATAATAGCTAAGACACACAAACACACAATATACGCACGCGCGCGCACACACACACACACGTGGTGATGAGTAGGTCGCTTTAAGCCGCTATTCTGGCACCTCCTAAAACTGACTATAATAGTCGATCCAGATCTAGTTGTAGTGTCAGGGCTGCCGGAATGCACATCATGTCATCAACATCAGTCACATCACTGACTAGTCATTGCAGCGTTGGGACCTGCCATGAACACCACCACCACCTCTAAAGATATCAATTTTTTCACTGAAGAAAGTAACTGCCAGCCAATTTTCCGAATGCACTGCAGTGTGAAATTTCTTCGTTCATGTTTAACCCATTTAGCCCCCGAGTCCCTGCAGCAGGAGATGAATTGACCATGATAATTCAAGGGTAGTGCCAGATTAGCTTGGCGCCTTCAGGCGCCAAGCTAATCTGGCACTACCCTTGAATTATCATGGTCGATCCATCCCCTGCAATGTGGTACATAGTCGTTAGGCAACATCTCCAAAATTTGCGAAATGGGCCCTTGAGGCTAAAAGGGTGAAGGTCCCACGACACAGAGTGATAAGGGGGAAATGGGTACGAGGGCCGGCCTAAATATTGCTGAAACACTGAAAGCCGCTGGGACAACTGGATCGAGTCGCACCGCGTAATTTTCAATAGTCAGTACCTGCCTGCCATAGTTCCTACTGCGTTGTTTTGAACCATTGTTAGCGGCCCCACGCAACATTCTCACTGCAAGGCGGCAGAGCCGGGACAATTGGTTGGCAGTTAGTCAGTTACTGGCTTGGAAAGGTTTCGTGCAAATGGGGGTTGATGCTGAACAGACAGACTGGCTATTGCAAATTACGTGCAACTGCAACCAAATGGACGGACGTGGAACTCGTCTTAGTAACACAAACTGTAGAGTTCCTAAAGGAGTATACGCAACAGGTCCTCGGGCCGACGTCGGTCTTAGCTGGCCCCGCGCACAGCCGTGCACCGGCCAGCCTACTAAGGCTGACGTCAGCCCGATGACCTGTTTCTTGCTCGGAAGAGCTTGCTCACCTTTACTTCCAATGCGGCCCAGTGTTGATTGACAATGAGAAGCCGCACGGACTCAGTCATGGAACGCCTCGGGAAAACACAGGTCAGTTGGGTTCAGCTGACGACAAGTCAAGTCCGGGGCCGCGCCGGTCAGCCGCCAAATAGTGAACTGAATGGCCGCTAAATTGAATGTTTAGCTGCTGAACTGACTCTCCACAGGCGCGGGGTCCTGGTGCGCTCACTAGGAACAGCCGTGACCACTGCTGTTCATTGATGAGCATTGATTACTTCCGCGCGGTCGTGACTGACTAGCGGCCGAATTTCGCGGCTTTCAACACAGCCGCCTGCGCTCACGAGGCTGACAAAACCCGCAGAACTTTGCATACCCACACCTCTACAATCCGTGCGTACAGTGTCTCGAGATCTACCCAGCCACTGACGGCACTGCACTAACTACTCGAGCGGGCCTACCCACCTCGCAACCTCGTGCGCGCCGACTCGTGTTTCGCAGACCTACAGTGAAAAAATAGTCTAGCGCAAGAGTAGGTCTACCCCTGCTAGGAAGATTTTCGTTCTGGTACATCTTTCAGCCTGCCAAAGAGGCATCGATGTTCATGAGAATCTATGCCTCTTGCTGGCAGAGAATGGTCTCTCAACATCCTACTGAACAGCTTAATATCAAGGTTTGAAGCGAACGTACGGCTCTCAGTACTGTAGTCTCGGGCCAAAACAGCAGACACGCCGGCGTCATGTTCTAGTCAGCGATAGACAGAAGGTTGATTCGATTACTGAATACTAACTTGACGGAAGTAATTCTCTACTCCTGAGGCACACAGACGTAAACTAGGCCAGCAAGAGGCGCAGATTCTCATAAGCCCCCGCGTTCTGCGGGGGCTTATGAGAATCTACGCCTCTTGCAGGGGTCAGTAATCGCGCCTACGGAAAGGAGTGTTCCAGGCTCGAGTTGAAGAGGTTTCTGGAATGGAGGCATCGAGGCACACGCCAGCAGCAAACTTTGCACTTTAGCAAAAAGGCATAGATCTTCATGTGCCACCACAAGTTGCAGGGGGACTCAGGAAGATGTAAGCCACTTGAGTGCCTCATTTATACCTGCGTTCCGCATGCGACGAAACTCAGTCACCAGGTGTGTGTCAAAATTCATGGCTAAAGATTTCAGGAGCGGAAGTATTTTCCGCCGATAACCTGACCTACATTATACATTAACATGTGCACTCATCACGGAGTGATTTTGCACGGATGCTCCCAGGACGCAAAAAGGCCTCGGGCTGAGGTCAGCCACAGCTGGCATGCACACGAACGTGCGCGGGGGGAAAAAAACTGCGGACCGGACGATATCGGCCCGAGTCAGTGCCGTTTGTTCACTTGGGTGATCATTTCGCAGAGATGAAATGCATGATACTATCACTGCCAAAGTTTACGCGGTGGCATCACAACATCGAGACTGACAGAAAATAAGCAAGACTAGTTCTGCCGCTTCGCACTGCGAAGGCGGTAGATCAGCTTCGTTTAACTCTTTCGGCCACGGTTCCCAAAGTTGATTTCGGAGGTATCAACCTGACGGTCAGGTCAGGGAGGGTAACGTAAGCCAGTAGGACTGAGATGACTAGACCATGATAATTCAAGGGCAGCGCCAGATTAGCTTGGCGCCTGTGACGCCAAGCTAATCCGTGGCCGGTTCTACCCTTGAATGATCATGGCGGATCGGCCATCTCCTGCTGTAGCGCGCCGGTGCTAAAAGGGTTAACATTCAGAGTGTACGACGGAAGGGATGAGACTGAGGGGGCTTATGTGAATCTATGCGTCCTGCAGACATGTGGCGCTGCGGAGACTGTTTCGGCAAACGATGTTCCGTGCATAACTTTGGCAGATTGGCGCATTTAGCGTGGAAGGCACGCGGCTCGCACGAGCAGCACGTGCCGCCGGCCGTAGCTACGGCTTCAGTGCTGTATTGACTGATCGGCTGGTGGCGGTGCCGGAAGATAAGACCCAGTGCGCAAAGGCCAATGGGCCGATGTCAGCCGCCTTTGGCCCGCGCACGACCGTGCGCGGGCCAACGGCGGCTGACGTCGGCCCGATGGCCTTTTGCGCATTGGGGCGTCGCTACTGGGTTAGATTACTTCAGTGTAGATTTTTGGGAGAAGGAAAGCAGGGAAGCATTCTTAGCTGCGTTTGGTGTCAAAGTTGTTGTAATGACAATGATGGTAGGTTGTCATCGGTATCATCACAAGGGCTGATCAGTTACCTCGGGAGAGGGGGGTGGGGGGCGGTGGGTTCGATTGTTTGTTTGTGACCTTCAACTTGACACAAAAAGCCTCACGTCCGGCTAGAGCTGGCTTCCAGTGGGTCGAAAAATCAAACAACGGAATTTTGGACGGGGGTGGTGTCCAGAACCCCTGGAACTCACCCCCTCCCCGATCCTGATCAGATCCAGGTCAGGTCAGAGAGGGTAACGTAAGCCAGTAGGATAACAAAGGACTGACTCGGAAGCCGGAACGACTAAACATTTTCAACTTCAGTATAGTCAGCTCTTCAGCGCAAGCAGTTGTGCTACTTCAAGATATGCGAGGATAGCTCAGAACTAAAAACAGCTCTAAGCACCACAGAAATGTGCTGAGAAACCCATACTCCGAGCTCATACAATTACATCACAAACAACAGCGTGCACACAGCCAGTTCAGTCATGGCCGGGAAAACAAATGCTAATGCCAAGGCACACCAGTGGGGCACAGCTTTACACCTGCCTACCTACAAGGTCGAGTGGGGATACTGAGGAACCGATAGGACTGAGCAGCCGATAGGAGAACGGTGGCTCCCTCTGGGAAAAGTGGAGATAAGGGAAGGAGGGAACTGAGGATCGTTTCGCTCACTCTGGTATTTCCCATGTGGCCACACGGGGCAATTGCTTCCGGTGCATGTAGTAACATTTTCGCAAGAAATAATTCCAAAAATGTCGTACCTTTTCAATTGTTTTAGGGTGTAAAACTTCCAATTTTTGCCCTTTTTTGGCGTTTTGAGCAACAAAAGGCATGATAGGTGGTGTGAAAAAGAGCAAAATCTGGGTAATTTTAGTCCACCTAGTGTGTTCATGTGAGCCTTATTGGGGGCATGTGCACGGTTGTATGCAGGCTTGCAGACGACAGTTTTGTCATGGGGTACTTAGTGCTTTAGAGTTTTGTAAAAACTCTAAGTCTTAATTTTTTAAGAATTGCTGAAAATGTTTCTCCTGAGTGACTGATGTACTCCGCGTGGATGTTTTGTTTTGGCAGAAAGGATCTTCCTTCATAGTTTTATCCCACTTTACCCCAGACACACCACAGCAAGATAAGGATCGACCATATAGGGTGATGCCAGAATAGCTTGGCGCCTATGGGCGCCAAGCTATTCTGGCATCACCCTTGAACTATCATGGTCGATCTGTGTCCTGCACTAGAGTGCAGTCTTCAGAGGACAACGGCAACATTTGGGGATTTCGGTGTTGGGGTAGAATGAGTTATCAGTGCTGCCGGCAAGAGGCTCATAGACGTGTGTGAAAAGGGGGCGTAACCTAATTGCCCTGTGTGGCCTGTGCTCAGTCAAGTAAGCCAAGCCGCCGATCGTATGCCGTCATCCTACCGTTAACCCTTTCACCGCCGAGAAAAAGTGATCGTGATCTAAACGCAAGAGGCCTCTTGCCTCTTGCTAACGGACCGCCGCTTTGTGTCCACGCGGTTCTTTGGATCAGCTGCGCCTGTTGGTCGTTAAGCCGGAAATGACGCAGGTTTCAGAAACAAAATGGACGTGCGTTGGCGCGGAAGGGGTTAATGCGTGATGAGCCTGTTTTATCTGAATGGTCTTGTGTTTAGTGCCGGTCAGAGGTCCGAAATAGCTCAGGCGGCCGTTAAGCTGCGTCGGAGCAGGAGAGCGAAGGGAATCGCCGGGTCGTGGGTTCAAATCCCCGTCCCGGCCCCTGGTAGCTGGACTCGCAATCCGCCTGGGGGAAAAGGCGGATTTGCTCAATAGCATGTCCATTGACTAAAGGTCCTGGTAAATCAAAGTGGCACAGTTGGAGCGCACCTGAAATGATCAGTGTTCAGGTCGTACTGTAACGCACGCAGACTTACCCCCAGTCGTACGCACAGACTCTCGCACAACAGACGCATACACCGCCACTGACTCAGACGGGCGCATTCATGTGGTAAAACACAACTCACGGGCTTCCTTTCTAACGGAACTTTTATACAAGATAAACAATATAAGAAGAATGCTCACACACTATCACAACTATATACACCACTTCTTTCCCACTATCGGCGCCTTAACACCACATCCACATACACACACTATCACTGCCAGGCTAGGTATTGGTCTCTCACTCTCCAACCTGTTTCGTGTTCTCGCCTGGTTACGTTAGTCCTTTCACGTCTAGGCGTGCAAGTCCTTCTTCGTATGCTCCCGAGTCGTCCCGTCTCTCGTACCGTAGACGTCCTCGTAGCTCGTACCGTATCTTCGCTGTGACCCGAGTGTCTCGGCACCGGTCGCTCACTCCCCGAGTGAAGAGATGGAGAGATGACCTCGCATTAGGTCCCTGGTGACTGACGTCTCGGCGTCCGTCGCTCCTCTCTTGACAAGCACTCTGAACAGTAACAAAGTTCCAAAACGTAACACTTGCTAAACACACAACATATTGGATCATATGGGAAACATTACTTAACCTGGCTGATACAAATAACTCACACGTTCATTCACACACACACACACGTGCTTCATAACTTTCGTAACACCCCCCATAACTCTGCCACTACCTTGAAACAGACTATAATCTAACACCCTTGCTATACGTTATTCTATACACTGGAAAAGACTATGCTTAACCAACCACGTACTACCTTCATAGCGACTTGGCATACACCCCTCACATTCCTTTAGTTATCCATCTCGGTAAATAACTGTATACGAAAAACACCGGTTACCTCACTGAATTCCAAACCGACATAACTGAACCAACCCAGACAACGCTATACAACTGAATTACTCTTACCAACGCACACTGTCTTTAACTAAGCAACTATCAATAATATATATATATATAGAAACATACCTGAATTCTAGGTTTCAGAGTCTTGGAATACGGGCTAAGGTATCTCACACACGTCTGTACCCTCTGACAATAAAGCCCGCACTAATGTTTCTACAGCTCTGCCAGACTGAGCTCTCGCCTACCACTCACTAAAACTCCCCGCATTAACCATGTCTTAAAGATTTCACGTGGATCTCGTGCCACACGGACTATCGGCACAAAACAAACCGTTGACAACTACTGTACCGTATTTACCCTACTGTGTGAACACTATGCATGAGCATAGAGTTTCATCACAGTACTCCATCGGCAATAGATTTCCCTGTCCCCCATAACCCGCCCGTCAGGGCCGTCCATTATCACTTCGGTGCCATGGACGTTAAACCCGGAATTAATCAATCAATTTAGTGCCGGTCATCTCTCCCCCCTCCTCCCCCTCCCACCCACCCCCCCACCCCCCCCCCCCCCCAGCCAACCCCGGGTCAATGGGACTTCGTTCAAGTGTATGAGGCGGGCCGGCATGCACCGGCAGCGGCCTAGTCCTGTAAATTCAGTCCGCAGCAACCCGGGTCAAA
Source organism: Semisulcospira habei (assembly GCA_036245525.1). NCBI lineage: Eukaryota > Metazoa > Mollusca > Gastropoda > Semisulcospiridae > Semisulcospira > Semisulcospira habei. Next base: position 321,853,175 of record BTPG01000002.1, read on the forward strand.
ACTTAGTTTGCATTGGCGCATCTCTTACGTCAGTGTCAAGGTGAAGTGGCATGCACCTTTTTATTTAGGACATTTTGCGAAATATCAAACTCTTAAAGGGGCACTACGGACCATTTTTAGGGCTTCAGTTCGCAAAAAGCTTTTACTGGGATTCAGCAGTACATACCCACTTGCGGACAGTGACCACCTATTGTCGGCCCACCAAATGCTTTCTTTCGTCCGTTCAAAGTGAAAAAAAAGGCCCACCGGAATCTTTTGACGGATGTGTGAAAAGATTCTTTCTGAATAGGTGATGGTAGCTGACGTCATAACTATTCTATACGACCTTAGGTCATCTACATAATTATAACCAATCACAGACAATATGGCGGATGAACTAGCGAAGACTAGAAAGTATCATCGACTCGCGCCGACACTGACAGACTCGGAATTGAAGAGAAGAAAGAGGACGAGAGACAAGATACCCCTAAGTAGAACTGACATCGGACAAGGGAATCATAGACATCGGCGGTGGCAACGCATAAAGCAAGAGCTTGGCTTGACCACCCATCTGGAATTTGTCACTTTCCTGCTGAATCAGTAAGTAATCTACGGTGTCGATCTTTCTATAGTTTCGTGAGCGCTAGTGATTTTCAGATTTCATGATATTCAGTAGAATTTCTCTTACTGACTGATTTCGCAAGACTATGTTCACTAAACATGTTTTATCATATATAGTGTAGTTATGATTGTTACGCTGAGCTAGTTATCACATTTATACTGCAAAGATCTGAAAACTACAGTCTGTGTCAAAGTTGCACATCGCTGGTCGTAACATGTTTTTGTCTGTGCGGGCTCTCATTCACTGAATTCAGAGAAGTAGTGTTTCTGCTGCGAGGGTGCATTTGTGGTTTCCAACTAAGCTTTACGTAGACTTCGATGTGTGAGACGTGAAATTGAATGCAGTGCAGAAAGTGGGTATAAATACCAATGTTCTGTTTCAATGATGGAAAGTGCGTGTTTCCGAGGGGTAAAGGATCAACGGTCAAACTAGGCACCGTGGACTCGCTTTGCGAGCGCCACACGCTCGCCCTCGGTGTACTACGCACAATCGTTACTAGTACAATACTAGCAGGTCGAGCGGAACCCGCCTTGTGATTTTGAGAGCATTGCGAGTACGGAAGGTTATTCTACTTCTTTCTCGTGAAAAATTATATCGAAAGCCGGGAATGCCGGAGAACATCACTGAGTACAAAATAATGTACACCGACACGTGTGTACACCACACCGATGACGTCGTGACCTGCAGTATTGTGATACTCACAAACCAGATAGGTGAGGCTAGCGCTGGCAGAATTGTCAGTACTCAAACCAAGGGGAATCACAGCGCTGGACAGACAACAGTTAGACCCCCTGCCCCCGCCTAGTATTGTGATAGTCATCCGGGTTCTGCCTTGTGACGTAGGCTCGTAAATATGTACATTAATTCAAAATGAGGCGGATGCAGACGATAATCCGCGATTCGGGTACAAAAACATAACACCCTCCAAACTATGAATTTCGACTTTTGGCATTGTATTCACATCACAAAGCTCTAAGATAGTACACAAAGGACCAATACACATACTGTCAGCAGTATCTGTTACAGACAGTTTTTTGACTGTGTTGGGATGCTTGATCCTGGGAACATAACTTTAAAGTCCAACAACGAAGGGGTTGGGTGGAGTGGCGTGCGGGAAATAGGTGGTGGGTTGTGGGGTGGGGGGTAGGGGGGGGGGGGATGCGGGGTGGACTGAACACAGAAGATTACATGTACCACTGTAAGTAACATAATCACAACCAGTAAGTCCACGCATTTAAAATTTCGTTTATTTCGTTTATTTATTTTTTTTTTCCTTTCGCCGTAAGGTACAAGCCGTCACACACCAGCGGCACACCTATTTTCTGCTGCAACGTGATTTCAACGTAATTCAACGTGATTTCCGCAACGACTCATTCAGCCACGACACACCACAGCAAGACATGGATCGAGCATAATAGCTCAAGGGTGGTACCAGAATAGCTTGGCGCCCATAGGCGCCAAGCCATACACCACCCTTGAACTATCATGCTCGATCCGTCTCTAGGATTGTAATACAGTCCTTCAGAGGGCAACTTCAAACTTTGGGGATTTCGGTCCTGGGTCAGAGTAATAATGAGTTCAGGGTCTCAAGAAGCGCGGCGCCTCCTGCCGACACCATGCACTTTGTGTAGGCCACCTGCAATGGCTTGTGTAGGTCTGCCGCGTGTTCCTTGTACGGTGGAGGTTCTTTGACGTTGAAACTAAGAAAGATTTCGAAAAACACAATCATCGACCAGCAGTAAGCAATGGCGATTCACCCTGGCATGGATGGCTGGTTAGTTAGATGTTTGGATTCAACGCCGAGCAGATGACTTAGGCTATCTCACGGTGGGTGTCATGGAAGGGAATGCTCATTCTTTGAACTAACCTATTTAGCCCTGACGCCCCCTGCAGCTGGAGATGGAGCGACCATGATAATTCAAGGGTAGTGCCAGATTAGCTTGCAGGGGCAGATCTGGTGGTGGTGGTGGGGGGGTTACAGGTGTTCCGGCCCCCCCCCCCCCCCGCCTTCCCCCACCCGACCCCAATTTTTTTTAACATGCTGTAACAAAGTCCCTTGTGGGAGTTTTGCCCCCCCCCCCCCCCCCCTCCCACGTATGGTGTTTGATATTTTGGCGGCGAATAGTGAGAGTCTAAACGCGCACGCGCCTTCTCTCTTACTACCCCCCCCCCCCCCCCCAAGTATAGCGTCGAGAAGGCCTTTTGTATTAGGTTAAAGGTCCCAAACAAAAAGTTGGAACCCCCCCCCCCCACTCCCCCTCTCTCGAGATAACTGATCCACTCCGGCCACCACCAGCTGGCTTGGCGCCAGTGCCAAATTAGCTTGGCGCCATCAGGCGTCCAGCTAAGCTGGCGCTACCCTTAAATTATCATGGTCGGTTCTTCTCCGGCAACTGGCACATAGTCGATAGGTGACACCTCCACAATGTGGAACCTGCGACCTTGGGGAAAACGAGTCAGCTTGTTATCGGTTGACCGGGAAATCACCTTGCAGCAAAAAATAGGAGTGCCACTGGTGTGTGAGCCGCTTGTACCTTACGGCGAATAGGGTTTTTCAATGTTGAACAGAATCAAGTCCGGCGCGACAGAGTGAAACACCGTCGCTAAGTCCGATGTGAGGAACGGCGGTGCGGCGTAATGATCGAGTAATTAACATAAAATAGACCAGGTTTATACAACTTGGACACACAGGATGAAAACTGTGTGCTATTATTTACAACTTTCATCGAAACCAAACTTCCAAGAGTGTAAAACACTGTGGAACGTAGCGCCTCATAACGCGTGCTTAACAATCAAACTCAGCAGAACACAACAGTAGGACGTATCGTGAACTCACGCCGCGGCACACATATCGCGTGATTTCGCCGCGTGGCGGCTATCCCGTTATACAGATTTCCTGTTAAACGTGAGGCGGTATTGTCCCAGTCTGAGTTGCTGCTTTAACTCATTCTGCCCGCGACACACCGCGGCCACAGCAAGATATGGCTCGACCATGATAGTTTAAGGGTGGTGGCAGAATAGCTTGGCGCCTCATAGGCGCCAAGCTATTCTGCCACCACCCTTGAACTATCATGGTCGATTTGTCTCCTGAATTGTAATGCAGTCCTCAGAGGATAACTCCAAAATGTGGGTATTTCGTACCTCGGGCACAACGAGTTAAATACCCAGTTCGCCTGACTTGAAGCTCCCCTCGCAAGGTCCACGGGATCTTTTGATACGACTACACAGAATGATAGAGCTGTCACGCGGTCGGTACGTTCTTCCATTTAACCCCTTGACTGCCGAGGAAAAGTGAACGTGATCTAACTGCATGAGGCAGCGATCCCCACGAGCCCCCCTCCCCGCGACTGCGGGGGCTCATGAAGATCGGCTATCGGCCCGCTCTTGCTGAGACCACTTTGTGTCCGATAATCCTTGGACAGTCAGCCGTGGCTTTTGGTCGTTCCGCAGTGAACACAGATTTCAGAAACACAATGTACGTGTGATGGCAGGGAAGGGGTTACAGACTGAAGAAAGTCCAGTCGCTGGCTGTCAGTGAAGGACGACAACCAACTGTGTAGACGACAAACCGGCAGTTAATACAGTTGCAATGTCACTAAGCCTACAACAAGTTCTTCCGACGCATGAAATCACTGTGGTAGACTGAACCGCTGGGTTTGAGTTGTCAGGCGGTCGGTAAGTCAATCCATTTGAATACTGAAGCAATTTAATAATAATAAATAATAATACTAAAGAGCATTCATACGGCGTCTGTATCTGGCACAATTTCCAGCCGCTCAGTCGCAGTAAAGGACGACAAACCTGAACTGCGCAAACGACAAACTGACGTTGAATTCAGTTAACCGCCATTGCAGCCTTACACTGACTACAGTTTCTTCTGGCACAAGAAGCGGTAGGCAGCCAATGGGTCCGAATTGTCGCAGGGCACGTCGTTCCACTTGAAGAAATAGAACCATGCCATTGTCGTGCAGTTCTCCAGCGGGCTGCTGGGCTCACCGGCAGCCCAGTTCGTCCACGTGACGCTACTTCCGTCAGGCCATTTCAAGACCCCGCCACTTATCTCCCTTGCGCCGATAGAAACGTGTTGCAATCTGGTAGCTGTGGACGCAAAGCGAAAGGATACGTCACAAAGACAGACAGAAATAAAGACAGACAGTAGACAGACGGGAGGACAGACGGACACGTGTTTCAGTCGGTTGGATATGGATGCAAAGAAAATAAATGTGTGTGGTCTGTGATTTTAGACAATCACAGACCAGCACACACCAGATTTGCGGTCACAAAAATGGACAGACAGACGGACCCGGCACAGACGGACTGATGATAGGAGCATAGACGGATGGACAGACAGGCAGATGGACAGATTCGATATGACTGACAGACTGAAAGAAATTAGGCTTGATCACAATCACCTCCAGCTTATTAGTTAAACTTGTAACCTGTTGACTATCAAAACATGAGATTTGAATGCCGGTCTGCTTCGAGACTAAGTAAGCAAAGGCCCTTGGGCTAAGGACGGCCGCGGAGGGCCCGCGCACGGATGTGCGCGCGGCCGAGACCTCTGCAGCCGTCATGGGCCCGAAGACGTTTTGCTACCGGGGTTGCATCTGACAAAAATGTTGCCCAAATACCCACTGGCATATAACCACTTTGGCCCACCTTTCCAACACGCTTTACGAAACGATACCGTGATACAATACGAGGTTAAACGCCGAGAGCACGTCATTTTGTCTCGAACTGAGAAAATGTGCTTGCAGCTGGTTAAAAAATAACTGAAACACAAACATAAACAATATATTTCAGCCATTCACATACCTGTAGACCCTCGCAAGAAGCTGAACAGGTGATCAAACGTGTCCTTATTGTCCACTTTGATGAGTGACGTCCCCTTGGCGGCACAGGTGGCGTTTGCGGCGTCCCACGAGATCGTCTGGTTGTGATATTGGTAACACAGGTTCAGGGGCCGGTACAGCACGAAACCTTCTTGGAACGGACACTTGGCTGTAGAAGAAACATGTATTTTCAATATAACGTTTAAGGGGCTTGTTTGTTTTTGTTTAAATTAGTCGTTTCTACGATATAGATTGTAAGCTGTAAGACAAACAAACGGACATCCGGGCCAACACCAAATTAGTGGTATGTCGTCTATATTACTGGACATCCAACACCAAACTAGTGGTATGTCGGCTATATTACTTGTAAGTGTTCAGTACAGCAGAACCTATTTTAAAGAAAAAAAAAGGTGTTAAAAGACAAACTGATGCTCCCTCAAGAGAAGTCTTGAAGGAGAAAGTGCCAGCTGTCATTAAAGACCTGCAGCCACAGTCACAGCTACAGCCACAGTCACAGCTACAGCCACAGTCACAGCTACATACAGCCAGTCACAGCTACAGCCACAGTCACAGCTACAGCCACAGTCACAGCTACAGCCAGTCACAGCTACAGCCACAGTCACAGCTACAGCCACAGTCACAGCTACAGCCAGTCACAGCTACAGCCACAGTCACAGCTACAGCCAGTCACAGCTACAGCCAGTCACAGCTCTCTCTCTTGGCTTGACTTCGCGAACGAGATTTATAGGAGTGCCACGACGTCTGCAGCTGTTCGTGCTGCGGAGGCCATCCGGACAGGCAGGTTCGACCGCATGGCTGCAGGGAAGGGCCGGGTCTGAGCGCGCATCCTGTTTTTTCCTGAGCCGCTGTCTAAGGCTACAGCTACAGCCACCTATATGATGGTCTTTAATGACAGGTGATCCGTCATGTGTGATCGCTCTAAACATATATTGATGTATTGCCAGGTGACTGATGCAAAAGCAGCACTATAAAATCATAGTAAAACGAAGGGTGACACAAAGAATGATGCAAAACGCTGTGGCTGTCGGTAGCGCTTTTTGTCGCGATGATTCCTGTCGGACTCTAACCCTTCCTGTCGGACTCTAACCCTTCCTGTCGGACTCTAACCCTTCCAGTCGGACTCTAACCCCTGTCGACTCACCTTCCTGTCGGCCTACCTCTGTCGACTCTAACCCTTCCTGTCGGACTCTAACCCTATCGGACTCTACCCTCCGTCGGACCACCCTCTCGACCTAACCCTTCCTGTCGGACTCTAACCCTTCCTGTCGGACTCTAACCTCCTCGACTCACCCTTCCTGTCGGACTCTAACCTTCGGACTCTAACCCTTCCTGTCGGACTCTAACCCTTCCTGTCGGACTCTAACCCTTCCTGTCGGAATCATCGCGACAAACAGCGCTACCGACAGCCAAAGGGTTAACAATATACGTTACCTTGAGTGAGTTGCCAGTAGCTCGTACCAGGACTCAGGACAGCCTCGTCAGCCGCCAGAAACAGGATGGAATGTAGCTGGCACCTCCTCTCCCCGGGAACGTAGAAAAACGATCCACAGCTTTCTATAGCCAGACACGCAGCCCCGCACTCTGCAGTGGAGCCGGCGTCGTAGCGAACTCCGACTGTAGTCTCCGTGGAGGTGTTGATGATGTGGTTGTCCATGTAACTATGGCGGTAGAAGTTTGCTGTGCCCACACTTTGAAGAGTTGAAGTCACAGTTTTTGTAAGCAGGGAAATGATCGTCCAGTAAAGAAATTGAGATGAAAGTAGGTTGGAAGTTGGCAGGTTTTGGATTTGAAGACGCATTCCCATTCTTTCCGTTGTGAATGTTTCTAGCTGTAACTGTCAATGGCAATGAATAATTACAATTAATAACTAATCTATGAACGCCATCTCTACATCATTCACAGTCCGTCTTGTTTGAAACACAGAAGTCCTGTGGAAGTCAAAGTCAAAGCGTGTAAAATATAAGGAAAACAACAAACAAACAAAAACGAACGTTTCAGAATAAACAAGAACAAAGACCTTTCTAGTACAGCAAGCCAGTGAATTTGATGCTGTTATATGTTTACTGTCGAGCAAAAGAAATGCGACATTTTTTGGGAATCATCGGAAACACTTAAGTGTTTCCGATGATTCCAAAAAAAAAAATGTCGCATTTCTTTTGCGCGTCAGTATATTATCACCTGATCCAATTTTAGAAGTAACTACTTTATTTATTATCTAATCTTATTTTATTTAAGAAAAAATGCATTTTTTGTCCTGTTACTAGTCAGTCAGTCAATACAACACTGCGATCCTGTGTCTTATCTTCCTGTAGTCGCGCCTAAAGCAGTGGATGTAACTGTACGTTCATGTGGCTTTTGGTTGACGGCGTTTGTTCTGTTTAATTTCAGAATTAAGATTTATTATAGAAGACTAGTAGGCTTACGTTATTTATTTATTTTTAGAATTGAGTCCGTCCGACAAACAAACTGCCCTTAGTAGGATGAATAAAGTGGTTTTTTTTTTTTTTTTTTTTTTTACGTCCGTTTCGTTTTTGTTCGTGGTTTCTGCAGGATGTCAGGGTGTTGTTATTTCTGCAGGAACCATCGCGACGAAAACCGCTACCGACAGCCAAAGGGTCAATCTTGAATTTACTGACCTTGTTATTACGAATCGCGTTTCTTTCTTTGGAAACTTTTAAACTTTGTCAGACAGAAACGGTTTTTCTTAAAGTTATTTTTTTAAAAAACTATTTGTGTTGGTTATTTCCAAAAGCTGTAAAGATTCAACACGACCAATCCCCACACATTTAGTCAGAAGTTGCCCAAGTTTCGCCTTGTCCCAGTTAAAGTCCTGCCACCCACCGTTGTGTTCCACTGGTCATGACGACAGAGACAGAACATTGTCTGTGACGGGCCGCTGTTCTTTTATGGCAAACCATTTTGTATCGATTGTCTGCCGCAGGACTAGCAGGTTACAGCGGGATCGTTACGCGGACGTAACCCATTTAGCCCCGGTGCACTACAGCAGGAGATGGATCGACCATGATAATTCAAGGGTAGTGCCAGATTAGCTTGGCAGCGGACGACGCCAAGCTTATGGTCTTGACGAGTAATGCAAATCTGCTGCGCCACCGCGTAAATAGCTCAAGTCAAAATACAAGGGAGGAAACGAAGCACACCCGCGAAATTCTAGCTGTGGCCGGAAGTATCCCGGACCTTTTTCTCAACATCTAGAGTTAAACGTTAAACCCTTTAGTAGAGTGCCGTGAAAGAGTCAACTGTGCACTGCAGTGCATCCATTGTGAAGTTTTCTGCCGTGTTTACTCTGAATTCCAAGCGAATTACTCACACGATAATGACAACTGAGCAGTGTTTAAACCAGACTACATTAAAGTAGACCTTTTCGGGCTGGGGGGAAATACGTACCTAAAGCGACTGCTGCGTGCAGGTCACAAGTTCATGTCGACAGTAAAAGCACTCTTGTTTTAATTTCATTGGATGTGCTAATTTACATAAACCAATGAAAAATGCGTATGGGGCGTATTTCCGGCCACATCTAAAACCTTACAACTCGATGACTTCTGCTATGAATGATGCTTGACTGTGCAAAAAGCCTTGATACTAAACTATCAGTTTTGATCGGAGGACAAGGTTGGTATAAATTTGTGGCAAAATATCTACCGAGTTTGTTCAGTTCGAGGCTTTACGGGTTGAAAACTGCTTTGGAATCACAGTGCTTCGCCGTGTGCATTTGTGCCTTTCGTTTCCACCTTTGTATTCTGAATTGAGCTTGAGGACGCGGTGGCGAGCACCCGGTGGTGCAGCGGATTTGCATTTAGTCAAAAGTGACACCACTCGTCTGTCAGGCCCCTATGGCGCCAAGCTAATCTGGCGCGGCTACCCTGCCGGCCCTATGGCGCCAAGCTAATCTGGCGCGGCTACCCTGCCGGCCCTATGGCGCCAAGCTAATCTGGCGCGGCTACCCTGCCGCCCCTATGGCGCCAAGCTAATCTGGCGCGGCTACCCTGCCGCCCCTATGGCGCCAAGCTAATCTGGCGCGGCTACCCTGCCGCCCCTATGGCGCCAAGCTAATCTGGCGCGGCTACCCTTGAATTATCATGGCTGGTCGAGCCACTCCTGCAAGTGGTACATGCTTGTGAAGTGACACTTCCAAGATTTGTGGCCTTCGGGTGAAATGCCACTCACGCTTACCAACTAGCTGCAAGTGAGGCAAAGAGCATCATGAGCTCTTTATGAGAAAGGTCAACAAAAGACATACATCCTCACAAGCCCGATAAGGAAGGTCATCATCAAGCACACAGTCCCATGACGAGCCTCTCGTGAGAACAATTATATTTAATGTCAGTCTGTGATGATTCTAGACGCACAATTTTATGGTAGACAGCACTCACCAAAACAAACACACGCACACACACACATTCGGCATACAGGGTTATATTCGGATCATGTTATTCGGATCATGTATAGTCCTGATCCGGCTGAGGTGTTCTGGTCTGTGATTCTGAACCTTTTGAAGATTACACACACACACACACACACATATATATATATATATATATATATATATATATATATATATATATATATATATATATATATATATATATATATATATATATATATATATATATATATATATATATATATATATATAAACAAGTAAATTCCCTGTTTGGTGCTGGCACCGCACCTCCCAGAACTGACGACCAGCGACCTTGAGTTGCAGGCCCGATGAAGGTCTTGACCGAAAGCTCGCCTTAGTTATGAGAGGAAATAAATGAAAATGACTGTTGGACGACACCAGGCCTGATCCGCGATAATAGTACTCATGATAATGATAGTGATAATGACAGCTAACGATCATGCGTGAAAAGCACCGCAGTTAAGGCGTACTGCCGGAACTGATCGAGTCCCTACAGGCGTCAGTTACGGCACACGCCAGAACATGCTGCCCCGACACTAGATCGGGTCACTTTGGCGTGGAAATTTCGCATGAGAGCACTAACACGCCAACTCTAGTAAAGCCTCTCACTCTCACTCAGTCTTAAAATCCAAGAATTAAAGGACTTCCATTCTAAAGAATGGAAGTCATTTAGTTCTGGGAGTGTAAGAGTGAAGTGACCCGAGACGCGTGTTTTATTTTGCGTGAATCGTCAGTACCGCTAGCTGATCACAACGATACAGTAACCATACACAATCCCCGGCGCCATAACTACCGGAAGTACGTCACAACCACGTGCAGTTGGGTAGCCATGCGCATGTACGTTCGGTCTAATTGTGATTGACTAGTTTGAGTAAACGTGAAATAACTCCACAATTTCACGACGTACAAAGGGGTGGCGGGGATCGACAAGACGCGTAGGTTCTCATGAGCCCCTGCGACTGCTGGGGTGCATGAGCATCTATGCCTCTTACAGGCCGAAGTGTCTGTTCATTTAGAAACCCGAAAGATACAGTAAAGATACAAGCCCGTCCTAGCCTAGTGACCGCGCACGATGCTACTCGTTTGGTGCTGTTTTACTGCACGCTTTCAGACGTTATGCAGAGTCTGGGGCTCCGCCGGTAACACGTATCCCATTTAACTCCAAGGCCGCATTTTGGCGGTGTCACCTGACTATTCACCAGTTGTAGGAGGTGGATCGACCAAGAAGATAATTCAAGGGTAGAGCCAGATTAACTTGGCGCCATCAGGCGCCAAGCTAATCTGGCACTACCCTTGAATTATCATGGTCGATCCATCTCCTGCTGTAGCAGCTATATCTGTTAACCCATATCATACTGCAGCTAAAAGCTTCAAATTTGTACACTGCCATACGCAAGCTACATTATAGTACTTACAGATAAGGATAGAGACAAATGGCTTTAGTTCAAGGGTGGTGCCAGAATAGCTTGACGCCTAGAGGCACCAAGCTATTCTGGCACTACCCTTATTTTACACACTGGTGTATTCTGAATGATAAGGGTTAAGGGAGCTATTGTTTTACATTTGTTAAAGTCGCCTGCAAAGCTCTCGGCTTAAATGGCAAGACATGACTTGCGCAGAAGTGTTGACTTTCTAGACTAGCGTGTGTGTGAAAGAAAAATGAAAAGAAAAGCGGAGACTGCCAGTGCTAATATTTTAGGAAGGTTACAAAGTAAAGTAGATAATAGCACTGTCAGGGGAGAGAAGTGTGCATGATCGACCAGTGATCATAGATCTACTGTGGCCAAAGCACACACCAAAAAAAAAAAAAAAAAAAAAAAGAGATAGAAAAGAGAGGGGGCGCTAAAAAAGTGACTGAAAGCAATGCATATGGAAGCCCCCCTCCCCCCCCCCCCGAAGGGGGGCGTATCACATATCCCACTGTTCCAGCCACTCAGTGCATGGAAATTTAAATCTATGTCCCCCCAAGGGGGGGGGGGGGTCCAGATATTTAGCCGGTGTGGACAGCTGTTTCGGTCTTGGCGACCTCTTCAGCACACCATCGGCGATGGATCTACAGCAGGAGGATCGACCAAGATAATTCAAGGTTAGGGCCGGATTAGCTTGGTGCCATCAGGCGCGTGGTAAGAAAGCAAGACCGGTCCCACCCAGGTATGCATCCTGTCACTCTGGTCCCGACGCCTGTTTATTCTCCGAGTTGTTGGTGGTCGCTGCTGTCGCATGCGTTGTGTTATGTGAAGCACTCGGGAGGCGTTTCGATCGGTATTCGTAGTCTGTGACTACAGGCTCCGATATACTCGTCAGGGAACCGGCCTATTGTTGTAGAGGGCTGTCGTTTAAGTGGGTGGGTGCGTTGTTGATGTCGTAGAGGGTTGTCGTTTAAGTTGGTGGGTGCGTTGTTAGTGTCGTGATGTTGGAGTTAACCTACGTGTTTCTCCTTATCCGTTCGTGGGATTCCGTCTCTTGAAGTCTGGTGGGGTGTGTAGAAGAGGAATCGCGGATTGGGCAGTGTAGTGGGCTGTGCTTAAGGGTTACGTAGTTTTCCTGGTCCGATGAGTTTAGGGTGACGGGCAGTTGTTGGTTGTGAAATGTGGCCGTTTTTACTTTGACGCGGTAGTAGATCCTTGTTAATCCGGCTTGATCGTCCCGTTGGAGTATGGTCAGTCGTGGGTTAAACCGCTTTCTTTTCCTCCGTCTCGTTGTCTTTAGGGCTGACGCGGGGAGAGGAGATAAGCTTGTATCGTTGCTCCGGGCTGTCTGTGGGGAATTAGGCGTAATGTTGCTTGCTTTCTTCGTGGCAGCGGGTCTGATTCTCGTTGGGTCCATGGGGCAAACTGGATTACGTGGAGTACTGTATGCTTCTTACATCCTTTTCTTACCCTAGTTGGGGTGGGTGGCTGAGAGTCCCCTACGGGGTTTGAGCTCAAGTTCATGCTGTGTGTGTGGTTGGTTTCCCTGTCGTTGAGAGCGAGAGTGTGAAGGGGGATTGAACGTGATGAGCTTTGTCTTTGGTTGGTGGATGGGGTGCCCTGTTTAGGGTCGATGGTTTCTAATCCTTGCTTGGAGGGCCGTTGTTGCCGTGGTGGTTAGTTGTTGTTTCCGGCGTCGTCTTCTAGTGTTTTGTTTATGTCCGTGGCTGACACGGCTGTGTCTCTCTTTGTGTTGAGTTTCGCTGATATAATCAAGTCCTTTATGTTTTTATGTCGCTTATAGGCGATCAGCGGTGGATTGGGGAAGAGTGTTTTACACTCTGGGTCTCTCGTCATGTGGTGCCAGTGTGTTTGAATTTTCCTTTGTAGGTGCTTGATACTGGGGTAGTATGGGGTGACCATGACCAGAGGTGTTTTTCCTGCTTTCTTCGGTCACGGTCTTTCCGCTAGGAGTTGTTTTCTGTCTTTCGCGAGTACTGTGTCCGTTTCTTGCGTGAGTTCCGTCTGTTTGTATCCCCGGTCCGTCATTTTGTCGTGGAACAGATGGATCTGTTCGTGTAGGTCTGTTCTGTTGCTGTTAGTCCTCATATATCTTGTTGTTTCCCCCCGAATCAGAGCTTTGAAGACGTGTTGAGGGTGAGCTGAATCCCTTTGTAGGTATTGATGAGTTTCTGTCGGTTTTCTGTATGTTTTGATGTCCAGTATTCCTTCACGCTCAAAACGCTCTCCCTTGTAAACTTGAGTGTCCAGGAAAGTAGCTGTATGGTCTTCGATTGTGTATGTGAATTTCAGGAGTGGGTGATAGGAGTTGGCGAGGTTAAAAAACCTGTTGATGGTGTCATTGTCCGCATTCCACATTTGGAAGCCGTCATCTCTGTATCTTCCGTTCCAAATGATTTTCTCTCTCTCCTCAAAAAGGTTGATGATATTGTTCAGTATTATGCCCATATTGATGTCGCAGGCCGGTCCGGTGAAACTTTAGAGCCCATCGGGGCGCCGATAATTTGTCGGTAGAGCTGTCCATTGAAGGTGAAGACGTTGTTCGTGAGGATAATCTTCAGGAATCTGAGGAGGTGGTGTTTTTCAATCGGTGGCATAGGTGGTGTTTCAACTATGTCCGGGACTGTTTGGTTCACTGCCTCCAGCAATTCGTGGAATTCCATGTTACTGTACATCGATGTGACGTCATAGCATACTAGCTTAGTTTCTCGGGGGATCCTTGTTTGTTCAATTTTATTAATGAACGCTGGTGTGTCTTTGATGTATGTAGGTTGTTTTTGTACGAACGGTAGTAGGTGGAGATCCACAAATTTCGCTATAGCTATAGTCGGGCTTGCTGACTGCTCCACGATTGGGCGACCCGCTATAATTCTCCCTTGCATTCCATTTTTCTCCATGTCATCCAACACCTCTGTTGGGTGTTTGTGGATTTTGGGAAGTAGGTAGAAGGAGGCTGTGTTTTTGTAGGTTTCCGTTTGTCGTAGGAACTTGTAGGTTTGTTTGTCTATCTTCTTGGTTCTGTATAGTGTCGGTCTCAGATGTGTTGAGGATTTCGGCTATGATGGCCTCTGTGTTTGCCGCTCACAGGGACCAGAGTGACCGGATGCATACCTGGGTGGGACCGGTCTTGCTCTTTTACCACTGATCTGAAGGTGCGTAGCACCGACCTGACTAGGACCCGTGAATAGCCACCCGATTTTTTTAGGGTCGTTTGCTATCCTCAGCAATGTGCAAAACCGGTCACTTTTGGTTTCACCTACGCCTCGCTTTCAAACCCTGGCATATTATGCCCACTTCATTCTCCTTTCACTCGGACTGTGCGAACAGGAAAAATATCGCATCTTCATTGCTCCACTGGACCATCAAGATTGAATCGACAAAACACACAAAGGGACTAAGCGTAATACAGCGGTTCGCGGCCAGAGTGATGATGCAATCAGGATGACGCCACCGCTATCGGCCCCGGCCACGCGCGCACCGTTTAGAGTGGCCACGCTTCAATGCACACAAACCCAACCTCAGGCTCACCGTCCTGAGGGGATCGGAACACTGATTCAACGAAGCAGAGAGCGCCTCTTAAATAAGAGGAGATAGCTCATATCAGTGCCGGTAGAAGAGCAATCCAGCTAGCTCACTTTCTAGCAAACACTTACGGAAGACGGACGTGTCATGACAGATGTTTACTCTAAGCATCCAGATATACACCATCAACAGACAACTACCTCTCATCCCCACGTCTATACGGCTAACAGAGATATAGCATACCACAAAAATGGACCGGCCGAAATAGAAGATAGACTCCACCTGCAACCAAGGTCACAAGACGCTATCTCACACGGACAGCGGGCGATCAGTCCGACCGCGACAGCCGACCAATGAGATTCGACCATACGTCATCGGCACGCGCGCTGCACTAAGCCGCTCTGCCCTCACACCCAGCAAAGCCTCATTCGAAGCGAGACGACGAAGGAAACAACAGCTGCCAGCCCTAACTCCGCCAGAAACGGCGATCAAGACCCAAGACATCTATGTCAAGGGAGAACTACAAGGAAGAAGAAAGTCATCGATGGTTTCCCACACCTGAAACAGGGTGGTTGAGACCCATTCCCCACGCCTGATAAAGGGTGGATGGAACGAATACAACCAAGAAAACCACAAGCAAGAAGGAGCTCTTCGACCATTCTCCCACACCTATAATAGGGTGGTTGAGACCCACTCCCACACCTATAATAGGGTGGTTGAGACCGACTCCCACACCTATAATAGGGTGGTTGAGACCCACTCCCACACCTATAATAGGGTGGTTGAGACCCACTCCCACACCTAGAATAGGGTGGTTGGAACGCACTCCCCACACCTGAAAAAAGGTGGATGGAACGAAAACCACCAAGTAACACGTCCCCCACAAGGCTAGAAATCCAGGTGGAAAATTTAACACCACACGATCGACAAGCTAGAACAAGCGACAAACTACACCGCGATCCTATTTTTCTGCTGCTTTAACAAGACACGTGTGAGCCAGCTACTCAACTGAGGCCAACAATCGGCCCTGCAGCCCCCCACGGCATAACCCTCTACTGAAGAGACATCTGTCATGAATCGCTACACGCTATGACGTCATACTGTTTGCTAAAAGACTTACCTCCCGCCAACGAGAAAGGCAAGCCACTTTGTCTACAACACGGACTAAGGAATAGAGGAAACGGACATTGTCTACTTCACACCGACCACAAAACTACGCAGCACCAACTTTAATCTACAACACCAGGCAACACTGGTCACAAAGAACCCGTTCTAAAGCGCACAAAAGTGAAAGGAGGACTGGAACGCTCGCAACAAGCGAGGCCAACTATTTTGTGAAGCACTCGAAGAATTGAAGGCCCTTCTACAACGACAAAACCCGGCACCTACCACCAAAACGGTATACAATTCAGGCGGCCCAACAAGCCAACGGCAACAACAGCAATCAACGAAACGACAGCCACACCAAAACAGCAGCAACAGCTATGATTAAGCTGATTTTAAAGCATCAACTGTGAGATATGCACCACGGCAACACTGCATACCACCCAGTACGCAGAGGACAATACTAGAAACACTAGTCTGTCGCATGGAAGGCAACACAGCCACACGAACAACCGGCATCGTCTACAAACACGAATACACGGAGAATCAACAACAACAACGACACTAAGTCTGGGATTGATCCGTCAAAACGGACGGATTAATAAACAAAGAACATGACTCCCACGTCTATACACGCAAACTCCGCCCAACGGTTCCTTGCGTCTCATTATCGCGGCTAAGCCCCGCTGAGCAGGAAATGACCTTGGAACTGACAGGCACAAGCGCCGAGGGAACAAAAGACGCGGCGATACAATCGGATCCCGACACAAGACTGGACCCTGCAAGGATTTGAAGCGATCATACTTGACATCAATAACACCGCATCGCGAATACTGCAAGGATTTGAAAGCGTTCATACTAGACATCAATAACACCGTGTCCCCGGCAGGAATACTGCAAGGGTTTGAAAGCGACCATACTGGACATCAATAATGCCGCGTCAGGACTACAGTTACATGCAAGGACTACACGGATAACATGTCCTTATGGAAGGAATTAAATGCGACACACTTAGAGGAAGACACCAAGAAATGGACTGCGAATTGTAGGCCGGTTCCCTGATGAGTAAATCGGAGCCTGTAGTTACTAACTACGAATACCGATCGAAACGCCCCCGAGTGCTTCACATTCTTCTGCTCGGATATTTTGAGGCGTCGGGACCAGAGTGACCGGATGCATACCTGGGTGGGACCGGTCTTGCTCTTTTACCACACAATTTTTTTTTTGTTTTTTTGTTGTGCTTTGGCCACAGTAGATCTATGAATCATCACTGGTCGATCATGCACACTTCTCTCCCCTGACAGTGCTATTATCTACTTTACTTTGTAACCTTCCTAGCGTGTGTGTGCTTATAAATAGCAAATGTTGGGTGTTACAACAATTTCTCCAAGGTGACAACCGCGCATAGTCTAAAATGTAACATTACTCCGCTTATAAATGAACTTCGGATATAACAAAAATTCCCCTGTAATTTATTTATAACCGAGGTCCACTGCATTGCACTTGTAATATAACTCTAGATGTTATCACGTCATGTGTTGAAATTTGAAAGTAATCTAAACAAATTAAATGTGATTTAGTACCATTTTACCTATGCATCTTTTTTGTCAACGTCAAATAGTTTAAATGCCTTAGTTCTCAGATTTTTACACCATTTAGCCCCAACACACTACAGCAGGAGATGGATCGACCATGATAATTCAAGGTTAGGGCCGGATTAGCTTGGTGCCATCAGGCGCCAAGCTAATCTATAATAATAATAATAATAATTACGGTATTTACAATGCGCTTATCTTATAATAATTATAACTCTAAGCGCGCACTCACAACTTGCGCACGCTTTTGACAATGACTCACGTATCACAAATACATTACGTCAGCTTGGGGTGGGGAGTGTGGTGATATAGTGCTAGAACTGTTGAAATAGGTGAGTTTTTAGGGCGGACTGGAAGGAGGAGAGAGACTGTTTCTGACGGAGAGAGAGTGTTCCATGTGGATGGACCGTAGACGGAGAAGGAGCGGAGTCCGAAAGTGCTGAGTTTGGTGCGGGGGATGTGGAGGCGTAGAGGGTCGGAGGCAGAGCGGAGGGACCGGGAAGGAGCGTAGGGGTGAGTAAGTTGGATAGGCAGAGCTTAGTTAAGGATTGATTGATTATACATTGCTTAACGTCCCGACAGCAACAAGACTTTCTCAGGACGTGCCTGCACTGCTTGTGGAAAAAAAAAACCCTAAACATAACATTGAATGTATGTCGCCAGCCGGTCCAATACATTAAATAAACCTAACACATAGGGCCTAAAAGCTAAGACCATTTAGCAACACACATCCAATATCAAGAGCTACAGGCAGTGCAGACAGTAGGGAGAGTTTTTAAAGGCAAATACAGGTGAATGGACAAAGGGTAGACAGAAACACATGCCCCAGAATAGAGAGGAAAACCCACCCTGTGGGGCTGACCAGGGTGACCCTGTTAAGGATAAGGGATTTGTAGTAGAGAGACAGAATCTTGTATTGGATGCGTTGGGGTATGGGGAGCCAGTGAAGGACTTTGAGCAGGTGAGTGATGTGGTCGGATTTCTTCTTTCTGAGGACGAGGCGGGCAGCATTGTTCTGGACGCGCTGGAGAGTGAAAGTGGTGGAGTGAGAAAGGCCGAAAAGGAGGGAGTTGCAAAAGTCGATGCGAGATAAGATGAGAGAGACAGCAAGTTTGGTGGCAGCTTAGGTGGTATTTTCTGATCTGACTGATGCGACGGAGGTGGAAATAGCATGCCCGGGCCGTGGCAGAGACAAAGCTGGTCATGGAATGAGAGGAATCGAGGATAACGCAGAGGTTTTTGGCCGAGTCGGAGAGGGGGATAGGGGTGCTGTCGAGTTGAAGATGGAGAGAGGGAGGGAGCTGGGAGAGTTTCTGGCAGCCTACCAGCATGGCTTCCGTTTTGTCGTCATTTAGTTTAAGTTTGTTTGCTGTCATCCAGTTTTTCACGTCTTCGTAGCAGTCAGCCGTGCGAGTCAGTAGTGACCGAGTGTTGTCGAGTTTGTCTTTGTCTAGTAGTTTTGAGTCGTCAGCGTAGAGGTGGTGGTGTATGTGATGAGACTGGATGATGTTGGACAGAGGAGAGGTGTAGAGTGTGAAAAGGACCGGGCTCAGGAGGGACCCCTGTGGAACTCCGGGGGAGAACCTGACTGGGTTAGACGAGACGCCGTCGATGGTGACGGACTGCTGTCTGTCGGAGAGGTAGGAGAGAAACCAGGAGTGAACAGAGTCAGTGGTGGCACTAACCTTGAATTATCATGGTCGATCCATCTCCCGTTAGGTGACACTTCCAAAATTTGGAAAATGTGGGCTTGGGATAAAGGGGGTTAAATGGGATATTTCCTGGTATTTGGGTCACAGGTCCAGCCACAGACTGACGTGGTCAGAAAAATGAAATTTTAGTTCTGCCCAAATGCAATGCGATGTATCTTTGCTATAATTTCCGTTCAACGCGGTCCTGGAAGCTGTATACAACAGTGTCTAAGTTCCGAACAAAAGCACTCCCAGACAGTGTGACGTGAAAGCGTATCCAGTGACCGGTACTCTGACCCAAACGGTCTCCAGACACGCCACTCTTTTCTCTTTTCCTTCCGGCCACCGGAAGTGGTTACGGCCAATCATAATCGCGGATCGCCTGGGGTCTGCAGACCGTACCTTTGGCGGGTCGAATAATCAATATAAAAGTGCCAGCCATTGAAAACTGTCTCGAATGTCGGAAAATAGAAAGTAGTAAGTAAAGTAACTTAACTTGGCAAGTCTCGTTAAAATTTTTATTTATTTATTTATTTTATATATGAAGACTACGATATGTTGTTAAGCGCGCGCGCGCACACACACACACACACACACACATACAAACGCACACACACACACACGCGAACACACACAGAACGACAAAAAAAATGAGAAAAGTAGTATTCATTTATTAATTTTCTTAAAAATTAACGGTGTAAAGTATAAAATGTATAAAAATTGAGCACCACAAAAAAAGATACAAAACATGGCGACATCTGTATAAAACGAGCATTTGATGCTACTAACAATGTTACCAATGAAAACAACAAATACAAACACACATTCAAAAGACACCTGTCCGCCAGATAATTCAATTATAAAACAGTAACAGCACTACATGTTGTCCCAACAGTTGTCCAATCCTGGAAAGAAAAGAAAACTTATCATTCATTCACCTCTGCATCGCCAGCGGTTGAAAAAAAAAAAATC
Organism: Semisulcospira habei; assembly: GCA_036245525.1. NCBI lineage: Eukaryota > Metazoa > Mollusca > Gastropoda > Semisulcospiridae > Semisulcospira > Semisulcospira habei. The sequence goes on from BTPG01000002.1 coordinate 321,873,366, forward strand.
GTCTCCAGTACTGTCGCAGTCCCTGCAGCGTAACCCATAGTCATAGTCCTGTGGAGGATATGGCAAGCTATCGTTTCTCAAAGTTGCGGAAGTGCAGGGCAACTGTCTCCAACAAAGGAACACAATAGGCTGCAAAAAAAAAAAAAAAAAAGTACACACGCACACAAGCTCCATCCACGAACAACAAGTGTTTCTATTTCGTGATTTATCCCGTCACGTCGGGCAGGGACCGCTGTCAAACAACATGGACTAAAATAGCTGTCAAATCAACAGTTCATCAAAACATACATTCCTTAATAAAATAAATCTTGTGAACACAGCAGTTGTGGTCCTCACATCTCAGTGTGACGTGCTATCCTGTGTGAACACAGCAGTTGTGGTCCTCACATCTCAGTGTGACTGCTATCCTGTGTGAACACTCAGTGTGACGTGTTACTAAATATCTACAGTCGTTGTTCTCGAATAATCTGCCACGTGACTGAAAGGGTGGGGTCTATGAGTGCAAAATTCAAGCCGTCGGATGCCGGCCTTGCCGGCAAAATGGACTTTCACGGCAAAGCAAAGGTCCTCGGGCCCCGCCACTGCGGTCGTCGTGGGCCCGAGGACCTTTGCTTACAGGGCAGTCCGCTGTTCCCTCTGATCTCATTACACAGCGCCCTTGTTCAAACCAAACGTGACGTTTTCTCCACTACCCTGTAAAAGAAACAAAGTAGATCACCCTGTAAACAGTAATGGTGGCTGCAATGCCGTACCACTTTGGGGAATGAACAAAGCGTGACCACCTAAACGGTGGATTGAGGAAAACCAGCCACGCCGCGATCCTGCTGGGTGATCATTTAAACCTTTGGCCCTGGAAAGCGCACTAAACAGAGAAAGGAAAACGTGCACACGCTACTGTTGGAAACCTGTAGAATGATCAACTCGTGTCGGTAAAGCCCGTTCTTATTTGGACGAACCTTTGATCGGCAAACCTAGATCGGAGAAGATCGGCGATCTTTTGGTTTGTTTCTTAACTGAGGTTGAACAAACCTGAACGAACCTAGGCGAACTTGAGCAAACTAGGTTCGCCACGGTTCTCTTTCTTAATTGAAGTGCTTGGTTCGGCGGAAGTAGGTCTGCGAAGGTGTTCAAAATGGCTGTCGCAATGCCGCTTCGCGATTTGGAAGATTTTTGTTTTTGTACCCTTTGCAGGAGGGATCCCACAAACAGCGTTGCGCCTCCCACAAATCAATAAAATAGGTCTTGTTCTTCGCACGAAAGTGAAATATCGCCGTCCGCCATGGTTGTTGGATCGGTGACAATCTTATTTTGGCACAGAAGAGGGTAAACGTTTTGACCAATCAGAGAAAAGGTTCACCTTGGATCGCTCGACATGTCGAGCGACCTTTTTCCGACAGCGAACTATAGTTTGCCGAGGTTCGCCGTATCTTTGGATCGTCTAATTAAGAACCGACCTGGTTCGCCCGAGATCGCGAACTCTAGATCGTCAGGGTTGGCGAACAAATGTACGGGTAGGTTCGTCCAATTAAGAACGGCCTTAACGGATGCGCGGCAAAGGTCTCGAACGCTGATTTCATTCGCCGCGCATCAGTAACCGACACGTCTGGCATGAGTTAATTCAAAATCAGTAGATGACGAAGGAGAGTCAAGATAGTTTGATGTGCCTGAAAACTTTGGCACTGGAAGCTTGTTGTCTGCAAATCAGTTATCCACTCAAACCTGAAATCACTAAACGAAGAATCGGGTAGGCTGGTTGTACCCCGCTTTACATCCCGACAGTGACGTGACTTTCTCAGGGCGTGCCTGCGCTGCCAAAAAAAAAAGGAATCAGTCCTCAAAGTGATCAGAGCATAAAATGGCTCAGTCACGGCAATACATTTGAGAACACACACACACACACACACATACACACACACAAACACGTCCTGGTTATACATCTGAAAATAATACATGTCATGTAGAGCATAAATCCATTGTGCCCGAGGTACGAAATACCCACATTTTGGAGTTACCCTCTGAGGACGGCATTACATTTCAGGAGACAGATCGACCATGATAGTTCAAGGGAGGTGGCAGAATAGCTTGGCGCCTATAGGCGCCATGCTATTCTGCCACCACCCTTGAACTATCATGGTCGAGCCATATTTTGCTTTGTGTGTCGCGGGCAGAATGAGTTAAACACACTTCAAAGCACAATACAAATAAACTCATCATTTTTTGTGGTGCTCGTTTTAGGAATGCAACTCACAGCGTACGAAGTCATGCACCTACATTCGCGTAAAATAAACATCACTTGGGTGGCTGCAAACTGCAACCGTTTTGCAACACAATCTTAATCTAATTAATAAATGTAATATGGTAACAATTACAACAGAATCTTGTTTGCAATGGGGAAAAAAAAAATAATAAAAAAAAACAGCCACGAAAAAGAGCAGGTTTTATTTCTCCAAATTGCAAAGTTCGTCTACCTGTATGGGGTTCAGAGAGTTTATTAAAAATAAATTTAAAAAAAAAATAAAAAAAAAATAAACTTCGTTTCGATCATAAATTAATATTGTCAGCAAAATAAAAGCAACAAGTCAACAATCAATGCAAAATATGCACAAGCTGATCACAGTCAGACAGTGTATAGAGCTGCCTCTGTGTCACGCTCGTACGTGAATACACGACAGTTTCATAAACTGACAAAAATGCGTGGTTTCCTGACTCCACATACTGCTGCCAAGTAACAACAATACAAAAGAACAGCGAGCACAGGTACACATTTTCAATTTAATCCGTTGCGCGTCGGTAGCGGTTTTTGTCGCGATGATTCCTGTAGGAACCATCGCGACAAAAACAGCTACCGACACGCAAAGGGTTAATTTGAATAAAGAACATGCTGTCGCATGCTCAAAATGGAGAAAAGGATGAACACATTGTGGTTTGGATCAAAGACACGTAATTATTATTCAATATCATACGTAATTATTATTCAATATCAAGGAGTTTTCTAGTCTGACAACACTGACAACCATGTCCGGATACATTTCCCTGAAATATCTGATATGCATTTCTCCAAAACTGGGGGAAATGCAAGGAAATAACTAAGAAAATGAAAATGCTACTAAGAAAATGAAAATGGCTTGATAAGTTGCAGATAGAGTCTGTGGAGCGTATTCAAATTTACGCTGGAGATCGCACGAGTGTGTATATGATGTGTTTGTGTATGTGTGTGTGAGGAGGCAGGGGGGGTGGGGGGGGGGGGGTGGAGGGAGGAAGTGGGCGGGGAGAGGGGGGAGGGGGAGAGGGAAGGTAGACCTTATTTTATGTCGTCGAGTTCGTTCAGCACAAACGGCACTGGCCAGACATCATCAAGGAATTGGAACCAATGACTGGTTAAAATCCTCATGGCCTCCTCGGTCTGGGTACCCGTTAGAGGCCGGCACTTGACAGCAATACCCACGAGACCCTGCGGTCTGCAGGAGCTCATGAGAATCTATTCATCTTCCAGTAAAATCAGAGGTTTCGCCACCGTCTCAATTGCCGAGAAAAAGTGAACATGATCCAACTGCAAGAGACATAGATCTTCATGAGCCCCGCAACTGCGGTATGTTAGTGCAACTGCGGGGGCTCATGAGGATCTATGCCTCTTGCAGTCGGGTGGTGTTCACATTTTCTCGGCACTTCACGGGTTAAAGCACTAAGGAAGAATTTGATTCTGGCTCAGTTAAAAAAAAAAAAAAATTTGTTGGGTTTTTTTTTTACAGAAAAAGTACAACAATGCCCAAGTGCCTTTTCATGACAAAAGCAGCCAAATCCGTTCAGGCGCACAGCCGTGAGATGGCCTTAGTCGCCCGCTCGGCGTTAAAATGAAGGTATATATATAGCCACGAAGCAGCACCACCCGCCCCCCTACCCCGAAGAAAACACCTCAACATAGCATCGCACACACCACTGCGCACATCATGTCCACAGCAGAAACGAACCCCTTCATTGCCCGGACACAGCCAACACTGGCCTGTAACTCATTCTACCCCAGACATACCAAAGGAAGATAAGGATCGACCATGATAGTTCAAGGGTGATGGCAGAATAGCTTGGCGCCTATAGGCGCCAAGCTATTCTGGCATCACCCTTGAACTATCATGGTCGATCTGCGTCCTGCACTGTCATGCAGTCTTCAGAGGACAACGGCAAAAATTAAGGATTTCGGTGATGGGGTAGAAGGAGTTAAGAGACACAGACCCTTGTGCAAAATCAACGTGCGGTGCTAATTTGCTCTTCCTCTCTATGCGTCATTCCTTCGTGCGGACTCGTTGCAGCCTCGACTAAGGGTAGCTGTGGACCCGCAACCACCTACGAAAAACTTAAGTAAGGTGGGTGAAGACACCACAACCCCCCCCCCCCCCCCCGCCCCCCACTTCCTTAAACAAATGCAACCCTTTGCGTGTCGGTAGTTGTTTTAGTCGCGATGATTCCTTCCGGAATCATCGCGACTAAAACCGCTACCGACACGCAAACGGTTCAATTACGTACTCTGTTGCGTATCCTTTCAACTTGCATTTGATTGTTTCATTAGTGTGTGCTGCAGTTTCTTAGTTTACATGGCTAGTGGAGTAAACGATATGAAACAAAATGTCTCCAATTTCAAAACCAAGCCAAAATCAAAATCAATCAAGCTAAGCCAAAATCAATCCGGCAATACACTGAGTGACGCCTATTTCTCATTTTAATCTGTTATTTATAACCATCGTTTCTGCTGTCAAGTCCTTACAAACATATTATTAAAATAATATTTTAAAAAAAAAAACTGTCTTTGAAAGAAATCCGGGTAGGGGTGGGAGGAACTGGGGTGGATGGTAGAAATGCGCATCGTACGTTTTCCTTTCAAGGACTTGTAATACTGGACAAACCTGTTAGCCTCGAGTGCAATAAACATGTGCAGATCTGTGATTGTAAACCTTACAGCCTAGGGCCGTAAGTCATTAATTTTAGACAAGCGCATATCTTTATTTACATTTTTTTGGTACCCTGTGGCTGTCAGGAGCGTTTATTTTGCGATGATTCCTGCAGGAATCAACGTGACAAACACCGCTACCGACAGCCAGAGGGTTAAATAAATCTTTTACTTACTACTCAGTCCTGGTAGTTCATGAATAGTCTTATTTTTAAATGCCAATCGTCGGCCAAGACATCAATAAACGTATTGGCCATTTTTTAAAAAACCTTTTACTTTCATTGAATTCATATTTGTCCCGACAGCGAATGCTGAATTTCACGTCTACCGAAGAAACCAAGCCCGTTTTTCATAAACCGATACTTTGCGGGGATTTGTCGGCCAATGCATTAACCCTTAGGTGTCGGTAGCGGTTTTAGTCGTGATGATTCTTCAGGAATCATCGCGACTAAAACCGCTACCGACAGCAAAGGTAACTTGCCTCGTTACCTTTGGTCAAATTTTGTATGTGCACCTGTATCATTCATTACATTGAACACGCTAGTAGAATGACTGCAAAGTCCCAAATTCGACTTGTCTGCGTGGTCAATATGCCATGAAATTGACATTTGTAACCTGAACGCAAAAATTAACGCAGTTGTGATATTCTTCTGCGTATCATCACACTTATAAACTTCAATATAGTGGCTAATGTAAACCCCAAAGCCTAGGTTATTTTTCAAAATAAATAAGCTGTTTTGCCGTAATCTTGTTTTGCTCTGGTGTGTCAGTATAGCACATAAAAAATTTGCCATTGGTTACCAGAGACAAATTCTGTGTGTTCATATATCTATCTTCTATTGCACTGAACACGTCGATGTCATGTCTGACAAACAGTAACAGCTTTTTTAAACAATCCGTTCAAATAACTTTGGTTCACACAAAAATCATCCGTTCTGTACACCAAATGCCATGGCATTACCATCACAATCATTCAGAATGTTCAAAATATGAAAGTTCAAAAAAAAAAAAAAAAAAAAAAAATGATGTACATGTAAAGTTTCAAATTTTAACTCATCACCTTCCACCACCAACTGTGGGAGATAAATGGACATGCAAGTTCAAGGGCAGTACTTAATATTAGCTTGGAGCATCCATGAGTTCATGGGTGGTGTCTGATTAGTTTGGCGCCTCGGCGCCAAGCTAATCAGACACCACCCATGATCTGTCATGGTCAGTCTCTCATGACATTTAAGCGGTGCTCAGCTCAGGCTTCTGAGATGTTAGCCACCAACGCGAGGTAAACCTGTTGTGCAAGCCTCCAGTATTAACTCATTCAGCCCGATGACCGTATTTCCCAAATTTTGGAAGCGTCATCTAATGACTATGCACCAGTTGCAGGAGATGGATCGACCATAATTCAAGGGCAGTACTAGATTAGCTTGACACTACCCTTGAATTATCATGGTCGACCCATCTCCTGCTGTAGTGTGTCAGGGCTGAATGGGTTAAGAAAATACCAATTTACGCCCCCCCCCCCCCCCCCCCCCAAAACCCCCAAACTGAAACATGCCTTCAGCTGCTTGGCTTTGCAAATCTTCAAAGAAAACTGAAAAAGCCAATACTTCTTTTGGGAGAAAATGAGAGATTATGAGTTGAAAATTGGAATAATATGCCCAGCACAGACCCATACACTAATCCACAGACAAAACGCATCTGCAAAAATAATCGTTAGCGGGAAAGATTTTTTTTCAAGCAACTTCCGTTTTAGTTTTGAAAGAATAATTTTTTGTTTCAGAAACTTGTGTTCACGTTTCGGAGAAATTTATAATTTATACTGTACGAAATGCCAAGCGCCAGATGCACTGAAAATTCGTTTACACATAGAATAAATAAGAAGAACCATGTTCAAATGGCAAGGAAGATCATAAATGCGTCAAGATGGTGATTTCATGGTGCTAGGTGGCATGAAATAATGGAATTCCGGAAAGGAATCATTATTTTCATCTGGTCAGACAACCTGAACGTTGTTCGTTGAAAGCTTAACATGCCTGCCTGCATTAAGTTTTAACATGACAGGTTCTGACAATACCCATTTACCTACTGAGCGCCGAGGTCGACGTTTTGAAAATCAGGGAGGTGTCCTCAAGACTTAATGCAGTTCACGAGACATCGACCATGATAGGTCATGGGTGGTGCCAACCACCCTTGACCTATCATGGTCGATCCGCATGTTGGTGTAGTGTTTTAGGGCTGTTTGGGTTAAAGGCATTTGATTCCAACATTGTCAATTGAAAGCACAGGCCACAATGCTTAAACTGTACGGCTTAACCTCAAGCGAGCTGATGCAGAAACTACCACCATTTTGAGATAGCCTTAGCAGACTGCTTGGCGTTAAATCCCAATAACCAACTAACAATGTTATTCCAAAGCGTGTTTCTTTCTTTCGTTAGAACTTGCACTATTTTGTTGGTAAGGTCCTGTACTACTTTGTTTTCAAACAAGCACACAGGTAGTGGGGGATATGAGGTCAAGTTTGTGCAATGTCACGTTTGTGCAAAGCGGGCTAATGCCCTCACACTGTCCATAATTGTCAGTGCAGTCAATCCAATTTCAGACACACCGATTGGTCAGCACATTAAAATTACTGGGCCCTGGGATTAAACACACACACACTTAATTGCAGGGTTTGCAATGCTCCATTGTTGTTTCTGCTGGACAGAACAAATTAAACTCTGTGATTGTGATGATTTACCATGGCATTTTCCAAAATACACTAGGAAAAAATTCAACAATACAATCTGGAATGCAATGTCAACAATTCTGAAACACACCTTACAGTAATTTGACATTATTACATTCAGTCATCAAACTGATAACAAAAGCATGTTTACAAACAACAAATTCTTTATAATCATTTACAAAGAAATGTTACAGATTAAAAAAAGCAGATGGACATTGTGTGAACAAAAAGTTATGGGAACAGACTGCTTTGCGCTTGAGAAAATTTTTCTTTAAAAAAAAGAAAACAGTTAATGTAGCGGTTTGAACTTTTGTTTTTATTCCACAAGCAACATAGTACACGACAAGACAAGAAGCTTACACTTGGAAAACAAAACCGATTCTTGACATACTGAACACATTCTCAACATGCATGTTGAACGCAGAGTCAACCATTTAACCCATCAAGCCCCGAGAGACGACGACAGGATGTGGATCGGCCACAATATTTCAAGGTGGGCGTCAGAATAGCTTGGCGCCTGTAGGCGCCAAGCTATTCTGACACCCACCTTGAAATATCATGACCGATTGGTCTCCAGAACTGTGATATAGACTTCAGAGGATATCTACACAAATTTGATAATTTTGTCCTCAAGGCATAAGGAGTTAAGATATAGGGGAAAATGACACTAAAGCACACACACAAAAAAACCCATGAAAGCTTTCATCAATTAGTGACATTTAAAAAAAAAAAACATAAATGTACAGCATACCAGCCAAAACCTACAGAATCAACATTCTTTTCAACATTATAAAATGAATATTTAATTTATTCAGGGCAAGAAATGAAGCATCTTTTAGAGTAACTGTGTGATGGTCTGTGATTTTGGACCCTACGGTCTAGATCATCCAAAGTCCAAAATCACAGATCAGCACAAATATAGTCATAAATTCGCCTCTTGATGGATAAACAACAGAGTTTCTCTGTGCCATACGACAGCTTATAGTGCTATGTCAAACCTAAATCCCAGGAAGGAGTTAGGAACATGTGATAACAACCAAGCACATCCTCCGCCACACAGTGTCAACTCAAGACCTTCATCCCCATATAATTATAGTGAATAACTCTGTGGTGGAGATTGCAATCTCTTCCCAAGTGGGACAACCCACCACATCCTCCGCCACAGAGAAGTGTCAACTCCAGTCTTTTGTCCCCATATGCTTGTCCTGACACACTCTGAGCGAAGATATCAACCAATGCTTTCAGTGGGGCAACCCAGCACATCCTCTGCCACAGAAGTGTCAACTCAATTTATCTCAGACATGTAGAGACAAACTCTGTAGTAACGATGGCAACCTCTACCCAAGTGGAACGACCTATTCAAAATCATCAGTAGTTTGCAGTTAACACATTGTACCCCACGAACGAAATCCCCAAATTTTGAAGTTCCCTTCTGAAAAATTGTATTACAATTCTATAGACAGATCGAGCATGATAGTTCAAGGGTGGTGCCAGAATAGCTTGGTGCCTACGGGCGACACGCTATTCTGGCACCACCCTTGAACTATCATCCTCGATCCATGTCTTGTGGTGGTGGTTCTGGGCTGAATGAGTTAGACTGTGTATAATGCAAAGTTAACTGCAGCATGAAACATGCATACAATATCATGTAATATTTTTGAATTTACAATATATACAGACGGAACAAGTGCACTGCAATGTCAGTTTTACTAGTTTAAGAAAGTATTGTGCCAAGCTAATCAGGCACTACCATTGATCTATAATTCTCCATTATTTTTCCCCTGTTGTATGGTGTCATGACATTATGGGCAAAAAGAAATCCTGATTTATATCAATGGCTAAAATGAGTTTATCTTCCGACTTAGTTTAAGAGTACCCTTTATCAAAGAGACCGGAACAGAGAGAGGACTTGCGGAGATTTGGAGATTAAAAAAAGTACAAAAGGTAAAACAAAATTAAATAATGTAAAATAAAATGGAATAAAATAAAATACATATTTTTAAAAGATTGTAATGCAATTCTGTTTAAATGATGGAGCTGGAAGCTTGTGCCAACCCAGCTACAGATTCTGAAAGGTATGTGTTTCTAAATAGTAATTCTACTTGGAGGACTTGACCACAAATGTGTGAACGCTAAAGTTTTGTTGCTCTGTGAATGTGTAATAGGTACGTACCTGTAAACTGGATCAGAAACTAAGAGTGGATGTGCACTTAAGTGTGGTTAGCCCCAGGACGTTGGGTAGAAAAGATGGGTATTATGGGTCTTTTCCACTCAACGGTACGGTCAGTAGAGGTCAGGGAGTTGACCCTATAGTTATTCGAGACGTGGCCACCGTGCCAGTTCCGCATACGCGGCTTAAAGCCGCGTATCCGGAGGCAGCACGTCTCAAATGAGTTAACCCATTTAGCCGTGATGCAACACAGCAGGAGGTGGACAGACAATGATAATTCAAGGGCAGTGCCAGATTAGCCTAGCTAATCTGGCACTACCCTTGAATTATGGTCGATACGTATCCTGCAACTGGTACACAGTTGTTAGGTGGCACCTCTACAATTGGGAAATATGGACTTGGGGCTAAATGAGTTAAACAAAGCCCATCTCTGTTACCTGTTCAACGGTAGGTCTAACACTTAAACTGTTGTCAAGAAGTTACCTGTGGCTATTCCATAAAATACGCTTTTAACCCTCTGGCAGTTGGTAGCGGCTCTCGTCTTGATGATTCCTCTAGGTACAAAAACCACTACCAACAACAAAAGAGTTAAAAGTGACTACATTCATTTTTCTCTCTGCCCTCTCTCTCTTTCTCTCCATGAGGGAAAATGATCAAAAGTGGTATAAACCTCTCTCTCTCCATGGGGGAGAATTGCAAATGGTGGTATTGCATCTATAAAACCTAATATTTTCTGTACCGACATGTATTTACTTGTTGTAGGAGGGAGGGTGAGGTGTAAGAGCATTTTGTGCAGGAAAAAGTAATATGTAATGTTGGCAAAAGGTCCTCTGGCTGATATCAACCATACCTGGCCTGCGCACAGTAGCATTACCTGTTTTTGTGTCATCCTGACAACCAGACCTGATGTCTGAATTGTTACCTTGTAAATACCACCATCGTAGTGCACTCTATGGGCCAAGAGCATACTATACTTATTCAACAATGACAACAAAAATGTAAACTGTCCGACTTGGAAAGCAATCATGAAGAATTCTTTTAAGCATGCACATGTACGTTGGAGGATGGTCACTTTCCAAAGTCCTGCAACTTAAGATAAAGCAAGTTCAGCACTTCTTGTACAGGCATGCCTGCCTTAGTGGTCACCTTCATACAGCAGTCACCTGGTGACAGAGACCACTTATTTTCACTTCCGTGCAATTTCACTATGTAATGATTCTTTATAGAACAGTCACCTGTTTATAACACTTGCAGTCAGCTGTTGTCATTCCTGACTGCTACAACACCCTCAGCACACAGCAGAACCTGTCTTGTGCCAACCCCCCTTATCCCATATCATTCCGAATACACCAGTGTGTGAAATAAGTTTGACTAAAATAGTTCAAGGGTGGTGCCAGAATAGCTTGGCACCTCTAGGCGCCAAGCCATTCTGGCACCACCCTCGAACTAAAGCCATTGGTCTATATCCTTATCTGTAAGTACTATAATGTAGCCTGCAGATGGCAGTGTACAAATTTGAAGCTTTTACTTTTAGCCTCAGTATGATATGGGTTAAGAGAGATCACCCGACACTAAAAACCATCATTTAGGTGGCCGAGCCAGAATCAGTTTGACTTTGAGCAGACACCCTTATCACAGATCATGTGTCACATTGGCCTAGGACATCCTAAAGGCGCTATAAGTGTTCTCTGCCATTCAGTTTAGTCAAGTGTAATAGCTATCTTTTTTCTCCTTCAGCAAGACATTGGGCCTCTGGTGCCTCACTTGAATGGAATACAGACCTTTTCATTTGATGCATCCTTTGACTGTGATCTGAAGAACTGGTTTGAGAATACAGTCTTTGAAACAATAACCGGTTTGTATTTTACTAGTTCAGTGCTTGGTTGGTTTAAGTGTATTTGTAGCTCTATGGCTTCAAATACTTGTAAAAAAAGAAGAAAGAAAAAAAAAATCTTTTTACAGCTGCTCAGCGGCTGCCCTAGAATACTGCAGAATGTGGCAACAAGCAAGTCTGACACACAGCTCGGTTGCTGGAACCTACAGCATAGGCAAAGAGGGTAAGGAACGCAAAAATTGTGTCAAACTGAATGTGCATGCAAAAGGGGCTCCGAGGCACACTTGATGTGGGACCAAAAACAAATGATAATTTGCAAGCTTGTGAATTCAAATGGGGCAAATAAACTATAAAGAACATTCTGTCAGGTTTCCAATTTAACGAGTTTAGCCTCAAAGCACTACAGGAAATGAATCAACCATGATAATTCCAGGGTAGTGCCAGATTAACTTGGAATCAGAGGGGCCAAGCTAATCTGGCACTACCCTTGGACTATCATGGTCGATTTATCTCCTGCAACTGGTACAGTCTTCAGGTGACACCTCCAAAAGAAATGCAATATTTTTGGAATCATCAAAAATGTCGTATTTCTTTTGCTCATCAGTATATATCCAAAATTTGGGAAATGTGGCCGTGGGGGTAAATGGATTAGTTTGGACACACTGCTACAAACAGTAGTTCTTTCAGCCACAAAAGTCACCCTTTCCCCTCTTAAGTTTTTGCCATGACTTCAAGAGCCTCAAATTTTGAATGTTCCCTGGAGATAAAAACAAATTTGAAAAATTTGGCCCATTACAGCACTCCATGGAACAAGAAAAGCAGATGTGTTTATTTTTGTGGTGTTTACCTTAACCCATTCAGCCCTGATGCACTACAGCAGGAGATGGATCGACCATGACAAATCAAGGGTAGTGCCAGATTAGCTTGGCGCCGACAGGCGCCAAGCTAATCTGGCATTACCCTTGAATTATCATGGTCGATCCATCTCCTGCAACCGGTGCATAGTTGTTAGATGACGCATACACAATTTGGGAAATATGGTCATGAGGTTAAATGAGTTTTTAAAAAAATTAACTGTTTGTCCTGGTTATTCTGACGTGTCACTGTTTGTCCTGGTTATTCCGACATGTACTTGTTTTCTTTCTGGTTATGTTATTGTATTCTAATGGTCATTTTATTGTATGCATGTAATGTTTGTTTGTCTGTTGTTTGTTTTGTGTTGTTTTTGTTGTCGTTTGGGTTGTTCTGTTGTTTTTTTGTTTGCTTTTTTTCTTGGAAGGGGGAGGGGGGGAAGAGAGAGGGGAGGGGGGGTATTTTACGGTAAGTGTGGAAATTGCTTACCTTCTTACAAAGGCTTCCTGTTACTTATGAAGCACTACAGCTAAATCCTACATTATTTAAAGTGACCAGCCTCCAACTGTGCACAATACATTTAACTAATAAAATGTTGTAAAAAATTCTTCTTTTTTAAAATAAATCCTTCCCCCAAAACTCTGTGCACAGTGCATTTTAGCAGAGGTGCACCAAACAGTATACACGCAAATTTCACTGCCATTATGACTAATACACACCGCTCTTGAGCCTCAGCTGAGGTACGAGAGGAGACCAGCTATAGCAACATGTTCAAAATGTCTAAAACGGAAACAAAGGCTATGAAGCTTACCGGTAATACTGAAACTCAAGCTGTAAAGTGAGAACATCCATGCATTGTTAATCCTCATCTGGTGTTGAGCCTCTGCTTTTCTTTGCCTAACCACTCTGAACATCTGACCCCATCCCAGGTGTAAAGATTACACAGGCTGCATCACTTGCACTGCTGAGTGTTGCTTAACCCTTTTCATCCTGATACACTGCTGCTTGAAATTAATTTGACTATGTAGTTCAAGGGTGGTGCCAGAATAGCTTGGCGCCTGAGGCGCCAAGCTATTCTGGCACCTCCCTTGAAAAAAATGATTGATTGTTCTCCTAATCTGTAATGCAACCTTCATAGGACAATAAGCCGATTTTTAAAAAGCAGCCTCTGGATGTAATGGGTTCACACCAACACATCCAGCAGTGTGGACCGATGAAACTTTTGATGGCAGGGTGCACAAAACACAAGCAGCCACTCTGATGCCAAAGTCTCCAGGATAAAAAATGTCCATGGTTCCACTTGGGAGTGCATGCAGATTACGTTGTGCAGCTGAAGTGAGAAGTAGCCACCCACAGTCTGTGTTTGCTGGTGAAGACTGGCTGGCTCTCCAGAAAACAAACATCCAGCCAGCGGTCAACACAAAGATGACACAAAGAAAGCTCAAACTAGTGAATCCTCCCTTGCTGACACATCCTGTCCAGTTCATGATTTCTCAAGTCCATCCACGTTCTTCATAATTGCAACACTTTCACTAGTTTCAGTCTCCAACAGAACAAACTACAAGAACATGCCCCAGTGTCAATGACAAAACCACAACAAATTGATTTTTTTATATAGGAAAGATCATACTTTTCTTCAAGTACATTCAATATGTAAGAAAATCAACAATGAAATAACCAGCGGTGACATGCAACTGGTAATCTGTGACCAGCATGCCACGTGCGAGATGCATAAAAAACAACAGCACCCACAGCACACTTGATTTCTCGTCTGTGATTCTGGCCACTGCGGCTTTTCTAAAAGCCTCAAGGTCCTAAATCACAGACCAGCACACCTTTCAACACCAACCCACAAACTGTAAATGAACATCGCGTGTTCATGTAAACACAAAAACTAGTATTCAATATTACAACCCCCACACAACAGTCCGCAAAGCACATCTTGAACATAAACAGTTTGCTTGGGGACAGTGCGACACATCTGGACTGGAAACGGTCCACGGACTAAGGGGCTGCCCTCTAATTCACGGCCAACAAGAGACAAATTCTCATGATCCCCTGCGTATGCAGGAGCTCATGAGAATTTATGCCTCTTGCAGATGGAGCAGGGTGTCTGAACCAAAAGGCTGAAGTTCGCCCTGCTACGTTTTTGAAAAAGCTGAGTCAGTCTCCAGAACTGAAGCCTGTCACCCTTGAGTTTGATACACCAGAATTTGATACACAGGCATCAGAACTGTTCACCCCAAAAAAATCTGAAAACGGCGATTTTGAAGAATTGTAGAGTTATTTAAAGCCATTTCCAAGTCAAAAGTGTTATTAAACAGGGGCCAGGAAAATCTGAAAATCGCCGAAAATCGGACAGTTCTGATGCCTGGATACACCAGAAAGAGTCCAGACGATCAGCTACAAAACTGACAGAAGATGACAACAATAACATGAGGAACTTTGTGTTCCTTATGACCTGATCACGGTGTGTGGAGCATACAAAACAATGCGTGAGCTCGTGCATGATTTTGAACCTTGCGGCCTCAAGCCACAACATCCAAAATCACTGACCAAGTCATACCAATGGCATATAGTTTGCCTTATTATTCAGTACAGGTCGTAACCATGGCAATAAGCCTGCCTTGATATGTCATGGTCATAACCACGGCAACAAGTCCTATTGCCTCACTACCATAACGCTGTAACGACAGAAAGCGTACACTGCCACATCGAGGGCCCGGCCACCGCAGCAGGTCCATCAAACCATGTCACTGGTCAACACCCTGGCTATTACTGACCATACCGCTCAGCGGAAAAGATGTGTTAATGAACCCTTTGCTGCCGAAAATGTATGAAGATGATCCAACTGCAAGAGACATAGATCCTCATGAGCCCCCGCGTTCGCGGGGGCTCATGAGGATCCATGTCTCTTGCGGACACCTCTTTGAGTGCGTGTTAAGGCGCCTGCCACCAATGCCAAAGGTGCGAAGTTCGATACCAGGTTCCGGCGTCGGACTTTTCTCCTCTGGTAAGTGTCACCGTTGTTAATTTGGGCGGACCGTCGGGGGTTCTTTCTCCGGGTACTCCGGTTCTTCCACCCTCTACCCCCCTCCCACACTTTGGTACCGGCTTCAGGCCACTTTACAAATTTCAAATACAAGCGATCAAAAATCTCTGTAACTTCAGTAGCTGAACTGGCCCTTCGTCTATCTTGTACTGTGTTTGTCTTAAATGGCGTAAATCTGTGTCTGTTACGTGAGTGTGCGTGTTGGGTTTCAGTTCGCGGCGCTTTGAGTCGATTCGCCCAAAAATTGAGAAAAAGCGCCTATATAATAACGGTATTATTATTATTATTACTATTATGTTCCCGGGACGACTGTGCCTCTTTGACATTCGATTAACAAAGAGTGCAGAAACACAAGCCAGGCAGAAAGACAAGCCAGCTAGCAGCGCAGAGGTTAAAGAACATGTCACTAT
The DNA here is from genome assembly GCA_036245525.1 of Semisulcospira habei. NCBI lineage: Eukaryota > Metazoa > Mollusca > Gastropoda > Semisulcospiridae > Semisulcospira > Semisulcospira habei. The sequence continues at coordinate 321,889,345 of BTPG01000002.1, forward strand.
GCGTCTTTTCGCTGGAAGGGTGTCATCAGTAGCAGTCAAGGGGTCAAACCCATGACAGACAGTACATCGCGCCGTGAAAATCTTTTCAAAATGGAAGGACGCATCCCTCTGGTGACGCATCATCCCAGCAGATTGACCGTGACCATGGACAAGTTGACCATCCGTCTGAAAGGAAAGGGCAAACTGGTCCACATCACTCGTTCACACTCAACAACTATTGCAGCTGGAACCCTTTGGCTGTCGGTTGCGGTTTTTGTCGAGACGATTCCTGCAGGAATCATCGCGACAAAAACCGCTGCCGGCAGCCAAAAGGTGTGGGAGATGGATCGACCAAGACTGCTGAAGGGCAGAGCCAGACCGGAAGAAATCTGGCTCTAACCTTGAACTATCATCACTGTTCCATCACCAGCTTTCATGCCAGAAGGGGGAATGTTTGGATCGGTCTCATTTTAGATTATGTTTCTTACTAATCTGCTTACCTCTTTTCTATGAGCTGTGAGCCGCTACAAGAATATCCCTTTTGGGAGAATAAATATCTTGAATCTTGAAATTTCATGGTCACCTACATCACAAATAAGCATAGATCAACAAGATAAATAATATCATTGAGCAACAAGAAACATATGACGATAAGAAATAATCCTCACCTGCTCCATTTTTTAGCGAACGCCAAGGCCTTGAGTTTACTGCTGAATGTGACGAGACATTTCTTCTGGGAGGGGATCATGATAACATTCTGCAAAACAAACATGGAAACTATACTGTATCTAACTCAGAAAACAATCCACTTTGCTGATAACCTTACATAATAAGTCAGATATATAAAAACTCTTTTTTTATAGGTCCCACACACTTTCTACGAAATCACTACATTCAATTTATGAGCATCTTTAACTTATTGGTATTGAGAAAAGAATCGCTCACAGCAAACAGATTGTGTGTCTCTTTTATGCAGACAAATAAATACTGTACTTGCAAAAGTGTACACAAAATAAAGGGGTTTATGTTAGTTCAAACAAACTGGAGTCATTTGCATGAGTGAGCTTAGTGAGTCCTGCACCAGACACTAAGCACGGTGCTCAGCTGCTGAGCTTAGTCCTGCGCCAGCCTCTAAGCAAGGTGCTCCGCTACAGCGAAGCTTAGTGGCTGGCATAGGACTGAGCTCCCTCACGCAACTGGCCCCCGACTTACAGCGAACGGTCCAAACTCCTTGCACATATTCGTGATTTCCGTGGTGCTGGTGGATGCGGAGAGATTGTCAATGGACACTTGCTGTGGGACGCTAGGGCCCGATACTTTCTGCACACACACACCCATTTCAAACATGACTCAGATGTGAGCAGACGATTTCTTACAGTTACAGGCCAGCCTCAGTACAGAAAAAACTGATTTTGCAAGAAAAAAGTGAACTTAACCCATCACATCATGCGGATGATTTTTTTCCTTTCAAATTGCCCTATGAAGGCTACATTTCAGTTTTGACGACAGACTGACCACGACAGTTCAAGGGTGGTGCCAGGACAGCTTGGCACCCAGGGGCGCCAAGCTGTTCTGGCACCATCCTTGAACTATCATGGTCAAATGAGAGAATATCAGGATGTAATGGGTTAAAAGGTGAAAGAGAAAGGCTTGAAGGGTAGAAAGTGACTCATTACATGGTGAGGGTGATTTTTTAAAATGTGCTTATTATCCTATGAAGGCTATATAACAAAATGTGCTTATTATCCTATGAAGGCTATATAACAAAATGTGCTTATTATCCTATGAAGGCTATATACTCTCTCTCTTGGCTTGACTTCGCGAACGAAGATTTTATAGGAGTTGCCCACGACGTCTGCAGGCTTGTTCGTGGCTGCGGAGGCCAATCCGAGACAGGCAGGTTCGACCGCAGTGGCTGCAGGGGAAGGTATGGCCAGGGTTCTGAGCTGCGGCATCTCTGTTTTTTCTCCTGAGCCGCTTGTCCTTAAGGCTAGCTCTGTGAGAGTCCTCAAAGGAGACAGCTGCCTTGTAAATGGTGGAGCGCCAGGTGTCACGGTCCGCAGCAAGCGAAGACCACTGGTGGTGGTCGATTTGGCAGGCACTAAGTGACTTCTTGAGACAGTCTTTGTATCTCTTCTTTGGTGCCCCTCTGTCACGGTGTCCAGTAGCAAGCTCGCCGAACAGGGTGATCTTTGGTAGGCGATGATCCTCCATCCTGGAGACATGCCCCGCCCAGCGGAGCTGTGTCCGCAGCAGCAAAGCCTCGATGCTCACAGCTTCAGCCTGTTCAAGGACCTCGACGTTGGTGACATAGTCACTCCAGTGAATGCCCAGGATGGTACGCAGGCAGCGCTGGTGGAAGCGTTCGAGGAGTCGTAGTTGGCTGCGGTAGAGGGCCCAGGACTCGGAACCATACAGCAGGGTGGTGAGGACCACAGCTCTGTACACGCTGATCTTGGTGCCTGTTTTCAGCTGTTGATTGTGCCACACCCGCTTGAAAAGTCGCCCGAAAGCGCTGTTCGCTTTTGCCAGCCTGCTGTCAAGCTCCTTGTCCAGCTTGGCGTCCGACGTGATAATGCAGCCAAGGTAAGTAAACTGGTGCACTGACTTTAGTTCAGACTCGCCAATGGTGATGTGAGGAGGGCGATACACTGTCTTGGGTGCCGGCTGATGGAGGACCTCTGTCTTTTTCAGACTGACCTCGAGTCCAAAGAGCTGGGCAGCATCTGCGAAGCAAGACGTGATGCGCTGCCTATATACAAAATGTGCTTATTATCCTATGAAGGCTATATAACAAAATGTGCTTATTATCCTATGAAGGCTATATAACAAAATGTGCTTATTATCCTATGAAGGCTATATAACAAAATGTGCTTATTATCCTATGAAGGCTATATACAAAATGTGCTTATTATCCTATGAAGGCTATATAACAAAATGTGCTTATTATCCTATGAAGGCTATATACAAAATGTGCTTATTATCCTATGAAGGCTATATAACAAAATGTGCTTATTATCCTATGAAGGCTATATAACAAAATGTGCTTATTATCCTATGAAGGCTATATAACAAAATGTGCTTATTATCCTATGAAGGCTATATAACAAAATGTGCTTATTATCCTATGAAGGCTATATAACAAAATGTGCTTATTATCCTATGAAGGCTATATAACAAAATGTGCTTATTATCTTATGAAGGCTATATAACAAAATAGGAAAAAACAGAACAGGAGATCAGATTAACCGATTTAGATGAAGGGTGGTGCCAGAATAGCTTGGCGCCTGAGGCGCCAAGCTATTCTGGCACCACCCTTTAACTATCATACAAAATTTATTTCAAGCAAAGGGTGTATCAGGAAGAAAAAGGGTTAAAGGGCACCATTTAGGTGGCTACGGCAACTTCAATGGTGGCTCTTAATGACAGGTGGTATAAGGGTGGTAAACTCAAAGCAAGTTTTGCTGTACTGTTTAAACTAGGGACAAACTGCATTCCAGCTTGCCTGTGAGACTGTGCAATAGGACTTTCCAAATTTTAATGTACTCAAACAAGCACAGTTAACCCCTACATGACAACAGGTAACTGTAAAAATCTAGCCATTTTTTCACAACAGTTCCTGCAAACATTCCATATTTACCTACTTATCCTTGACACACTACAGGAGATGGATTGACCATGATAATTCAAGGTTAGTGCCAGATCATCACCTATGTACCGATTTCACTCAGGAGAGGGATCGACGGCGCCAAGCTAATCTGGACTACCCTTGAATAATCATGGTCGATCCCTCTCCTGAAATCAGTACATAGGTGATAGGTGACACCTCCAATGCCGCCCTGGGATTAAATCTAATAAATGGGATAATATTATTATTATTACAGTACAATACAATGTCCACTACTCACCTGCACGTTAGCGACACCTCCGTGCATCACTTGCCTCTGTCCCTGTGGCACCACCACCCGATTTCCCGGCGAACCCCCTCCCCGTACTGGCACCATCCCCCGACCTCTGCCTCGGGCAGGAAGCACAGTGCGTATGCTCTCCCCGTCTCCCTGCTGTGACGTCTGGCTTACCACTTGTCTGGGCGAAGTCGGCACCACGGGGTTGGACATCCCACGGCCTCTCGGGACCACACCCCTCCCCCTGGTCATGACCCCGCCCCTGACGGGTGCCACCCCCCTCCCCCTCGCTGCTTGAACGCCGAGCCGAGACTGAACACCGAGCCTAGCTTGAACTCCAACACGAGACTGAACACCTCGGCCACGACCGGCAACACTGACCGTGTTCTGCTGGGGCTGGAAACCATCACCAGAATCGTCCACTACATGTTGTTGCGAATACGGTGGTTGGTGGTGTTGCTGTGGTGGAAACTGCTGATCCTGTTCATAGTGCTGGAACTGCTGCTGCTGTTGTTGTTGGGGAGGTCTCTGCTGATACTGCGCCTCTCTTGCTTCTTGCTGTCTCTGCCCCTCAAGCTGTTGTGGCGGCGGAAATTGTTGCTGTTGCTGGGGATGAAACTGGGGTTGTTGAAACTGTCCTTGTGGTGGTTCTTGATACTGCTGATGTTGGTATTGTGGCTGTTGCTGGTATTGTGGTGGTGGCTGCTCATACTGTTGTTGTTGCATGAGTTGCTCCTGGCGTTCCTGTTCCTGAAACTCATGCTGCAGGTGTTCAAATCGTTCCCGCCTCAAACGGGGATCCTCCTCGACTGGCAACATGTGTTCCATGACTGGAGGCTGCTCGTACTGCCGATGTTCGTACTGCTGGTGTTGTGGTGGCTGAACCCCCTCGTGCATGCTGCCATCAGCACTGTACACATGACCTGCATCTGCATGCACAGGGGGGTTGAACTGCTGGTGGTGTTGTCCAAACGGTTGTCTGGGCTGCTGTTGTGGTTGAAATGGCTGTCTGGGCTGTGCTTGTTGTTGGAACTGCTCCTGGTTGGACGACTGCCTGGCAAGCCCTGGTCTCGACTGGTGGGGACTTACTGGCTGACGCGGCTGCTGGCTAAACTGCGGCTGTTGCTGCGCGATTGGTTGACCTGGCTGGCTCACAACTTGTTGACGCACTGGTCTAACACCCCCAGGCTGGTTTGGAACTCTCGGCTGGAACAGCTGACCAGTATTTAACTGCTGCTGGGGCTGGACTCCCTTCTGTGGTGACCTGCCCTGCACGTGCTGCTGCTGCTGTTGTTGCTGTCGTTGTGGCCCGCCTCTGATGAGGGTGGTGATAGGCTGGGCTCTCTTGATGGGCCTGGGTTGTGGTGCAGACTGTGGGATGCTGGCAGGTGGAGGGGGTTCGTTAGGTTCACCTGCGTCCAAATCCTCCTCTCTATCCGGCTGGCCTTCCACATCCTCCAGCGTCAAACCTGGCCAACAAACAAACAGATGACATCCATAAATCAGACGTAGGTCAACATTTGCATTTTTGAAGCAACTAGCAGGTCTGTCTGGGGTTTTAACCCTTTTAGCCCCATGGGCGCATTTCCCAAAGTTTGGAAGTGTTACTTAACGACTATGTTCCAGTTGCTGGAGGTGGATTGACCATGATAATTCAAGGGTAGTGCCGGATTAGCTTGGCACCTTCAGGCGCCAAGCTTATCTAGTGCTACCCTTGAATTATCATGATCAATCAATCTCCTGCTGTAGGGTGTTGGGGCTAAAACGGTTAATCCACTGTTGTGTCAAACACAAGTAAATTTTAACCCACCTCTGATTTAAACATGTATTTTTCGCTGAAAGATAATTTTTCAAAAAATACTTACTGACGGCATTACTATAAGGAAATACCCCTTAGCTTACCGATTTCAGCCTAAGAAACCTTTGTGTGTTCCTACACAACAAGGGACGCAACCGTAGGGAGCAGTAACCAAGGACCCTGGGTAGTCTTCCTTCCCTCCATAAGATCACGTGAGTAGTGTGATCATGCCATTCTTACTCTTAGAGTAGGGGGCTCTGGATAGAGGTAGTACCTTTGCTGTTCGGCAGCTGCGTCCTACATAGGACGGACGGGCATCACTGGTCCTCATCCATCTCCTTAATCTCTCACGTGCTGGCTCCAAGCGCCACACCCTGGCAAACCACCTCAGCTGGTGGGCTAAACCACGTGAGGGGGTGGTGTTCACATTGCACCACTAGGCGGATGAGCTGTTTCTGACAGCCAACGGCTAGAGGACGGAGGAGATCAGGTTGGATCCAACGGCCAAATGTGGGGGAGTAAACCCTTCAAATCAGGAGTGGAGCCCCGAAGGCAGACAGCTGCCTGTATTCACGCACTGTTCTGGCAGCTCCTGCAGCCAAACTGGTGCCAAACGTATTGCTTTGCATTCCTTTGGATACATCAGCGAGGCCGAGAGGGGGACCTTGACGACTGGGCATCCCAGGATCTCCATACACTTCGCCCAGGCTTGCGCACTGGAGAGGTCCTCCAGTGACTGACCCAGCAAGCGCATACTCCATTGTCTTTCGAGACAGGATGCCAAACTCTTAAGAGTAGTGGATGCAAGCGGGGTAGGTGGGAGGGGCCTTTGAGTAATGCCATCGGTAAGTATTTTTTGAAGAAATCTCTTTTAGAGAAAAATGTATTTTTCTTTAAAATAAATTTTTTCGAAAAATACTTACCGATGGCATTATTGTATGGAATATACCCCTTTACTTACCCGATTTCAGCCTAAGCACCCTTTTGTATACCTACCCAACAAGGGGCGTAAGAGAGAGTGTTACGATTGTGGTTGTGTTGTCCAGTGAGAGCATGCATGTGTTAATCGTAGGAAACGATCCAATATTTATTTGAGCTATCATGGTTATGTATCACATACCTTTTCAGTGAGATTCTTTATCGTTTGTGCATAATAGCGGATTTGGCTTTGTTATGATATGCTAATTTTAGTCTGGAAGCTTATAGAAAAGTCGCACGGAGAAGAGCGGTCCATTTTTATTTTGCGTAGATTAGTTGAGAATGAACCAGAACGTTCGAAACAGTTGCGCTGTCTAGTGACCTCATACATGTGACGTCAAAAGAGTAAGAAACATTTTTTAACACAGTAGCAAAGTTGCTAGTCATAGTTGTTTACTGTGCGCGTGAAATTAGCAGTCATTTTTTTTGTGTTGTGTAAAGTCGTAAAAGGTTTGCCATATTTTTGTGTGATATCATTACATACTGGAATTTGGGGCTGAAATGAGCAGCCGAATTTTTGTAGACAATTTAGGTTATTCTAGAAAGGTCTTTTCATGTAATGTTTACGAGTTTCAGTAACGTGTTCCGTTTTGATTGGTTGTGTTGTGTGAATTCATTAGATTTTTCTGGAAAGTTGTTTTACTATAAAAACTTTGTGCTGGGAAGCACGGGGGTACATTGTCACGCATTGTCAGTTGTAGGGACACACAGTTTATTGTAGGTACGTGGCCCATATAGGGGTGAGAGACGCAGCGTAACGGTGGTGTATGTTGTGTGAGGAACTTTCTGTCGCCAGTGTTGACATTTGCAGAAGAGAAGACATTGTATCAGTGTAGGTGCATTTGGAAATGCATTGTGTGGAGATCGCATCGCTGAATTAGAATATTGTTGGAACCGTTACTCCAGTATTGTCTACATCCTTAACCCTTATCATTCAGAATACACCAATGTGTGAAATAAGTTTGACTAAAATAGTTCAAGGGGAGTGCCAGAATAGCTTGGCATCTCTAGGCACCAAGCTATTCTGGCACCACCCTTGAACTAAAGCCATTGGTCTGTATCTTCATCTGTAAGTACTATAATGTAGCTTGCATATATGGCAGTGTACAAATTTGAAGCTTTTAGCCTCAGTATGATATGGGTTCAGCCACATGTGACAGGTTGCAGCTGAATGAAGTTTATTTAACTCATTCTACCCCAGACACGCCACAGCAAGACATGGATCGACCATGATAGTTTAAAGTGTGATGCCAGAATAGCTTGGCGCCCATAGGCGCCAAGCTATTCTGACATCACCCTTGAACTATCATGGTTGATCTGTGTCCTGCACTGCAATGCAGTCTTAAGAGGACAATGGCAAAATTTGGGGATTTCGGTGTTGGGGTAGGATGAGTTAAAAGAACCTTACGTGCGTGCGTCTGATGTGTTTATCATACTACGACTACGACTCCATCACGTAACATATTGGCACCTCCGACGGGACCTCTTCAGTTGGCTCAGTGGATAGGGTAGCCTGAGAAAACAGCCAGCAGTGAAATGCAGAGATGGCGACATCGGAAATGGAGACATTCCTGAAAACTGGAAAGGAATGTGGACTCGAAGGAGCTCAACTCCTCGAGTTTGTAAAAGAGAGAGAAAAGGAGAGATTAGAGAGAGAAAAGGAAAGACTGGAGAAAGAAGAAAAGAAACGAGAGAGAGAAGAAAAGGAGAAGCTGGAGAGAGAGGAGAGAGAAGAAAATAAACGAGAGAGAGAGAAGAAAACAAGAGACTGGAGAGAGAAAGAGAAAAGAGACTTGAAGAAGAAAAGAGACTGGAGAGAGAAGAAAGAGCCAAAGAGCGTGAAATCAGGAAACTCGAAATTCAACGAGAAGAAGCAGAAAAACAGCGAAGAGAGGCAGAGAAACGAGAAGAAGAGACAGAAGAGGCAGAGAAACAGCGAGAAGAGGCGGAGAGGCAGCGTCAACACAAAATTTATCTAAAGCAGATGGAGATAGAGGCACAGAGCCAGAGGGCTAATGAAGCAACAGCACTAGCCAGCAGAGAGCAAACAGCCCGTGCGCCAAAACTTCCACCTTTCATTGAAAATTCAGATAAGATGGACGCTTACCTAGAGCGAATTGAGCGCTTCGCAAGCAGCAATAACTGGAGACAAGAGACTTGGGCTATCAAACTGAGCGCACTTCTAACTGGCAAAGCGCTTGAATTTTACACCCACTTGCCAAGAGAAGAAGCCGAAGATTATAAGCAGTTGAAAGCCGCCCTGCTGAGACAGTACGACTTTACTGAAGAGGGTTACAGGTGACGATTTCGGAACTGCAAGCCTGAAGATGGAGAAACACCCGGCCTATTCATTGAAAGAATCAGGAGCTACCTGGAGAAATAAATAGAGCTGGCTGGTTTAAACAAAGAGTACCAAGACCTGTGTGACCTCATCATCAACGAACAAGTCTTCAACGCATGTTCTAAGGACCTGGCCGCCCACCTCAGGGAGCAAAAAGACCAGTCCCTAAAGGCCCTGGCCGACTTCGCTCAAAGATACCTTGACGCCCACAACATGAAGTTCGGGCCCAGTAAGCCGCAGCGTGTGTCTACACCAGCAGAGGAAATCCACAATGTCAGAGACACCCCAAAATACAAGCCGACGGAGAACCTGACATGTTTTCTCTGTGGAAAGAAAGGTCACAAGGCGATACGGTGTCCTTCTAAAGATGTTCCCCGAGGCGACATCAGAAGATCCAATCAAGATCCCGGGATAGCAGGCAGAAGCAGTACCACGTCTCAACACAGAGCCGCCGCTGTATTAGCCAATGATGTGACGTCATCCAGTGACTTTGAATCTGAAGAAAGGCGAGCGACACCGGAGCTGATTGAATCTTTCAGAAAGAATGAATGTATCCCAGTAGGAGATGGGGCTACATTTTTACCAGTCTCAAACATCGCGCTGCCTGAGAATGAAGTGCCGAACATGCCGGTGGTGTCAGGATTCGTCGGAAACACACCAGTGAGAGTACTAAGAGATACTGGTTGTAGTGGCATCATCGTGAGAGAGGACCTAGTAACAGAAGACCAGAAGCTACAGGAGTGGACCACCCTCATTTTGGCCGATGGAACTGTGAGGATTATCCCCCTTGCCAATGTCAGTACCTCGTATCTGACAGGAGAGGTGAAGGCGTTGTGCGTGAAGACACCAGTCTACGATCTTATCATCGGAAACATTGACGGTGCCAGAAACGCAGACAATCCAGATCCAGAGTGGAGACCTGAAATATGTGCTGTTACCACAAGAAGTCAAGCAAAGAAGTCACCAGACCATCCCTCTAAAAGTGGCGGACAACACGGAAGCAGCTGTGATGAATAGGGACAGGCTGGTTTAGCTACAAAGAGCTGACCCCACGCTTGACAAGTTCAGAGGTCAGACCGAGCCCGTGACGCGAAAGGGAAAAGAGATAACCTTCGAGACCAGAAGAGATATCCTGTACCGGATATTCGACAGCAATGGAGATAAACCTGTACGTCAAGTAGTAGTCCCTGAACCTTTGAGGATGCAGGTGATGAAATTGGCCCATGATTCCATATTGGGAGGACACTTGGGAATAAACAAGACCCTCGATAGGATCCGAGCCGTCTTCTACTGGCCTGATGTGGGAGGCGACGTCACCCGATTCTGCAGGTCGTGCGACATATGCCAGAAAACAATCTCCAAAGGATAGGTACCCAAGGTTCCTCTAGAGAAAATGCCTTTGATCGATATGCCTTTCAAGCGGGTAGCTGTAGACCTGGTGGGGCCAATATCCCCTCCAAGTGAAGACGGTCATCGCTACCCTGGTGGACTACGCTACACGTTATCCTGAGGCCATACCATTGAAGAAGATCGACACTCCAACAGTGGCAGAGGCGCTCGTTGACATGTTCAGCCGTTTGGGGATTCCTGAGGAGATCTTGGGTGACCTAGGAACTCACTTTGTCTCCGACTACATGGAGGAAATCAACCGGCTATTGAGCATCCGACACCTTACTACCACCCCTTATCACCCCATGTGTAATGGGCTGGTTGAAAAGTTTAATGGAACATTGAAGGCTATGCTAAAGAAACTGTGTGCTGAACAGCCAAGGTTGTGGCATAGATATATCAATGCCTTGCTCTTCGCATACCGTGAAGTTTCTCAGGATTCAACAGGGTTTTCCCCTTTTGAATTACTCTACGGCAGGACTGTAAGGGGACCCATGCACATCCTGAAGGAGCTGTGGACCAAGGATATCGACGCGCCTGAGGTGAAGATCAGTTACCAGTACGTTTTTGACTTGAGAGAGAAGCTGGATGATACCCTCAGGATGGCTCGAGAAGAACTAGGGAAGGCGCAGAACAAGGGGAAGCATTACTATGACCATAAGGCGAAACATCGACGATTCCAGCCAGGTGACCAGGTGTTGGTTCTTCTTCCTACCGACAACAACTCTTGATGCAATGGAAGGGACCCTACAATGTCGACACGGTGGTTGGCATCAACGACTACAGAGTCATGGTCAACAACAAGGTGAAGACTTATCATGCTAATCTGCTGAAGAAGTATATTGAGAGAGGTCGTCAAGACAAAACACAACTGGCCGCATCGGTGCGTCTTGCTGATGACGAAAGACTAGACGACGAGAACCTGTTTGACCTTAACGAACTCCGACACAAGGAGGATGTAGAAGACATCCAGTTCAGTCAGAATCTGACCCAGACTCAACAAGAAGAACTGCGCGTCCTGACTCAAGAGTTCAAGCATTGGTTTACACCTGACCCAGGAACAACGGACACCGTCCAGCACGAGGTTGGTCTGACATCGAGCGAGCCGGATCGCGACGAGCCATGTCGTCTGCTTCACAACACGAGAGAAGGACTGAGGGAGAATGTTGGGGAGATGCCAGACCTGGGAGTCATCAGAGATTCCAGATCGCCAGTGGTCATCGCGAAGAAACCAGAGAGATCCAATTTGGTGTGTATGGACTTCCATTCATTCCGTAAGCCGACAGTGTTCGACCCAGGACCAGGAACTGTGCCCCATGATTTGGTGATGTTCCTGAAACAAACTTTGACATTGATTTTCAGTTTAGTCGGTGGTTCGCAGAACTTTGGAGCGGATTACCTGAGCAGAGCAGTTTAAATGAACATTTCTGTGTCCAGAACAGTTTAAAGAAACATATCAGTGTCCTTGACAGTTTAAAGGGACATGTCTGCAATCGGGACAGTTTAAAGGGACATGTCTTCGCTCAGGACAGTTTAAAGAAACTGTGAAACAATTCTTTTTATTTGATTCTGATGTAAAATTCTTATTATTTGTGATTTTGTGTAGGTTAATACAGCGACAACCGTATTTTGAGATTTGAGAAGATATTTTTGTGAAATTTCATTCTAAAGAGGGGGGTAATGTTACGATTGTGGTTGTGTTGTCCTGTGAGAGCATGCATGTGTTAATCGTAGGAAACGATCCAATATTTATTTGAGCTATCATGGTTACGTATCACGTACCTTTTCATTGAGATTCTTTATCGTTCGTGCATGATAGCGGATTTGGCTTTGTTATATGCTAATTTTAGTCCGGCTTCTAGAAAAGTCGCACGGAGAAGAGCGATCGATTTTTGTTTTGCGTTGATTAGTTGAGAATGAACCAGAATGTTCGAAACAGAGTCGCGCTGTCTAGTTACCTCGTACATGTGACGTCAAAAGAGTAAGAAACATTTTTGTAACACAGTAGCAAAGTTGCTAGTCATAGTTGTTTACTGTGCGCGTGAAATTAGCAGCCATTTCTTTTGTGTTGTGAAAAGTCGTAAAAGGTTTGCCATATTTTTGTGTGATATCATTACATACTGGAATTTGGGGCTGAAATGAGCAGCCAAATTTTTGTAGACAATTTAGGTTATTCTAGAAAGGTCTTTTCATGTAATGTTTACGAGTTTCAGAAACGTGTTCCGTTTTGATTGGTCGTGTTGTGTGAATTCATTAGATTTTTCTGGAAAGTTGTTTTACTATAAAAACTTTGTGCTGGGAAGCGCGGGGATACATTGTCACGCATTGTCAGTTGTAGGGACACACAGTTTATCGTAGGTACGTGGCCCGTATAGGGTGTACATTGTGAGAGACGCAGCGTAACGGTGGTGTATGTTGTGTGAGGAACTTTGTGTCGCCAGTGTTGACATTTGCAGAAGAGAAGACATTGTATCAGTGTAGGTGCATTTGGAAATGCACTGTGTGGAGATCACATCGCTGAATTAAAATATTGTTGGAAACTATTACTCCAGTGTTGTCTACATCCTTAAGCCACGTGTGACGGGTTGCAGCTGAATGAAGTTTATTTAAAAGAACCTTACGTGCATGCGTTTGGTGTGTTTATCATACTATGACTACGACTCCACCACGTAACAGAGAGAGAGAGTTGTAACCAAGTGACCGGGTAGTCTCCCCTCCCTCCATCCGGTCATGCGCCATACCTTACCGCCAGTCGTACACTTTGCGAAGAGGCGGCAAGCGGGGTAGGTGGGAGGGACCTCCGAGTAATGCCATCTGTAAGTATTTAAAAAAAAAAATTATTGTAAAGAAAAATAAATTTGTTTCCTCAAAATCCATTACCAATGGCATTACTGTATGGAATGAATGGCGAGAAGGAGGAGGGTGCCACCCCCATACCCGTCACGGCTGTAAGCTGAGCATCGAGGGGCAACCTCCCGACGATTTCAGCAAAGGGTTACCTTAAGGCGCCAGCGGCGCATGGAGGGAGTGTTGCGCTGCCGAGAGATCTCCAACAAGGGCCAGGTTGTCCCGCTGGCTGGAGAGATCCCGGAGATAGAAGCAGGCGAAGGTGGACTCTGATCTTCAACCGACCGCCGCGACAATTTCTCTGAATGCGCAGTTGCGGTGGAACGCAACGCTGGCGGCAACCACTCTAACTTCATGAGCCCGCATCCGCATAGTCTTGGCCACCTTTGGGGACAGATCATTGTAAGCGGAACGAATAATGCAACGCAACCAAGACGATTATCGTCTGGGTGGAAATATCGGCCCGGCCTGGGGCCAAGGGCAGGAAGAGGCGGGAGCGACCTCTTCTCCAGGGTTTCACCTGCGCAGGTAGACTTTTAGTGATCGGACCGGGTCCAGCAGTCGTGATGTCTGGGACCGGTCAAATCCTGTAAGAGGTCGAAGACTCTAGGCCTGGGGCGCGGCCGAGGGGAGTCTGTTCTTGGCCAATAAAGAGGGGTTGGTCAGAAGCTGAACTGAACCGTCCATTCTGAACTGCAAGCAGACCGGGTCAACAGACAGGGCATGCAGTTCACTGACTCTGGCAGCTGTGGCGCGGGCCAGAAGGAAGCAGGTCTTTCTAGTCACGTCCGCCAGACTGGCACGACGCAGAGGCTCGAAGCGACTGGAGTTCAGCCATGTCAGGACCCAAGGAAGATCCCAGCGCGGAACGAGGGAACGAGTGACTGGCCGTTGGAGGTCGAAATGAGACATCAAGTCTGAGAGGTCTTTACACGCTCCAGTGACGATAGGTGTCCGCCACCATGGTGAGATAACCACGAATGGTAATCGGTGCCAAGTTCTGTTCATGAAACAGCCACAAGAAGAACTTGGCGAGCTGTGGAGTCGTCAGTGCCGAGGGGTCCAGACGTCTGATCTGATATCGCACCAGGCCCGAAGGACGCTCCATTTCCTTTCGTACACGCGGAGGGTGGACTCTCTGCGGGCTGAAGCGACCGCCTCCACTGCAGCATCTGATAAACCTCGGTTTGCGAGGGCCTGCCTGACAACCGCCAGGCGTGAAGCAGCAGTCTCTCCGGACAGGGGTGGAAGAGGTTCTGTCGAGGCTGCTTCAGCATCATCGGAGGCGTGGAAAGCCGAAGAGGTGGTTCGGTAGTGAGACTTAGAAGGTCGGTTGTCGACGTCCTGTTCCAACTGAACGGAGCGACGAGCAGTAGGACTGTGTTGCATCCCCGAAGCTTGAGTAGAATCTTGGGTACAAGAACTGAGCGAGGGTACGCGTAGGTTACACAAGGCCCTCCCAGCAAATCGCCAATGCATCCACTGCCCAGGTGAGAGGGTCCGGAATGGGGGAGACAAAGAGCGGGAGCTGCTTGTTCCATCTGGTCACGAATAAGTCTATCATGGGGGTCTCCCAATGAGCGTAGATCATGCGGAAGATGTACGGCTGCAGAGACCACTCAGTGTGGAGAAGTTGTCCCCGTCTCGAGAGGGAGTCCGCGAGAATGTTCAGGTGTCCCGGGATGTGACGCGCTCGGAGTGACATGCCACGATCTCTGCACCAGAGCAAGATCTGGTAGAGCAGCATGCAGAGGGTCGGCGACCGAGTGCCACCTTGTTTCTGGATGTAGGCCACGACCGTCGCATTGTCGGATAAGATCAGGACCTCCTGTTCCCGAAGCCGAGCTTCCCAAGGGATGAGGGCTAACCACACCGCTTTCAACTCCAACCAGTTGATATGTCGGTCTCGAAGGTCCGCCGTCCACAGGCCCGATATGGTGCTGAATTCTGGCAGAAAATGGGCCCCCCAGCCCTGGCGACTCGCATCTGAACAAATGGAGAATGATGGGGGAGGGGTAGAGAGAGGGACTCCCGTCGCCAACCAGGAGCGGTCCGACCAACGGAGTAGGTAAGGTCCGATCAGTAACGAGACCAGAACCGGGGCTGAGATATCTCCTGAAGAGGGCCGCGAGTGGAGCCGGAGATGAAGCTGCAGCGGTCGAGCGTAAAGCCTGCCCAGTGGTAACAAGTCCGCCGCCGCGCTGATGAGGCCTAGAAACTGGAGCCAAGTCCTGGCCGGAAGCGTCTCTGCAAAGTAAACTTGCTGCGCCATGGCCGACAGTTTTAAAATTTGAGGCTCCGGGAGACTAACTCTGTTGAGGTCGGTCAAGAACTCCACTCTTAAGTTGATGAAGTGACGCGAAGGGACCAGGTCCGACTTGCTGTCGTTGAGGAAGAATCTGAGACATTGAAGTAGAGCTAGAGGCGCGTCTCTGTCTGCCGCCAGCGCGACCGAGTCCTGGTTCTTGAGGAGCAGATCGAGATAGTTGGACGTCGGGATCGAGGAATCCTGCCTGGCCATTGCGACGACCGCATCCATAATCCGAGTAAAAACCCACGGGCTGAGGTTGAGACCGAAGGGGAGAGCCCAAAACTGGTAGACGACGCTGGCGAAGGCAAAGCGAAGGTAACGACGTGAAGCGGGGTGCATGGGAACATGAAAGTACGCGTCGGAGAGGTCGACGTTGCTACCCTGTCCGGCAGGGTCCAGCAGTGCCTGTCCAAGGAAAGTCTTGAGGGCCTGAGCAGAGAGCGAAGGGCCTGGGAAAACCAAGAGGAATGATGAGTGCGGTGCCATTCCGCAAGACCGGAAAGAAAATCCCATAGCGCTAGCCTGCGCTCTTGCTCGCTGGACAAGAGAGGGGCGCCGTTTCCTTCCTGAGTTCGCCGAGTTCGGAACAAAACTGCACCGCGGAGGGGACCTCGTGAGGTGTCGTGAGTCTCCGCAGGTCTCCATGAAAACTTCCCTGCAAACTAGGGGAATGGCTCCAAGTGGCCTGACTCTGACGAGTGCGAGAGCTATTCCTCGAATGTCTGGAGGGCCTGGCTGCCCCGGAGGGTGGAGACCAACGAGAAGGTGACGGACTTTAGCTGTCACTCCGTCTGTGCCGTCTCGAGCGAGCCTTAGCGCTAGGTGAGCTCCGCCGCATGCTGGAAGAGGCTGCAGTGCACTGTTGACTTCTTTCCCTCGCCTGAGCTCTCCTCGGTGAGCTCCGAGTCTCGTTCATCCCTCCTGGAGGACCAGACGAGACGGGCGGTAAAGTCTCCGTCATCCCTGCAGCAGGACCATGCTAGACTGTGCAGACTCTCCCGGCCATCGCTATGTGAGGGCCAACTGGGATAGAGTCCAGCACCCGGCGAGACCAAGGTCCAACGATATCCGACGTCGCTCGTCTGAGAGGAGCTTTGGGGCTTGGCAGAGCGGGGGTTGCCGGGGGGTCTCGCACCGACCGGTCTCTTGCCAATGGCCTGGTAGCGTCTCTGGTCCTAGCCACAGGCCGTCCCCGCCGATAGAACTAGGTTGTCCCAGGCGCCCACACGCAGGCGGAATACTAGGCCAAATGTGCTAAAAATTGCACAAATTTGATCATCACTTTCACTAAATAAACATCATTTTTTGTTTCTGATTTTAATATGAAAATGAAGATAAAATATTTCTCTTTCAATCTATGTGTGTTTAATAGTTAAATAAGTTCGGAATTAGTTGTAATAAATCGTGGAAATGTGTAGGGGTTTACTCCATTGTTGCCGTGGCGAGGCCTTCCGCGCAGTGCGCAGCTAAAGGCAGCGTTTTACACACTCTGGTTTTTCCCGCCGCGGATTTCCGAGACAAAGGACACACACTAAAAATAACCTCATGATCAAAGTAGAGTTGTTTGCCGATCTGCCGATATAATTTTCGTATCAATATTTGCTGAAATTCTGGTCAAAATCAGACAATGAAAACTTTTTTTGACTTCAAGTGGCCGTATCTGCCATATTTTTCATCCGTTTTTGACCAGTAAACACGGGTATTAAAGCTCAATTTACGCTCTTTCCAGTGATACCAAAATCAGCATGATAGCTTTTCTGTAGGAATTTCGCCATGCGATCCAAGTGGGGCAACCCCACACCGCCTGCGGCGACTTGCTAGAGGCAAAGTGAACTCGCGAGCCTAGCGATGACTCAGACTCGGCAGATACAAATTTCATCTCCTACGAAATGTCTTCCACCATATCTCGGTGAGTAATGCTTAAATTATATATGTTTTGATTAGTAATGCGAGTTTTGTGATTTTTTTTCTATATTATCATTATGTATAGATGTGTGGAAAGAACAGCCGACTCTATTGTTGCTCTAGCTAACCTACGTTAGGATAACGTGGTCAGCTGATCGATCTTTTCTGAAGTCGCTTTTCTGACTTGCAGTGTTAAATAATACATATTTAATGGTTATTAGTGTTAATAGGCGTTTAAGTTTAGATGGTAGAGCTAAAGCACAAAATCTAAACAAAATATGAGGCAGGTGTGAGTGGCCGAAAAACCGGAAGTGGCTTCTCGGAGATTTTTTCCGATCAACGGCGATTCACTCTTTGCTATTTTGCTTTGCTATTTTTACGATGTTAGTGCTGACTGTGATATAACTGATCAGAATTGTATAGGATAACTTTGTAAAATAGTTTATTTATGGCATATTTACACAGTAGCAGTGCTGTAGGTTAAGTGTACACGGCACAGTATACTGTTCAACTTTAAGAATTTAAGATGTAATATAGTTAGACAAGTCTGTTTATGTATAGACAAATCACTGTTGTTAATAGTAGTGGCACTGACAGTAATGTCAATAAGAATAATTCATATTTATATAAAGTTCACAACAAGTTCAGGCTGTGATCATGTGATAATATAATGTTTTATTAATTGGACTATGAGTATGACTATGGAAGGCTGAAATTCTCAGGGTGCTTTTTTCTTTAATTCTTCTTCATCTTCTTCGTCGAACACTCTTTACTTTCTTTAATTCCAGAGGATGAGACATATCATCTGCTGATGAAGTATGTTACTGCAGAAGGTAGAGACTGCTGGTGCAAGTTACCAAGCGTGCAGTGCACCAACCGCCTTGTTTTGCAGCTTGGTCTTCTTCGGGACACCACTGGCAAGACTTGAGAGAGAATTTACAGTTTTGCACAGCAAGCACTAAACATGAAAGTTGGTAAGGATCTTCCTACACTTACCCATGAAGAAATCAGCCTGCGGAAGAAGCTACACAGTACGCCAGTGTCAGAGTGGCAAGTTTTCTGTCGTGATCATAAGAAAATTCCAGCCGACTCAAAAATATTAACGGATTCAGAAGTGCAGTTTTCTGTGATAACTTTTTTTGCAATTTGCCAGATTTTTTGTTATGCTACTTCATTATTTTTATAAACATAGTTATCTTTGTAATCAAAAGATTGTTAGGCAACTCGTCTGATCTGAATCAGGTTATGGCTAGGAATGCAAACAAAATTTTGTTTTGCATAGACATGAAACTTTTTTTTTAAGATGTGTGTGCTTGTGACTGTGAGCTAGCGACTGTTGCCTTGTCATAATTTAATATATTTGCATTTGAAATTTTCAGTTTCTGGTCTTGATTTTTTGTTTTGATGTGATGATTTATATTTCTAAATTCTATATCAGATTTTCATATTTCACTTTTTTTTCAGTGTGCTTTCAAAATGACACATTTCAGGTATTGCAATTGCATTGTACAGTATTATTTTTTGCGTTTCTTCACCAAGATCTTGAGTATTCATTTTACATGTTGGCATGAGATTTGCGTGAATCCACAGGCAAGGTAATGATTTTGAAATTTAGTATTACCTTTTATTCATATTCTTTCCTCATTTAAGATTGTCAAGATTTTATTATTCATCTAAATCATTATTTGCATTGTAGTTTTGCACTGGCCAGATTCTGACCTTTATTTTGATATGTGAACAATATGTATATGTGTCATAGTTCTTGAGATCTGCAGATTTTACTGTCACATGCTTTCAGTTTTTGTATTTTTCTGATAGTTTTTTTTTAAATATAAATTATTCAGCTAAACCATTACTTGCATTGCATTTGTAAAATTTTGGCCTTTCTTTTGATATGTGAACCATTTCTGTGTGTCCAATAGTTCTCGAGATAAAAAGATTTGACTTGCACCTGACTTTGTGTTGCACTCTGTTCATTTTTTTACTGTTGCAAACTGGCATGGTTTAGATACTTTGAACCTTCATAATAGACATATATTAGCCTTGAGTATACCCAAAAAACATAGGCATGCATAGTGCAGTGTTTTATGTGATATGCTGGATTTCCAGGCTAATATTTACATTAGACGATGAATGGTGGAGACCCCAAAGTGGGTGTTTGCGCAGTTTAACAAGGAAAAATGTGACTCGCAAGAGCACATTCAGGTTCACGTTATTCATACATTATTGTGGAGAAGGAGGTTCAGTTAGTATTATATTCATCTAAGTAGTAGTCTGCACTGTTTAAACACTGTAAGCAGTGTTGGCTGACAAAACTGTGTTATTGCTGAGGCCTCAAACATGGACTTTTCTTAAATTTGACCCGAAACGACAGAATGACACAATTTTCAAATCACTGTAACTCAGAAACCGTTTAAGATATCTCCACAAAATTTTGCATGCAAGCTCATCTTGATGTTTACTTTCAGAAAACTGTAAAAAATTGTATTGTCATTTGAATCTAAAAAAATTACTGGGACAACCTAATAGAACTCCCACACCACAGTTGGGACCACTTTCACTCCTTCCACGAGGCGCACTCTTCACAGGTACAAGTAGAAGAGCAGCTGGAGCAAAGAAGACACAGCTCATGCGAGTCCGTTGGCCATCGGAAGCCCTTACAGTTCCTACAAGTGCGTTAACTGCAAACTGCAACATAAAGCACTTATGCCATGAATGCAAACGCACAGGGCCACTAACGACCGGTCCCACGAAACAAATCACCACACTAACCGTGGGCTAAGTCTGGTCGAGTCCTCGAAATTCGTCACTTTCACTGGGGTATGCTGACGCCACCGTAAATCAAGACGGCCCCTGTAGGCATAACCCGTGGCCTTACCTCGCCATCTTCTTAGCCCTTTTCTAGTTGAAACTTGAACGTAGTGAAGCCGTAGAACGTCATCCAAAACAAAGTGGGAAGGCTGAAGCTAGTGAAACGTTCTCACGAAAGCTAAGGGTAAGACTGGCGTGATCACACTGCTCACATGATCTTATGGAGGGAAGGGAGAGTACCAAAGGTCATTGGTTACAGCTCCCTATGGTTGCGTCCCTTGTTGTGTAGGAACACACAAAGGGTTCTTAGGCTGAAATCGGTAAGCTAAGGGGTATTTTCTGCTGAATTAATTGTACGCTGGTTTGTAGTTTTTAGTTTGTGGTTTGCAGTTTCATATGGCTCTAGGCCATACGGTCAAACGGCCCACAGCCACATGATAACAAGTCAAAGAGCAACACGTGGAGATCAAAACATGAAGCAAACTGACTACACTACAACCATTTGGAAACTCCATGATGCGTCAAACAAAACACACTTCACAAATTAGGAGAAGTTATTCTGACCTTTTTTTTTTTTTTTAGCCTCCTCAGAATAAACTTACTCCCATCAGAAAACCAACAGTATTTTCTCAGAATATGGCAGATCCAGACTATTCCTCTCACGCCTGCCACTTCTAGATATCCCATCAACCTTTCCTTGCCGAAAAAATGCTGACACCACACAGCTGCAAGTGACAAAAAAACTCATGAGGTTCCTTGCCTCTGGCTGACCCTAGTCACTTGCCTGTTGCTTGGATTGATAGGATTCGTGGGTTTGCATTTGCCCCATTTTGGAAAATGTCGGTGAAGGGGTTAAGCTAAGTTCAACATCAATTAACCCATTGAGCCCTGACTGAACACAACAGGTGATGGATGAACCATAAGCTAATCTGGCACTACCCTTGAATTACCATGGTCAATTCATCGCCTGCTGCTGATCCATAGTTGTTAGGCGACTCCTTCAACATTTTGAAAATACGGCCTTGGGGTTAAATGGGTTAACCCTTTTGTGCAAAAAGGGACAGGTAATGCTTACAGTACCAGTGGCTGCATGCACAAGAGGGTTAACCATTTTAGCTATTTTAGTCTCCTATCTCAAATTCTGGAGGTGTTGCCTAGTGACTATCTACCCCAGTTGTAGGAGATGGATTGATCATAATTCAAGGGTAGTGCCAGATGAGCTTGGTGCCTTCCGGCGCCAAGCTCATCTGGCACTACCCTTGAATTATCACGATCAACCCATCTCCCGCTGCAGGGTCCTGGGGCTAAATGGGTCCAACGTATATAAAGCGGTACGTATAAAGCGGTAAGTGCACAAATGCCCACCTTGTTCGGCCAGTTTCTTCTCTAGTTCCTGCCTGCGAAGCGCGGCTTGCCTGCGTCGGTTGGCTTCCTTGCGCTGGCGAATCAACTCACGCAGCTGTTTCTGTTTCTCCAGTCCCTTCTTCAGATCCTCGTCCATAGGCTCCTCCTCCTGGGACAGTGACGAAATAATAGTAATAGAAATAACACGAATTAACAATAATCACGTGGTGTTCACATATACAGCATTTTCCAAACAAGAATGTGCTTAACCCTTTTCTTTAGCCCCGGGACCCTAAAGGCGCCAAGCTCATCTGGTGCTACCCTTGAACTATCATGATCAATCCATCTCCTACAACTGGTACATAGTGATTGGGCAACACCCCCAAAATTTGAGAAATGGGACCTTGGGCCGAAAAGGGTTAAAGCACCCCCCCTCCCTCCCTCCCCCCCCCCCCCAAAAAAAAAAAAAAAAAAAAAAAAAAAAAAAAGAAAAGAAAAAAAACCAACTCCCATTCCCAAACAAGACGAGGATTTCATCCCAAAGACTACCGTATTGTTTGGAGCTCAGATGTGTTTATCTTTCAGGAACATTCAGAGTTGTTCATATTTTTAAGCTTATAATGCTGATCCATTTCCCTCCTCTCTAAGCCAACCTCTGATCAACACACATGTCGGCGCACACAAATAAAGCCAGGGACGCCATTAGTGCGCTCTGTGGGCTCATGTAGCGACAGGAATCCATCTCCTTCTACTCTAACCCACCCTCTGATCCACACACCGGCACACAGAAATAAAGATGGACACACGGCGATTCCTGCCATTCGTAAGCTCTGTGGTCTGGCGTAGCATAGCTATTCTAAAGAAGAAGAATCGCACGAGCAGCAAAATGACGTCACTTCAAGCTTCACGTTATGGCATCATTCGCCCCACAACGCCGTGTTCATAGTGACGACTCAATGTTATACATCATCATCGCAGTACTAACATTTGACGTATCAAAGGATCAACTTTGCAATTTTCTTGCTGCTTTTCATGACTAGAGCTTACAGGTCACAATTTGACCTAATCCTACCCCAGGGCTGGGACAAATAGCAGGCTTATGCAAACACTGTTTATGAAAAATCACGCACGTATTAATGAGAAGATTGTTTTTTTCGTAAAAGAAAAATTGAAGTTATATTAGCTATTTTACAAATGACTCGAAAAAGTGGTGCAGAAAACTGATTTTCACACCTAGGGCATACAGGTCACAATTGACCTAACCATACCCAACAGCCAAGACAAACTGCAGGCTTATGTAAATATCGTATACGAAAAATCATGCGATTTTTAATGAGAAGATTGGGGTTTTTTTCATAAAAAAGATTCAATTGTTTTAAGATTAACCCATATAATTCGTGAAATTAATCCCAAAAATGTGAATTTTTTTATTTTTAAATATTTAATTATCACTCAAAAGGTTCTACAAGTACAATGCTGGTTAACGAACTCATTCAATATGTCCCTTTTATCTAGCTATATGCAAAATATCTAGTAAAAATTAGAAAAATTACAGACTCCAGTGTGGATCAACCAGTTTTTGTGAAACGGACATTTTCTCGCCAATAAGCATCTTAATCAAAACATCCAAAAAAAGGTCCCGAGATAATTCTTTTAGGGACAATATCTTAAAATTTCAAGCTTGTCCGTCCTCAAACGCGGGCTCTAGTCCCTGTCTCACACACACACTGCGCTTTGGCACCAAAAAGACATTCTCTAGCAAGGTTTGCATAGCTAGACGTGACCGTCATTTTATCTTGTTACTTCTTTGCCAGAATTTCAGTCCCGCATGCCAAAAACGTCATGTGCATGCTCCGGAATGCGCTCCAACCAGCCCCATTTCAAAATCTACCGTATTTTTAAAACACGGTAGACAAAAAACACAGCGATTTCAAAGGTAAAAGAAAACAAAAGTAAAAAAACAGGGCAATAATATATATACATATATACACACACACATATATATAGTGATGATGATCATCATGACAAAGAAAATAATATAATAATAATAATAATAATAAAGAAAGTGCATTGTATAGATGATTTCCCCATTTTCCAAATTTAGGGTAGGCACCAAAATAATGTGAGTCAATGAATCGCAAATTGGCTCACATGAACATAACATGCATTCACTCACTGAATACAAACACAGCACAGTAAAACCAAGTCATGCAAACAACGATTTCAGCCCACAGAAGTCACTGGAAATGTTGACAGGAAGCAAATCTGTGACTTGGGTGCTGGTCTGTGATTTTGGACCTTACGGCTGTCAAGCGGTAAGGTCCAGAATCACAGACCGGCACACATTTCATCGAGTATCATCAGCCTCGTTGCCTCACCTCTTGAGTGGGTTCCTGCGCCCTGGACATCTTAGTGGGTGAAATGCTGCCCGAGGCATCCGTGGACCTGCGTTTCAGAGGCACAATAGGCACCACTGTAATGTTTTTGTTGTGCGACACCACCTTGGCTTGCTGGGTCAGCTTCCTGAAATGGCCATTTCTTAAGGTTACTAAAACCTGTGCACCACAGAGACTCAAAACTCCAAAGAACCCATGTGTCCGCACCCCTCTCAGGAAGAGTCTAATATGTTTGACAGTGGGGATGGACACGGCTGTGAAGAAGAACCGGTAAGCATGTTTCTTTTATCTCCCTAGTCCCTAAACACTGTCTGGCCTAGATGGGTGTGGTATGGCACTCCAAACAATGTACATGTTATGTCCCCTCACCACAGTTGCAGATAACAGTGATATTTATCTTTGTCCGAGACCCACACCCACCCCTTCCCCCCTCCCCTTCACCTCCATCCCACCACCATTTTCAGCCCTCTTAGGGAGATTCTAATATGGAACGAATGATGAATATAGGGTCGGACGGCAATGAGCTCTTGTTTCATAAATACACATAAATAGCTGCAGAAGCAATCACACAAAAAATCGAATAATTCTGAATGTGACTGGACTTGGACTATATACCAAACGCAGTCACAGTCTGTGAAGAGCAGTGACTGCGGCAATTAGCCCTGTCATGACCCCGAGGCACTGCCAGGCATCACAGTCTGTGAAGAGCAGCAACTCTGCGGCAATTAGCCCTGTCATGACCCCAAGGCACTGCCAAGCATCACAGTCTGTGAAGAGCAGCGACTGTGGCAATTAGCCATCATGATCTCGAGGCACTGCCAAGCATCACAGTCTGTGAAGAGCAGTGACTGCGGCAATTAGCCCTGTCATGACCTCGAGGCACTGCCAAGCATCAGTCTGTGATGAGCAGCGACTGCGGCAATTAGCCCTATCATGACCCCGAGGCACTGCCAAGCATCACAGTCTGTGAAGAGCAGCGACTGCAGCAAATTAGCCCTGTCATGACCCCGAGGCACTGCCAAGCATCACACTCTGTGAAGAGCAGCGACTGCAGTAATTAGCCCTGTCATGACCCCAAGGCACTGCCAAGCATCTCAAGTCTGTGAAGAGCAGCGACTGCGGCAATTAGCCCTGTCATGACTGCGAGGCACTGCCAAGCATCACAGTCTGTGAAGAGCAGCAACTGCGGCAATTAGCCCTGTCATGACCCCGAGGCACTGCCAGGCATCACACTCTGTGAAGAGCAGCAACTCTGTGGCAATTAGCCCTGTCATGACCCCAAGGCACTGTCAGGCATCACACTCTGTGAAGAGCAGCAACTCTGTGGCAATTAGCCCTGTCATGACCCTGAGGCACTGCCAGTGAAAAAGTGCGCACACAAAGACCTGGATCGTGATCAACATGTCAAAAGGACTTCGCATTTTACTTTTTCTACTTCCTCAGAACGCTTTCAAATGGGGCAGCTTGCACTCCATCACAAATCAAGCCGAGATTAAAAAATCCTCAAGGCTTACCCAGAGCTATGCCTCCAGTGATCAAAGGACAAAAAAACAACAACTGAACATTATAATGTAAATCCCCAATAAGCGAAAGATCCTCAGTCGACGTTAGCCCAAGGGTCTTTTGCTTATTGGGGATTTACACCATCATGTTCAGTTTTAACAAAACTTTCACGTCGCCGGTGAATGTCAATCCTGCCAATAGACTGTGATTGAAAACCAATGACTTACCTGGCCACAACCACTGCCTGCGGCTTCTGTAATGGTCGGCGTTGTCCCCGCACAGCAAATGGCCTCTCCTGTTGCTGTGGCTGTTGCTGAAGATGCTGCGGCTGTTGATGTTGATGATGTTGTTGTTGAAACATGCCTGGGGGAGGGGATGTGAGGCGGGGGGACAGCTGGTGCTGCAGCTGGTGTGGGGGGTGGTTGTCAAAAGGTGGTGAGAACTGCGACTGCCACAGAAATAAAGGAAAATCAGTCTTTGAGACGTCTGCTTTCAAGAGGTTCAAGTGGAAAAAAGTATGTTCACAATTTTAGCACCTTCACTGAAGTGATAATAAAGATCAGCAACAGGGCAATTCAGTGTGCAAAAAAGTCAACACTGGCCATCATTGGCCTGCGCACTGCTTGGCAAAAGATAAACATTGGCTGACTTTGGCTACAGTTGGCCGGGCATCAACATCCTGCGCTGTGCAAAAAAGGTCAACACTGGCTGACATCCGCCATTGTTGGCCTGCACACTTCTGTGCGTGGGCCAATGGCAGCCGATGTCAGAACCATAACCGTTCACACACTGGGATGTTAGTGGTCGCAAGACGCCATCATGAAATGTTCAGCATACATCTGATGACCAGTGTGGACGCTCAACATGACTATCTCAGCCCTACCACCATGATGTACTATGATGTGCTGTTTAAAACCTGAGCTGATTTTTCGTTGGCAATATGGTTGGCAAAGAAATTCTCTCTGAGAAAGCTAGCAAATACCAGATTCCCAGTGGACAGGAGATTGTTTGGGGAAGAAGTAGAAACTAGGAAGCCCTGTGAAATGTCTGCTGTACCTGATGCTGGCCATGGAATTCATGTGGCGATATCAGGTGGTCGGGGGGTGGGCCCATGCCAGCTTGTGAGTGTGGTGGCCCGATCATCAAGCCTTGCCCTACAGGCAGACGCTGGATCAAACCTGAACAAAGTCAAAATACTACTACAAACCTGACGCAGGCAGACAAACTTTTCATCGGGGTGTGCTTATATTTGAAACCTGTTATAAATGCAGTAATTCTTTAACCTTTTCAGCGCCAACACTCTACAGCAGAAGATTGATTGACCATGATAATTCAAGGGTAGTGCCAGATTAGCTTGGCGCCTGAAGGCGCCAAGCTAATCTTGCACTACCCTTGAATTATCATGGTCAATCCACCTCCTGCAACTGGTACATAGTCGTTAAGTAACACTTCCAAAATTCGGGAAATGCGCCCAAGGCGCTAAAAGGGTTAGAAAAAAAAAAATGCGTTGAGGAGCACTAAGAACTCACTGTTACATCATCATAATTGGAGTCAACTGTATTTACATAATCACCATCATCAAAACACCTACATAGAGAAACCTCCTGGATAATACCCCCCCCCCCCCCCCCCCCCCCTCATGCCTTGCCCTACAGGCAGACGCTGGATCAAACCTGAACAAAGTCAAAATACTACTACAAACCTGACGCAGGCAGACAAACTTTTCATCGGGGTGTGCTTATATTTGAAACCTGTTATAAATGCAGTAATTCTTTAACCTTTTCAGCGCCAACACCCTACAGCAGAAGATTGATTGACCATGATAATTCAAGGGTAGTGCCAGATTAGCTTGGTGCCTGAAGGCGCCAAGCTAATCTTGCACTACCCTTGAATTATCATTGTCAATCCACCTCCTGCAACTGGTACATAGTCGTTAAGTAACACTTCCAAAATTCGGGAAATGCGCCCAAGGCGCTAAAAGGGTTAGAAAAAAAAAATGCGTTGAGGAGCACTAAGAACTCACTGTTACATCATCATAATTGGAGTCAACTGTATTTACATAATCACCATCATCAAAACACCTACATAGAGAAACCTCTTGGATAATACCCCCCCCCCCCCCCCTCCCCCCTGCAAATAAAAAGTCCCTTCCCCTAGAAAAAATAACCTGAGTCCTGCAGTGAACGTCCAGAAGTGAATTTGACTGACCTTGTTGCTGTGGAGGTCCGAACCCTGGCTGAGGTTGCTGAGGAACAGGCATGCGGCCCTGCTGGTGTGGGGGGCCCTGTTGGGGAGGTCCACGTGGGGCTCCTGGCTGTATCATGCGGGGCCCCTGAGGGGGGAAACCTGCACAAACAGTACACATCTGAAAGCAGTCTATGCAAACAGAACTGAATTGAGAATTTTTACTGTCCATTATACGTTAATACATAGGTGACAGTGTGAAAAACGTTAATGACCGAGAACAGTCCATGTACTAAACTATGCCTCACAACCCATGGCCAGCAAGAGACATCAATTCTCATGAGCCCCTACGTTTGCTCCAGTACAGTACTGCGGATGCAAGGGCTCATGAGAATGGACGCCTCTTGCAGATGGAACAGTCTGGCTGAACAACTGTTATTTTTTAACCAAAAAGAAGAAATTCAACTTTTGGGGATTTTGAAAAAGCTGAATAAGCCTTCCGGACTGCGCATGATTCTCATCAACCCAAACATCAAAACCCTCCAGACTGTCACCCACATTAATAAAATGGAATCATGTGCTAATGGATTAACCATGGTGGTTCAATGGAATGCCTGATTAACTCCTCTTGCCCTCACAGATTTTCTTCCTAAAACCACTGCAAAAGCATGTCACCATTGATGTTGATGACTTTACAAAAGGACTTCACTGGACAGCTGAACTTATGTCCTACCTTGTGGGTGACCAAATGGTTGACCAGGCCGCGGCTGACCTCCCATGACCTGTCCACCTGGGTGAAACGGGAGGCCGCCTTCAGACATCTGCACAGAAAATATGCACAATGAAATCACTCATGCAAACCCGCAAATTTGTCCCGCCCTCCCTTCAAAACACATCCATGTCCAAATTTGTACAGCTGTCTCCTGATACAACTCATGCAACAGACTGATCATAACCCAAGGACGGTGCCAAAGTAGGTAAAAAGTCCAAATTTGGGAGTTGTCCTCTGATGACCATCGTCAAGAGACAGATCACAGCCATAACAGTTTAACCATTTTCAGTCGCAGGCAATGGGCCGTCCATGATAATTCAACTTACTTACTTACTTACGCCTGTCACCCCTACCCGGGTATAGGCCGTCGACGAGAGACCTCCAGCAACTCCTGTCCTGTGCTTCTCCTTCGATTCTGCTCCAGGTGGTTCCCAGTCTCTTGATGTCTGCTTGGAGGTCTCGACGCCAGATGATAATTCAAGGGTAGTGCCAAATTAGCGTGGCGCATGATGGCATCAAGCTAATCTGGCACTACCCTCGAATTATTCTGGTCGATCCATCTCCTGATGTAATGTGTTAGGGCTAGATAGGTGAAGGGTGGTGCAAAAATAGCGTGGTGCCTGGACCATGACAGTTTAAACTAAAACTGTCATGGTTGATCAAAATCTTGCAATACTTCAGGGCTGTATCTATCCCTCACCAGTGCCTGCGAAGGGATACCAGGACCAGGAGGATGTTGCAACAAACCCCCTGACATCGGCATTGATGACTGCACCATCAGCGGTTGAGGCTGTTCATGGCGGACATGGGGCATGGCCTGCGGTGGGCCCGCCCAGCTGGTGGAGGCAGAGACCGGCACCGGACCACGGAAATTTGGGTTGATGAGAATCTTGCGCGGCTGACGCACTTGCTGTTGCTGCTGCTGCTGCTGCATGAGTTGCAGCCGTTCGTGCTGTAGTTGCTGTAGTCGTGGTGTCAGAAGGGTAGGGACTTGAGGGGGCTGCATCATGGGGGAGGCCATCAGAGGCCGAGGACCCAGAGGACTGCCTGGCATCCTGTAAACACGAAATCACAACTTTCACTTCTGGGCATGCTGTTCACACACAATTACAACTTTCAATTTGATTTGAGAATTAACAAGATGGGATGAACCATAACTCACAAAGTCCCTTCTATATGAGAGCTGTCTTCATTGTCAAGGGTCTCTACCTTTTGTCTGTAAAGTTTAACTTGATTCTGATGTTGAAATATCTCCTTTTGAAAAAGCCTCGCAGATGTACCAATGCGTCATAGTGAACTCTATAAGGATTGCGCGCAGTGCATACCTGTCATTGGTTTGTCAAACGTCATTTGTCATGACGTATTTTTTGGTTTTTACGTAATTTTATATTTAACGTGATGTGAGTTTCGCTTTCGCTCCAAGACTTGGGAAAATGGTGACAAAACTAGAATTTCAGTCTTGCTATAATTTGAGTGAAGTCTGGTTGACTTTACCTAGCTACATGCTATACTAAGTACACCTGCATGCTCTTCTGAAAGCGCGTAGACATGTGTGTATGCGTCTGCCCGCATGCGCGTGCACCAAACATCCTCAAGAGGCATAGATGTTCATGCACCCGAGAATCTATGCCTCTTGGAGATGCACGCATATGTGAAAGAGAGAGCGAGTGAGCGAGAGAGAGAATTCCGTCATATTTAGAGTATGTCTGCGTGTTGACAGAGTTGCTTCTTTTACGTCACCGCCACTGTCTGACTTTATCCAGATGGCAAGGTTTTTTACTGTTTTAATTTTTTTCTGAAAATAATAAATTTTTACTGTAGAAGTTGAAAGGGTACAAAGCTGGCTAACGAACTCATCCAATGTCTTTTTCCAAACTAGCTATATCAGGTCACCTGAAGGCTCTTCTGAAGGCGCGACGATGTGTGCGTGTGTGTATGTGTGTGCGTGCTAGTGCGTGCATGCGCACACGCTCCAAACATCTCCAAGAGACATAGATCCTCATGCGCTCTCTGGGCTCTCTATGCCTCTTGGAGATGCGCGCATGTCTGTGAGAGAAAGATAGCGCGGCGCGCTCTAGAGAGAATTACGTCATATTGAGAGTATTATGTCAATGTCTGCGTGGTGATGGACATGCTATTAAATTCACCCCAAAACCTGTCCTAAAAAATCCCTTCTATAAATAGAAGGTACTTAAAAATGAACTGGACGTGACAGTTCAATGGTAGTGCCAGTTTAGCATGTTTTGTTTACCGTATGGCACATTTTATCAGTTCCTTAGGCTAAGTGATCGGCTATTGAAGTCTGTGAACGATGAATAAGTCAACGCTCCAAGACCACAACAAAAATACCCCAAGACCATAAAAACCCTTTACTTTTTTAGATCTCCATCAGTGACAGTGTGAAGAATTGAAATGACTGAAAACGGTCCACAGAAAATGGTCCAGTAATCCCTGACCTGCAAAGGACATAAATTCTCATGAGCCCCTGCGAATGCAGGGGCTCTCATGAGAATTTACGCCTCTTGCAGATGAAACATGCTGGCTGAAAGGTTGTTCTGTCAAAATCAAAAAGCGGAAAATTCAGCTTTCTTGTATATTGAAAAAGCTGAATAAGCCTCCAGGACTGAAGACCTGTCACCCATGGATCTCAAGAAAGCAAGTCACTTATTTTTTTATACAAGAATTGTTTGGGCCTTACACGATCTTAAATTCCATAAAAATATCAATGAATAAAAACTTTAACATACCTGTTGCCAAACTGCTGTCCAGGGCTGCGATCATGCGGGTGACCCAGGAGAGGAATGGGCTGGTTTTGCATGATGGGCTGCCCTTGCTGAAAATGACCCATCCGTCCCTGATGAAAACCGGGTGGGAGACGACCCGGCCTGCCACGCGGCCCATCACGCATGGGTCGGCCTCGGTTGCCACGATCATCACGGTTGCCCCTTGGTCCTCGGCCACGATTGCCACGCTGCCCTCCCCTGTGACCTCCACGACCTCTGTCCCGATGTCTGGGGTCAAATTTTTCAATCTGAGCCTGCTGCTCCTCAGACACCTCTGTCATGCACATGGAAAAAATGTGATTAACCCATTTAGTCCTGACGCCCTACAGCAGGAGATGGATCGACCATGACAATTCAAGGGCAGTGCCAGATTACCCTTGAATTATCATGATCAACCCATCTCCTGCAGCTGATACATTGTTAGATGACCCCTCCAAAATGTGAAATGCGGCCGTGGAGTTGCATGGGTTAAACGCTGTGTGCATGCAGCCACGGGCACTGTTAACTGCTGCCGACAACACCACTCAGTGGCTAAGACAGAGATGTCTTGACAGGTGAACATCATCACTTGTCATGAAAGACATTCATTCAGGTGGCTGCAGCCACCTGAATGAATGTCTTTCATGACAAGTGACGCTGTTCACCTTTCAAGACATCTACATGTGTTTTTTTCTGCTAGCCACCTAAATGCTGGCCATTAACGACAGGTCATCTCTCATAAGGTGGTTACTCAAAACAGGTTGTGCTGTACAACAGAAAAGACAACCAAGAACGGACTTTTTCTCACCAAGTGTGTCCGGGATGTCTGTGCGCGATTTGGCCTTGGAGATACTGATGATGTTGGGCCGCTCGCTCTTGAAGCGCAGACGACCGTGGTCTTCGCCCTCGCTGTTGCTATCACTCTCACTCTGCTCCGCCTCGTGACCCCCCTCTACATAGGATGATGCCTGAAACATCCGCAGAAAATCATGCACAAGATCTGATGAAAATGAGGTTCACAGACAACATCAACGAGAAAATCCAACAAGATATTGAGCTCCGCTAAAATGAGCGTACACACGCCTTTACCATAGCTGACACTTAGTTCGCTTCCAGCTGCCAGAGAGATAAGGCGCCACGAGGTCAAATTCCAATATTGCGCGCTCATTCTATTTATATCGCGCCTGCTACTGCCCGGTACACGGCGTGACCGGTGCTCTGCCGCTATAACAACTACCTACTGGTTTGTATTCATAACACATCTCTGCCTGAAGTGACTGTTGTGGAAGCAACATCGTTCAAAAGTTGAAATTCTCACCTACACACCGATACCAAACATGACAACATTACGACTTGCACTTGTGTAGCAGGTCATGATGAAAATAAAGAGAATGGGAATTTGTTGATGTATGAGAACGAGAATTTATTGTGAAATTAACAAAGTTCCCACAGCCATAACACAAAGACGCAACCAGTGAAACACACTTGCCTGCATAAGGGTTAGCATGCCTACAGTACGTATCACTTAATGGATTTTGGTTTCATGGTGGAGGACAAAGCAGGAGGGTAATTAATGAGGTCACTGACAGGTGTCGACAGACAAGTTCCAGACATCCGACTTGGTGTACACTCCCGGAATTGGGGAAAGAGAGGGCTTAGTTACACGGATACTATTGAGGAGATAGCCACGTTTCTCTCTTGGGAAATAGTGTAACATTAACAGTCAACCTTGTAAATGTACTTTTGATTTAACTTTTGATCATGATGGAGTCTGATGAAACGCGTACAGTCTGTGTACACACAGGTGTGTTCCATGCAATGAGAGTAAATGCATTGTGCAGAATATATGGCGAGAGATCACAAAAGAGATACATGGATAAAAAGTCATTTCTTTGTATCAATTATGAACACTTAATCCACAAGTGTTATGGAATTAATGTCCAGGAAGACAAAGACATGATGCACTCCAAAACAATGTGTAGAAGTTGCTATTGTCGGATGAAACGGATAGACTCGACTCAAACACGTGTGTCCGAGGAGACAACGCAAAATGCGGCGTCTGATATTGCCTCATCACAACACATTTGGACCATGTTCGATCCAAATACGAGTGTTGAAGAATGTGTCGCATGTGTTCACTTCATGCAGCTAGGTAAACTAAAGGACGACCAGCGAAGCGGGGTTCGCGGCATGAAAAGAAACGATCGTTTCAATCCGCGGCATGTGACACTCATAACACTGACACTGATAACAGCACTAATGAAGGTGATAGTGGTATACAAGTTTTTATTCCGCCGACGTCAACTCCCCGTAAAACGCTATGCACAGTCGATGCTCAAATGTCGCCGTTACAAAGAGTGTGCACCCCATCTCCACCAGCAAAGCGGACGCATGAAATAGCCATTTCACCCATTGAAAAAACGGGTGTCAATATAGCCACATCTCCACATATCAAACGACCCAGCCTTCGACCTATCCAGGAACTGCAGATGCCACTGACAAAGGAGGAAGAAAAATATCAGACGGCACTAAACTGCACAATGCTTAATGAATCAGCTGATGCCACAATTCGTTGCAAGACTGGAGGACAGCCTTTGTATTTTATGCACATACCCAAACCAAGAAAACCAACAACAGTGGCATCATCGGCCGTAATACAAAGAAGGTCGAAGATGCTAGCCCGTGCTAGAGCGAATATGTCTGGCGGATCAGAGGTGGATGAAGCTGAACAAATAGCTGACGAGTTAAGACGAGAAAGAAATGAAAAAATGACTGCAATATTAGACAGAGCAGGCCATAGGCGATCCGTGTATGTCTGTAGAAAACAGGGTATTGCGCTGAGAACCAATCTAGGATTAAGCTGATCCAAGTACAGAACATAAAACGCTTCATGAGAAGTATTGGTTGTCAACCTTGAAAGTGAAAGAAAAGAAAGGCAGGTCCAGAAGGAAGCACTCTGGCAGAGTGACCATTGAACAAAAGAATCTGACCTTTGAAAACAAAGTCACAAACAAGAAGGAAAGCCAGAAAACGCCTGTCGCATACATAGAAGATCTCACACATTTTGTTCCTGAACTGCTTGACAAGTATGAAGCTGCAAATCTTCTTGAATGGCATGAACAAATACCAAAAGTTTAAATTTGGATAAAACTAGGAGGAGATCATGGCGGTAACAGTTATAAAACAATGCTTCAAGTTGCTAATCTCCAAAACCCTAACTCTAAACACAATACGTTTTTGGTGTGTATGGCTAACTGTAAAGACAGTCATGAAAATCTTCAAACAAGTTTGCAGCCGTTTAAAGAGCAGGTGTCAGTTCTCCAAACCATGAAATGGAAAGAAAAACAGATATGTGTATTTCTGTTTGGAGACTATGATTTTTTTCCTCAAACTTTTTGGTCTCTCAGGAGCGTAAGGGGTCCACCCTTGTCTCTGGTGCACAGCTTCGAAAAGTCAGCTACAAAGAGCTCCACATGAGCGAGTACAAGTGAAACAAAGAACTCTGAACAACATCAAGAGGGATTACAGGCGATACATTCGTGCAGGAGGAGACAAAAAGAATGCCAAGGGTTACAATAATGTTGTACATGAACCAATCTTTGATGTTGAGATTTCGCAAACGGCACCACCATACCTACATCTTCTGTTCTCTTGGCTTGACTTCGCGAACGAAGATTTTATAGGAGTTGACCACGACGTCTGCAGGCTTGTTCGTGGCTGCGGAGGCCAATCCGAGACAGGCAGGTTCGACCGCAGTGGCTGCAGGGGAAGGTATGGCCAGGGTTCTGAGCTGCGGCATCTCTGTTTTTTCTCCTGAGCCGCTTGTCCTTAAGGCTAGCTCTGTGAGAGTCCTCAAAGGAGACAGCTGCCTTGTAAATGGTGGAGCGCCAGGTGTCACGGTCCGCAGCAAGCGAAGACCACTGGTGGTGGTCGATTTGGCAGGCACTAAGTGACTTCTTGAGACAGTCTTTGTATCTCTTCTTTGGTGCCCCTCTGTCACGGTGTCCAGTAGCAAGCTCGCCGAACAGTGTGATCTTTGGTAGACGATGATCCTCCATCCTGGAGACATGCCCCGCCCAGCGGAGCTGTGTCCGCAGCAGCAAAGCCTCGATGCTCACAGTTTCAGCCTGTTCAAGGACCTCGACGTTGGTGACATAGTCACTCCAGTGAATGCCCAGGATGGTACGTAGGCAGCGCTGGTGGAAGCGTTCGAGGAGTCGTAGTTGGCTGCGGTAGAGGGCCCAGGACTCGGAACCATACAGCAGGGTGGTGAGGACCACAGCTCTGTACACGCTGATCTTGGTGCCTGTTTTCAGCTGTTGATTGTGCCACACCCGCTTGAAAAGTCGCCCGAAAGCGCTGTTCGCTTTTGCCAGCCTGCTGTCAAGCTCCTTGTCCAGCTTGGCGTCCGACGTGATAATGCAGCCAAGGTAGGTAAACTGGTGCACTGACTTTAGTTCAGACTCGCCAATGGTGATGTGCGGAGGGCGATACACTGTCTTGGGTGCCGGCTGATGGAGGACCTCTGTCTTTTTCAGACTGACTTCGAGTCCAAAGAGCTGGGCAGCATCTGCGAAGCAAGACGTGATGCGCTGCAGGGCTCTCTCTGTGTGTGCAACGAGGGCAGCATCATCAGCAAAAAGCAGCTCACGAATCAGTTGG
Source organism: Semisulcospira habei (assembly GCA_036245525.1). Classification (NCBI taxonomy): domain Eukaryota; kingdom Metazoa; phylum Mollusca; class Gastropoda; family Semisulcospiridae; genus Semisulcospira; species Semisulcospira habei. The sequence continues at coordinate 321,925,232 of BTPG01000002.1, forward strand.
TCTAGGGTTTTCGTGTGGGCCTGCAGTCGTCTGAGGTTGAACAGGCTGCCATCGAGACGATACCTGATGTACACTGCATCGTCATCATCGAGGTCCACTGTGGCCTGCTTCAACATCATGCTAAAAAAGATGGTGAAGAGGGTCGGTGCCAGCACGCAGCCCTGCTTTACGCCGTTGAGAATAGGGAATGGTTCTGAGAGGTCATTGTTGAGTCTGACCTGGCCTTGCTGGTCCTCGTGTAGCTGGACAATCATGTTGAGGAACTTTGGGGGACAGCCAAGTCGCTCCAGGATCTGCCACATGCCTTGCCTGCTCACAGTGTCGAACGCTTTTGTTAGGTCGACAAATGTTACGTACAGCCCTTTGTTCTGCTCGCGGCACTTCTCCTGTAGCTGTCTCAGCACAAAGACCATATCGGTGGTGCTCCTGTTTGCTCTGAAGCCACACTGGCCCTCTGGGAGTTGGTCTTCAGCGATGGCAGGTACCAGCCGGTTCAGGAGCAGCCTTGCAAGGATTTTCCCAGCAATGGACAGCATCTTCTGTTAGGTATAGTAAAAAAACATCATTCCCTCCTTGAGCAAGAATGCCACGAACTTGATAAAGCCATTGCTGAAAGACTGGCCGAGGGAAAGGAGGCACATGATGAAAACACACCTTTTGAAAAGTACATTTCAGAAGTAAGAGTCATCAAAGAACTGGAAAAAAGAAAACAGCTGACTGAGGGTATTGCAGTGTTGAGCGACAAGAGACACAATGAGAGTGCAGAAATTTTGATGAACGACGTGAGCAGAAGATGCAGCGGGCAGCAGAATTCGAGGACAAAATAGAAGCTCTGAGAGAAGAGACAAAGTTGCCATTTCTGTGCGGGCCTGTCACTTCTGGCCTTGACGAAGCACTAAAGAGGAACATGATATTCATGCAAGCATACCATGGCCGTTCGTTTGTTGGCAACCACTGCCACCGTTACTTGAAGTATGATGTGTTGACTGATGTTGGTGACAGTGTTATCAGCAATACCATGAAGCTGACAGATGATCCTAAACTTCATGCAGCAGCGCATGACATATCCTTAAAGTTCCGAATTCTGAACGACCTTTTCTCACAAGTTCATGCTAATGTTTCTCACAAAATGCCGGTGAAGAGCAAGAATGAATCAATGCAAGACATCAATGACAAGATTGCAAACTACATGCATTTTTTTCCGAAGTACTTTTCCAGCCAGTAGCATCATTCCGAAACAACATATCCTGGAATGTCACTGCGTTGAATTTATGAAAAAGTGGGGATTTGGTTTGGCGCTTCATGGTGAGCAGGGAGGTGAAGATAGTCACGCTACCATTAACATTCTAAAGAGCAGGACATATGGCTTGCAGACAGAGGAGGAAAAACTCAGACTGCTCATGACCGAGCACATGACACTCGTGTCACCCGTCCTTCACTCCGTCATTCCTCCAGTAGTCAAACAGAAAAAAATTCTCGCATAGACGGCGCCGGAGTTGTGTATCTGTGAACAGAAACTCGGTATTCGGTTCTTATGTCTAGTGTGTCAGAAAATGTGTTAAACCTCAAGGTATGTTTAAAAACACTGTTGAATATTGTGACCTGTTGTGGACTGATCGGATTTCGGGATGGCAATAGTCTGTGGAGTACCGAGACGGCTGCGGGCAAGAAATGCCAGAACACACGACCTGTCAGTGACCTCATTAACCACCCTCCTGCTTCCATCCCCCACCATGAAATGAAAATCCGGCAAGTGATACTTACTGTAGGCATGCTGACCCTGATGCATGCAAGTGTGTTTCGTTGGAAAAAGTAGCGTCTTCGTGTTATGCTGTGGGAACTTTGTCAATTTCACAACAAACACCGACATCGTACATCAACAAATTCGTATTCTCTTTATTTTTACCATAACCTGCTCCATAACCTGCTACACAAGTGTAAGTTGTAATGTTGTCATGTTTGGTATCAGTGTGTAGGTGAGAACTTCAACTTTTGAACAATGTTGCTTCCATAACAGTCACTTCAGGCAGAGATGTGTTATGAATACAAACCAGTAGGTAGTTGTTATTGCTGCAGAGCACCGGTCATGCCGTGTACCGCTCAGTAGCTAGTGTGATATAAATAGAATGAGCGCGCGAGAGTGGAATTTGACCTCGCGGCGCCTTATCTCTCTGGCAGCTGGAAGCGAACTAAGTGCTAGGCACCAGCACTGGCTGGTAAAGCCGTGTACAGTGTTGTATAAACGACGTCCTGTCCTGGATGACTAGCAACAAACTTAAGCTTAACACTGACAAAACCAAAGTCATGCCTGCTGGCTCTCGGTCTCGCCTTCGTCTGATTGACAGTGAGTTCGCCGACATTGGTGGCTGCAGCGTTCGCTTCCAGAACTGTGTCAAATATCTGGGTGTGAAGATTGATTCAACGCTCTCCATCATGATCATATCATTAGCGTCTGCCGAGCTAGTTTCCTCGAGCTGCGCAGAATTTCTTCCCTCTGTCCGTATCTCACAGAAAGTGCGGCGTCAAGACTTGTAAATGCATTCATTACGCCCAGGTTCGATTATTGCAATTCTGTACTAGCAGGTTTACCGGCAGACCAAATTTCACGCTTGCAGATGATTCAAAACAATGCGGCGCGTCTCATCTTGAAGGAAAGAGAGACCATGTTACGCCTCTACTGAAGCAGCTGCACCGGCTGCCCATAAAATTCCGCTGCCAGTACAAAATTGCAATTTTCACCTATCAGCATTTTGACGGATCTCTCCCGCCATACCTTTCTGCCAAGATGTTGGTTTATCAGCCATCACGCACCCTCCGTTCCTCTAGTGAAAAACTTTTTAAAATCCTGAAGCTTAACATGAAAACTGTCGGGGAGCGTTCTTTCACCTTTTTAGCCCCAAGTGTGTGGAACTCGCTGCCAATTGAAATGCGGAATCTGCCCACATTGTTACAGTTCAAAGCTCACTTAAAGACGTTTCTTTTCTGTCAGGCATTTAACATTTAGCTCACCTTTAGATAACTGTTGACTGGCTGCCTTTTATTTTGATTTTAGATGGAAGTGGTTGTAAGGTGTTGGGAAGAAATGGGGTGGTTTAATTAAAGTAGTGTATAATTGTGCATGTGTCTGAGAGAGAGGATGTGCTGCTGTGCATGCACAGTGAGTCCAGTGTTTTCATGGAGAACAGCGCTATACAAGAACTATTTATTATTATTATTATTATTAAGTGAACAACAGGGCTGGTCTGTGAGTTTGGACATTGACTTGTCGCCAAAAATGTAAATCTAACCTATTTAGCCCTGAAGCACTTCAGCAGGAGATGGACCAACCATAATTCAAGGGTAGAGCCCGATTAGCTTGGCGCCAAGCTAATCTGGCACAACCCTTGAATCATCAAGGTCGATAAATCCACCGCAACTGTACAGTTGAAAGGCGACACCTTCAAAATTTGGGAAATATGGCTTTGAAGCTAAATGGGTTAATTTGAATGTAATTTTCAATAAAAAGATGTTTATACTACCCAGTCAAGACAATAGTCTATGTGCATGAAGTAAATTCATCATTTGTCTAGCCAAGCAATGTGTGTGCTGGCCTGTGATTTTGACTTGATGACTTTCAAGTCGCAAGGTCCAAACTCAAAGACCAGCACATGTTCTTTTTTCTTATTTTCTATTTAGATCTTTTTTCCCCCAAACCTGCTGCTGTTCTTGTGAGAAGTCCTGCAATTCTTCGTGCTGCTGTTCCCTATAATAATCGTCTGACTGTGTGTGTGATGTGTCCTCGGCATCTGCCTGCGATTCACCACCCCCTTCATCACCTTCCGTCGTGTCAAAGGCAACGCTCTCTTCCTGGGTGACGCCACTGGCATCTGAGAAGTAACAGTATCTTGGGTGAAAGTCAGCCACCACCAAAATACCGAAAGGCAGGCTGGGTATAGCCCCTTCCTTGCCACTGGACATGCATTTAGTTTCTAAAATTTTTGATCAATGACCTAAAGTTACACCTGTATGAAGGAACATAGATGCAAATTGGTCTCAGCAAGAGACATAGATCCTCATGAGCCCATGCAGTAGCGGGGGCTCATGAGGATCCATGTCTCTTGCAGTTGGACTGCCTGCACGTTTCTCAGCAGTGAAGGGATTAGGCTGTTCACGACAATTTTCTCACCCAGCCTACTTTTGGACTTACTCTTGGCAACAGGGAATGACAATTTTCTCACCCAGCCTACTTTTGGACTCACTCTAGGCAACAGGGAATGGGGTTTGTTGAACCCTGATAGATTTGATTTTTGGTACACAAGATCTTGTACTCAGGATTTCCGTCTTCCACTGTTCACCCACACAGTATCAGTCCTAGCTTTGGTGGGAGTGCATTTTAGCTCATTACTATTTGGCCACAGACTTGCAGCAACAAGAGACGTTAATTCTCATAAGCCCCTGCACTTGCAGGGGCTCACGAGAATCCATGCCTCATGCTAGAAAGGACTTCTGAAGAGTGAAATCCTGCAACAAAAACTATCGTCTTGCTATATCCAACATAGCCAACAGCAAAGTCAACTGTCTAAAAAGAAGAAAAAAAACAACACCAAAACCCCCACAAAACACCAACAACAATGGAATATAATGTACCTTGATTGTAGACCGTATCATCTTCATAGTCAAGCACCTCCTCTTCATCTACTTGAATTTCCAGCAAGTCCTAGCATGAAAATTCAAACCACTCAGCCAGAACATAACGTTCAGTCAAAACACTGATGGACGAATTACATGTACTGAAACACAGCAGAACCTGTTCTGCGTGACCACTCTTCTGACGATGAGACATCACCTGTCATTTAAGACCATCATTCAGGTGGCAGTAGTTGTGACTGTAGCCACTTAACTCATTCTACCCCAAGACCGAAATCCCCAAATGTTGCCGTTGTTCTCTGAAGACTGCATTGCAGTGCAGGACACAGATCGACCATGATAGTTCAAGGGTGATGCCAGAATAGCTTGGCGCCCATAGGCGCCAAGCTATTCTGGCATCACCCTTGAACTACCATGGTCGATCCTTATCTTGCTGTGGTGTGTCTGGGGTAGAATGAGTTAAACGATGACCTTTAACCCATTTATCCCCAAGTCCCTACAACAGGAGATGGATTGACCATGATAATTTAAGGGTAGTGCCAGATTAGCTTGGTACCTGAAGTCCCAACAGCAGGAGATGGATTGACCATGATAATTCAAGGGTAGTGCCAGATGAGCTTGGCGACTAAAGTCCCTACAGCAGGAGATGGAGTGACCATGATAATTCAAAGTTAGTGCCAGATGAGCTTGGCGCCTGAAGTCCCTACAGCAGGAGATGGATTGACCATGCTAATCTGGCACTACCCTTTGAATTATCATGGTCAATCCACCTGCAACTGGTACATAGTCATTAGGCAACACCTGCAAAATTTGAGAAATGGGACCTTGGGGCTGAAAGGGTTAAGATGACAGGTGATGCTTTTTGCCCTTCAAGACTAGAAAACCTGTTTTTTATGACCGTTTCTTCCCCAAAAACGATGGCCGCTAAAAATGGGCTCTGCTGGAATCAGTTACAAATTCTTGTTATTGATGTTATACACACTGTCTACACTGGGGCTGGGCCGGGAGAGGGGGGAGGGGGCCCTCACCTCAGACAAAGATAGACATCATTGTCATCTGCAACTGTGGTGAGGGGACATAACATGTACATTGTTTGGAGTGCCATACCATGCTCATCTAGGCCAGACAGTGTTTAGAAGATAAAAGAAACTTGCTTACCGGTTGTTCTTCTTGTTCATAGTCCTGTCCATCCCCACTGTCAAACAGAAAGAAATCTATAAGTATGATTACATGACAAATCATTTTCGATCAAACTGACAAAAAAGCTACTGCGATTCACAGGCCTCTCACAACATTAACTAAAGCCTAGCAGCAGCAAGGTTAATTTGCACTCCCAGTGATTTTGCTGGGAAAGTCAACACCTTGTAAAAGTAGTTAACCCTCAGGCTATCCATAGCGGTTTTTGTCAAGATGATCCCTGCAGGAATCATCACAGCAAAAACCACTACCAGAAGTCAAATGGTCAACTAAACACTTTCAAGCCTAGACAGTAGACTTGCATTTGGACGTTTTGAAGAGATGCAAGACTATGAGAGTTGAAGGGTAGTGCTTGATTAGCTTGGTGCCTTACAAGGTGCGAGGCAAATCTGGCACTATCATTGAACTCTCATGGTCAATTTATCTCCAGATGCAGCATCTCAAATGTGGATGAGTCAATCCCTTTGTGCATGCAGTCTCCAGCACTGTGAACAGTACAGATGGTATCATGCACACGGTGGGGCGGGGCGGGTGGCGCTGGAAGGAGGGGGTGGGGTGGGGGGGTGCCTACCCTAACTGGTCCTGATGAGCCGAGCTGTCAAAGCCACCACCTCCATCATCAAGCCCCAGCAGGGCGGCCTCATCAATTTCATCTTCATCTTGCTGAAACACACATTTACACATCCATATATACACATACAGTGAGGCGACGACAAACAAAGAGACAAATATCTCTCATGTCTATCTCATTGTACTTTACACAAGCTTCTGGTCTTACTAGCACTAGACATCATAATTATGAAACAATAACAAGAGCCCAAAGACTCCAAAATACACAAAATCAGCATGAGTCATTTGCATGAGTGGGCCTAGTCCTGCACCAGCCTCTAAGCAAGGTGCTCCGCAACAACAGCGCACCTTGCTCAGTGGCTGGCGCAGGACTAAGTTCACTCATGCAACTGACCCCTGATGCACAGAAGAGAAGACAGCAAAGCTCACCATTCTGAATGCGCTGATTCCACCATCGTTGACAGTCAGGAGGTCGTCCTCATCACTGGGATAAACAAAAATGAAGATAAAATTGGATATCCTTTGATTATTGGTAGTGTGTTTTGTAGGTAGAGGAACTGACGCACGAAATGAACAGATACCACTGGACCATCCTAGGACTGTGCGAAGTATGATGGAAGAACCTTGGGGAAACATCAACCCAGAAAAACCACAAACTGTATTACAGTGGCAGAAAAGACAAACACGAACAGGGTGTCGGATTTCTCGTCCATAAAGACATCATAAACACTGTCATGAGTTGTCGGCAGTCTCCAGTAGGCTTATCACCATACGCTTGAGGGCAACCCCATTTATTATCACCATTATCACCATTGTACAAGTTTACGCCCCAACAACAGACTATGGCGATGAGTAAATAGAAGACTTCTCTATGACCAACTGCAAGAAGTCTTGGACCAGACCCCCAAGAAAGACATTCTTGTGGTGCAGGGAGACTGGAATGCCAAAATACTGGAGAGGATGCTGTTAAGAACTGGAAAGGCACATGCGGACGCTACTGCAATGCAGAGACCAATGACAGAGGCTTAAGGCTCCTGGAATTTGCTAGCTCAAATGATCTAAAGCTGATGAACATGTTTGGCCCAGACAAAGCATCCAGGTGGACATGGCACACCCCGAATGGAGAGCATCATAACCAAATTGACTACATCATGGTGAAGAGACGCTTCCAAACCAGTGTGAACATTGCCAAGACAAGAAGTTTTCCAGGAGCAGACATTAGAAGCGACCATGACTTAGTGATGATGACCTTCTGACTTCGCCTAAAGAAGGTCAACAAGCAGGGTCACACCAGAATCAAGTTTGACCTCGAGAAGCTGAAAGACCCAGAGGTAGCGGAAGCCTTCCAGGCAAAGACAGGCGGAAAATCCACGCCACTGCTACTTCTAGGTGCAGAAGACATGGATGTGGACACACTGATCGACACATTTAACACTGCTGTAACCCAAACAGCCAGTGAGATCTTTGGCAAACACCGACAAGCAAAGAAACCTTGGCTTACAGCTGACATCTTTGCTCTATGTGACAAGCATCAAGAATTAAAGAAAAAGAAATCAAAGCTAGAAGGAGCTAAACAATACAGGGAAATTAACCAGGATATCAAGAAAAGCATGAAAAAGGCAAAGAATAAGTGGATTGAAGATCAGTGTAAACACGTAGAAGAAAATCTGAAACAAAAATAATAGCAAAAAAGCATACCAGCTGGTGAAAGACCTGACCAGTGTAAAACAAGGACGCGCGCTCCTCGATCATTCAAGATAGTGAAGGGAACTGTCTTACGGAAGACCAAGACATACTGAAGAGATGGACAGAGTATTGCTCAGATTTGTACAACTACCGAGCTACAGGGGACGCAGGCATACTTGTCAACCCACCCATGACCAACAATGACAACTATCCCATTCTCCAAGAAGAAGCAGAGGCTGCAGTGAAGTCACTGAAAAAAGGGAAGGCAGCAGGAGCAGACAACATCCCTGCAGAGCTAGTCCAAGAAGGGGGAGAAGACATGATAAGCTCCTTACTAACAATCTGCAATAAGATCTGGCAGTCAGGGGATTGGCCCACACCATGGACCCAATCACTTATAATAACTCTCCCCAAAAAAGGCAACTTACATCAATGCCAAAATTATCGCATGATCAGTCTTATATGCCACCCAAGCAAAGATCCTACTGAACAGGTTTAAGCCACAGGCAGAGGAAATCATAGCTAAGGAACAGGCAGGCTTCAGACCAGGGCGCAGCACAACTGAGCAGATCATTAACCTGAGAGTTCTATGTGAGAGGTACCTCCAGCACCAGCAAGACCTCTATAATGTCTTTGTGGATTTTAAGAAAACATTTGACAGTGTGTGGCATGCAGCCCTTTGGTCCACCAACATCAATGCCAACCTGATCAAAGTCGTAGCAAACCTTTACAAGGCCACTAGCGCAGTCTGCTTCAACGGCAAAATAGGAAACTGGTTTAAGACGACAGTCTGAGTCGGACAAGGCTGCTTGCTCTCGCCTACTCTTTTCAACATCTTCCTAGACACTCTGAAAGATCATGAAGGAACTGTCAGTATTGGAGGCAGAACAATCACGAACTTGCTGATGACATTGATGGCCTTGCAGGAACAGAGAAGGAGCTAGCTCAGCTGGTGGAAAAGCTGTACAGTACAGCCATTGCGTACGGGATGGAAATCAGTGCAGAGAAGACCAAAATGCCCCCGACGAAGGTAGCACAGTGAACACAGTAATCCCACGTTAGTACAGTGTACACGTAACCGACGAAGGTAAGCTCCAGGTTAGCACAGTGAACACAGTAATCCCACACTAGCACAGTGTACATGTATACACGGCTTAACTCCAAGCCACAAGGCGACCGGTCACACCGTACACAGCCAAGTCCAGTGTAACTGCACCCGACCCCCAGGAGGAAATCCCACAGGTAAGCTTCTAAGCTTAGCACAGGGCAGTACTTAGCTAGCAAAGAGAAACGAGCAGCGAGTCCAAGTCCCACGACGACCAGGCAAACCATACACAGCCGAAGAGAGACGCAGGTATACAAGTTACAACCATCCTACAGCTAGATAAGAAACAGACTGGCGGGAATCCGGTGAGCGGTTGCCTGGATGAGGATGGAAGGAAGGCTACTCGGGATACTGGCTAGGCTTACGGCACCCCTTGTTGCCTCCCTTGCCATATGGGTACAAATTTTGCTAAAATTAGGCTAGCTTAGACACTATTCCTAACAGTAATGTCATCGGTAATGCATTTTGAGGAAAGAAACGGCCACCAACAGCCAAACAGTTAGAAAATGCCCAGGGTCTGAATACCACTGCAAGAGGCACAGATTCTCATGCGCTCCCACAGCAGCATCAGCTTGGGCTTAAAAGAACCTTTAGCTGTTTTTGATGAAGACCGACTCCAGGTGTTGTTCAAATTGTGAATGTTATTCCAGGTTCACACACCGATGGGGAGTTGTTCGCAGAAAGCCACACTAACTTGAGAGAAATATCACAGGACAGCCCGATGCCCACAGGTTCTAAGCGTGCCTGGCACCTCCCCTGAACTATCCTTATTGACCCACAGTAGTGTTAAAGCTAATGTCATTAACCCCAAGGTTGCATTCCCCCAATTTTTGGCAGTGACACCTAGCAACTATGTACCAGTTGCAGGCAATGGCTTGACCATGGTAATTCAAGAGTAGTGCCAGATTAGCTAGGCTCCTAGCTAATCTGGCACTACCCTTAAATTATCATGGTCCATCCATCTCCGGCTGTAGTGCATCTGGGCTAAATGGATTAACCCTTTTAGCCCCAAGGTCCCATTTCTCAAATTTGGAGGTGTTGCCTAACCGCTATGTACCAGTTGCATTAGTTGGATTGACCATAATTCAAGGGTAGTGCCAGATTAGCTTGGCACCGGAAGGTGCCAAGCTAATCTGGCACTACCCTTGAATTATCATGGTCAAGCCATCTCCTGCTGTAGGGATCTGGGGCTAAAAGGGTTAAGCCTATTTCAAGGACTGTTTTGGACACCTGAATCATTGTCAATGAGTAGAATCATACAGACCTGCCTACCACCATTTTTTTTATAGTATTCATAATCGCCAAAAAAGAGTATTCTTGGGGAAAAAATGGCATTTTCATAAAGCTGTAGCAGACTATTATCAAAACGTACAAACAATAGAAAATCAATGTATACTCATAAACTAGACCATTCCGTACAACAACAATCTTGTCATATTCATAAAAGGCAATTTAACCTTTTACCTTTCACAATCTTCAAGTCGGGAAACATTCGCTGAAACATCTCGGTCATGGAATCCGCAGAGGACGAAGGAAGATTTGAATCGACTATAAAACGAACCATTAAGATTTCAGCACTAGTTGCTTGTCGACGCAAAATTTCGCCTGCTCCATGAGACTGCTTAGAAAACACAGCCTGTAATGAAGGCACACCTTTCTGGGCATCCGCCAGTCTCTTATGGATACAGTTCTAACTCAGACTCCAAAAAGCCTAATCATTTTGATTCGCTGGAATGTGAGCTCACGCTATTCTGTTTCTGTCCCCTTTTCCCAGCAGAGCGGTTTGTTTATAATTGCTGTCAACGCGTCTAATACATTACGGAATTATGGAAGGCAGTCAAGTCAAGTCAAGTCAAGTCAAGAGTTTTTATTGATGTTGGCACTTCGGCCATTTTCACATGGAGAGCGTATACATATATCAGTTCAATACAACAAGAATATTACCTGGGGTATATTGACATTCCAAGTTGAAAAGACAATTTTTATAAAAAGACAGTATTATGTGACACAGAGGTAACCAATCAATCATTGGAACATATCGTTGTTTCTCTTTTTCGTCTCTCGAAACATTTAAAAAGAAACCATGCAAACTGTCTCGTTCTAGATGCACTTTCGCAGGATAACAACTGAGTGAGTAAAACCCTTTCACGGTTGTTATCTACAGTTGCCCAAAAATCCGGACGCAAGTCTATACACTTCGGGCAGTGAAACACAACGTGAGCTTCGTCTTCGATAGTTTGTGGGCAAAAGGGACAGTCATTTACTCCATCAGTAACGCTTCGAATAAAACGATTCCTGTGCGTCTGGATATCACTTACGCCGAGCCTAAAGCGCACCAGGGTATCTCTGAAACATTTTATTTGAATATCTTTAAAGTACGATTCAGGCTCCAGAGTAAACTTATACGTTATGTACAGCCGATAACGCTGACTGTCCCTGAGGCCAGCAAACCATTCTTGACGAACAACATCGACAAGTCTCTGCTTAAACTCAGACATAAATCGCCTTTCATTCCCTACTCCTTGGTTCATCCAAACAAAGTTAAACCCTGTATTCTCTAGAGTGGATCGTACTTTTGATACCCAATTTAGCTTTCCGTTGTTATCTAAATTTGACAACAACAGATATGCTTGCTTTGGTATGCGGTCGGTATCCATCTTAATAATCTTAAGCCAAAAACGTATAGTTTTCATACAACAATTCACCAACAGTGGGTACCTTTGAAGCTCGCCGTATACCATGTCAGTGGGGGTTCGGACAGGGACAGAAAGAAACTTTTTACAGGCGTACAGGTGTACTTTCTCAATGGGACTATCGTCGTAGAGGAGGCCCCATATTTCAGAAGCATACAAGAGTGTTGGTTGTACGACTGAATCAAAGAGTTTGAAAAATGTTTCTTTTGTCATACCATCAATGCGCCGCAGGGCTCTAATAATATCGGTGGTCGCTCTCTTTCCCTTAACGGCTAGCTGTTTTGCGCTCTGCAAGGTACTCATTGTCGTTGTGAAAGTAAAACCTAAATAAACGTAACTGTTTACTACTTCGAGTTGTTCGCTTCCAATAAACCATTTTTCACATTTACTCAGGAAACCACCTTTCCTCAAGACCATGACTTTAGTTTTGTCACAGTTGATTTGCAGCCCTAGTTTACCACAAATACTAACTAGACAATTAATCTGATTTTGCAGACCAGATGGTGAACATGAAAGTAACACTAAATCGTCGGCAAAAAGTAAAACAAACAATTCCACTAGTCCTGACCACAATTGAATGCCATGTTTTTGATCTATAGATAACTGTTCAGCTAGCTCGTTAATAACGAGCGAGAAAAATGTGGTACTGGCCACGCAGCCTTGTCTTAAACCCTGGGGACAGTCAAAACAGTCAGTAAGACCATCTCGTACACGTACACGTGCTTTCAAAGAATCGTACATGGCCATAACAGCTTTAATAAAGGTGCCTGAAGCGCCTGATTTCATTAAAGCTCTCAAAAGGGTTGAGTGTCTCACTGAATCATAGGCACGCTTCAGATCCACGAAGCAAGTATACAGCTTTGCAGGTTTACTCAAGTATTTCTGGGTAGCAGCGCACAGTGAGAATATATGGTATGTTGTACTATAGCCTTTTCTGAAGCCTGCCTGTGTTTCAGAGATCTTATGGTTGTCCTCAAGCCAGCAGTACAGTCGATCATTAAGTACAGATGCATAACACTTCCCAATCAGGCTAAGGAGGGAGATTCCCCTGTAGTTCTGAGGAGACTCGCGATCGCCTTTTTTGTGAATGGGTATTATTATAGCCTCCTTCCACATACTTGGGTATGTACCATTTTTAAATAAAGTGTTAAAGTATGTTGTAAGAAAACTGATCAATAATTCTGACGCTGATTTAAGCATCTCAGCTGATATGCCGTCCGCACCGCTGGCTTTACCGACATTTAAGCGTCTCAATGCTGAACGCACCTCTTCTTCGGTAATTGGTTCATCGAGCTCCTCTATTCCGGGTAAGGCGCCAATATCGGGGGTTTCTGATACATCTAACGGGGTTTCATCACACTTGAACACTTCTTTAAAATGGTTAAACCATTCATCGTTTGTAATTACCTGACTAGCTGCTTGTTTATATTTTTTGTCTAAGCAGGTATTTATTTCTTTCCAAAACACTTTTGAGTTAGTTATTTGATTTGCTAACAGTTCTGCTTTTGCTTTTTTGTGAGCCCGTTTTTTGTTTGTGAGTAACCTCCAATACTGGCGCCTGACCTCCACAAAATGCTGACGATTGTGATCGGTTCTCTTCCGACGAAAGGTGCGCAGTGTGGACTTCGTCTTCTTTTTAAGCTGTACGCACTCAAAGTCAAACCATTCGTTCTGTCTTTTGGGGGTCCCAGTTAACACTTTCTTTTTCATGCAGTCTGCAGCCGACTGCAAACATTCCACAAACAAACTGAGTGCCCGGTTAAAGTCATACTCTATTTCCGCTGTAGCTCGTGCAAGTTTCAAAATGGATTCCCCAGAATTTAATGCATCTAAATATAGTGGTACTTTTTCCCCGTCCCAGACTATTTTCTCCACACACTCTTTCCTTTCACGTGGGCGCTCTCGGTCTGTTTGTGTCATGCGTACAGTCAGTGAGACTGGCAGGTGATCAGATTCAAGTCTGTTTTCCACGTTCAGCGAAAGAAACACATTCTGGGAACACAGTTCGTTTGAGGCACAGAAATAGTCGATGAGGCTGCTTCCCATTTGAGAAATGAATGTCATACTGCCCTCAGCGTTGAGAAAGTCGGCTCCATTTAATATTGAACAGTCAAACATCTGACAAAGATCAACTAACTTTCTACCAAATGAGTTTACCACCTCATCCTCGGATGATCTTTCATAGATTTCTTCTCTACTGTTATTGTTTCTGTCTGTATGAACATAACAACAATTTAAACAAGCAGTCCGTGCATTGAAATCTCTGCACATAAATACATGGAAGTCATCTCGTACTTCCCATATGTCTGACAAGCACTGTTCAACTAAGTCAATACCATCCATTGAGTCTTGAGTGTTATAGTATGTAGAGCCGTATGGAGGTACGTAAATAAAAAACATAACAATGTCTCTGTCAACATTGAGTAACCGTTTTTTCATATTTAACACCACTGTATGGTCATGTGGAACATCAATCTGCTCGAGAAACGAGCAGAGAGATTTTCGCACCAGGACCATAACTCCTCCTGAACATCGACCATGATCGCTGAGTTTCTTTGCAGGGGCAAAGTAAACACTGAAATCTGAGAAAACTGTTAGTTCTATGTTGTATTCTATAAACGTTTCTGTAAAACAAACAACATCAAAAGATGTTATATAATCTATAAAATCAGTGTTTACTAGTTTTGAGAACAAGCCACCAATATTCCAGTTTAGTATTTTCAGCCTACATTGCGACTCAGTGCCCACTTTAGCCCCTGACGTGGTAGTGTCTGTGGTAGTGTTAGTAGCGTCAGTATTGTCAGTATTGTCAACATTGTCACATCCAGAAACATGGCCTAGGCCGAGTCCCTAACTGCTGGCGGTGGTCGGACGGTCCTGATGTTGGCCGCTACCCCCAGTGGACTTGCGGTGTGCAGAATTCATTCTGTCGGAAATTAGGGGTTGGTCTTTGAGTGGGGGTGGTAGTGATAGGGACTGTGGATGGAGACGGGTAGCAGGTCGGTTGGTCGGGACCTTTCCGTCGTTACGTTGGCCGCGTGACGTATTGCGCTTGTCTTTACTCGGCTGTTCACGTGCAGCTGTCGAGTGTTTTCCTGGCCCAGTAGCGGCTGCTGTGTTAACATGGTTGGTATGTGGCGTGCCTGAGGCAGGGGGATTTCCGACATCCGCAGGGGTTCCCCTACTGACGTCAGTACGTTGGGACCCTCTAAACCCGCTGTCGTTTCGGATTCTGCTGCTGTCGATCCACCCACAGTAATATCACTG
Source organism: Semisulcospira habei (assembly GCA_036245525.1). Classification (NCBI taxonomy): domain Eukaryota; kingdom Metazoa; phylum Mollusca; class Gastropoda; family Semisulcospiridae; genus Semisulcospira; species Semisulcospira habei. The sequence goes on from BTPG01000002.1 coordinate 321,940,376, forward strand.
GTGATAGCGTTACTCCCGTCACCAGCGTGGTTGTCTTTGCCGTCGCTGTATGTGCCACGACCGCTAGGTGTGACCCTTGAACCGATAAAGACGGGCGACTGGTCTCTCGATACAGGCGGTGACTGAGAACGTTGCCGCCACGGTTATTGGGTGTAGACTTGTTACTAGCTCTGTTTATACCTGTATTCCTGTGTCCGGAACTGCCTAGTCTGGTACCACGACCCGCCTGGTTTAGTCCAACACCTGACAGGTCTGGGATCGGCGGGGAGGCAGCGACACTGGCGTATGATGGCGCGAGTGTGGGATTTTTGTCACTAACAGGCTGATCCCTGGCAGTATAACTGAGGGGGCTGTTGTCTCCATGATTAAAGTCCGGCAAATAGCCCCTTACTTGGTTACTAAGAGTTGGGTCATGGTACTGGTGACCTGCAGGCTGTTCCCATGTGTTTTTGTTCTGGTCCGTTTCATCATGGTCACGATCGCCAATGTTTTCATCATGGTCACTATCGCCAATGTTTACTTTCTCTGCCCTCACTCTTAGTTTCCCATTCACAAAGTAGCCGTGTTGTCCGTGACTTTTTAGCTCTCTGATTGTCTGTCTTTGTCTCCGTGTGAAATCGGCAGATAATTTCAGTTTGTTTTGTCGCATCAATTCTTTCCCCGCTTTATTTCTCATAATCAGCATGGTGTCAGCCCACTTTTGCAACTTTATGATGAGTGGCCGTGGCCGTCGGGACTGGGTGTGGCCCACCCTGTGCGCCCTCTCTATGTCGTCTCTGTGCCAATCCTTCTCAGGGAAGTATCGCTTTAGGGTTTGCATTGCTTTATTTGTACACACTTCATAAGTCTCGCCCTCATCCTCAGGTAGGCCGTACAACATAACGTTGTTTCGTCTTGAGTATCTTTCCAACTTGTCGACTTCGACCTCTAGCTCCTTTACCCTTGCTGCTAAAGCATCATGATTGTCTGACACTTGTTTAATTTTCTCTGTATTGGCGCAAGTTACATCATGTACAGAGGTAACGTTAGTCTGGAGTCGTAAGATGTGTGATTCAAGTGTCTCGTAGTTTGCCTGAAGTTTCTGTTCTAACTGCTGACCCTGGGCTAACACCGCACTTCTGATTTCAGATACAATTCGACTATGTTGGTTCTCAAAAGACTGTGACTGTGAATCGATTTTTGATTCTAGTCGCTGCAGCATCCCAGCCAGCTCTTGGTCAGTTGGTCCCGGGTTTGACTCTATGTCACCGCACCGGAGAAGCAACAGTCTCAGGTAGTTGGTGTTTGATTGAATAAGCACCGTTTGAAACTGGGTCATCACAGGTAAATCATCGCAGGTAAAACAGGTCAAAGCAGGAAAACCACTGGGGTAAGTTGTCAAGATCGGGTCAGGGGTCGCCTCACTCACAACAACCTGTGTGACGCTTTTCGTGTCAAGTTCGTACCATCTACCGAGTTTTGGTACACCGACACAATAACAAGTAATGATAATATCGAGACAGCTACCCAAAAGCACTGTAAAAAGTACATACCAAACAACTGTAGTAATTGTATCGGTGGGCCACAACAGAATCACACCTGTGATTGCGATGAAAGTGACATATGTCGTGAACACATCGAGCATCTGTGACACAATTGCTGGTGATGGCTGTGTGTGCACCTCTTCTTGGTCAGTAACGTGCAGAGATGGGCCCACAAGTTGTGGAGGGCCGGGTGACCGATGTCCGTCTGCTTGGCCCGCTGGTCCGTTTGTTAAAGCCATTGGGGTCGGAAATTGCACCTTATCCGTTCGTAGTAGAAGGCTGATCATGATGACACACAACACACATCGTGCACGAGCTGTCCTTGCTTTCACCTGTTGACTGATGGCGTGACATGCCCGGTTGTTCATAAAATTATGAAAAGTCCATAAAAAGCTACCGCAGGATGCTCGGAACGCAGATATTTCCGCAGGCATAATCGTTCGACGTCCAGTAAAGTGTGTTTCTGGACAAACTACCTGAGATAATGTTGTGTAAAGTCAATCACTAGCACCAGCGTTCGTAGAGGACGCGTGTCAGCCATCAGCCTCGTTTTCGCTCCTCATGGAAGGCAGTCAGTCACTCAGTGAATCAGCTCGCGCAGCTTATAAGGACCAGCATAATCATAGAGGCAGGCTAGAGGCATGATTCTCATTAGCTTTCGCATCTGCGGGCACCATGATGATCTATAATTCTATTCCAGACAGAAGGTGCGTATCAGTGAGTGTATCTAGTTCAATGTTATAGTGATCCTTTCTACTGATGAGAAAAGGCATAGATCCTCAGGAGTATGTTATGCAAGTTACAGGACCGCGACACATGAGAATCTGTTGATGACGATGTTAAAAAGGGACATGGACTTCCAGCTCTCGCTGATTTCGTCCCGGGGGGGGGGGGGGGGGGGGGGGGGGGGGGGGGGGGGGGGTTTATCCTGTCTGTTTGCCGCTGACGCCCGCGCATCACTTTTCTTTTTTCTCTCATCATGTCTGCCCGCGCCCCAGGGGGCTGGGTCGTTGATGAGAATCTGTGCCTAAGTTTTCCTTTTTCAGTTCACACAATTTTAATTTCCAGGGTGAGTGGGGGAGGTAGAAGCGCTATTGTGGTTTGCAGTGAGTTTCAGCCGTTCCTTTTGTTTTTCAGTAACCGTACATCAATGACCATATAAATGAACACACTTTTTCCCCTTCTTTCGTTCTGGTAAAGACAAAGTCGGGTTCACTATGGAATATACTTGGATCTGCTGAGGCACATATACAGACAGAAATTTAAAAGCTGCAAGAGTCACATTATGCTCTAGGAGTAGGCACGGTCATAAGAATCTGTATGTATCTTGCTGGCTAGCGTTGCCTCTATGCTGCTATGTTTATGCACCTGGGATAAAATCGGGACCACTGAGCCCCAAACAAAACACCCATGGCTGTCAACACGCACGATTCGATGACTGTCTGGGCTCTGCAGCATATAAATTACAATAGCACAATGCTCATGCTCCCAATAGGTTCACGGCAGTGCAAACTTGAGTCTGCAGACTAATTAATTGTATAGTTGATAAATGCTTTTCAATGTCATTTAGGCCACCATGGGCACATGAGAAGTCACTATTGCAAACCATGCAGAATGTATAGGTTGGTCCTTTCTTTGAGAGTCGCAAAAATTTCCACTTTTCAGCATACTGTGCCAAAAAATTCTTGTGCTTTGCTTTCTTTGAGCTAGAAAAATTCACACTCTCCTCCCTACTTCACTTTGACATTTTGTATTTTGAGACTTCTTTGACAAACAACACGCATGAGGAAAGCGAGAAGAAAGACGGCGCGAATAAGATCGATAACTCTTCACACACAAGCTTAACTAAACGACTAAATACCCCTCCCTCCCTCCCCCCCCCCCCACCCCCCCCCCCCCAAAAAAAAAAAAAAAAAAAAAAAAACGTAAATTTTTAAAAATAATCATAAATTTAGGGATTAATCATATTTTCGTATTTTGAAAAAAAAAATCATAAAAATACGCCTAAAAATCATACGGTAGGCAGGTATGACTGTATCACAAATCCTCCACCACTCACCTCTCCCATCCACTCTCTGTTGGTCTTTTCTTTGACATCCTGGTGTTGTAATTCACCGCTCACTATATGTGTCCACACTGCAGATGTATGACAAGTGTTGTGGCTCTACACCTCAGGGGTGTCAAAGTGTTGAGGGATGACCAGGTGGATGAATGATATTTGCGGATTTCCTTTCACTGCATTCTTATCCTCATCACCATATGAAGAACCACTATAAATTAAAAAAAAAAAAAAATGAAAAAGCATCACATCCTAACCTTATATCACTTTTTTGTGTGAAATATTCTGAACATAGGACAATGACAATGATTCTTTATTTTACATTCATAAATTACAACGGTTTAAGTTTTGGCTGGCACAACCATTTTTCAAACTTGCCGTTGCTAATCTAATCTACAAATAATGCACAAAGTGTGAAAATGTTATATTGAAAAAAAAAAATTAAAATAATGAATGATATAAAAACAAAACAAGACAACAACAAAAAAACGTGCACACACACACTGAATAACATAGGGTTGCACTGACAATATTACGATAATGACGTGAGGTAATTGAAAATACTGGCTCTAAAATATGAAAGGGTTGTTGATGTTGTAACTTTCCTAGGCAAAGTGTGCCACAGGCTATGGCCTCAGAACGCTAAACTGAGTAAACTTGTCTTATAGAGATCGATTCTAGGACTGCTACAATGAGCTAGCAAATGTAAAAGCCATACGCTTCATAAATCAAAAGAAATTAAGAATAGTGGCTTGTGACAACACTTTCTGATTTCGCAGTTCTGATATATCTTCATAAAGGTACACAATTTTCCGCATGATCAGTGAACAGGTGTCTGTGTGCTGTTGTTTCTGCATCAAATGTGTGTATCTGTTGAAAAACAACGCATTATGCATTACGACAGACCTTAACATGATTAGTGAGTGACAATGACTATTTCAGTACTTGAACTTTTTGATAGAACCTAGCTGAAAAGTGGCATACATACAGTACATTTCACTTTCTTCTGTCATTTAATTCCTTTCCGAATTCACTCATTGGCACGATACAATTTTAACTCGTTAGTCTTGCACAAGTCAATAGGTATCATTACGTTATATTATGCTACCACGCAAAAGTAAAATACTTCTGTTAAAAGGAATACAACAAACATAGGCTCTAACTGTAGTTTATTCAGCTTCCAGAATTGGGTGCCTAATGTCAAGATACTGTCTTGGTCCAGTTAATTTTGCACGCGATGAAGAAGCATCATCATCTCGAATAACGCAAGCTCTGTATAGCGCAAAAGAGTGAATTATTCAGTTTGGGTCAACAACTGTTCATAAATCGAAGCGTACAAACATGCAAATAAAGATTCAGCCATTAAGAGAAGCACAAGGACGTACAGCTTTTCCTAGGTGTTTCTGGGCTATGATCTTTTTAACACCGGCCATGAGCACTTGCTTGTTGGTGACATTAACCTCGCAGCAAATGCAAGTGCAAATCCAGATTAAATTTAACGTTAATAAAATTTTAAGTCCCTCGGTTTTCAATTCAATGAAGAATGTGACACCATGGCAAAAATATTTACTCATGCTCTTTTTGTTTTGGATCGAGTGCTGAATATGTCTGATGACGTCACATACAGAAACATCATGGCAGATTTTTTTGTTTGGATTCTCGCTAAGTGAACTCTGCATCAGTATTGACAGACGGGTCGAGAGTTCGACTTTGTAAGTAATTTATTTCGATAACAAATGTTTATTAAGCAATATTATATCCCGTTATGAGATGTAAATATCTTTCTGAGATGCACAGCGCAAATGACAGTCATTCCCGTCTAAAGCCTAACCTTGCCCTCCACCTAAGCTCTGATTCAGAGGCAGAAGGAAGTTTCTGTGCTTTAAGGAAGGGATTATGCGAATTCTCACTTTTGCACATTTTTACGAACTAAGATGCGTCGGCTGTGATAAGCTAGACGTGCCACTGTGTCGTCACTTTCTCTTGCCGTGTGAAAGCTGTGTGCTGCTGTGAGATTAGTGTGTGTGTGTGTGTAACAACAGTGTTTACAAACAGTTCAGCTGGCTGGCTGCCAGATCGTACTGCTGATATTTGGAGGGGCAAACAAAGACAGTTCTGGCAGACCTAGAAAAGTTGTGTAAAATTGCACAGATGGCGTGTGAACTAAATTTGTAATTTTAAAGTAGTGTGTACTACAGCTTTTATTGCTTATGAAGTTTACCCACGGCTGGTATGTAGTGTTCCTTCCTTGCTGGAGTAGAGGTAGTACTGCAGCTAAACTGTTGATAGCTCTTTTGTCATGCATAAGCGTACACTAGGCAGATTGGTAGACATAGGTTGTAATAGGTTGCACTGACAATACTTTGGTTGACTGACAGTTGATACTGACTGGATGGTTGTAAGCAACGTTTTAACTGTTTGTCACAGCATCAGCAGAGTTCAGCATTTGATTCAGTAGCCATGTAGTGTTCACATATATTCTTCTTGTTGATTTATTTTAGCTGAATAACACACGAATATGTTTTCTATATTTTATCAATGTCATTATCAGCCTAATGGTTCAAATCTACCTTTCTATAAAGCAAATTAATGATTATATATATTTGACAGTTAAATTCAACACTTATAGTTTCAGTGACCATGTCTTATATTTTAACAGTACTGCACCAGACTTCATCGCTCTGAATCTGGATATAATTGTTTTTGGAGGTGTCACCTAACGACTGTTGCAGGACATGGATCGACCATAATAATTCAAGGGTAGTGCCAGATTAGCTTGGCACCAGTCTAATCTGGCACTACCCTTGAATTATATGGTCGATTCACTTCCTGCTGTAGGGTGTGACTGTCAGTGTTCAGTGGGTTAATTGTGCATGTTAATTATTTTCCCAGCACACTAGTCTTGACGGTCTGTCTTGTGACTGTCAGTGTTGAGTGGGTTAATTGTGCATATTTATTATTTTCCCCGCATGCTAGTCCTGACGGTATGTCTTGTGATTGTGTTGCAGCGGGTTAAGGTGAGCCTGCAGTCAGGATGAGTGTAGGGGGTGGTGGCGGCGGTGGGAATGGAGGAGGGAGCAGTAGCAGCAGCCTTATCGGATGTAGCGGGGTCGGAGCGGACAGCAAGAAATGGGCCTGTGAGTACTGCACCTATGAGAACTGGCCTGCCTCCAAACGTTGCACACTGTGCCATGCCCCGCGCCCGCCCCATCTCATCACTGACACTGTCAATGAGGAGCAGGACATCTACAAAATGGCCGACCTGGTGCGGGGCAACAACACGGAGTGCTGCGCAGGGGAAAGTAGCTCAGGATGGGGTGGTGGAAGCAACAAGTGGGCGTGTCACCTGTGTACCTTCCTTAATTGGCCCCGTGCCGCACGTTGCACCCAGTGCCTCTCCCCCCGCCGCAAATCGTCCCCTAGCCAATCACAAACCTCGCTTACGCCAGCCACCATCAACACAACTGGCAGCTGCACAACAATTAGCACAGCTAGCTGTGGATCCACTGTCAATGGCCGCACCACGCCCAAACGCAACTCCCCCAGCTCTCCAGAGGCGGCTAAAGCCATCAACAATGACATCAACAAGACAGTGGCCACACTGGTTAAGAGTGCTTCATCCACAGCCCCGGCCTCCCAGGGTGGAAAGTGGTCATGCCGCGTGTGTACGTACGAGAACTGGCCGCGAACCACCAAGTGCACAATCTGCGGGACATCACGTGGCCGCACCCTTTCTGATTCAGCCCTCGCTTCCTGCTGCTCTCAACCTACCCCTACCCCACCCATTGGCAGTGGAGTGGTGGGTAGCGAGCAACAGGAGATCTCCAGACGGCAGGGTCACACATCCCCAGGGTCTCCTCGCAGCCCAGAGGGTTCCGAGGCAAACAACCAGGACATTGCGGGGGCTGGAATCGGGGGTGCAGGAACCTCCAGTATCGATGACCGCAAACTGAAACTGCTGCGCAAACGGCTGCGTGACAAGGACTGGCTGTGGCTCAACGCTTGTCATGGGGTGGTGGATGGGGATCCCAACGCCATCGAAGCGTTCATAGCGGCCGGGGGCAATCCCTCCCGTCAGCTCACAGCTGATGAGCTTCTCCTCCTGTCGCGCCCTAGTGCCTTTGAGGTCGGCCACACTCTGGTGCATCTGGCCCTCAGGTTCCGGCGAGAAGACATGCTGGCTGTACTCCTTGCTGCCACTGACGCTGCAGCCAAAGCGGTGAAGCGCCTGCCGTGTCATGCATCGCCGGACCTCGCCTCGGACATTCGCCGGGAGATTGCCTCCTCTCTGCGACAGAGGAAGGGAGATTTCCCATGTTTCTTTTTCACGGACTGTGTCACCTTTGCTTTGCCAGCAGGTAAGTGTACATTCTTCTGTTTATCCCCTGTCATTATTATGATTATTAACCCCCTTGTGCTTTCAGCCATTAGGACTATGTTATTCTGTTTGCTGCCTGTTCAAGAGGATTATTTGTAGTGCTGTTTATCAGAGTGATTCCTGCATGGCTGATCTAAGAGGCATAGATTCTCATGAGCCCCTTCGACAGCAGGGGCTCATGAGAATATATGCCTCTTGCTTATCTTGCCTCTTATGAGAATATGCAGGGTTCAAAATACTTTTCAAAATAGTGGGGCCCTTTGGGCCCCCTGTTATTAAAAGTAGGGGGCCCCACAGGAAAGGAAGGGGCTCATGAACCATCGCTTGATGATTTACGGACAAGACAGCAAAACATAGGAACTCTCCTTCGCAGGAGGAAGTGGCTTTAGCTAAAAGAAGAATAGCGAGCTGCAAACAGCAGACTGAACTTATCGCGCTAGACGGCTATGCAGCAAAGAGAGGTTGATGCAATGCATACCGTGCTAAAAATAGCCTGCCACGTGTGTTTGATAAAAAGTTCATGACCAGTGTCAGGACCGCGCTGATGCGCTGAGTACCGCCTACTGTTGCTTCGAGACAAAGTAGGTCTGAAAAGAAGGGGGCATGTCGGGCCCGGTGGACATGAAAGTAGAGGCCCCGAGGCCAAAGTAAGGGTTTTTTTTTGCCCCGGGCCCCCAGTTATTTTGAACCCTGATATGCCACTTGAAATCTCCTAAACTGTAATGTAGTGCATACAACAGGGAAAAGCAAATGTTCTAGGACTCCACAAACCATTCAGACTACCATCCAAGTTCAATCTGGGAGCACAACATTTTTCCCAGTAGCCTGAACAACGTTTTTCTGTGAACATATTGTGAAATTTGGTTGAAACCATTTGAGCTTACAGAAACATGACTTTGCCTTGCCCGACAAGAATTCTGGCCTTTGGTGATGGGCGAGTGGATTTGGTCCTCCATGATAAAGGACAGCTTCCAAATCTTGGGATTTGAAACTTTGCATCTCAATGCATGATAGAAAGATTGCAATGTCAAGCATCGTGGGCATCCTTTATTGTTTGGTTGCTATTTTCCTCTACATACCCCCACCCTTCCCCCTAGCCCCCTTCTTGTTTGTCTCTCTCAGTAGCAATGCCCACTCAAAAATAAGACACTATCTAGTACTGTAGAAAATACATCCATTTAAAAGAGTTCTTATTTCTGAGTATGTAGCAATTTGAATTTTCAGAATCGGATGAAAACTTTCAGAGATATGGCTGATCTAGGACGGCAATTTTCACCTTCGGGGAGGAAGATAGGGCTCTTCATTACATGACTAAATTAAGGGAAAACAAATGGGCAGCAATTTTCTGCACAAATTTCAGTGTTTATGAGGTAGAAACCACAACACTTGAACAATATAGGTGAAATTTTACATACTTACTGAATTTGACATGCCGAATTCAACTGCGCTAATGGCAATGTGGTAGCGTGATTGTATAGTTGGTAATTTGCATAAATTTGCATAATTTTAAGAGTATTTTACAAATAGTCACGTCTCTGTGCTGATATAAACCCCAAATGCTTAACATTAGAGTTTGAAATTGCATGTTGAAGTGCAAACATAAGAAAACCACAATAAACATAAGACACATAATCATCTATAACTAATTAGCATAATTAATTAAATCTTAATGAAAATGAAAACCAACAGTTCAATATTCATCAAAACTTTATTCTGTCTAAAAACAAAACAAAGAGTAAAGAGAATAACACAAGTTGTTCTTTTTAAAAAGTATTTCAACACCAACCCAGGCTTAAGTACACACTAATTAAGACTAATTAGCATAACAAGACTATGTTAGTAGCGGCAGGATTTTCAAGTAATAGTTTCTAATACTAATACATTATTTTAGAGATACTGCTGCGAGAGGTACAAGTATGGCTAAGTTGACATTCTTATTATCTAGGTGAGTTATCATTACATGGTAATCATCCAATTAAAGTTTAGTAATTAGCACTATGAGCTCATATCGTTAACAGATAAGTGAAAATAGCCAATAGAAAGCATTAAAATTTGAATTTGGAAGAAAAGCAAAAATGTTGTGATCAATGGATCAAGGGTCTTCTTCATTAGCACAGTACAAAACCAATGATCTACACACTAATTAAGAACTATTTGGAACAACACACTGTTTAATTTTACATCTCTGGGCCAACATATTTCTGCACTTGAATCATGAAATTCAAGGCCAACACATTTGCACAGCGAAGCAGACGACGGCGCACTATGCTAACTACCCTCTACTCTCAGATAGACTTGTCCCATTTATGTGAAGTACGTTGCATTAGTAGGCAAGCGAAGGGGGCACGCGCATGGAATGGACTGGCCCATACTAGAGCCATGGACATCTCGATCAAAATTAAGTGAATACAATTAAATTCATTATGTTTCCATCAAACACAAGGAATATGCCCTCAACGGATATAATTCTGGATTCGTTTGCACTAATTAAAATAAAATATAATGTTGATAAAATGCACCACGTTAGCGATAAACCTAGGGTTTTCAGACCACGATACCCCAAAACCCACGCCAGGCAGGCAAATTTACGACGCTCTACGTTTTTCACTCGCTACGCTCACAAATCTGAAGTAATAGTTACAAAACACACATCATTTTTTAGGAAAATGAACATAGAATACGAAGATATATGTTATTTTGGTATGTTATAAACGTATCGTGGCTAATTTTTGCGTTAAAGTTGACAAAATTACTCGCCGCCATAACTCGTGAACCGCTTGGTCGATCGCAAAATAACAAACTGGAACGGATTCAAGATTCTCTCCTCTGATTGGATGCCGAATTTCAGTGTTCTACGTCATCACTGCAAGCCGTACGGTCGGTTTGAATATTCATGACCATTTCGTGCTCGCGCGGCGCCATGCCCATCGCGGCGCGGTCGGCGTAAACACCCAGTCCCGCCGGTAAATCACGATTTATTTTACCAAACAACAACAGCAAAAGCACAAACAAGGTATCAAATGATAAAATAATGTTTACTCTTTCACACTATGTAGATGAAATAAGCACAGCTATTATAGTTGTTAAGAAATCTCCATTCAAAGTGTATGACCCCACCGACTTCCCCATATTCCATACTTTTCCAGGGGGCAGTGGGCATTGCTACTCTCAGTCTCTGTTGTTACCATTAGTACTGATGTTGACATGTGAAGGTGATGTTGCAGATATTGAGGATCTGTCTCGTCATATACAGGAACAACTGTTTGATGAGCTGCTAGATCGTGGAGTCCAAAATGGTGAGTGCTTTTTCCATTTGGATTACTAATAACTTTTATTTTAAATTTTTTTTTATGAAAATAGGCTATGAATGTATGGTAACTTTGTTTTATTTTCTGAGGTCTGACTGAGCACACATCCTCCTCATCACTGAAACCCACCCCCCCCCCCCCCCCCCCCCTTTCTTTTGTTTGATGTTTTTTGGCCTGACTTTTTCAGTTTTTGGTTCTGTTTTCCTCCTTTAACAAATCTGCCTCTCTTGTATTTAGGATGTTTTGGGCCCATTGAGTTATATTATAAATATGAGAAATGCGCCATATAAATACTATGTATTATTATTATTTTTAACCCTTTTAGTGCCATGTGTGCATTTCCCGAATTTTGGAAGTGTTACTTAATGACTATGTTCCACTTGCAGGAGGTGGATTGACCATGATAATTCAAGGGTAGTGCCAGATTAGCTTGGCGCCTGAAGGCGCCAAGCTAATCTGGCACTACCCTTGATTATAATGGTCAGTCAATCTCCTGCTGTGTGGTGTTGGCACTGAAAGGGTTAAATCATGTTATGGTTCTTTGTTTACTTTCCTGTCCTAACAGAACTGGAGGTTGAAGAGTCAATCATTAACTGGAGTGTGGAGCTAACAGAGAGGTTAGGCAGCCGACTGTATGCGCTGTGGAATCGCACAGCTGGCGATTGTCTTCTGGACTCCATCCTGCAGGCTACTTGGGGTGTGTTTGATGTTGATAACACACTGCGGCGAGCGCTGGCCGACAGCCTCACGGAGGGGGCCATGACGTAAGTTGCTGTTGATTGAAAGCATAACACATGCCTTTGGCTGTTGGTACCACTTTTTGTCGTGGTGATTCCTGCAGGAATCATCGCGCCCAAAAGTGCTGCGGACAGCCAGAGTCAAAGGGTTATTGAATAAATACACGTTCATATTTGCTTATTTTGTGATCCATTTTTTGTTGATTGCTATAAAAAGATATGGATCTACATGATGGTAGGAAGGTGGCACCAGAATAGCTTGGTGCCTGGAAAAGAAGTTGACTGCTTGAAACAAAGAGTCACCATGTAAATGATGCTCAGTCAGAAAGGCTTCTGTAGGTGAATTAACCCTTTTCATCCGGATACACCCATTGCTTGAAATCAATTTGACTGTGATAGTTCAAGGGTGATGCCAGAATAGCTTGGCGCCGCCATGCTATTCTGGCACCACCCTTGAACTCACATGGTTGATCTATCTCCTAGTCTGTAATGTAGCCTTCATAGCACAATGAGCAAATTTAAAAAGACTCGGCCTCAGGATGTAATGAGTTAAAATGTCTGTCTTGACTTGCGGGCCGTTATATGAAGGGAAACATTGCTGATGCTAGGGCAAAATATTATTTTAGAACCTTGTGATTGGTTGCAGATTTTACCCCCGGTGGAAGGAGTATGAATCGAAGCAGGCGGAGTCTCTCCACTTCAGTCTAGATGAGTACCAGTGGCAGAGAGACTGGGCCGTGCTCCTCAGTCTCGCCAGCCAACCAGGTAAGCAGTCAACCATCGCATAATCAGTTGAATATAAATCAAACGTTCGCAAGAGGCATAGATCCTCATGAGCCTGCATTGATGCACACTTCTGTTTTCTTATTGCATGCTTATGTTTGTTCTGTTGTGTCACAGATGTCAAAGGTGTCCAAAAAAGGGATAGATCCTCATGAGCCCCCACGCCCACACAAGCACTTAGAAATTGGGCGCAGTGGTAAAGGCGCCTGCCACCAATGCTAAAGGTGCAAGGTTCGATAACAGGTTCCGGCGTCGGACTTTTCTCCTCTAGTGTCATCGTTAATTCGGGCGGACTGTCGGGGTTCTTTCTCCGGGTACTCCGTCTCTTCTCCCCCTCCACTTTAGTACCGGTTTCAGGCCACTTTATAAATTTCAAATACAAGCAATCAAAATTTCCGAAACCTCAATAGCTGAGCTAGCTGACCCTTCGCACCACGTGAATGTCCTGTGTCTGTCTTGTACCGTGTTTATTGAGAGTGAATGCGTGTGTGTGTCACGTGAGCATGCGTGTCGGGGTTCAGTTTGCAGCGCTTTGAGTCGACTCACAGCATTGGGTCAATCGCCTATATAATAACCATAATTATTAACCCTTATCATTCGGAATACACCAGTGTGTGAAATAAGTTAGACTAAAATAGTTCAAAGGTAGTGCCAGAATAGCTTGGCGCCTAGAGGCGCCAAGCTATTCTGGCACTACTCTTGAACTAAAGCCATTGGTCTTATTCTTATATGTAAGTACTATAATGTAGCTTGCATATATATGGCAGTTTACACATTGAAGCTTTAGCCTCAGTATGATATGGGTTAATTATTATAAGTACGCATCTAACTCATTTTTGTTTTTGGATCACAGGTATGCTGGTCTCTTATTTCAGACCTTAACCCATCAAGATTGGTCTCCTGTTGCAAAGTGACATCTAAAATTTGGCCTCAGGGTTAAATGGGTTACTCTGTAAGGTCCAAAATCACAGAAAGGCATATATTTATTCAACAGAACAAACAAAACATGTTTTTCTTTCACAGGGGCATCACTAGAGCAGACCCACATTTTTGCTCTGGCCCACATTCTTCGCCGGCCGATCATCGTCTACGGTGTGAAGTATGTGAAGAGTTTTCGTGGGGAGACCCTGGGCCTGGCCAAATTTCAGGGTGAGTGTTGCTTGCCTGTTTGTTTATTTATTACAGGTTGTCTATGTAAATCAAAATGTGACCCCTATGTATGTGCTGGTCTGTCTTTTATTTCTTCGAAAACATTTCCGATGGCATTACTATTAGGAAGGTACACTTAGCTTACCAATTTCAGCCTCCAAGCCCTGTGTGTTGCTACACAGGGACGTAACTAGCAAGCAGTTACCAAGCAACCCTGAGTAGCCTCCCCTCCTCCTCACACACCAGTTCTATGCTTAGCTGCCTTGAAAGGATTACCGGTTTCAGTCTTTGCTCCCCCCCCCCCCCCCCCCCCCCCCCCCCCCCCCCCCCGACCTCTTCGGTTGAGATGTGTGCACTGCGAGATGCCCTTCATCAGCCTGTTCAAGACGAGGGGGGACACGCGGCTTCCCCGCTTGGGCTCGCCCGTACTGAGCCTACTTGCCTGTGCAGAGGATGCCCTCTCCAGCTCTGGGGATGGCCTACTAGCATGTGCTTCCATCCCATTGTGCGGGTATCCATGAGCCTGCTGAGCTTAGGGGCTGCAACGCAGTGTGGTTCCTGGTCGCCTCTTTCAGTTGGAGCAAGAGCTGGGCCTATAGCTTCCGATGCCTTGCCACGGATCTTCCCCGGGGACTTCCCATGCTGTGCACGATACTGGGACAGCCACGGCAGGATCTCTTTCACGCTGGCATGGAGAGACTCCTTACACGCCGGAGATGGTGCGGCATGCCCTCGCCGCTGGAGGCTTCTCGGGTGTGGCGGTGGAGGCTATCGCTGCAGCTCAGACCTTCGACCCGGAGGTCTGCGAGGGAAGGCGGTGGGTCTTACAGTCCTGGAGCGGTGCTAGCGCCTCTACGGATCGGACTTTACCCGGCTCGCGGGGTTCGTCGGGTGGCACTCCGCGGAGCAGATCTTGGCGCCAATCACATCAGGGGCTGCATGTCTATGGTGGCAGACACGTGCTGGTACTTGGGCCAGCCAGTCCCGGAGGATTGCAAAGACCTCCCCGACCTGATGGTGCATTCGAACCCCAGTGGGCAGGCACCTCTTCACTGCTACCCCGCTGGGCCCTACCATGGGGGCTAATATGGCTGAAGGCAGACCGTTCGGACCACTGTCCTGGGTGCGATTCGCCAACTTGACCAGGAGGTCGTGCTTCCTGCTGGCCCTCGCACAGCGTCAAGAGTGAGCGAGCTACACGCACTCCCCGTGCACCCTCCTGTCTGCAGCTTAGGGCTGAGGGCTTGGTTCAGCGCCTCAACAGCCTACTCTGGCCAGAATAGATCCCCCTTGACCGCGCCTCGGATGATAACTCTTCAGCCATGGCAGAGCTGTGACAGTCCTGGGAATCCCGATGGCAGGACCCAGTCAGGGCGCTGCAGATTACCACCGCCGGCCTAAGCCCTCAGATTTGGAGGGGACATGCCCACCTACACGGCCCACCCGGTCTATGGGATCTGGTCGGCATGAGACCTGCACTCCTGCTCCACGGAGACGGGACACTTGCAGCGGTATGCCCGCATTGCCGCGGAGGACGCGGTACCCACTAACGCAGGAGACGATGAGCCATCCAAGACCATGCACCCCCGCTCCCTGGGCAGGAACGGTATAACAGCCCAGTCTAGCTCTATAACAGACCAGTCTAGCTCCGGCTGGCTACACGGAGTCATACGATCCGCATACGATGACCTCTCCCCGGAGGGCGCAAAGAGACTGCTGATCAGGGCACATCAGGTCGGAGCTGTTACCACGAGCATCGCATGCAACTGCATCTACACTATGAGGGACATTGTGGGGGCTGACGGGCAGAATCAACCTTCGCCAGTTCTACCTCAGAGATCGCCCCGGCCAACTGGAGAACCTGGCCCTAGGGTCGGGCATCGCCACGGCGCAACACTCCCTCCCGGACATAGTGGGCGGCACCCTTCTCCTCTTTGCAATTCTTCCTAATAGTAATGCCATCGGTAATGTTTTTGAAGAAATAAATGTATTTTTCTCTAAAATGTATTTTTTCGAAAAATACTTTCCGATGGGATTACTCAAACGTCCCTCCCGCCTACCCCGCTTGCCGCCAGTACACGAAGATAGAACTGGTGTGACTAGACAGCTCACGTGAGGAGGAGGGGAGGCTACTCAGGGTGGCTTGGTAACTGCTTGCTAGAGTTACGTCCCTGTTTGTGTAGCAACACACAGGGTTTGGAGGCTGAAATTGGTAAGCTAAGTGTACCTTCCTAATAGTAATGCCATCGGTAAGTATTTTTCGAAAAAATACATTTTAGAGAAAAATACATTTAACACCTCACGGCTTTCAGTCATAACATCCAAAGTCACAGACCACACATTCATCTTGACATGTTACAGTGATGAACCCATTCAGCCCTGACGCACCACAGCAGGAGATGGATTGACAAGGTTGAAGGATAATTCAAGGGTAGTGCCAGAGTAGCTTGGCGCCATCAGGTGCCAAGCTAATCTGGCACTACCCTTGAATTACTATGGTCATTCCATCTCCTGCAACTGGTACATATTCCAGGGCTAGAAATTAACTTTTTTCTTTGGGGGCCACTGGGCCCCTTGATTGAAAAATTTGAGGGCCCACAAGCAACTTTCGGGGCCCAACTTTGAAAAATAATGCAAACAAAAAACAAAAGAATTATTGACAATATAATAAGTAGAAAGTACAATTTGTCTGATAATCTAAAATAAAAACAATTGAATTTCCAATTTTGCTGAGTGATGCCATTTTTATTTGCCTTTTCTTTCACTTTCAAACATTACCAACAAAAAAGGGGAAAAACACACACACACACATTCAGTGACACACATATTCCAGTGACTAGTGAGCCAGAAATGGCCATTAAACAAAATAGAAAAAAATCAAGTGAGTCTCTTGTATAATACTTTTCAGTTTTGTGACTGAGTATTGCACAATACACATTAAATTTTTAATATGAGTAACCTAACAAAAAATCTGACCTCAATGCACAAAAGTTCAAAACAAAACCATGAAAGGGAACTAAACTTAACAGTACTCTTCCTGATAAACTTAAGTTAAACAAACAGATTTTGCCTTTTTTTTTTTTTTTTTTTTTCAATCATCTATTCATATTACACTTATGTGCACTTGAGTTAACAGAAGTAAACTAAAAATACAATAACAAATTTAGGGCACCGGTGTGGGTTGCTTCCCTTGGCCCAAATACGAAACTGCCGAGTAGAGCTAGCTGTAGCAGACGAATTATTTTGCGGGCCAAGCGGGCCCTTCGTTTTTCAACTTTCCGAGCCCGAAATCAACTTTGCGGGTTTTTGGCCCTGGGCCCCCGCTAATTTCGAGCCCTGTATTCGTTGACACCTACAAGATTGGGAAATGTGGCCTTGGGCTTACATGAGTGAAGCAAGTTTGTTTGGGAAATAAAACGGTGTCCCATTAGGGTTTTGGTTTCACTGATGAAGAATCATCTTTAGTCTGAAATGTGAATTTGTGTTTTCTCCAGATGTACAAGGTTTGCTAACAAACTTTTTGTCATCAAACTTGTTTTAAATTTCTCCTCAGGTGTGTACCTGCCCTTGCTGTGGGAGCGCAGCTTCTGCTGGAAAACGCCGGTTGCCCTAGGCTACACACGCGGACATTTCTCAGCTCTGGTTTCCATGGAGATGGATCTGGACGATGGGGAAGGGGCGGGAGCCAATCTGGAGGGGAGTGATGAGGATCAAGTGGCTTATCTCCCCCTGGTGGATTGCGAGGGCAAGCTGCTGGAGTTACACTTTGTCTCGGGGTCTGAGGTGAGAGCGAATAGCTGTTAGTTGTAAGCTTTACCATCACGGCTGTGCAGAACCACACTTTTAGTTTGGGAGGACCGGGGTTCACTGAGTGCAAGATAAGCCATCTGTTGCAAAGCCGGGCGTGGGGGCATTTAATCATTAGCGTGCGCCACTTCAGGCAAAGTGGAAGAGCCATTCATGGTCCTAGAAAGGAGTACTCTTCCATTACCCTACACTATGTGTACGTGCCGACAGCTGCATAGCGGCGCACTGCAGCGGAAACGCTGAAAAGTGTTAGTAACTGAATATTAATCACAAAATGCGTTTTTGTCTCAAGAATGTCATTATAACATAAGTGTAAATTTGTAGCTGATAAAATTTGCTTTCTTTTCATACTAAACATGCCCATGCTGCTTACTACCAGCATACCTTGAAGAGCAGTTACATTTCATATTTGCAATATAATAAACATGCACTGACAAAATAAAGCGTTAACGTTGAAGCTCAATCTGTTGTGCATGTCGCTTTTCTGTGGGATGAACACGGCAGTTTACCCTATGCTCTTTAGTTTTCAGCTCTATGCCCGCCGGCGCGCGCCAGCACACTTAGAGATCGGCTTCGCGAAAGCACTGAGATAGCGAGGCAGCCTACTTCCTCTTACTATCAGCGCGCTAAATACCATCACTGATAAGGCACCAGCTGTGCGGTCTCGCTTCCGCTGGGGATACGAATAGCGCAGCAGCCGTCTTTGTTTACAGTACTACTGTGCTTGACCCCGATTAGCTCTTAGCCTCTGCTGCATACATCGGCGAATAAGCTGTAAATTACAGATGTTGTCTGTAAACCGGAATTAGTTCACCTGCAGTTGTGAGTGATTATTTGAACATATATCGTCTTGTAGAGGAGAAATTGTACTATCTTTGGACACCAAACATGCTGGGGTAATCTGCGTGGATGTTTGTCATGCACTAGCTTAAAGTATCACTAGGAGACGGATTAGATGCAGCCTTCCGTTAGTTTATCATACTTTTCATCGCATCACAGTTCAAAAACGGAAGTTTTTGGAAAGTTCAGACAAAGTCAGTGCTGTCAACAGATGTCTTAACTGGCATATCCCATGCTAAAATCTTTATGAACCACATACCTGAGTCCTGCTAAAGCCGGTTTGGTGGGCCAAGTGAAAACGGTAATCCATTCAGAGCACGCCGACATGAAGTATGCGAATTTCACCGATACAGTCAATGTTTTTAACAATATCACAATTTTAGCACAATGCACAAAGCAGAGGTTTACTGTTTGCTATTAAGAGATTCAGTTTTGGCTTAGTGTCACATTAAAATAGCTTAAAATGAGTGTGTCTACAGGGTCACTGTGATGCTGTGTCTAAACTTGATAGGCCGATCAGTTTCATTTTTTGGACGAGTGACAGTCTATGAATACCTGATGAAAATGTGGAGAAACTAAAGCCAAATGCTTAATTTGACAAGCTTTGCACGACACAAGCAACAAATTGTTTTAGAATGCTTCCCTTCCTGGTCGTTGAGCACATCAATGTTGTAACACGAAAATATATCACTGGTGTATTTAGTGCACAAAAACACGGATTTGTTTTTGTCTTTGACTGCTCGCCTAGACCTTCTACCACAAAGTCTACACAAAGAATTCACGGCTTCCAAATGTCTTGGAAAGGAATGTTCATTCTCCATGGCTTTAACAAGCTATACTTTACATATATGCATCAGATAAGGGTACACATTGGAGTAATACATCCGGCACAGAAAGCAAGTTTTGTACACACACAAGCACTGCTGTCTACAGCGGAAGGAAAGTTCCTCGAACTACACACGTTGTAATCAAGTCATAAGCACCGAATTCGAAGAGGTTCATCAAACCAAACTTATATGAGCTTGAAGAGGACAATTTCAAGCATAGTATTACATAATAATATTTACGATTAAAACATTTTAGCCACGGTAATAATAAGTTATAAACAGACTAAACTTATCACATGCCTGACAGACTTCAACAGGGAACAAAGAGCACAACGCTTCCCGCCAGCAGCTAGGCTGGAGCCTGCTATGACCCGCGCGCACTTATCAGTTAAGTGGGTCACAGCTGGCACAGAGCCCAACTAAAGAGAGGAATTTCGAGAAGGGTAAACTGCCGTGTGAAAAGTTGATGTATCTACGCAGCATTCTAGCCTCTAGTGTTATCACTTACTAGAATTCCGGGGCCATTCCTGCTAGAGCAATACTAGCGTCGGAAAGCACTCCACTGCTGAGAAGCTGGTAAGCTGGTAATCCGTTAGGTCCATCAAGACGATAACACAAACATGCTGATACCAGCAACTGTACACTGTGTTTATGCCATACACTTGGGTTTACACAATACTGAATCATAACCACTAACACAAGTTGAGGTCTTATGCACACCACACTGGTTCCATTACATTAACACTAACACAAATAACAGCTCTGAAGCACATCACACTGGGCCTTTATATGAACACGAACACAAGTAATGGGGCCGAAGCATATCACACTGGTGGTTCCTTAATAATAATATTAACAGTTTTTAGAATTTCCTTTCAGGGATGAATACAGTTTTTGTACTTGATTTGAATTACGTCTCCTTTTCCGGTTGTTCGTTAATTATGTTTCACTTTTGTTTGTTCCTACAAAAAAAAAAGGGGGGGTGGGGGGTGCTAATAATTTAGTCCATATCTTGTTAGCTTGTTCAATTGCATTGTTTGCAGACTCAAGAGTGCGAGCAGATGAGTTTCTTTTCAGTTTCATTAGTCTATGGTGACATTTCACACAAAAATTTGAGTACAAGAGTCCACTAGTTTCATCTATAGTGATTCCATGTATTTCCTGAAGTTCAGCTGCATACATTTCGCACAGTTTGATTGGTTTTTCATCAAGTTTTTGTTTTGACCTTCCTCCACATACTCTACATAGAGAATTTAACCTTTTAAAGTGAAAGGATTCTGTGTGTGCAAATGTTTCTTGTGTATGTTTTATTCCCGCCATAACTGTACTGTCTTTCCCTTGGAACAAAGGAACCAGGATAATATGAATGAGCAGACAACAGTTAGTACCTGAAACTACTAAACAGTATCACAGAGAATACTGGACGCTATATGCAGAGCGTAAAGCACAGGGATTACACTACATACAACAGTATTCCATAGAGAATGAATGTACAGACCTACATGTTCGGTACTGTGCGAGGCATGTCTTATTATTCAGTCACACACAAACACGGTACCTGCCTTTATCCTCGGATTGCACCCTTAAAAAAAAACGTCCCCTGAATAATACTACCAACACAGGAACCAGCAGGCAATGGTGCACAAGTGTGTTAAACGGTTTTATGTAGAAAACTGGTGAAGAGGAGATAGAGAACATTAAACACAGGCATAACACATCACGCGTTAGTAGTCCGTTACAGAGATTAGAGAAGGAATTTTTTGCTGCTAGCCAGTGATCTAGATAACCTGCTCGCAGGGGGGAGGGGCTACCGCACACCACAGCAGCAGGCTGCGGGCCAAACTAAAGAGTGAGAAATCGGCCTTTCTGTACAGGCGTGCCATAAATACGATACAACCCGGTGTCAACATTCACTTTTGTTTTTTCAAAATACATTACCGATGGCATTACTATATGGAATACACTCTGTAGCCTAACGATTTCAGCCCAAAGTTGTGTCCCCTACACAACTGGGGAGGAGACACCGGGGATCCAGGTATAGGAGCCCGGGTGGCCTCCCCTTACCACCCTATCCTGCCATGCGTGTGGCGAACTCACCTCAGTTTCACTCTTAGCTCGACCGTGTACGGTCGGGCGTTAGCCTTGCTCCGTGTTACGACCGGTTCTTGGATATTCTTCGAACTTCCTTGGCATTGCCTCGGTTATTCTACTGTGTAGGGCTGAGTGTACTTCGTGGGACGTGGCACCTTCCGGCGCTTCTGCCCGGTGCTTGACTTTCTGTGTACCCTTACGTTGGCTGCGGCCTTTGGACTCGGCTTGTGACTTGTGCTCTCCTTTGTGACCTTGGGGAGCGAGTGTTCGGTGGGCACTTCCCGGCGGACTGTGTGCTATGGAATGTTGGCAGTTCCAGCCGTTGGATCAGCGCAGCTTCTCACCGACCCATCCTTCAGGCCAAGAGCCGACCTCCCTCGGCTGTGCCCTAGACACTGACCTTACGTCTGTTCAGAGGGACGACCGACCCCACGGGTCACGTCAACAGGACCCAGTCCGGGCACTGCAGAATTACCTGCGTCGCTCACAGCCACTCCCGTATAATGCATACCCGCCTTTTCCTACCACCTTCATCAGGCAGGCCAGGTATCTCGGCCCAGACAGTTCGCCCAGGCTGCAGTGGGTGGCTCTTTGGCCTACCAAGACCTCTCCCCGGACGGGGACAGACGGTTACAGATCCTGACGCATGAAGTATGAGCAGTAGCCCCCAGAGTGGCCTTTGCCCGCAACTGCTCGGTTAAAGACATTGGGACGGCGTTAGGCGGGTGTGCAGTCTCCACCTTCGCCCGCTTCTAACTCCGCGACCTATCCAGCCAGCGTGACTCCCTGGCCATGGTGGGCGACTTCTTCGCGGCCCAGCACTCCCTCCACGCGCCTCAGGCGCCTTAGGCACTTCTTAACTGAAATCGTCGGGAGTGCTCCTTGTGGGCCGCCAGAGGGTGTTAGGTATAAGGGGTTGGGTGTCGGCGCCCTCCTCCTCTTCGCTATTCTTTCATATAGTAATGCCATCGGTAATGTACTTTGAAAAAACAAATGAATTTTTGTTCTAAAATGTATTTTTTTGAAAATACTTACCGATGACATTACTCGGATGGCCCTCCCGCCTGCCTCCTTGGCTAAGTGTTTTTGGCTAAGTGTGAAACTGAGGTGAGTTCGCCACACGCATGCCGGGATAGGGTGTAAGGGGAGGCCACTCGGGCTCCTATACTTGAATCCCCGGTGTCTCCTCCCCAGTTGTGTAGGGGACACAACTTTGGGCTGAAATCGTTAGGCTATAGAGTGTATTCCATATAGTAATGCCATCGTAAGTATTTTTCAAAAAAATACGTTTTAGAAAAAAAATTCATTTTTTGGCAAGAAAAAGTGGTCATAAAGGACAGGTGCTCTTTAAAGAGAAATCTTGAAGGACGTGAAGTGCCACCTGTCATTAAAGACCATCATTTAGGTGGTTACACACTCAGTTCCCACACTGACTGGGCAAAATGCTGGAGGTAGACAAAATTTCACTCCGGGGCACGTTATAAACAACAAATACAGAACATAAGAGGCAGACTCGGTAGCAAAACATCTTCTGGCCCAAGACGGCCGCAGTGGGCCCGCGCACAGCTGTGCGCGTGCCCACTGTGGCCGTCGTGGGCCCTTGCTTACTGAGAGATGACTTGTATTCACACAATTTCTATCCTGTGTCAGGTGGGTCGGGAAGAGCTGTTGCTGCGCGAATGGATGGATTGCTACGTCACGAAGGGCGGTCTCTTGGTTGCGCTCCAGCGACGAGGCCGTCAGCCAGCAGCAGTAAAGCAGATGGTTGATGAGTGGTTGGACCGATACCGACAGCTGGCAGCCGCTCAGGCCAGCCCGGCTTCCAACCAGCATACCATATCCGCTCACAACTTCTCCAGTGATGGAGAAAGTGATCAGGAATAGACAGAGAGATGGAGAGAGATTTGGGATCGGTGAAGGATTTTAGTTGGTGTCTGCAGGGATTTTACGGTGGAATGTGGTCTGGTCATTTTGTCTCAATAGCAGAAAGTTTAAAACTTGCGGAGTGTTGTAGGATCCCGTGGTCCAGGTATAACGCAACAGAGTTCTGTCATCAGCTAAAGTTACCTGACAGAAAATAGACTTGTTAGATTCAGTAGCATGCACCAGGTAAACAAAAGGTCCAAGGGATGACATCAGCCTCAGTTGGCCCTGGTCAATGCTGTGAGCGAGCCAACTCGGGCTGACATTTCCCTGATGGCTTTCACTTACCAGGGATGACTGTTCTAGCAAGATGGACAAAATGTGGTCTGTGCCAGTTCCCTGACAAATCTTTGTGGCCTCCGTCAGAAAACTTGGATAGAGTGAGCGTGTAGAGTGGGGCACATAGAGGAATTCCAATGGTCTAGTCTCTCACAACACCAACCATGTGCAAGGGGTGTAGATCCTCATGAGCCCCCGCATCTGCTTGTGCTCATGAGGATCTACATCCATTGCTGATTCGTTTGACCACCATCATAGCGCCTTATATAACTGCCATATATGTTTGGCATATCACAGCATTGTTTGCTTATGAAGAAGCATACCATCCGCTGATTTATAATATATATCTGAGATTTTTTTTAGCG
The DNA here is from genome assembly GCA_036245525.1 of Semisulcospira habei. NCBI lineage: Eukaryota > Metazoa > Mollusca > Gastropoda > Semisulcospiridae > Semisulcospira > Semisulcospira habei. The sequence continues at coordinate 321,964,445 of BTPG01000002.1, forward strand.
CCAGGCCGTAGTTATTAACATGTGTGAGTGTGTTTTTATATGAGCATGATGTTATTGTGTGCAAGATTAACTTAGGCCACTGCCTGTAGAATGGTTGTGTATCCAACATACGCATGTATCAACACTGATAAAAAAATAACATTGAAACAAATAACATTTTGAAACATTTTCACCCAATGAGTATTTGTTGAAAGTCTATATCATGCTAGTCATCTTTTTGGTACATCTTTCTTGCATGCTGGACATCTCTGATCATGTTTTTTCTTGGGTTAACAATTGGCTACTATTGTGATTTCTTGCTACTGATACCAAGTGCAAAATGGTAGCTAATTTACAGACTTTCAAACAGATTTAACCCCCTTGTGTGCATGGCCACCAGTACCAGTCGGTCCCAGAGGCTTCATGCTTCAGAAGGTTAACTTAGAACACTAACAGCAGAATAATGCAAACTCGGCTAATTCTGCAGTAACTGGACAATCTTATTGGGTTTGTTTAGTGTTTAAGTGGTAACAGATTGAATGGAAAGTGATATAAAGTTACACTACAGCCATGCTAAATAAACTCGGTGTGAATTGTCAGCATTGTATTTCGTTGATACTGAATGCCACACCAGTGGATGCTTTTGCACAATTAAAAATCATGTTAAAATGCTGCAGGTAGCAGCATGTGTTCTGGTCTCTAATTTTGGTCTTATGGCTGAAACTGAAAGGTCCAAAATCACAGACTTGCACAGAGTTCTATTTATTTCATCAAAAACATTACCGATGACATGACAAATGGGAGTGTCTACTACGTGCTCAAATTCTAGCCTACGAACCCGTTGTGTGCAAACACAACCCGGGAGGCACTCGGGGAACCCTCCAGAGGGGCCAAGAGTTGTCTCCCGGACCTGCCTATCCGGTTCCGAGTCACCTGACTCGACAGTCAGCTACGTAGGCTCACGACCTTCGGACGTGTTCTAGCCTCTCGCACTCCCTTCGACCGGTCGGTCTTGGTGCTCGAGTTCGCCGTGACTTTTTGCTTCGCTTCTGCTTCGCTTCTTGCTTGCTTCGCTGCAGCTTCGCTTGCGCTTCTTCGCTTGGCGTCCTCCTTGGTTGGCTTCGCTTGGCGGGCCTGCTGGTTCCCGCCCGTTCGCCAGTGGCGACATGGACGTCTCTTCTCCCGCTACCGCTTCGGCAGAGAGGTAGGATAGTTAGTTGTGCCCGGAGCCGGTCCCCGGGCGGGTACCGGCCTGTGCCTTTGGACTCTACCTTGTTTTCGTGTTGTATGGGTTTTGTTGAGCGGGGACTCTTAGCTCGGCGGGGCCCTGGTGCCCTCGCCCTTCCCCTTTTTGGGTGAAAGTTACTGGCTTCCCCTGGTAGCCTTCGGGGAGCATTGTTTAAAACAGCTGCGGCGCTTGGCTCACGTTCATCTCCAGCCTGGCTGGGGTATGCTTGTTACGAGAGCGCACTCTTAGCTTAGAGCGCTACAGCAGTATAGCCTGAGGGCACGGCCCTTTCGTCCCTATTGTCGTTTGGCGCACATTTACTCTCCAGCCTGGCTGGGGTAGGCTTTGTTATGAAGACGCAAGCTTAGCTTCGAGCGCTACAACAGTATAGCCTGGGGGCACAACCCTGTTGTTCTTATCGTTCGGTACGGTTCCCCTTGGTAGGACGAGCCCTGTTGGTCTCGACCACGTACTGGCAAGTTTGTTTTTTTTGGTGTGTTGCAGTGCCCTCCTGATGACCTGCACTCAGTGTGGAGGTTTCCAGTGGCCCTCGGATTCGCACAAGGTCTGCCTGCCGTGTGTCGGCTGTACATCTGAGCGTTCATGTGACGTTTGCGCTGTCTGGCCGGAGCTCCGCTGGTCCCAACTTTGGAGCTTCTACCGACGTGAACGCCCGACACCTGTGCCTGTTGCAAGACCTGCGGAAGTGCCGGCTGTCATCTCCGGCGCCCCGACCGCTCTTGCCCCCGATGGCCCCAGTCTGGAAAGATCTCCACAGCGGACACAGCAAGGTAGTGTGCGGAGTCGGGAGTTCGAGGCGCTGGTTCCCAGGAGGGAACGCGCTTGGACCAAGCCTTACGACAGGCAGAGAACCCATCTCGAGACAGAGGTCAGTTCGGAGAGACGTGCCTCGCGCCGTCCATGGTCAACCGGTCCCCACTCGTCTCCTAGGAAGGCCTTGGATCCTCCTCGGCCGCTGCGAACCCGCCTCGCCACAGAGTCCGGCTCGCGGAGACATTCTCGCACACTCACCACACCACTACCTGTGTCCAGTTCCTCCTTGCGATCGAAGTCTGACCACCACTCTCGCGCTCCTTCGCGTGAGCGTTGTAAAGTTCGTGATTCTCCTCGTCATCTGGACCATGGGCCTTCGCGCTCTACCTCTTCGCGGCGTTCGTCCCACGTTCCCCGCTGTCTGCCTCGTCCCTTCCGTTCCCCTTCCCCTCGCCCAGCCTCTTTCCTTCCTCCTCGTTCCCGTGGATCGCGGTCTCCAGCTGGCAGTCGCTCGTCTTGTCGCCGCCGCCGTTCCCGCTCCGCTAGTTCGTCGCGTCGCCATCGCGGACGTCGTTCTCCCCCGCGTGCTTCAGCGCCTTATAGCTCCCCTCGTCCTCGTCGAGCGGCTCGCTCTCGGAGTCACGGTCACCGTCCCTCTTCGACGGCTCCCTGCGTAGTGGACGACGATTCATTGAGTCTTCTCCCTGATGATTCGATCTCGGTTCTCCTAGGAGGTCTCAGCCGCTCCCCTTCTCCGCTCTCTCCTTCGGATACGTCGACAGCCCACGGGTTACCGGCCTCCTCCCGCACAGAGGCTCTTCTGGCTCTCGACGAGGTCGCCCGCCTCATCTCCGCCACGCTTCCGGCAGAGGACTGCCCTCCTCCCCCCCCCCCCTGAAGAGGAAGCCTTCTGCCTTCGTCGACGCGGGTAGACAGGTGAAGAAGTTCAAGACTCTCCCTCAGCCCCCCCGGCTTTCGTGAGCTTAGGGATGTTTTTTCGGCCCACCTGTTGTCTGACTCGCGGGACAGTAATTTTTTCTCGGACCACAGGTGGCCTCCGGACCTCGACATTTACTTCCGCCAGCAGTGGTACGCCGGCCATTCCCAGGCCTTCCTCTGCCCTCTCCCTCCGGTGGACCCAGCCGCCGTGGTGCAGGCGGGTGGGGCCTCTGCCCTTAGGCGCGCGCTCCCCGCTGGTTTGGACAAGACGGCTTCGCTCGTCAGGAATTCCTTGGCCTGCGCCGGCTTCATGGAGCTCCTTACGCAAGCCTTCCTCCGGCGCGTGGAAGATTCGTGGCACCCTTCACTGACCCCCCTGCTTGGCGATCTTCTCGTCCTCGCTGAAGCGGCCAACCGCGCCGCGTATCACTCTTCGGTCAACGCTATGGCTGCAGCCTCCAATTGTGACTTACTCCGCCGCGACGCTGTCCTGCAGGCCTGCCGGGGGATGCCTGCCGACCTGAAGACTCAGCTGCGTCGTGCCCCCCTCGGGGGACCCCTTCTCTTTGGTGACACCTGGCAAGCCGTGAAGGATTCCAATTCGGACAGGTGGCCTCCCAAGTCTGTTCCTCGGCGCTTTCAGTCAGCCCGCAAGGCCGTGGGTCGCTCCCTGCGGACCACCAGACCCGTCGCCCCGACTTCGACAGCCCAGCTGCAGTCCCTGCGTCGCCGTCGCCCCGCCTTCGGTCGCCCCAGCCAAGCTAACGCCCCCGCCCCCGCTTGGCCCCGTCCCGCCCGTCGCCCTGGGCGCGGGCGGGCTCAGTGACTCCGCCCCTCCTCCGCCTCCGCCGGCCGTCTCGGGTCCTCCAGTCGGCGGCAGGCTCGCCCTCTTCAGCGACGAGTGGCGATTACTGATTCCAGACGACCCGTGGATTTTAGACACTGTTTCCTGCGGCCTACGGATCTCCTTTCGTTCCCCTCCTCCTCTGCGCGCTACTCCGCTGTGGACCGAGATCCCCGCAGAACCGCTCAAGGAGTGCGCCCTACGGGGGGAAGTCGACTCTCTCTTGAGGAAGGACGCCACAGAGGTTGTGCGCCGCACAGACTCGCTGGGATTTTACAGCAGACTTTTCGTCGTCCCCAAGCCTGGCGGCAAGTGGCGCCCAGTGATCGACCTCTCAGCCCTAAATCGCTTCATCGTGGCTCCTTCCTTCCACATGGAGACGGCCCGAGCCCTGCGTACCTCGGTGCGACCCATGGATTACGCCGTCAGCCTAGATCTCTCCGACGCTTACCTACACGTACCCATACATCCGGCCGCCCAGAAGTATCTGCGCTTCGCCTTCGATGGAACCGTTTACCAGTTTCGAGCCCTACCCTTCGGCCTCAACCTCAGCCCCTGGGTCTTCACCCGCTTGATGGATGCAGTAATGGCCAAGGCACGGCAGTTGTCTCTCAGCCCTATGTCCAACTACCTCGACGATCTCTTCCTGAGGAACCACGTCGAGTCCGTCTTGGAAGCGGACAAGGATACACTGATGCGTCTGCTGTCGCGACTGGGGTTCCTCCTCAACGTCGGGAAGTCAGATCTCACGCCCTCGCGCCGCTTCATTCATCTCGGGATGGATTTTGCCACCGATCTCAACGTTGTTCGCCTCCCGGATCCCCGGATTCGGAAGTTGTCCGCCTTCGCCAACCAGCTAGCTCAGCAGGAAGCAGCTCCCGCCCGAGTTTGGCTTCAACTCCTCGGACTGATCAACGCAGCGGCGGACCTTCTCCCCCTGGGTCGCCTCTACGCCCGCCCCCTTCAGCTGCACCTCCTGCTTCTCTGGAGACCCTCTTCTGGCGACCTTACCCACCTGGTCCCGGTATCCCCCCTGGTTCGCCCTCATCTTCTACGCTGGACCGACACGGCTTGGTTGGCTTCGGGAGTCCCTTTGTCCTCCCCCCCCCCCCCCCGCACCTCTCCCTGTGTGTCGACGCGAGCCTCTCGGGGTGGGGAGCCCACCTGCTTCCTCAATTCGCCTCGGCTTCCGGCCTCTGGCCCCCGGAGTTTGCGGACAAGCACAGCAATTGGTTAGAGCTGCAAGCAGTCTGGCAAGCCCTCTTCGTTTGGGAGAGCCAGATCAGGAACCAGCGGCTTCTCGTCCTCTCCGACAACTCGACGGTGGTGGCCTACATCCAGAAGCAGGGGGGCACCCGCTCTCCCGACCTCTGTATGCTCCTCTTCCGTTTGATGCGCTGGGCCGAGGAACGCGACATTACACTCCTCGCACGACACATTCCTGGCCACTTGAATGTGTTGGCGGACTCTCACTCTCGCCGCGGCCAGTTGCTCCACACAGAATGGACGTTGCGCCCGGATATCTTCAAGATGATCTGCGCCCGTTGGGAGACTCCCTTAATCGACCTCTTTGCTACGAGGTGGAACCACCAGCTTCCCCTCTTCGTCTCCCCGATTCCAGACCCGCTGGCCTGGGCAGTCGATGCCCTCTCGATTCCTTGGGACGGCCTCATCGCTTACGCGTACCCTCCGACAGTCCTCATTCCCAAGGTCCTCCACAAACTTCGAGAGTGCAACGCAGTCCTGCTTCTGGTCGCCCTGCTGGCTTGGGCCCGGTCCTGGACCACCGACCTACTCAACCTCGCCACCTCTCCTCCCCTGCGCCTTCCCACGCCCCGTTCCATGCTCAAGCAGCCCAGGCAGGCTCTCTTCCACCCTTGTCCAGAACGCCTGTCTCTTCACGCCTGGAGGTTGTGCAGCGCGCCCTCACCACTCGAGGCTTCTCTTGTGCAGCAGTGGAGGCAATCGCTGCAGCCCGCAAGCCGTCCACCCGGCGTGTTTATGAAGGGAAGTGGCGCGTGTTGTGTTCCTGGTGCGATGCCCGTCGCCTCCTACCCACCGGACTGACTAACCCCCAGCTCGCGGACTTTCTCCTCTGGCTCTTTGAGGTCCAAGGTTTGGCGCCCATCACCATCAGGGGATACTTATCCATGGTCGCCGACACTTACCGCCATCTCGGCCTTCCAGACCCCGGCGCCTGTAAGGACCTCTCCGACCTCATGTCCAGCTTCAGCCTCCAACGTCCGACTCAGCGTTCTCTCGTTCCTCGCTGGGACCTACCTTGGGTCCTGACGTGGCTGAATTCATCCCGCTTCGAGCCACTCGCTCTCGCCCCTCTGGCGAATGTGACACGCAAGACCTGCTTCCTTCTAGCCTTGGCCACCGCGTCCAGAGTTAGCGAGCTACACGCTCTTTCTACCCGCCCAGACTGCCTCCAGTTCAGGGCAGATCGCTCCGTGCAGCTCTTAACGGACCCCAACTTTATTGCCAAAACAAGGTCGCCCCTAACTGCCCCACAGATCATCACCTTGCGGCCCCTGGGAGGGCCTGACTGCTCTCCGGAGACTCGGCAACAGGATCCCGTGCGTGCCCTACGCATCTACCTGCGCCGTACCAAAGTTACCCGTAGAGGGCGCTCCCGCCTCTTCCTGCCCATACGCCAGGGCAAGACTGATATCACAGCCCAGACGATCTCCTCCTGGCTGCGCTGGGTAATACGATCGGCATACATGGATCTCTCCCCACGCGTAGCGCAGAGACTGAAGATCCGCGCACACGAAGTACGCGCCATGGCCACGAGCGTCGCATTCGATCGGAACTGCGCTGTCAAGGACATCGTGGCCGCGGTGGGCTGGCGAGCAGAATCTACCTTCGCTCCTTCGCTCGTTTCTACCTTCGGGATCTGGCGGGACAGCGAGACAACCTCGCCTTGTTGGGGGACCTCACGGTGGCACAGCACTCCCTCCCGGCGCAGCAGGCGCCATAGGTACGCACCTAGCTAGCTACCTGGGAATTAGCAATGGGAGGACGGTCTTGGTCGCCGGTAGTACCGGGGCGGCACCCTCCTCCTATTCGTGATTCTCCCATTTGTCATGTCATCGGTAATGTTTTTGATGAAATAAATGCATTTTTCTTTAAAAGGTATTTTTTCGAAAAATACTTACCGATGACATGACACGGAGGACCCTCCCACCTGCCCCGCTTGCCGCTGGTGAGCCTAGTATCTGACTGGCGAGTCAGGTGACTCGGAACCGGATAGGCAGGTCCGGGAGACAACTCTTGGCCCCTCTGGAGGGTTCCCCGAGTGCCTCCCGGGTTGTGTTTGCACACAACGGGTTCATAGGCTAGAATTTGAGCACGTAGTAGACACTCCCATTTGTCATGTCATCGGTAAGTATTTTTCGAAAAAATACCTTTTAAAGAAAAATGCATATTTGCATGTTTGTGTCCTCTATTCTTCAGCTGTGTTCTGTAAAGCTACACGACAGTGATGCAGAAGGTGACACAGCAAAAGCAGGCAGGAAATTGCTTTGTGTGTTTCCATATGGCGGTGCGACAGGCAGCATGGCATCCCTATGTAAATTGTGTAGAAGTGTTGCGATTTGTTCTTGCATGCTGAAAGCCAGTTTCCCTTCATAAGGATATTACAGTGGCATCGCCTTTAAATCGCTCCACAGGGAGATAATTTTGTCACACCACTGTTGCCTTTCGCACCACTGTTGCGTCATGCATATATGGAAACGCTCTTTCTTTATTTCTATGTTCTTGATTTGTGTCGCTGTCGCCAGCGCTTTCACATGGCTGTCACACCACTGTTGTGCTGTTATGTGGAAACACCCCCCTAGGCAGCTTGATTTAGATCTTAGGATTCATTATCATTTCTGGCTTGTACTGCGAAAATCCATCATGGAGAAACTTATCTTTACTTCTGACATGTATGGACCTTGAAGAGTAGTGTTTGATTAGCGTAACTGTAAAGGCACCAAGCTAACCGAGCACTACTTTTCAGCTGTATGAGCTGCAGTATTCGATCTCTACCATTTGGTGCTTTAGAAAGGAAATTGTTACTTAAATAAAATTAACTGATTACATCTCACAATGACTTTGGCAACTTTTGGGATGTCTGTACAGCATATACCAGTTGTGGGAGACAGGTCGGCCATGGCCATAACAGTTAAAGGGTAGTGCCAGATTCACTTTGCACCTTCAGGTGCCAAGCGAATCTGGCACTACCCTTGAAATACCATGGTTGATTCATCTCCTGCTGTGGCATCTTAAGGGTGATTTTCTCATTATCATCATCATCATCTATCTTCAACAGTGATGCTGTTTTCTGGCTCATTACAAGAAGATTTTGTGGATATCAGAAAGATAACTCTACTCCACAGAAGCACAAAGGCACATTTAGATGCCTTTACATGAAACATGAAAATCCATATGGGTAACGATGTATGCTAAACTAACGGTGGCTCGAGTCATTATTGTTGAAACACTATTCCAGTTTGCAAAATGTCCTCAGGCCAGCATCAGCCTTTATTGGCCCATGCACGGCTGTGCGTAGGCCAAGTGCAGCTGACATCAGCCTCAGGACCTTTAGTATACTGTGATTGGCCTCAAATAACTCTTAACCCTTTGGGTGGCGGCAGTGGCTTTGGTCAAGGTGATTCCTGCAGGAATCGCCTCAACCATACACTACCAACACCCAAAGGGTTAAGTCATTTGAAACGTGTCGCCCACGGATACGCAGCGATTCGTCGCGTATCCATAGGCGGCACGTCTCGAATGAGTTAAGCTGTTTTGAATGTTAAAGATGTAAAGTGTGATAGAGTTGTGGTTTATGTTAGAAGTTTAGTCGCTCAGCCAGCCTCTCTGCCTGCAAGAAACATCAATTCACATCAGCCTGTGCAGCTGCAGGGACCCATGTGAGTATATGTCTCATGTTGCAGATACCCCCTAGTCCTGTACTCAGACAGAGGCAAGCTATTTAGGTGAAGTCTTCATACTCAGGCCAAGAAGGTTACTATGGTCATCAAAGCATTCATATGGAAACATTTTGCAAATGTTTTTGATACGAAAGCTTTGATGACCAGTCGCCTTCTCGGCCTCGGTGTGCCAAGCATAAACGAGGTGAGAAAGAGGCAAAGACTCTCGTTACCCTAGTAGCAAAATATCTTTGGGCCTACGACGGCCGCAGTGGGCTCGCGCAAAGTTGTGCGCTGGCCCACTGCGGCCGTCGTGGACGTGAGGATCTTTGCTTACTAGGTTGGGCTTACAATGCTGAACAACTTGGGATGGCTAGTGAGAATCTTTTCCTTGTGTAGGTGACCGGCATTGGCACACAATGTGATTCGAAATCTTAGTGATATACCGGTTGTCTTTAATAATATGGGCAGGTACATTGTTTTGTTTGGACTTGGATGTATGTATGATACGTGATTTGTTTACTGTGTTGCAAGTCTGAGAGGATCTGGTGTGATGAAAGTAACATTAGTTTGTTAAGGTGTGTTTACAAACGACTGTGAGCGGTTTCTTGTACTTGTGAGAGGCTAATCTGTCGTGTGATTGTGGTCAGAGGTTTTCGTTTGGAAGGGACATGTATTTTTGTGTGTGATGCAACAAGGCTGTGCTTCATTTGTATTTGATCACTATATATATTGATATATTTGCATGAAATCATTGACAAGCATATGTTCAGACTGTGAAGGAATATGTGTAAAGTTTGTGAAATCAAAAATTAGACTTACTGATGCACATAGTCAACATAATGAAAATGAATTTATTTCTGGAAGCTCTTGTGTACTGTTGTGATCTTTCAAATTCATCAAACATACAGGTTAAACTTCAATGCACAAAAGGTCCTTGGGCTGCATGGTGGCTACAGTTTGACTGCACAGAGCTGTGCGCTGGCCCGCACAGCTGTGTGCAGTCAAACTGTGGCAGGCTGACTCTTTGCTTACCAGGGGCCGTTGTATCATACGCCAGTATACTGGGATGCCCTAGAACATATCCTGCATTGCTTCGCCTACATATGAAAGGTATTTGCCAGTATAGCGGTGTTTAAATTTTCAAATATCTGTTTGGAGTAGGTGTGAATAGCAAAGGGTTGTGTGTGTGTGTATTGGCTGCATCTACATGTGGATCAGTGTGTGTGCGTTTGACTCGTGTGTGTGTGTGTGTGTGTGTGTGTGAACTTTATCCATATGTACCAGTATTACAAAAGCTGACATTATCGTGAATTGTAAGTTGCAAGACCTTTGGCTGACAACAAAGGTGACATGCATTGTTACTTGTAATATTTCAGTAAAGTTTATGTCCAGCTGAATCCCCTGCTTCATACGCGAGAGAACGGCAACAGCGATATATTTGAATGTCCGCTTATAAAAATCTGAATTACTGATGAAAAGAACCACCATCAAAGCAAAACCACTGAGCAGGGGGAAAAAATGAAGTATCTAAAGCATACAGTCAGGTTAAGGACTCCAGTAAACATTGGGACTACCATCCAAGATAAATCTGCGAGCTCAGATTTGTTTCTGGTAGGCCAAACAATTTTGTCTGTGCATGTCTCATTGTGAAGTATGCTCTCGCAAATTGGGCTCCCAGAAACATGACTTTGCCTCGTCGGACAAACAATCTGCTCGTATTTGGCGACAGGCGAGTGGAATTGGTCTTCCCTGTATAGTGTGTAGTTTCATTGGCTTACTGGTATGCATGTCATTTGAGTCTGAAAGCAGTCAGCATGAAAGTACGATATCCAACTCTTTCACACCAAAATATGACTTCCACAGCTGTGAGAGCGAGACTGTGTACCAGCCGTGAGAGACGGATCAGCCATTATAGTTCAAGGGCAGTGCCAGATGAGCTTGGCGCCTTCCAGGCGCCAAGCTGATCTGGCACTACCCTTGAACTATCCTGGCTGATCCTCCGCTTAGTGAGCTTTCTTCAGGGTAAAAGTGCGAATTAGAAAAACAAGTCTGCGGTTTCCTTTTTTGTCATCACTTCATGATGTTGCCGTTTACTAATAATAACCTTTCTTTATGCAGCCTTGTATACATACTGTAGCAGCTAACACGTTATTAACCCCCATTGTGCTGCAGTGTCTGGTGCTGTGAGCAGTGCCAGCAGCTGCTTGCGCAAGGGGGTTGATTTTGATGTACGTCTAATTGTTTTGGTTGATGTATTTCTATTGGTGCATGTACCACACGCAGGAAATGACATAATTTGATGTTTCATGATGGTGTCTAAGGTAACAGTAACCTGTTGGTTTTTTGTTTGTTTTTTTTATACTGGGTATTTTTGTTTGTATCTCAGTGGTTGTTGTTTATCATGTCAAAGCTGATGTATGTTAAATTGTGTGTGTATTTAAATTATTACGACGTTGGTGTATGTTTGAGGGAAAAATCAACAAGTGTCTGCATTTAAAGTCTTTTGCCTTTACAGACTTGATGAAAAAAATCTTGTCATATTTATGTCAACCATGCAAATATGTTTTTTTGTTCTCACTTTCTGCAGTGTAAAAGGGCACAAATTAGTTCTATACATAGTACCCCCCTTGTTCAGTACAGCCACCAGGAGCCAGTTGCATGAGAGAGCATAGTCCTGCGCCAGCCACTAAGCAAGGTGCTCCGCTATAGCGGAGCACCTTGCTTAGTGGCTGGTGCAGGACTAAGATCACTCGTGCAACCGACCCCAGTACTGTAAACGTACAGCTGCAACGTGCACGATGGGGGGGGGGGGGGGGGGGGGGGGGGGGGGGTAATGTTTCGATTATGATGCATGTCTTCACGCTATATATATGATCATTTTGGATGAAATGATTCCGCAAATAACTCTGGGGTTCAAAAACAACCTTTGCACAGGATTGTATGTCAGACAGATCTATATTTTTCCACGTAGAACATTTTGTTCCGTCATATGCAAGATGTAGGACAAGCAGCAGAAGGTTCTGTTCTTTTTCTTTTTCATTTCTTTACATACAATTCTTGACAGGACCAATGTCATGCAGAAATACAATTAAGACAATTCATTGTTCACCTCCGATTGAAAAATACAGCAAGATTATCAAGAGAAACACACTTTAGACTAACAAGGACAAACAGCCTCTGTTAACCCATTGACTGCTGAGACAAAATTGAAGACTACCTATCTGCAAGAAGCCCCACATGGCTGATGAGGATCTATGCCTCTTGCTGACGTCGCTTTTGTATCCTCGTTCCTTTGAGGGCTGAGGTTCTTAGACGTTGAAGTTACGATGATTTCAAAAGCACAATCTGCTTCCGCTGGCAATGAAGGGGTTATGCAAAATCTAGAGCCACCGTGCTCCGTTAAGAGTAGTCTCTGTCAAGGGTAGTGCCAGATTAGCTTGGCGCCGTCAGGCGCCAAGCTAATCTGGCACTGCCTTTGAATTATCACAGTCGATCGATCTCCTGCTGTAGTGCGTCAGGGCTAAATAGGTTACGGGTAAATTTATTGTCTCATTTCGTTAAACGTCTTTTAATCGTAATAAAATAAGGTACGTCTTCTGAGACCTGTTTGATACAGAACTTTTGTAGACCTAGGGGAAGCACATTCCATCAGCAAGATGCCTGCAGAACTTCTGCGAGGTGCATTATCTGTACTGTGGGGGTTGGCAAGGTGCATGATCCTCACGAGTCCCCCTGTAGGGGCTCACGAGGCTTATGCACCTTCCCAACCCCACAGTACATTTAGAACACTTCAAACCGTACCAATTTAGGTAGCGTTTAGTGGTAGTGCTGGAAAGCTATTCTGGCACCACCCTTGAACTATTGCGGTCTTCTGTAGTGCGTCAGTGCTGAATGATTCAAGTCGCAAACACAAATATACGACAGTATTGGCCTGTTCTTCTGGGTTACAAGTATCCACAAGTGTGCACTGTTCAATTTGAAATGGCTGGGTGTCTTTTCTTGTGTTTGTTTCTTAACCCCCGTTGCGCATTTGTGGCTCCCTAAACAGTACCAGTGGCATTATGCTGTAGGGGGTTAACCGTTCTCGTTCTCCTTGTATTGTTATTTGAGTGCAATGTCGTGTCCTGGACATGTTGTGACTAGAAGATACATTGATGTACTGTACGATGGTTTTGCAATGCTGTGTTAGATCTCAGGAAGCAAAAAGATCTTCGGGCTTATGTCAGCTGCAGTTGGCCTGGGCAGTTATGTACGACCCTACAGCGGCTAACATCAGCCCGATCATCATTTGTTTACTGGGATGTGCCTGTAAATGTAGTGTGTATATTGAGAAGTTTGTGTTCGGTCAAAATGACACATACTTGTTTTGCAACTCGAACATAGACACGGCTGTTTGTAGTCTTAACCCATTCAACCCAACGGCTGTATTTCCCAAATTTTGGAGGCGTCATCTAATGACTATGCACCCATTGCAGGAGATGGATCGACCATGATAATTCAAGGGCAGTGCCAGATTATCATGGTCGACCCATCTCCTGCTTTAGTGCGTCGGGGCTGAATGAGTTATTGTGTGTGAATTTTATATTAATTTTTGGGTTTTGTTTTCTCATAATTATCCTGCATTTCACACACACAAACTCACATGCACACACACACACTCAGACACGCGTACACTCAAACACAAGTTGTATGAACCTGTAAATGCATTATATGTGTATGTAATGAAACTTGCAGTGAATAAAACGTCAATTACAGTGGATGGTTTCTGCTGTCTTTCTTCTCTTGCCAATGTTTGTGGCAGACTCCGCATGATATTAGCGCATTTAGCCCCAACGCACTAAAGCAGGAGATGGATCGACCATGATAATTCAAGGGTAGTGCCAGATGAGCTTGGTGCCTGAAGGTGCCAAGCTAATCTGGCACTACCCTTGAATTATCATGGTCAATCCATCGGCAACTGGTACAGTCATTGGGCAACATCTCCAAAATTTGAGAAATGGGACCTTAGGGCTAAAATGGTTAAGTTCTCGGTGGCAATGATGCCCCAACAGCACTGCCCGCAGGAAAACATGGCATTTGGTGTAAACAACGAAAGGAACAAGGCTATTGGGGGAGTTGCCTCGACAAAAAACACTACCGCCACCCAAAGGGCTACAGGACACTGTGAACTTTCCTAGTTTTCTGAAGACTGGGGTATGGAGTGACTGGGAGAACTCCAAATGGCCTTGTGTGGTGTCCCAGAGATATACAAGAATCACGCCAAGTGGTCACCAGGAATGGCCAATACTGTAACATGAATCGTGACATAGAAAAATGACCCTGTCACCATAGCCAACATCAGAAATGAAGCACATCAACCGGTTTTATGTAACACTGAAGGCCTATGAAAACGTTCAAAGACGGTCACCAGGACTGAATGTTCAGAGTCAGGCAGTTATTAGGGTTTACCGCCGAGCATACAACAAAGGCTATCTCATGGCGGTGAATGCTCAGATGGCGAGTGCCCATGTGTTTTTCACAAACTGGTGCTCTGTGAGTGTCGGACAATGGCAGTGGTACAGCACACATGGAAATTCATGGATGGTCATATGTTCGTACAAACCCTGACGCAGTACACAGTATCAACCCTTTAGTTGTCCATAGCGGTTTTTGCCGCAATGATTCCAGCAGGAATCACAACATCCTGACGTCCAGCAGGAATCACAACATCCTGACGTCCAGCAGGAATCACAACATCCTGACGTCCTGCAGGAATCACAACATCCTGACATCCAGCAGGAATCACAACATCCTGACCTCCAGCAGGAATCACAACATCCTGACCTCCAGCAGGAATCACAACATCCTGACCTCCAGCAGGAATCACAACATCCTGACCTCCAGCAGGAATCGCAACATCCTGACCTCCAGCAGGAATCACAACATCCTGACCTCCAGCAGGAATCATCGTGACAAAAACCACTACTGACAGCCAAATGGGTAAGTCAACGCTGAGGACAGGGAGGAAGCCAAGAAAAGTCAACGCTGAGGACAGGGAGGAAGCCCAAAAAAAGTCAATGCTTAGGACAGGGAGGAAGCCAAGAAACCTTAGACATGTAAACAAAAATTAGAAAGGGAAAATACAGTTAATCCACAGATTGTGAGTGTGTGATAATGGTCTGGTCTGCGTCTGCGTACGTATTTCTGTGGCTTATGATGCCTCACTTAGCACCATCATGGTGGAATTGATTACCTCGGTCTTCCTTTTGTTGACCGTGTAGCACCATCTTGGTGGCTTTGATCTTTACATCCTTAGATTATTGACCATTTAGCACCATCATGGTGGCTTTGATCTTTACATCCTTAGATTATTGACCATTTAGCACCATCATGGTGGTTTGGACGATCACAGGTCATCCATTTGTTGACCGTGTAGCACCATCTTGGTGGCTTTGATCTTTACATCCTTAGATTATTGACCATTTAGCACCATCATGGTGGCTTTGATCTTTACATCCTTAGATTATTGACCATTTAGCGCCATCATGGTGGCTTAAACGATCACAGGTCATCCATTTGTTGACCGTGTAGCACCATCGCGGTGGTTCTGATCTTAGGTCTTCCTTCTGTTGACTGTGTAGCCCCATCATGGTGGCTTGATCTTAGGGCCTCCTTTTGAGGTTAGCACCATCGTGGTGGCCTTCATCTTAGGTCTTCCTTTTGTTGACCGTGTAGCACCATCGTGGTGGCGCATCAGCATCATCAAAATATGATTAACTTGGGAATGGTTCCTCAGAAAGAAAAAATCCGACCACATCACTCCCCTGCTCAAGCTCCTTCACTGGCTCCCCATCCCCCAACGCATCCAATACAAGATTCTGTCTCTCTGCTACAAATCCCTGAACAACTACGCTCCTGCGTATCTCTCCAACTTACTTCACCCTTACACTCCTCCCCGCTCCCTCCGCTCCGCCTCTGACCCTCTCCGCCTCCTCATCCCCCGCACCAAACTCAGCACTTTCGGCCCCCGCTCTTTCTCAGTATACGGTCCAACCACCTGGAACACTCTCCCACTCTCTCTCCGTCAGAAACACTCGCTCTCCTCCTTCCAGTCTGCCCTCAAAACTCATCTCTATTTTTTAGTTCCCAGGGTCACCCTGGTCAGCCCCACAGGGTGGGTTTTTCTCTCTATTCTGGGGCATGTGTTTCTGTCTACCCTTGGTCCATTCACCTGTATTTGCCTTTTTAAAACTCTCCCTACTGTCTGCACTGCCTGTAGCTCTTGATATTGGATGTGTGTTGCTAAATGGTCTTGGCTTTATTTAGGCCCCATGTGTTAGGTTTATTTAATGTATTTGACCGGCTGGCGACATACATTCAATGTTCTGTTTATTTTTTTTTTTTCACAAGCAGTGCAGGCACGTCCTGAGAAAGCCTTGTTGCTGTCGGGACGTTAAGCAATGTACAATCAATCTTTCAACAGTTCTAGCACTATATCACCACACTCCCCAGCCCAAGCTGACCGTCCTAATGTATCTTCACTATTTGTGTTACGTGAGTCATTGTCTAAAGCGTGCGCATGCGTGTGCGAGTTGTGAGTGCGCGCTTAGAGTTATAATTATTATAAGATAAGCGCATTATAAATACCGTAATTTTTATTATTATTATTATGTGTGTTTCAGTTGTATGTGTGTGTGTAGATTAAATTTGTTTAAAGGTAGTGAGATTCTGCATACATACATTTCTTGTAACGCGCTTAGAGCCCACTGCTTCTGGGGATTCAGCACGATATAAATGCTCCTTATTATTATTATTATTTATTTTGGATTAATGCCAAGCAGGCGACTAAGGCCATCTCACAGCGGGATGGGTAAAAATCTGGCCAGCCAGTTAGTTATTTGGGTTTAACGCCGAGCAGGCAACTAAGGCCATCTCACGGCGTGCTGGCCAGCCAGACTAAAAGAAAGGCCTTCAGACAAGGTGTAAATATATCTTAAATGCATTTCACACTCAAATGTTGTACGTCGTGCTGGCCAGCCAAACTAAAAGAAAGGCCTTCAGACAAGGTGTAAATATATATTAAAGGCATTTCACACTCAAATGTTGTACGTCATGCTGGCCAGCCAGACTAAAAGGCCTTCAGACAAGGTGTAAATATATCTTAAAGGCATTTCACACTCAAATGTTGTACGTCGTGCTGGCCAGCCAGACTAAAAGAAAGGCCTTCAGACAAGGTGTAAATATATCTTATTTCACACTCAAATGTTGTACGTCGTGCTGGCCAGCCAGACTAAAAGAAAGGCCTTCAGACAAGGTGTAAATATATCTTATTTCACACTCAAATGTTGTACGTCTTGCTGGCCAGCCAGACTAAAAGAAAGGCCTTCAGACAAGGTGTAAATATATCTTATTTCACACTCAAATGTTGTACGTCTTGCTGGCCAGCCAGACTAAAAGAAAGGCCTTCAGACAAGGTGTAAATATATCTTATTTCACACTCAAATGTTGTACGTCTTGCTGGCCAGCCAGACTAAAAGAAAGGCCTTCAGACAAGGTGTACATATATCTTAAAGGCATTTCACACTCAAATGTTGTACGTTGTGCTGGCCAGCCAGACTAAAAGAAAGGCCTTCAGACAAGGTGTAAATATATCTTATTTCACACTCAAATGTTGTACGTCGTGCTGGCCAGCCAGACTAAAAGAAAGGCCTTCAGACAAGGTGTACATATATCTTAAAGGCATTTCACAGTCAAATGTTGTACGTCTTTAAGGGATATGTACCAGATGCAGGAGGTGGATTGACCATGATAATTCAAGGGCAGTGCCAGATTAGCTTGGCGCCTTGAACCATCATGGTCGACCCGTCTCGTCCAACTGATACATGGTAGTGAGGCGACGCCTCCAAAATTTGTAATATGGGAAGTGCTACCTTGGGGTTAAGTGACTTAACCCTTTGGCTGTTGATAGTACATGTACTTATTGTCAAAAACCGCTACCAACAGCCAAACGGTTAATAGCACTTCACCTTCCATGAACATGAAGATACTCCGAATGCTTTACCAATGAAACTTACCATGCTTCATACACCCCCACATAAACTGTTCAACATTTGCTAAGGATATTATGAAATTGTGTTAAAAATAAAAACAAGAAAGGCAAAGCCCTTATGGCTCACGTGTAGGACGGATGTGTGACCTTTATGAAAATAAGTAAAGGGATGGCTTCTGCACCAGCAAAATTCAAGGTGTGTCAGCAAGAGGCATAGATCCTCATGAGCCCATGCAATTACGGGGGCTCGTGAGAATCTATACCTTTTTGCATTTGGGTGTCGTTCAGATTTTCTGGGCATTGAACGGGTTAAATGGCTTATGCATGACATGGATTTTTTTTTAAAATTTAAATTAAAATAAAAAGAAAAAAAGAGAGAAATATATTCGACTTCACTTTATTTTAGAAATGATACTTAGCCGTCGAGACAAGCTCGCATTGTACAGACGATGCCATCCACAGTGCAGCCACAACTGTTGCAGCCGTCTGCACTGGGGAAACCGGATCCAACAGGATGGAGCTGGCCTGTGACTGGATCAACACAGGCTCTGGCGCCTGCAACAAAATGGTTTATTTTGCTTCATCAAATTAACCCATTACATCCTGAGGCTGATTTGTTAAAATCTGCTTATTGTCCTATGAAGGCTACATTTCAAATTAAGAGACAGATCAACCAGTTTAGTTCAAAGGTGGTGCCAGAATAGCTTGGCGCCTCAGGCGCCAAGCTATTCTGGCATCACCCGTGTTCACGTGTATCACACTCACAGTCAAACTTATTTCAAGCAATAGTGTATCAGGATAAAAAGGGTTAAGATCCTTGACTGTCGGGTAATCACACAGCACTGGCAGCCCGATGCTTACAGCCAGGATTGAAATTCCACAATTGATCGGCATGTTCCGCGATGCATATACGCCGGCTGCCCATGCATTGAAAACTTCCAGCGAATCCCGGCAGTTGAAAGTGGTCCTCTGCCCATTTTGGCTCACCAACTGATTGTCTGTGTGAACTTTGGTGAGTCTAAATACACAATGCCTAAGCACTTGTCAGAGTATTTCACTTAATTGTGTGCGACATAGTTACAGTTTAACCAACATTATAACCGGAACTGCACAAATGCAGAGTCGCTCCTTCGATCCGCCATAAACAATGGTCACCACCCCAACCAGTTAAAACAAAGGCCAAGAACGAAAGGTTATCTGGCGGATAACCAGATTGTTCCATAATCACAGACAACACTCCAAACATCTCCACGAGGCATAGATCTCCAATCTCCAAGAGGCATAGACGGATCCTTATGGCCCTAGTCCGGGCCCATGAGGATCTACAGGGGCGTATCGGTTACCTCTGGGGGGTGGGAGGGGGGGGGGGCGAGGGGGGTTAGCCAGGTTCCAACAACTTTTTCAATGTTTGGGATGCCGGCGGAAATTGAAAAGTGGGGGATGGGGTGGAGAGAGAGAGAAGGTGCGTGCGTCTTCAGACTCTCACAATTCACCAAAATATCAAACAATGGGGGGGGGGGGGGGGGGGGGGGGGGGGGAACACCCCTCAGAAAGAGACTGATATAGCATTTAAAAAAATGTTTGGTCTAGCAGGCGGGGGGGGGGGGGGGGGGGGGCGGAACCCCTGGAAGCCCAGCCCCCCCCCCATACCCCCCAAGATCCGCCTCTGGGAGATGTTTGCAGCGTTATATGTGCTTATGGAACAAGCTGGTCAGTTATTCGCTGTAACTGTTGCTGGGACTGAGTCCTCCACTTACAGCCAATCTGTGTGCAAGAGGTGCTGCCTTGGGAGCAGGTACAAGTGTTGCAGCCGTCAGATGATTTGAACGACTCGCCGTCTCTGTACACCTGCCCGTTGGCGCCCACGCAGCTGGAGCTGACTGGCTCATGAATGCAGGCCATTTCTGTGCAAGCGATCATGCCCTGGTGGCACGTGCAGGTGTTACAGCCGTCAGGCGATTTGAAGGACTGCCCATCCGTGTACGTCTGCGAAGGAGAGATATTGTGTTGAAAAAAATGAATCGGATGAGCTGATGACATAACATGACATCACCATCGGCAAGAAAGACTCGCTCTTGGTTTCGCTGTGATGTGGGGAACAAACTTGGACAGTGAATGTATGTTCACGCTGGCTGCAGACACTAACGCGCATTTATCCCGCGGACGGGATACAACACTGAGGAGATGGATCGGCCATGATAATTCAACGGGTAGTGCCAGATTAGCTTGGCGCCTGAAGGCGCCAAGCTAATCTGGCACTACCCGTTGAATTATCATGGCCGATAATCTCCTCAGTACAACTGCCGGTACATAGTCAGTCTTTAAGTGACACCTCTAAAATTGGGGAAATGCGACACTCAGTGACTGAGGCCGAAATAAGTCGAGCAGGAGGAGGCCGCATACTGAGATTCTCATGCGCCCCCGGATCTATATGTCTCTTGCAGTTGGGTGACGTGTTCGCCGTGTTCCGAAAGCGAAAGGGTTGACTGAACAAACAGACACCTGCTCTGACCTGTCCATTGATGCCGACACATCCCGGATCCACTTGCAGGCATGCGCGCGCAGTGCAAGCCAGGGCACCTCCGTAACAAGAGCACGTGTTGCAGCCGTCCGCCGATTTCACAGTCTGCCCTTCAGTGTATGCCTGCCCAGAGCATATAACAACTAGATCATTTCTGTAACCCAATGAGCAAAAGGCCATCGGGCCGACGTAGGCCCGAGCCTTTAGTGAGCACTGGGTTGAAATCACCTGCAGGAATCCACCTGGACAAAACTGACAGACCAGAGGGCGGTTAACGGCAGTGCCCCCCCCCCCCCCCCCCCCCTCCACTCACCCGTCCGTCTGGGCCGACGCAAGCAGAACTCACAACACCGGCCGGTGCGCACGCCATTTCTGTACACATGATGTTGCCATGGAAACAGGAACAGGTGTTACAGCCGTCGGTGGATGGGAACCGCGAACCCTCCTGGTGACGTACCCCCTGGTCGTCCACACATACTGGAAATGACATTATATTATGTTGTTATGTTGTGTCATGTTAATATTTTATTCTATTTTTTCAAAGAACCGCCCGTTTGTCACGGATTTAAAATCATTTTTGATTATCAGGCTATTTTTAGGTTACTCCTCCCCCCCCCCCCCCCCCCCCCCCGGAAAAATAATGGACCCATTTAGCCGGCCCAATTCAGCAGTGGATGGAATAGACCATGATACTTCAAGGGTAGTGCCAGATTAGCTTAGGCGCCGTGCTAATCTGGCACTACCCTTGAAGTATCATGGTCGATCTATCTCCTTGAACTGGTACACAGTTGTTAAGTGACACCTCTTACTTACTTACTTACTTACGCCTGTCACCCCTACCCGGGTATAGGCCGTCGACGAGAGACCTCCAGCAACTCCTGTCCTGTGCTTCTCCTTCGATTCTACTCCAGGTGGTTCCCAGTCTCTTGATGTCTGCTTGGAGGTCTCGACGCCAGGAGTTTCTCGGCCTACCTCTTTTCCTCTTTCCCTGGGGGTTCCATGACAATGCCTGCCTAGTGATACTGGAAGCTGGCTTTCTCAGACTGTGACCGATCCATCCCCATCTTCTTCGCCCAATTTCATTCTCTGCTGTTATCTGCTCTGTTCTCTCCCAGAGTCTGACGTTGCTGATCTTCTCTGGCCAGTGGATTTTCAAAATTCTTCTAAGGCAACTGTTCATGAAGGTCTGTACTCTGTTGACTGTGGTTTTTGTCAATCTCCATGTCTCTGCTCCATATAGGAGAACTGCTTTTACATTGGAGTTGAAAATCCGGACTTTGGTGTGTTGTGACAGCTCTCTGGAACTCCACACCTTTTTCAACTGGAGAAAGGCTGCTCTGGCTTTACCGACTTCGTGCTCTGACATCTGCATCAGTGCCGCCTTTTTTGTCTATGATGCTCCCGAGATAGGTGAAGGACTCCACCTCCTCCAACGGGGTGCCAGCAAGCAAGACTGGTTCTTCCCTGGTTGCGTTCAGCCTCATTGTCTTTGTTTTCTGTTTGTGAATGGTGAGGCCCACTTGGGACGAGATGTCAGCAAGCCTCGTGGTCTTGTCCTGCATTTGTTGATGAGTGTGGGACAGTAATGCCAAGTCGTCTGCAAAATCGAGGTCGTCAAGCTGTGTCCACAGTGTCCACTGTATTCCACTTCGTCTGTGCTCTGTGGTCATCTTCATGACAAGTGACACCTCTAGGATTTGGGAAATGCCGGCTATGGGTTGAATGGGTTAAACACTGAACACGTAACTTAATCCAGCAAGACTTGACTTGTACAAGTTACATCATGTCATAGATTAGAAAAACACCTAACCCTTTTCGCCCCGGGACCCTGCAGCGGGAGATGGATTATGATAATTCAAGGGTAGTCAGTGCCAGATGAGCTTGGCGCCTTCAGGCGCCAAACTCATCTGGCACTACCCTTGAATTATCATGATCAATCCACCTCCTGCAACTGGTACATAGTCGTTAGGCAACACCTCCAAAATTTGAGAAATGGGACCTTGCGGCTAGAAGGGTTAATACCACCCCCACCCCCCTCCCCCCACCCCCACACACAAACGACAAAAAAACAAACATCGATACCAACCATTACACCAAAAAATATTACCTGTATATACTCCCGGCGCGCACACCGCAAACAGCAGAACAACTCTCAGTCCTTGCATTGCGCAGAGATGTGAAGCAGTATCTATGTTGGTGAACCTTACCGGATATGACCCGAACAACGGCACAAGCCTTTTTAGCCGGTAAGTAACAAATCTGAGTAATAACTACGAATAAAAGTGACACCGCTCGCTCGAGCGTTTTAGTATCTCAGCAAGCAAAAGGTGCTCGGGCGGCTGTGCCGCGTGGGCAACTGCGGCGAAGGTCGGCCCGAGCACCTTTTGCTTTGTCATATCTTAGGTCCTGCTCGTGTTTACCATGGGCCGGCTAGTCGCCTACGCGAACTGGAAATCCGTGACTGGGACGTGACATCTGTGCGCTATCATTCGTCACTGTCAGGACAAATTTAGCACATAACAATCTGTCTTTTTTATTTCTTTATTTTCTCGTTGTTTTTTTGTTTGTTTGTTTGTTTTTTTCCTCTGTTGGGATATTTTATTTTATGTATTTAATTTGTGTTATATTACAAAAGTTATATTCCCCAGGATCAAGCATCTCAACTCGGTGACACAATCAGAAAATTGTCTGCAACAGATACTGTTGACAGTATGTGTATGGGTCTTTTGTGTACTATCTTGGAGCTTTATAATGTCAGTACAAAGCCAAATGTCGCACCGTTGAATGTGTATTGTTAGTGTACCCGAGTCGCGGATTTATCGTCTGCATCGGCCTTGTTTTGAATTAGTAATATGCATATTTATGAGCCTACGTCACAAGACAGAACCCGGCCGACTATCGGTTTATCGCAGGTCACGAGGTCATCGGTGGGGTCAGTGTACACGTGTACTGATGTTCTCCGGCATCCCTTTGACGTAATTTTTGACGAGAAAGTAGAATAAACCTTCCATACTCGCTATGCTGTCAAAATCACAATGCAGGTTCCGCCTGACCTGCTAGTATTTACTAGTAAGGATCGTGCGTACAGTAGTGCACCGAGGGCTTGACCTTCGGATCCTTTCGTACCCCTCCGAAACACGCACCGTCTTTCCATCATTGAAAGAGAACATTTGTATTTATACCCACTTTCTGCACCGCATCACATCTCACACATCGAAGTCTGCTTAACTGAAAGCATCATCGGAAACGACAAATGCACCATCGCAGCAGAAGCACTACCTCTCTGAATCGAGTGAATGAGAGTCCGCACAGACATAGATTTAAAAACATGTTACGACCAGCGATGTGCAACGGCTTTGCCCACACACCGTAGTTTTCAGATCTCTGCGGCATAAACTGTGATAAACAGTTCGTAACTATATGATAAAACAGGTTTAAAATCTTGTGAAAGCAGTAAGAGTTAGTTATTTGGGTTTAACGCCGAGCAGGCGACTAAGTCCATCTCACGGCGGGAAAGCAGTAAGAGATAAATTCTACTGAAGATCACGAATTCTGAAAATGACTAGCGCTCGCGGAACTGATCGACAAAGACCGTAGATTACTTACTGATTCAGCAGGAAAGCGTCGAATTCCGCCGAGTGGGCGGTCAAGCCAAGCTCTTGCTTTTACTCCGGGCGTTGCCACATGTCTATACTAGTATTCCCTTGTCCGATGTCAATTCTACTTAGGGGTATCTTGTCTCTCCTCCTCTTTCTTCTCTTCAATTCCGAGTCTGTCATTGTCGGTGCGAGTCGATGATACTTTCTTTCTTTTTTTCGCTGGTTCATCCGCCATTTTGTTACTGGTTGGTTATAATTATGCAGATGACCTCAGGTCGTTTAGATTAATTATGACGTCAGCTACCATCGCCTATCAGAGGCAATTTTGTTACGTCAGTGTCCCGTCAGAAAATTTTGGTGGGCCTCTTTTCGCTTTGAACGGACGAAAGAATGCATTTTGGTGAGACAATAGGGTGGTCACTGTCTAAATACTGAAGCCCAGTAATAGCTTTTTGCGAACTGAAGCCTTAAAAAAGGTCGGGCGTGCCCCTTTAATTAATTATTTAATGAAATAATTAACTAAATAATTGATTTTTTTTGTTTGAATAGTTTATTACACCAATGTTGTTGGGGGTTGGGGTGGGAGTTGGGGGGGGGGGCGCTAGGAGGGGTGGTGTGTGTGTGTGTGTGTGTGTGTGTGTGTGTGTGTGTGTGTGTGTGTGTGTGTGTGTGTGTGTGTGTGTGTGTTATCACTCAGGCCTCCACAATCAAAATAGTCCTGAATTAACTATAAAAAAGAGTCTTTTGCTGTCGGAATTCCAGAAACTAAATGTCAGACCTGTGACTGTACATTCAGACTGGGGAAGCTGAACCGAATGTCAAGACTTCCTATCTTAGGGTTAGTGCCAGATTAACTTGGGCGCCTGTTTATGTGCCTAGCTAATCTGGCCGCACTACCCTACAGCTGGCAGGTCCCTCAGAGCTGAGTCAACCGGATCTCTATCAACAGCCGCAGATCACGTTTCTGAATCTGTTTAGATTCATCGCCCAAGAGCCACGGCCCTCCGCAGAACACGGACGCAAACTGGTGTCAGCAAGAGGCATAGCTCCTCATGAGCCCCCGCAACTGCGGGGGCTCATGAGGATCTATGTCTCTTGCAGTCGGATCGTGTTCACTGTTTAACACGGCAGTCAAGGGGTCAAACTTGAGAACTAGATTTTGGACAGATACGTACGTTTCAGATAAGGACACGTGATTACCCCGTCAGGTGTCAGCTGTCGCTGACCGTGTTTATGCAAGGTTCCTTCATTCGACATCAAAGTCATTAGATGTCCCAGGAACATGGATTCAAAGTGGTGTCAGCAAGAGGCATAGATCTTCATGAGCCCCCGCGACTGCGGGGGCTCATGAGGATCTATACCTCTTGCAGTTGGGTGGTGTTCCCGATTTTCTCGGCGCTGAACGGGTTAAAGTTTACGTTTTTATTTGATTTGTTTATTTATTTATCTATTTATTTATGTATCCCGCAGCCCTGACACACTACACCAGGCTACGGATGGACCATGATAGCTCAAGCCACGTAGATTGTATTCATCCTGCTTTCCGAGACATTTTTTTTTTTTAATTTCTAGGGTAGTGCTAGCCTTTCCAGGTCCCTAGCTAGGAACTCAGAGGGGCAGGGCGCTGGCCAGGTAAAACAGGGCATCAACTCACCGGAGGGGCACTTTACACTTTAGGGCACGATTCATTTAATTTTTTTTTTAAAAACTCATTTGTGTTCAATGATTGTGTCCCTTGACATGGACATCTTTGTGCATTTCTTTCTGTATGTGCATATACAAAATCAAGAGCAAATTCAAAACATTCACTATTCCGCCTCTCAACACTCACACATCGAGTACATTACTGCGTTTTTTTAAGTCCCTTCTATTTATAGAAGAGACTTTTTAGGACGGGTCGCGGTGGGGCGAATTTAATTGCATGTCCATGATGTCAAAGGCGGGCAGGCTAAGCCTCTAACAATTTGAAGTGATGAGATAAAAATTACCTCATGTCTAATTACGCTAACCTCGCTGCTGAACGTACATTTGGCCGCGCGATGTATATATGTATGTATGTATGTATGTATGTATGTATGTATGTATGTATGTATGTATGTATGTATGTGCGTATGTATATAAACATAGACATAGACATTTATTCACCAAGTAAACGTTACAAGGATTTTTGTGTGTCATGGCGACAGTAAAATACATCCTCACTTGTAGGGCTGCACATGCATTCATCATGTCATACACTCAGTTGGCGATCGTCCTGTATACAGCACTAAGGATAGATAAACACAATATTTACACACAAATCAGTCATATGTCACGATCATGGAATCATGTTGTTCCATGGGTGGTGATGAACTGAGGACAGCTTCTGGAAAGAAACTGCATATGAATCGAGACTGAGGTTCTGGCTTTCAAAGCACGAAACCGCCGGCCAGAGGGCAGAAGCTCGAAGAGATGATTGGCTGGATGTGACAGATCGCGAACGATCTTTCTTGCCTTCCGTTCCATACGCGTTTTGAAAATGACATATGGAAGGTCGCAACCAGCTATTTGGGAGGCAGTCTTAACAAGGTGTTCGAGCTGGTTCTTTTCTGTCGCGGTTGTGCTACCATACCAGACAGTGATTGAGAAGCACAAGGTGCTCTCTATCACCGCGCGGTAGAACTGTGCCATGATTCCTCTGGACATACTGAGTTTCCGAAGCTGTCGCAGAAAGTGGAGACGCTGTTGGCACTTTTTCACAATGGACGTGGTGTTATTGTCCCAACCAAGATCGTTCGAAATGATGGAGCCGAGAAATTTGAACGAGTCGACTTGTTCTACGGTTTCCCCATTGATGACAAGGGGCAGTATCGGGTCTTTGATTTGACGAAAGTCAATCACAACCTCTTTCGTCTTTGAGACATTCAGTTCCAGGTCATTTTCCGAGCACCAGTCGACCATTCTCCGAACCTCGTCTCGATACACAGTTTCGTCAGCATCAGACAACAGGCCCTCAAGGGTGATATCATCAGAAAATTTCAAAATTTTCACAGACGGGGTTTCGGAGACACAGTCATTTGTAAACAGGGTAAAGAGAAGCGGTGAGAGAACGCATCTTTGTGGAGCGCCAGTGTTTAGTGTTACAGAGGCAGAGTGTGAGTTGTAGAGTCGTACGACCTGAGGACGGTCCAGAAGAAAGTCAAGGATCCAGTGACAGTGGAGGGGTGAACATTGAGGTGGGCGAGTTTGTCGAAAAGCGTGTGAGGGATGATGGTGTTAAAAGCACTGGAATAGTCAATAAACAAAACTCTGGCATAGGTGCATGCCCAAGTGCTGCAAGATGAAATGCAGGCCCAGTGCGACTGCATCATCCACTGACCTGTTCGCTTGGTAGGCAAACTGGAGTGGGTCAAGCAAGTGCCCCGTGGATACCCTCAGGTAGCGAAGAACAAGCCGCTCCAGGACCTTCATGGCAACAGACGTCAGTGCTACGGGGCGGTCGTCGTTCAACTGGGTGACCTTTGACTTCTTAGGAACAGGGACGATCACGGATGACTTCACAGTCTGCCCTTCAGTGTAAGTCTGCCCAGAGCATATAGAAAAGATCATTTCTGTAACACAATGAGCAAAAAGCCATCGGGCCGACGTCGGCCGCCTTTGGCCCGCGCACGCAAGAGAATCTCCGATATTTCTGTACACACACGCTTGAAACTTGGCGAAATATTTTCTTAAGTGGGTGGCTAGAGAGCTTCCGAGTATATTGTAATTGAATGTCTCATTGAAGACATAAACAACCGTTTATAGGAAGTCTGTTGACCCAGATTAGAGTCCGTAATTTTTGTCATATTTACTTGAACTTTTGCCTATAGCTAGTTTGGAGAAAACATTGGATGAGTTCGCTAGCCAGCTTTATATCCTTTCAACTTCTTTAGTAAAAAAAATAATTCTTTTCAGAAAAGAATTAAAACACTAAACAACTTTTACCTCTAGGGAAGGTCAAACAGTGGCGGTCACCACGCAGACACTGACGTGACATAACACTCTAAATATGACGTCATTCTCTAGTCTCGCGCGCGGCTCTCTCTCGATCATACAAACATGCGCGCATCTCAAGGATGAATAGATCCTCATGCGTCCTCCAGGCGCATGAGGATCTATGCCTCTTGGAGATGTTTGGAGCGCGCGCGCACGCACGCACGCACATCGACTCGCTTTCAGAAGAGCATGCAGGTGACCAGAGTAGCAGATACCTCCGCACAGGTTGGCCTCAATATTCACAAAGGCAAGAGTAAGATACTCAAGGCAAACACAGCCACCACTAACCCGATTACGCTTGACAAAGAAGCATTGGAGGAGGTGGATGCCTTTACTTATTTGGGTAGCGTCATCGACAAACAGGGAGGCTCAGATACAGATGTCAAACAAAGGATAGGGAAAGCACGAACAGCATTTATACAATTGAGAAACACCAAAGAATTATCAACCAAGACCAAAGTCAGGATCTTTAATACCAATGTCAAGGCAGTTCTTTTATACGGAGCAGAAACTTGGAGAACAACAGTTACCATCACAAAGAGAATACAAGTCTTCATTAACAACTGCCTGTGCAAGATCCTAAATATCCATTGGCCAGAGACCATCAGCAACAACGAACTCTGGAATAGAACCAATCAGCTGCCTGCAGAAGACGAAATTAAACAACGACGTTGGAGATGGATAGGGCACACCTTACGTAAGCCAGCAGACAACATCACCAGGCAAGCCCTAACATGGAATCCACAGGGCACGCGGAAAAGAGGCAGACCAAGAAACACATGGCGCCGGGAACTGGATGCAGACCTTAAGACCATGAAGATGACCTGGAACCAAGTGGAAAGGAGAGCCCGGGACAGAGACTCTTGGAGATCCTTTGTAGGCGGCCTATGCCCCAGTAGGGGTGCAAGGCATAAGTAAGTAAGTAAGTATGCAGGTGACCCGTGTACTTAGCATGTCATGTAGCTAGGTAAAGTCAACCTGCTTTCACACAAATTATAACAAGACTGAAATTGTACCGTGAAATTCTAGTTTTGTCACCATTTTCTCAAGCCTATGAAGAGAAAGTGAAACTCATATCAGGTAAAATATAAAATTACGTAACAAATAAAACTTATGTGTAGTGGTGCAGAGATGCAGGCGCCAAAAAGGCGGGCCAGGCGGTCAGTGGTCAGTTTTACAGTGATTGACAGCCTTAATGCTGACTTGGGGGACACCGCAGTGCCAGGGCGCTAAGGAGGCCGAGATGGAGGGCAGCAGGGCGGGCAGCAGGTCGGGCAGCGCCGGACGGGCAGCGGGTCGGGCAGCGGACAGGCAGCGGACAGACCACAGAGCGTATGGGACAGACAGCAGGACGGGCAGCGTACAGGAGGCGGGCAGCGTGGCCGCAGGGAAAAGGGGGAGGCGGGGCACCCGACATTCCCGCCACGCTAAAACGTGCTAGCTAGGGGTCTGCTTTCTGGCACCATGACTTGAAGTATCATGGTCGATCTGCCTCCTGAATTGTAATATTCAGAGGACGTCTCACACGTGCGTGTATTTTCAAGTGGGGAATGTGGACACTAGGGCTCGTGTGTTACACCATGAGTCGTGATGAGTTACGAGCCGAGACTCTCACACCGCCCTCAAGTTCTGGCTCCGAGGCTCTGCCGAGTAGCCAGATCAGCGTGACAAAAGCAAGTCGAGGCGTGTAAATCATCACCAACCATGGTTTGAAAGAAATCACTTCACGCGTTAACTCGTATGCGGCACGTCTCCAATGAGTTAACGACGTGCTTCATCCATATGCGCGCCTTTTTGTGTGTGGAGGGTGGTTAGGGGATGGGGGGGGGGGGGGGGGAGGGTACACACGATAGTCGTCCAACCGTGAAAACTCAAACCTAACAATTAAAATCTGATTCATCCTCCAAATATTTGGATGTTTGGTGGGAGGGGATTGGGGCGGAAGGGGCAGGGGATACGTACCCCCCCCCCCCCCCCCCCCCCAATTATATTTTCTTCTTTGTCAGTTTTTCAGTTCTTGTTAATTTTTTCTTCCTGGTGGGCGCACATAGTTCTTTCTTCAGTAAGTCTGTTCTAGTCTATTTATAGAAGGGAATGTTTTTAATTTATTTTTTAGGCTGGGGTGCAAATTCAAAAGAATGCCCGTTACGACAAAAGCGGGCTGGCCTGAAAATCAAACTAAAGCTACAAGAAAAGAATTACGTCATTCCTAGTTACCATAACTTGGCTGCAAAACGTACTTTTGGCGGGAAAGGCCGTGTGTGTGTGTTTGTGTGTGTGTGTGTGTGTGTGTGTGTGTGTGTGTGTGTGTGTGTGTGTGTGTGTGTGTGTGTGTGTGTGTGCGTGCGTGCGTGTGTGCGTGCGTGCGCGTATGTATGTAAATACGAGAATAGCCGATGTTTGTGTACGTACAGGCTTCAGTGAAACTTGGGGAAGTGCTTTGTTCAAGGGGTGCCTAGGATAGTCTCCGAGCATATTAAAACTGGGTGTCTCATCGAAGTGTTGAAAGACCGTTTACTGTGGAGAAAGTCGGTTGTACCACTATTAGAGTCCGTAATGTTTGTCATATTCACTTGAAATTTTGGATATAGCTAGATTGGAGAATGACATTGGATGAGTTTGTTAGCCAGCTTTGTATCTTTTGAACTTGAAAAAAAAAATCTTTACATAAAAGAACCCCCAAAACCTCGACTTCTGGAGAAAAAAAAATCAGGCAGTGACGGTGCTGTAAAAATAGAAATTTCGTCACCACGCAGACATCGACGCAATACACTAGATACGACGTCTCTCTCTCTCTCTCTCTCTCTCTCTCTCTCTCTCTCTCTCTCTCTCTCTCTCTCTCTCTCTCTCTCACACACACACACACACACACACACACACACACACACACACACACACACATACATCGACGCGCTGTCAGAAGAGCATGGCGGCGTGTACAGCAGAATATCATGTGTCTTCCTCAACCTCAAGCCAACCTCACTTCGCACAAATTATAGCAAGACTGAAATTGTACCGTGAAATTCTAATTTTGTCACTATTTATCTCAAGTAAGGCAAAGTTTAACTCATATCACGTAAAATATAAAATTACGTAAAAACTAAAAATACCTCATGACAAATGACGTTTTTCAAACCAGTGACGCGTATTCGCTGTGTCCCTTATAGAGCACACTGACGCATTGGCAAATCTGCGAGACTTTTTCAAAAGGAGATATTTCAACATCAGAATCAGGTCAACGACAACAGGTAGAGACCTTTGTCAGCGAGGACGGCTCCAATATAAAAGGGACTTTGTGCGTTATTGCTCTCATATAGAAGAGACTTTGTGGGTTATGGTTCATCCCATCTTGTTTTGTTTTCTTTCACAAGCAGTACAGGCACGTCCTGAGAAAGTCTTGTTGCTGTCGGGACGTTAACCCTTATCATTCGGAATACACCCGTGTGTAAAATAATTTTGACTAAAATAGTTCAATTTAGCAGCCGGAGGAAATTCGAAGCTGAACGGGAACAGAGGGAGTCAGATCGTAGGGCTGAGCAGGAACAGAGAGAGTTAGATTGTAAGGAAAGGGCTGAAGAAAGGTCAGATGATAGAGAACGATCTCTAAGCGCCAAGCTATTCTGGCACCACCCTTGAACTAAAACCATTTGTCTCTATCCTTATCTGTAAGTACAATTAATGTAGCTTGCATATGGCAGTGTACAAATTTGATGCGTTTAGCCACAGTATGATATGGGTTTAGCAAAGTACAACCAACCAACCATTTTGACCGAGAAAGCTTGCAACATGCTATATACAGCTACAGCTGATTTTTACTATAGAAGACCCTACACCCAGGTAGCTTTCACCCGCAACAAGTGTCAGTGTCTGGGCTCAAACTCACATCAGCTGGCTTAGGTCTAGCTCCGTTCTTTTTTTAAACAAGCGCAGATTTTGTCAGGACGCCAGTGGCTGTCACCAGATGTAGAAATAAACGAAAGATTGAGACCTGTTTAGATGGCTTGCATAGGGCTAACATCGAATGGATGGTAGACATAAGTTGTCAGACAGTGACACACACACAACCATCCTTGTTGCGTTTCATGACCGGAAGTACCGGAAGTCAAAACAAAGTCATTCGACAATTACATTACTTTCGATTTTAGTTTCGAATATCGATACAAGACCTATATGTGTGCGTACAGGAATTTGACCATTTACCTTCACCGTTTGACTTTCATCTGTGTCCAGACTAGTATCATTTTAAAACAAAATATGGAGCGGCAGTAGAGGTACATAAAGACCAGTGATGACAAAGTAGTTATTCATGGCGCGATTTACCCCCATTCCCATCCGTGGCCTTAACCCCGCAACAACTTAACCCATTCAGCCCCAACGCACTACAGCAGGAGATGGATCGACTAAGATAATTCAAGGGTATTGCCAGATTAGCTTGGCGCCTGATGGCGCCAAGCCAATCTGGCACTACCCTTGATTTATCATGGTCGAGCCATCTCCTGGGACTGCTACATAGTCGTTAAGTCACGCCCCCAAATGTTGGGAAATGCGGCCGTGGGGTTAGATGGGTTAATTACATGCACATTAACTCATTCAGCCCCGAAACTCCACATCAAGACGTGGATCGAGCATGATATTTCAAAGGTGGTGCCAGAATAGCTTGGGCGCCAAGCTATTCTGGCACCACCCGGCTTGAACTATTATGCTCGATCCTGTCTCTAGAATTGTAGTACAGTCCTTCAGAGGGCAACTTCAAAATTTGGGGATGTCGGTCAGTCCTGGGGCAGAACGTGTTACACCCCTTGTACATGCGGGCCACTGGTTGTCTTCACAGTACCCGTGGCCGCACGTAGAAAGGTGTTAGATAATCATACATAAATTATACATAAATCTACATCACTAACGCTGACTAACACAACGGATCACACAACTACCACTTGACGAAAGGGTCTACTGAGTTGTTGATAAAGCTCATGCACAATCTGTGGTCGCGAGGGTCGGACCAGCCTCCATTCGAGAAGTCCGTCTTTCTTGGGACGGCATGAACAGTCTCGGTGACGATGGTGTCGGGGAACAGAACCTGCTCGTTGTCCCTCAGGAATTTCTGCATGTACTCCACTGTAGCTTTCAGGTCACACACCGTGTGCGTTTTGTTTTTAGGTACGTGCATTCCATCGCTGCAAAATCGCAGGAACATACACACAGTGTCGCACATTAAAACTGACAGGTTGTTCTGACATGAACACAGTAAGCCGTAAAGTCCTGACATGCTAAAACAGATTGTGGATTGACCATGATAGTTCAAGGGTGGTGTCAGAATAGCTTGGCGCCTGTAGGCGCCAAGCTATTCTGACATCACCCTTGCACTATCATGATAGATCTGTCTCCAGTACTGTGATGTAGACTTCAAACAATATAATTATATAAATACTAAAATAGAGCATCCTTCACATAGAACTTCACGTACAGGTGGCGTGGAGGTTCATGAGCAGCCATGGCTTTTGCTGCTCACACATCCCGCACGCCCTTTGCGAGTGTACTCCCAAGTAGACCCATTCGGGGAGTACAGCACAAGTTCACTTCTGTGCAGATGAGATGCTGGAGACACAGCGGAGAGTGGTGTGTGTGTGTGCGGCTGGTGGGCTACCCACTTATGTTAGTGCTGCTCTACATGGGCGTCAACTGGTTGCCCACTGGCCCCACCGGCCACGCTGCGCCTACTGCAAAAAGTCAGTGTTTGGCTCCAGCTGGGATGCCCATACCATATGGGGTCCAGGCTCATCGCCTTGGGTCCCACCTTCGCCCACTTGCTTCTTTGAAGGCCGGGCCTTTGCCCAGAAAAGAAGAGTGAGCATCGGGGGAAGGAGGAGCGGGAGAGGGGTGGGGGAAAGACGGAGGGGGACTTGAGGTGTGTGTGTGTGTGGGGGGGGGGGGGGGGGGGAGGGGAGAGGAAGTATCATCACGGATTCACGACGATTTATATTCACGAATCACGAATCCCCAAAAATTGCATTCAAGTTTCACGACAGAAAGAGACGACGAAGAGACAAGTTCCCACTCTTACAACCTCTGTCGCTGGCCGAAAACCCTAACAACATGGGGGAGGGGAGAAAACATTTCTGGACAAGAATTTACATTCTGGTTACAGACGTTGACGTGTCATGAAATAACATGGACGTGTTCACGGATCACGAAAACCTATTTGGGGCTTTCACGTTTCACGACCACCCCTTCTTTCACGAATCACGAGAGTGAACAAATTGCAATCGCGAATTATGATAACCGAAAAAAAAACGCCAATCTTTTAAGGCATATCCACCCGCCCGCCCGCCCGCCCCCCCCCCCCCCACCCCCTGCCCCCACCCCCCTCCTTTCACAACACGTACCATTGTCCTGTGTGGAAAACTCTGGTGGCTACAATGTTCAGCACTATCATCGTCCTGGGGATGCACTCGATACTCATGTACTGCAGCGTCAAGTCCCAGTTATAATCGTCATAGTAACAGAACACCTGGGAAAAGGTACAACAACACCTGTAACTTCTTTCAAGCTATGCCCAATGCGCAAAAGACCATCGGGCCGACGTCAGCCCGATGGCCTCTGCGCACTGGGCGTGGTCAGTTTCAGTGCAAGTGCAATACATCGCAACAGAAAACAGAATATAACAAACGAAAGTGGGGATGTCGGCCAGGTTTTGTTTGCAACAAACGTCTCCAAGCAACGAACGTCTCCAAGCAACGAACGTCTCCAAGCAACGAAAGCAACGAACGTCTCCAAGCAACGAACGTCTCCAAGCAACGAACGAGAGCGAAACCACAGCCCGGGTAATTGGCTTGTGCCGAAAAGCATAGACGACACTCCGAGCATCTCCATGAGGCATAGATCCTCATCAGCCCATGACTTCACGGTTCTGCGCCGTGAGCGAGTACAAAATGGCAGGCCAGAAACGTCACAGTAATTATCATGTCACTGAAAGCATCGTCCGAAAAATGTTTCATGAAAACAGACGATGCCAGTCGTAGGTCAAAATGGCTCGTGTTTCGACGAAAACTGGATTGAAAAGCCCGTGCAAACTTGCGATATCGCTGCGGCCTGTTTGCACGGGCTTTTAATCCAACATTTTTGTCTAAAACTGACGTATACAATTTTGGACTAGTTTTGATTGCCGAACGAGGTCAGTCTATTTACAACTGTCAGTATTAGCTCTTCCCGGCCACTCGGTGGACGTAGACTGTGTGTCTGAGAGCTTCATTAACTCCGTCAACGCTAGAGAACCTCCTCCGTACAACTGAACTTGGATACGAAGTACGGCCAGCAAAAGGCATAGATCCTCATGAGCTCCCGCAAATGCGGAGGCTCACGAGGATCTATGCCTCTTGCATTTGTGTTCCGACAGTCAGAGTCAGTGGTAGCCAAGACGGTCGACTGAATGGTACCGCTCAAACTGACCTGTCCGCATTTTTTAATTTCCTGCCACAGCGCCGCGGAGAAAGCCATGCCCATGTTGGGTGTGAAGAG
Source organism: Semisulcospira habei (assembly GCA_036245525.1). Lineage (NCBI taxonomy): Eukaryota > Metazoa > Mollusca > Gastropoda > Semisulcospiridae > Semisulcospira > Semisulcospira habei. The sequence continues at coordinate 321,999,811 of BTPG01000002.1, forward strand.
AGACGCCGCTGCGCGTCCACTGTGTGCGTAGTGTTTCGGGGCTCTGCTGAGCCCACCCAGCATCAGCATCCGACAGTGCGGGCAGTCTCTGAAGAACACACAGCCACCGAAGATGAGTGTCAGTACCTCCTCAGGCTCTTCCTCCCCCCCCCCCAAACACCCCTTTCTCGCCCCCCCCCCCCCCCAATGACATGCTGCGAAAGGTTGTAAGATTGACCATGATAGTTCAAGGGTGGTGTCAGAATAGCTTGGCGCCTGTCAAGCTATTCCGACATCACCCTTGAACTATCATATTCGATTTGTCTCACAAACTGTGATGTAGACCTCAAACGATATCTATAAACAAGAATGGCAAAGCTCTCAAGGCTCACGTGTGTGACTGATCCACATTATTAATAACCTTTGTGACCTTGACCTCTTAACAGGTCGCTGAAATAAGCAAGTGTTCAAGTGTTTTAACATAACTTAAGGAAACGGTTGGCATTTGTACCCGCAAAATCCACGTTTTCTCAAAATGTATGCATTTTTCACTTCATTGTCAACCTCAGATGACCCTTGAGCTTTTTGAGTAGTGAACCAAATTAGTATGCGCAGAAAGGTCTTATCATCAGATACCTTTCTGCCAAATTTGGTTGAAAAGTTTTGCAAATATTCCTGATTCGAGCGCTTCGCAAATAGCAACAATTGGAAACAAGAGACTTGGGCTATTAAACTGAGCGCACTTCTAACTGGCAAAGCGCTTGAATTTTACACTCGCTTACCAAGAGAGGAAGCCGAAGATTATACGCAGTTGAAAGCCGCCATGTTGAGACAGTACGACTTCACTGAAGAGGGTTACAGGCGACGATTTCGGAACTGCAAGCCTGAAGAAGGAGAAACACCCGGCCTATTCACTGAGAGAATCAGAAGCTACCTGGAGAAATGGATAGAGCTGGCTGACCTGAACAGAGAGTACCAAAACCTGTGCGTCAAGTAGTAGTTCCTGAACCTTTGAGAATGCAGGTGATGAAATTGGCACATGATTGCATATTGGGAGGACATTTAGGAATCAACAAGACGCTTGATAGAATCCGAGCTGTCTTCTACTGGCCTGATATGGGAGGCGACGTCACCCGATTCTGCAGATCGTGCGACATATGCCAGAAGACAATCTCCAAGGGAAAGGTGCCCAAGGTGCCTCTAGAGGAAATGCCATTGATCGATATGCCTTTCAAGCGGGTAGCTGTTGACCTTGTGGGGCCAATATCTCCTCCGAGTGAAGATGGTCATCGATACATTTTGATCCTGGTGGACTACGCTACACGTTATCCTGAAGCCATACCATTGAAAAAGATCGACACTCCAACAGTAGCAGAGGCGCTCGTCGACATGTTCAGCCGTTTAGGAATTCCTGAAGAGATCCTGAGTGACCTAGGAACTCAGTTCGTCTCAGACTGCATGGAGGAAGTCAACCGGCTATTGAGCATCCGACACCTTACTACCACCCCTTATCACTCCATGTGTAATGGGCTGGTTGAAAAGTTTAATGGAACTTTGAAGGCTATGTTGAAGAAACTGTGCGCTGAGCAGCCAAGATTGTGGCATAGATATATCAATGCCTTGCTCTTCGCATACCGTGAAGTTCCCCAGGATTCGACAGGGTTTTCCCCTTTTGAATTACTGTACGGTAGGACTGTAAGGGGGCCCATGCACATCCTGAAGGAGCTGTGGACCAAGGATATCGACGCACCTGAGGTGAAAATCAGCTACCAGTACGTCTTCGACCTGAGAGAGAAGCTGGAAGATACCCTCAGGATGGCTCGAGAAGAACTAGGGAAGTCGCAGAACAAGGGGAAGCATTACTATGATCGTAAGGCAAAACCTCGACAATTCCAGCCAGGTGACCAAGTATTGGTTCTTCTTCCTACCGACAACAACAAACTTCTGAGGGACCATACGTTGTCGACACGGTGGTTGGCATCAACGACTACAGAGTCAAGGTCAACAATAAGGTGAAGACTTACCATGCTAATTTGCTTAAGAAGTATATTGAGAGAGGTCGTCAAGACAAAACACAAATGGCCGCATTGGTGCGTCTTGCTGATGACGAAAGACTAGACGACGAGAACCTGTCTGACCTTAATGAACTCCGACACAAGGAGGATGTAGAAGATATCCAGTTCGGTCAGAATCTGACCCAAACTCAACGAGAAGAACTGAGCGTCCTGACTCGAGAGTTCAAGCATCGGTTTACACCTGACCCAGGGACAACAGACACCATGCAGCTCGAGGTTAATCTAACATCCGACAATCCCGTTCGCGAAGAGTCGTGTCGTCTGTTTCGCAACACGAGTGAAGGACCTAGAAAGAATGTTCGAGAGACGCCGGATGTGAGAGTCGACAGGGATTCCAGATTGCCAGTTGTCAGGTGCACCACATGTCATATGCGACATAGACCGGAAACTGGTTTAGTGTAACCAGATCATTGAGTTTGGATGTTTGCAGTTGGAAAAGTAAGAAAATCATGAAAAATTTGAAATTTTGCCAAAAAATCGCTGTGCATTCAGTTTTATAGGCGTTTTCGCATGTTTTGCGTGGCAACACCCTGTTTACCTGCACTGTGAGCTAGGTTTAGTGTGTTTGCTCATTTATTTTTTGTCTTACAGGTAGTCATGAGTCTTTCCTTCGACCATGAGCTGTGACCTTGACCTTGAAAGGGTGGGGTTTGGGGTGTTCAGTTTGATAAATGCGTTAAAAAAAATTCACTCTTTCAGTTATTGAAGTTGTGTGGGGTGGATGTAGGGTGGGGTGGGTAGGGGTTTGGGATGGAGGTGGGGGGGGGGGGGAAGGGCGGGGTGGGGGGGGGGGGGGTTGGGGGCTTAAGGTCAAAGGTTAAGATAAAAACTACAATGAAACAGTGTTAGCATGTGCATTTCATCAGACAGCTGACCTCAGAGTGAAATAAGCGGCCAAAATAATGTGACATGCAGACGTGTTATTTTGCATGGTACTGCTACACTGGTTGCATCTGAGGTGTCATTCTGCTGTAATTGTCATGAGGGATGTCTCTGGTGTCTATTCTAAGCCAAACACAAGCACTTGTACACTGCGTAAAGCTCATTTGAGTGCATTGTTATGGGACCAGCAGTTGCGGCCACCAGTACAGGCTTTTACAGGAGTGTTCACAAGTTTGGCACACACATGCCTACTGCATCTGCAAGATGAGCTGAGGTGTTTTGAGACTCTGACAAGTGTGTTTTATATAAAAATGAACTGTACATAACCATTTTTCTATGCTACCTCCTAAATCAGCACTCCAGACAATTGTTAGCGTATGCGGCGTGTCCCGCGTAGCATAGTTTTGGTTGTTTTGTGTAGTCTTTTTCCTGTGGGATAGCTCAATAAGACTTAATGTTTAAATTGCAGAGCTGTTTCATGACCCCTTTTGCCTAGGGAAAGATTGCCAGCAGCATATAGGGCATGGCACCTGGTTACAGGCCTCTTCCAGCTTCTTGTCACCAGACAACAGGGTCAACGAGGATGCCTGGGTGTTGTTTTTTGGGCTGCCCTAAGATACACAAGGAAATGGCCTTGGGTCTGAAAGCTCATTTTTCATCAGTGTCAGTGTCATGGTAACTTTTTAAAGTTGTCCAGCCCACCAGAAGTCAGTTTGACTGTATTGCATGCGTGTGTAAACTTGGAAAAACAGAAAAAGTAGGGGGTTAGGCAATGGAAAAATATGGAAAAAAACACTTTCATGTTCCTGTGTCTCAAATGCAACATTTCTGAAGATCAGATATATTACTTGATGTACATGCCAATTTTGGAGGCATTCTGACCATATCTAGGCCGTTTTTCATGGCATCAGATATGCATGATCCAACACATCAACAGCATTGTGAACGCCACATCAAGGCACTTAACATAATGGGCCATAACATAAAGATGCAGCAACTTTCAAGGGTGTCACTTTGGGTTTGACTTAGCTATTGTCTAAGGATTGCACTGATGGCAGATTGAATGGTGTTCAGGTGGGGCAAGTTTCTCTGACAGGTCACGGTATACATTTAACTTGGGAAGTTCAGGCAGTGCAAGGCCCCGTGTTTTTAAAAATAATTTTTGCCTTGTTTGAAAATTTGCAGTTGGGCTGACTGTTGGAATTTGCGGGAAATTTGTGGTTAGCTGAGAGGAGACATGTTTGGTGCTTTGATTCATACCATCCTGAGCTTATCCAGTGGACATTTGTGGGCCTTTGACGTAGTGATTTGAGGGGCACGCTGATTTCAGCTGTGCTTGGGTGTGGGGTTGGTAAGGAACCAGTTTCATAGCCAAGAAATGAGACGGGTCATGTGCGGTTTGTTTTTTTTTTTTTTTTTTTTTTTGTATTTTGTGCATGGCAAATGTGCAGCTGGTGGGCGGTAGTGTTTTTTAGGGAATTGAAAAATTAGGGGATGACTGGGACTGACTAAGGCTAAGAGACTGGACAGTACGGAAACAGCACTGTGGTCCGTGGCCTGTTATCGCGAAGGAACAAGAGAGATCCAATTTGGTGTGTATGAACTGTGACACTTTTCCTAAGCCGACAGTGTTCGACCCAGGACCAGTAACTTTTGAACTGTGAACTGTACCTTATGATTTGGTGATGTTCCTGAAAAAAACTTTGACATTATTTTTAGTTTAACCTAAGGATTCGCAGAACTTTGGAGCAGATTACCTGAGCAGAGCAGTTTGAATGAACATTTCTGTGTCCAGAACAATTTGAAGAAACATTTTGATGCTCAGGACGGTTTACAAGACTGTGAGACAATTATTTTGATTTCATTTTGATGTGAAATTTTTATGGTTTTGTGTAGGTTTACACAGCCACAACCGTATTTTTTTATTTGAAAAGAAATTTTTTTTGTGAAATTTCATTCTAAAGAGGGGGGTAATGTTACGATTGTGGTTGTGTTATCCCGTGAGAGCATACATGTGTTTATCGTAGGAAACGATCCGATATTTTTTTGAGCTATCATGGTTATGATTCACGTATCTTTTTAAGTAACTTTTTCTTTTGGTCGCGCAGAGCGGAATTCACTTCGTTATGATAGTTAAATTTAGTTCACAACGTTCTAGAAAGGTCGCACTGTCTAGTGACCTCGTATGTGTGACGTCTAGTAGCTGGCAACAGTTCGTAACATTTCGCTACATTTTGTTTTTCAGTGCGCGTGAATTGAGCAGCCTTTATTTTGTTTTGGGAATGTTCTCGTACCTTCTAGAGCTATCATAGAACGTGGTGATAGGGCTACCATACCTTTATGTGTCTTCATTATACATTAGGATTTAGAGCCGAAGTGAGCAGCCGAGTTTTTGTAGCCTATTTTAGTGATTCCATTAGATTCTTATTTATGAGTTTCGGTTGCGTATTTCGTTCCGATTGGTTGCATTATGTTATTTCCGTAGATGATTCTAGAATTTGGTAGTATATATAAGGAGGGCGCTAGGAAAGCGTGTTCGTACATTGTCTTGCTTTGTCAGTTGTAGAGACACGCAGTTTATTGGGAGAGACGCTGTATATGAGAAACTTTGTGTCGCAGTGTGGACATTGCAGAAGAGACTTTGTATCAGTATTTGTGCATTTGGAATTGCACTGTGTGGATATCGCATCGCTGAATTAAATATTGTTGGAACTGTTACTCCAGTATTGTCTACATCCTTAAGCCACGTGTGACGGATTGCAGCTGAACAAGGTTTATTTTAAAGAACCTTACGTGCGTGCGTCTGGTGTGTTTATCATGCTACGACTACAACTCCACCACGTAACAATCATCTCATAGTGCATGTTTTTGTGTGTGTTTTTTTGGGTTTTTTTGTGGCTGTTTGGGTTTGTTCTTTTAATTTGTTAGTATTTATTTATCTGTGTATTTATATTTGCATTATGTTTTTAAAAAAAAAAGTAAAGCGTCTAGACCTCCGTCAGCAGTGGTTAAGGCGCCTGCCACCAATGCTAAAGGTGCGAGGTTCGATTACGGGTTCCGGCGTCGGATTTTTCTCCTCTAGTAAGTGTCACCGTTAATTCGGGCGGACCGTCGGGGGTTCTTTCTCCGGGTACTCCGGCTCTTCCTCCCCCTCCACTTTGGTATCAGTTTCAGCCCACTTAATCAAATTTCAAATACAAACGATTTTGAATTTCCAAAAACTACAGTAGCTCGCTTGAGCTTGCCCTTAGCACCACGTGAATGTTCTATGTTTATGTACAGTGTGTGAGTGAATGCGCGTGATTCACGTGAGCGTGCTTGTTGGGTTAAGTTCGCGGCGGCGCTTTGAGCCGATTTTCAATTGGGATAAAGCGCCTATTTAATGCGCTTATTATTATTATTATTATTATTATTATTATTATTATTATTATTATTATTATTATTATTAATATAGATACCCATTATTATTATTATTATTATATTTTCTCATCTTATCGTATTAACTCATTGGAGACGTGCGTATACGGATAAACAACGAATCGCCGCGTATCCGTATACGCACGTCTCCAATGAGTTAAGTGGCTGTTACCTTTTCTTTGCGCGCTGCATCTGGCTCAGGACGAAGAGAATGTCCTGGGAGACATAGTTGTCGTCTTCCAGAAACAGCACGTCACCCTTGTAACCCTTCAGCAGCCGCACTTGCTCAAACACGAACTGTAACTGAACACATCGGCATTTGGACGGATCTCTCCCGCCGTACCTTTCTGTCACGCTGTTTGTTTATCAGCCATCACGTACCTCCAGTGATTTCTTTTTTTTTTTAATCCCGAAGCTTAACATGAAGACTGTCGGGGAGCGTTCTTCACCACTTCACCTTTTTAGCCCCAAGTGTCTGTGGAACTCTCTGCCAATTGAATTGCGGAATCTGCCCACATTATACCAGTTCAAAGTCCAATTAAAGACTTTTGTGTTTTTTTTGTCAGGCTTTTAACATGTAACTCACTGTTTTCTCCTAGCGAACTGCTAACTGCCTTTTATTCTGATTCTCAGTGGATCTATTGTGACAAGAAAGTGGATGTAAGGTGTTGGAGAGGATTGGGGTGGGTTCAAGTAGTGTATAATTGTGCGTGTGTCTGAGAGAGAGAGAGAGAGAGAGAGAGAGAGAGAGAGAGAGAGAGAGAGAGAGAGAGAGAGAGAGAGAGAGAGAGAGAGAGAGAGAGAGAGAGTGCTGTTGTTCATGCGCAGTGAGTCCAGTGTTTTCCTGGAGAACAGCGCTATACAAGAGTTATATATTATTATTACAAGAGGGTCAAAGCCCTCCTGGCTCACGAGCATACCGACTCACGTTAAAGTCACATCATTTTGCTGACCTTCTGTGAACGTGGGCATCGTCCACACCAGCACACAGAGTGAACTGATCCTAAAATTGGGACTGTCTATATTTGTGGCTGAGCACCTGCTTGAATGTAAAAGTTAGTTCACATGAGCGTGCGGTTTGCACGCTTGGGATTTTTGAAAATCACTGACTTGCAAGCTTCAGCAGAGTGATGTGCAAAAAATGCCAAGTGTGCAGAAGGTCCTCGCGCTGATGACGGCCTCCATTGGGTCGAGTGCAGTCATGTGCGTTCCAGCAGTGGTCTTCGTTAGGTCGAGGACCTTTAGCGCACTTGTGAGTTTTGCACGTCACTTACCTTCCAAATCCAATGATGTTTGCTCTGACACAAGCTGGCTGTCCGGTAATGGCCATGCTTGTCGAAATACAGCGCGTTTTTGCATTTCCTTGACAACGCCCTGGAACATTCAATTAATAATAATAATAATAATAATAATAATAATAATAATAATTATTATTATTATTATTATTATTATTAACATTTAACTAATAATAATAATATATAATTATTATTGTTATTACTATTATTATTGTCAAGACGTTGGAACAGTTTCTCACTAAACCTAGTCCACCTGCTGTGTTTGGACTGTTTTAGGGGTTGCTACAGTAATGCAATGTTGAAACGATAATAATGATTATTATGATCACGGCAATAATGATTATTATGATCATTGTCAGCATTATGATGATTAATTATGATCATGATTTATTATTATTATTACAATTATTATTACATAGGGTATTACATAGACGTGTACAATGCCACACGTTGTTTGTACATGTGCTACAAGCACCATAATTTCATGAGTGTTGGGCTCAAAATCACATCCTCTGAACCATCCAGATCTGAAGCACCCTTCTTTTTTTTCTCTTCTCCAACAAGTCCGGTTTTTGTGTGGACGTCGTCGACGCCTGTTCCAAAATGTGGAGACCACCGTGGGAGCGGCACTGCTCCTCATAGAACAAATACTTATTTCAGTGACCTATGGGAAAGGTCGGACTAATTATGTGGATTGGTCATGCATGTGATCCATAACGGATTGCCAAAAGAAGGTCACCAACAGATTTGGGCTTGAAGTTGAAAATAGATTTTGAGAAAAATCAACTTTTGTCAAAATATGGCTAACTTTGACCAATTTATGCCACCTGTGGCCTTGACCTTGACCTTGAATTTGGCGTAAGGTCACTGAATTGGCCATGTTTAGAAAGGTTTTGCCACAATGACACCTCCCGAATTCGGCAAATGCGGTCTCGGAGTAAAATGGGTTAACCCATATCATACTGAGGCTAAAAGCTTCAAATTTGTACACTGCCATAATTATGCAAGCTACATTATAGTACTTACAGATAAGGATATAGACCAGTGGCTTTAGTTCAAGGGTAGTGCCAGAATAGCTTGGCGCTACCCTTGAACTACTTTAGTCCAACTTATTTCACACACTGGTGTATTCCGAATGATAAGGGTTAACATCCTTAGCAAATTGTCAGGAGCCCGTTTACCGGTACTTACTCCCGCAAGGTGAAGCCCGAGCCACAGTCATCTGGGCCTTGACCAGGGAAGCGGTCGTGGTAGATTTGCATTGAGTAAGGAAAGAAGATTTGTAACACCTGAAATGGGGAGAAAAATACAACGAAAGCACCAGGAGCCAGTTGCATGAGCGCCGAGCTTTGTCCTGCCCAGCTACGAAGCAAGGTGCGCCGCTATAGCGGCGCACCTTGCTTAGTAGCTGGTGCAAGACTAAGCTCGCTCATGCAACTGGCCCCGAGTCTTGTATTTAGCCCTTTTGGCTGTCCGCGAGCGCTTTTTGTCCAGGCGATTCCTGTGGGAATAACATGGACACAGAGGGCTGCCGACATCTAAGTGTTAACACAATCGGTCCTAGAACGCTATTCTGACACCAAAAACTGTAGGTCTTAATAATAATAATAATAAAGGTAATTTGTATAGCACCTAATCACCAAGGTGCTCTAGGCGCTTTACAATCACAGTAATGAAACAGTGAAGCAAAATACAAAAACAAGCACATACAACCCAAAAAATACATTGATTTACAAGGGCAGAAAACTCACACACACGCACACACACACACACACACACACACACACACACACACACACACACACACACACACACACACACACACACACACACACATATGATGAGCCGGCAGACAAAATGGTCTTTATGTATATGCAACAGAGAAAAGGTGTGTTTTAAGCTTGGATTTGAAAATGGAAAGAGATGATGAGTGACGCACATCAGCTGGGAGAGCGTTCCATGTAGTGGGACCAAATTACGAAAATGCACGATGACCTTGAGTGACCTTATTACGTCTAGGGATACGGAAAACACGAGTGTCTGAAGCAGAGCGTAGTGAGCGGGACGGTGAACACAGCTGGACAAGATCAGATAAGTAAGGAGGGGCAGAACCAGAGATGATGTTGAAACAAATAACACAGACTTCTGAGGGACCTCTTTTTTTAAAGTCTGGGGCCACCAACATAATAAACATAAACCGACGTAATAAAAACCAGGGAAAGGGGGAGGCTGGTTCCAGGGGTTCCGCCCTGGCATCTGGGGGTCTTTCGTGTCAAGTTAAGGTTCCAAATAATAATCTGGACCCCTCCTACCCCCACCCCACCCGGGAGGTAACTGATCCGCGTCTGCATGTACTGCAGTTACTTTATCATTTTACAGGTAGGGTCTAAATCAAACATGAAATCACATCCACCAACACTCACCGGACAAAAAGTGATGCTGCGGACCAGAGCGTTCAGCTCGTGGGAGTAGACGTCATGGGACACGATCAGCAACGCCTGCTCAATGCCCCGCACTTTCCGCAACGACTCCACCAGAAAGCCCATCTGCTGCACGCGATTGTGAACTTGCACCACCACCACAACGCTATCTAGGCTCAGGGTAAGTCCCAGCTTAGGCAAGTTCCGCACAAACTGTTCCTTGTTGATGCGCTCTACCTCACGTTTGAGACTCTCTGTGTCATTGACGTTCAGGTTTGCGTCTGGCCCCTTGAACAACCCCAGCTGCTTCTTGTCCTGTGAAGTCTACATTACATTAAAACTTTTAGCCCCAAGGTCCCATTTCTCAAATTTTGGAGGTGTTGCCTAAAGACTATGTACCAGTTGTAAGAGATGGCTTGACCATGATAATGGACCATCCATCCATCATATTTGTATATATCCAATTGTGACAAATTTTATCATTTTAAATTTCTGAGAGACCAACAAAACCACAGACTTCTAATTTGGCACAGTGATCCTATTTGATAATAGCGTTGACTGTCATTGCGCTGACCTACATTAAAGGTCAAGGTTACAAAGAGAAAACTTATGATAAAACTTTTGCTTGGAGCTCTACTCTACTAATGTCTAACATATCAATTTTATTGGCTCCTTCCTAAGGTCAAAGGTCAGCATTTAGTTTTTCCACCTCAGAAGTAAAACTTGATCAAAGCTAACATTGGAAACACCCCCCCCCAACCCCTCCCCCCCCCCCCCCACACACACACGCACATACACCTCCTCTCGTGCCTCTTCTTGGAAATTGTAAACGGTCTTTGAGAATGTGGACCCCCTCCTCTTCGTTTGATTTTTTTCAGCCAGTGGTGAAATGGTCTCCAGACCTCTCTCCCCCTTCCCTCGACGCCCCACCCGCACTAACACTAGCACCACCCATCCCTCGTTTGATAGTGAACAAGTGATGCATGTGTAGGTCCGCACCCTCTTCACATTCTCAGCAACTGTGACATCGCCGGTAGGAAGAGTTCCCATGAAAAGCTCTACGGAATCTCCCGCACGTTCTTCTTTTTCTAAACTGCCCTCTACCTTAAAGAGAGGTCATTCGGAATAGTATTCATGGTACTGATAAAATGCATACTTAGGTACTCTCAAACTTTTGCGCCTAAAGTTAACTTAAAAAATGTGTGTGCGAAAAATGACTAATCTTTACAAATACATCGACCTATGATGACCTTGACCTTTTCTACAGGTGAAATATGTAGGTAGCGGTGTTCTTGTAAATTACAGTTGAGTAGAGTTTATAGTCCCTAAGAAATTGTCTTAGACAAACGCACGCATACATACACGACGGCTGAAGAGCGGATGCATGGATTGGTTGGTTGGTTAGTTCGGGTTTAACGTCCACAGCACCGAGGTGATCATGGACGGCCCTGACGGGCGGGTTATGGGGGACAGGGAAATCTATTGCCTATGGAATACGACCTGAACACTGATCAACTCAGGCGCACTCCAACTGTGCCACTTTGATTTACCAGGACCTTTCAACGGCCATGCTATTGAACAAATCAGTCCGTTTTTTCCCCCTGGATTGTGAGTCCTGCTACCGGGGCCGGGACTGACGGGATTCGAACCCACGACCCGGCGATTCCCTTCGCTCACCTGCTCCGACGTTTAATCGCCTGAGCTATTTCGGACTCTCGGATGCATGGACGATTGGTGACTACATTTATACTGTTTCACATTTGCTGCCACACCTAAGCCAACAAGGTCTTGCTCTTGGAACAAATTTTTAGCCCCATCCACCTCCCGGCAGACAGTAACGCGCCATTTTGTCGTGATGTTTTGAAGTGATGTAGCGACATAAACTTGGTTTTTGATTTATCTGTCTTATACTCTTCGCTACCCCTGGACGCATATATTCCTCTGAAATCTTTCTTAATTCAGTCCCAAAGAAACCCAACCGTCAAATAAATGTCAGCTGTGTCAGCAAGAGCCAAAATTGCCATTGACCCCCGCGGGGCTCATGAGGATCTATGCGTCTTGCAGATGGGTCCTATTGACAGCTTCTCGGCTGTGAAGGGATTAACCCATTCAACCCTGAAGCACTACAGCAGGAGATGGGTCGACCATGATAAATCAAAGGTAGTGCCAGATTAGCTGGACGCCTGGTGCATAGTCATTAGATGACGCCTACACAACTTTGGGAAATACGGCCGTCGGGCTGAATGAGTTAAGTGTAAATGTCATAAAGCAATATTTAGAAAGAAAATCGGGCCTGTGGTTTCAGAGATATTGCCTGCACAAAAGATCAGTTTGAGTTAGTCAGTTATTGGGGTTTAACGCCGAGCAGGCGCATCTCATGGCGGGATGGGTAAAAATCTGGTCAGCCAGACTAAAGGAAAGGTCGACATCGACAAGATGCAAAGATACCTGAAAAATGTCATGCTAAAATGTGTCACGAGTCTTTAAAAGAAATGTCTACAGACTCTCAAAAAGGTCAAAATAATAAAATTCACATAGTCTATGAATGCTCAGATCTTGTTAAAAATATTGCATTCTCTCACGAAACTGAAGATTTTGTCCGGGGGAACATCCCGGAACAAAACCTTCAAGGAGTCTGCTGTGAAGTGTTTATATCTTGTGTCAATTAGATCCGCGGCACAAGATACCAAAAAGTGTCGAACAGAAAACTGCTAGTCACAGGCATAAATAACACCATGGACGCTCATCCTGCTTTAGTAAGTAAGAGTGCAGCATAACATACGTGTGCCCGATGTGGAGCCGAGTAAGGAAAGTCTCCTCACGGCGGCCGGCCGCTGCCGCAGCGATAAGGTAGACTGTCGGGCACCGTAGGAAGAGCTTCATGTAGCTTGTTCGCTTCCTCTTTGTCCCACTCGGACTGCCACTCGCGGGCTATGTACGCACTACTGAATCACAGGTTTAAAATCACTATGAACAGTCTGTGTGTCAGGGAGAGGGTCATTGCGGGCATCGTTGGCAGCAGAATCTGCGATCCTGTTGCCTTCGATGCCCACATGCCCTGCGACCCAAATAAAAATGATGTCATAATATTCCTTCATCAAGTCTGCGTAAAGCTCTCTAATCTGCACCAGCAGGGGGTGGTCTGTTCCCGCGCCCTGAAGGGCCTGCAGGACAGAAAGAGAGTCAGACAGAATCAGGAAGTTCCTTTCCTTAGACTGATAGGCATGCCTGAGTGCCAGCAGAACTGCCTGCAGTTCTGCACTAAATACAGATAAATGGTCAGGGAGGCGGAGCTTATATGGGTGTCTAGGATGGCGAGAAGATACTGCAGCCTCAGCCACTCTCCCATCCTCGGACTTTGACCCATCCGTATAAATACGACAATAGCTAGGAAAACTTGAAAAGAGTTCATTGAGGATCTGTTGGTATATGGCTGGTGGAGTAGAGTCCTTCTTGTGGGCGGTCAAGTCCAGCAAGGTGTCAGGACTGGTAATAGCCAGGGTGGAGTGATGTGTTGCAGAGATTCCGAAACTTTGTCCAGCTCCACTCCGGCCGCCTGCAGATGAGGTCGGACACGGAAGGAAAGTGGACGGACAGCTCCCGGATGCGTATCGTAAATCTCTGCAAACAGCGGTTTAAAAACACAATCATAGGCTGTTTGAAATAAGCAGAAGGGTGCTCATGTAACGTCTTGTTGTCATGAAGTCCTTACGGGCTTTCAGAATGTGCGCCTTTTGCAGATTTATCACTGCTTCCCGCTCAATTCAGGCAGCTTTCTGTAATATCCATTAAAACGTCACTTAATTGTCCAAATCTGGATCATGATCTGTGCAAGTTGTAAATGGCGCCGTCAACAAGTCACCAATGGGCATGCCGAAATTACGAGACTACTCGAGACCGGAAAGGATCTTGTATATTAGTCGGGGCGTGCCACAGCTTGGGGTGTAACACATTCAACAAGAAGATTGGATGAACCATAACCCACAAAGTCCCTTCTATATGAGAGCTGTCCTCGCTGTCAATGGTCTCTACCTTTTGTCTTTGACCTGATTCTGATGTTGAATAATCTCCTATTGAAAAACTGAGCCTCTCAGATCTGCCAATGCGTCACAGTGAACCCTTATAAATAGGAGGGACTTAAACAGAGAACCAAAGGAATACCGCTGGTTATCTGATCTCCGAAGACTGCTCTTGATGACAAGAGTGCTTTTTTTTTTTAATCACAAAACTGAATGCTGATTTAGGTGTTTCAAAATGGCGAAAAAATAAGAAGCAGCAGGGGTAAAAAAAAAAAAAAAAAAAAAAAAAAAAAAAAAAAAAAAAAAAATTAAAGCCGCACAGAGACAACAACAAGAAGACCGCGCTATAATGTAGGCCTCCTGAGAGAGACTGGAGTGAGAGAAGAGTTCAAACTGGTGCTGTGCTTTCCAACCGGTTTCAAGCGCTACAGGAGCTAGTATATGAAGAGGAGGCGGTCACCACAGAGCAGCAGTGGAAGGCAGTTAGAGAGGCGCTGAACTCAACCTGCAAAGACACTGTAGGGTTCAGGAAACACCACCACAAGGACTGGCTGTCGGCACAGACCTTGAAGAAGATAGAAATGAGGAAGCAGAAGAAAGCAGTTGTCAACAACAGTCGCACGAGAGCAGCCAAAGCAAGGGCACAGGAGGAATACTCGGAAGCCAACCGCGAGGTGAAAAAGAGTATCAGGGCAGACAGCCTGGCAGCAGAGGCAGAAAAGGCAGCAGGCAGCGGCAACATGAAACAGCTCTACGACATTACCAGAAGATTGTCGGGCAAGTTTGGCCATACAGAAAGACCAGTAAATGACAAAGAAGGCAAGCCTATTGCAGACAGAGCAGACCAACTCGACAGATGGGCCGAGTATTTTGAAGAGTTACTGAACAGACCCAGCCCACCCGAGCCCCCAGACATCCAGCCAGCAGAGACAGACCTACCCATCAGCTGTGACAGACCCAGCCGGGAAGAGATCAGAAGAGCAGTGGCATTTTTGAAGAACGGCAAAGCAGCAGGGCCAGATGGCATCCCAGCGGAGTCTCTGAAAGCAGACCTAGAGACAACAGTAGAGATGCTGTAACCACTGTTTGGAAAGATCTGGGAAGAGGAGGTGATGCCGGCCGACTGGAATGAGGGTTACCTAATCAAGCTTCCCAAGAAAGGCGACCTCAGCAAGTGTTCCAACTACAGAGGAATCACCTTGCTGTCAGTACCAGGAAAGGTCCTCAACAGGATCATCCTGGAGAGAATGAAGAGCTCCGTTGACCCCCAGCTGAGAGACCAGCAAGCAGGATTCAGGAAAAACCGATCATGTACAGACCAGATCGCCACTCTCCCCATCATCGTGGAACAGTCTCTGGAGTGGAGCTCCCCGCTGTACGTCAACTTTGTGGATTACGAGAAAGCATTTGACAGCATGGACCGAGAGACTCTGTGGAAACTCCTACGACACTACGGTGTACCCAGAAAGCTCGTCCGCCTGATTAAGAGCAGCTACGATGGCATGACATGCCGCGTGATCCACGAAGGGCAGTTCACCAGGGAGCTCCAGGTCAGAACCGGTGTCAGGCAGGGGTGTTTACTGTCTCCGTTCATCTTCCTACTGGCCATAGACTGGGTCATGGAGAGGACCACAGAGCACAGACGAAGTGGAATACAGTGGACACTGTGGACACAGCTTGACGACCTCGACTTTGCAGACGACTTGGCTTTACTGTCCCACACTCATCAACAAATGCAGGACAAGACCACGAGGCTTGCTGACATCTCGTCCCAAGTGGGCCTCACCATCCACAAACAGAAAACAAAGACAATGAGGCTGAACGCAACCAGGGAAGAACCAGTCTTGCTTGCTGGCACCCCGTTGGAGGAGGTGGAGTCCTTCACTTATCTCGGGAGCATCATAGACAAAAAAGGTGGCACTGATGCAGATGTCAGAGCACGAATCGGTGAAGCCAGAGCTGCCTTTCTCCAGTATAAGCGAGTGTGGAGTTCCAGAGAGCTGTCACACCAAAGTCCGGATTTTCAACTCCAACGTAAAAGCAGTTCTCCTATATGGAGCAGAGACTTGGAGATTGACAAAAACCACAGTCAACAGAGTACAGATCTTCATAAACAGTTGCTTTAGAAGAATTTTGAAAATCCACTGGCCAGAGAAGATCAGCAACGTCAGACTCTGGGAGAGAACAGAGCAGATAACAGCAGAGAATGAAATTGGGCGAAGAAGATATGGATGGGTCACAGTCTGAGAAAGCCAGCTTCCAGTATCACTAGGCAGGCATTGTCATGGAACCCCCAGGGAAAGAGGAAAAGAGGCAGGCCGAGAAACACCTGGCGTCGAGACCTCCAAGCAGACATCAAGAGACTGGGAACCACCTGGAGTAAAATCGAAGGAGAAGCACAGGACAGGAGTCGCTGGAGGTCTCTCGTCGACGGCCTATACCCGGGGAGGGGTGACAGGCGTAAGTAAGTAAGTAAGGGTAAAAAAAATTACATTTTCTCTGTGTGATTTCGTTTTCATCACGAATGACATTCTTGTACCGGAAATAAGGCTCACTAAAGTAGCTCTATATTACTGCACAGACAGAATTTGGAAAAATGAAAACAGAAAATAGAGGTTGAAAACCCTTTAAATTAGATGCTAGGAACACGACGTTTGTTTCCGTATCACCCGGAAGAAGATCTTTGATCCGAAACGTCGTGTTCCTTGTATCTAATTTAAAGGGGTCTCAACCTCTATTTTCTGTTTTTCTTTCACATGAAACCCTAACGGCAACAATTTTACTTATAATTTGGAAACGTTATTCCGTTTCGACGGGAGCAAGGTGTTTCATAATCAGGGCTCCTCCCTCAAATCAGAACTCCTTCCTCAAATCTGAATGTGTTGTTGATGCCGATGATCAGGCACAAAACCGTCCTAGACTTAACTCATTCGAGACGCTTAAGCCGCGTATTCGGAGGGGGCACGTCTCGAATGAGTTAACGGTACATAAAACTTACTTCAGCTCGGGTCTTCTTAGGAACGGCCGCAGTTTGGAGGCTGTATACCCCGCGCCTAAAAAGCCATCGGGCCGACTGCGGCCGACGTAGGCCCGATAGCCACAGCTCGCCGGGTATTTGTCTGAAGTCCTCCACAGACTGAAGTTCAATGTCAAAGTCCCTCCTTCGGTGGTCCAAAAAGTGTTGTAACATGTTGTGAATATTGTAGACGAGAAAGATGACGGCGATGGCAGACGCCAACATCCAGAAGGTGCGCGGGAAACGCGGACGCATTCTGACTGAACCACAGTGACTGGAATGAGTTAAAATATTGTTTAACTGCTGCCAGTCCAACTAAGTTAACCCTCTTAGTCCCAAAGTCCCAATTCTGAAATTTTGGAGGTGTTGCCTAATGACTATGTACCAGTTGCAGGAGAAGGATTGACCATGATAATTCAAGGGTAGTGCCAGATTAGCATGGCGTCTTCAGGCGGCAAGCTCATCTGGCACTACCCTTGAATTATCAAGGTCAATCCATCTCCTGCTGTAGGGACTCGGGGCTAAATAGCTCAGTTATGTATCTACCATATTTAGACCACGGATGTATGATAGAATAACCCAAACATATTCGGTTAGTTTAATGCAAGAATGGCAAAGCCCTCAAGGCTCACGTGCATGACCGATCCACATAATGAATGAGCTTGACCAACCAACAGGCCACTGAAATACCGTAAGCAAGTGTTTAACCCTCACCATCCTGATACACCCATTGCTTGAAATGAATCTGATTGATAGTTCAAGGGTGGTGCCAGAATAGCTTGGCGCCTTGAACTAAAACAGTTAAACTCCTAATTTGTAATGGAGCTTTCATAGGACAAATAAACAAATTTTACAAAATCAGCCTCAGGATGTAATGGGTTAATTGTTCTAACATAGCATAAGGAAAGGGTTGGTACTTGCACCCGCAAAATCCATGTTTTCTCAAAATTTATGCATTTGTCACTTTTGTCAATCTCCCATGACCCTTGACCTTTTTTAAGTACAGGTAGTGAACCAAACTAGTATGCATAGAAAGGTACCATCAGGTACCTTTCTGTCAAACTTGGTTCACAAGTAAGTTCGCAAACATTCTGATAAAACTAAAATTCTACCAAAAAATCGACATTTTTCACATCATTTTCTGATCTCTTGTGGCCCTTAACCTTTTCAAGAGGTCATCCAAGTTAGCGTACATAGAAAGGTCTTGCCATCAGGTATCTGTGTACCCGGTTTGAAATTGAAGTTGTAAATAGTATTTGAGGAAAAACAAATTTGTCAGAAAATGGCTATTTGTTATGCACTTCCTGATCTCTTGTGACCCTTGACCTTTTTGAGGGGTCATCCAAATTAGTATGTATAGATAGCTCTTACTATCAGGTATCTCTGTAGCAAGTTTGGGTTTGAAGTTGTGAATAGTATTTGAGAGAAAAAAAAGCAACTTTTGTCAAAATATCCCATTTTGGACCTATTTCCTGAGCTCTTGTGACCCTTGACCTTTTCGATGGGTCAACCAAATTAGTATGCATAGAAAGGTCTTAACATCAGGTATCTTTATAATAAGTTTGGGTTTGAAGTTGTGAATAGGTTTTGAGGGGGAAAAGAATCAATTTTGTGAAAATGCCAAATTTTGACCTAGTTCCTGATCCCCTGTGACCTTCACCTTTAAGGGAGGTCATTCAAATTGGTATATTTAGGAAGGTCTTGCCAAAAAGTATCCTTGGGCCAAGTTTGAAGACTGTGGCTTGAATAGTCTTCGAGAAAATGCCAACATTAAAGTTTACCACGGACGACGGCAGACGGACGACGGCAGAACACACTCACTTTTGCTTCGCACGCAAGCCCAAAAAAGTGACTAGAAGAAGATAAAATTATTATTAACTGCTGCGAGCCCAACTTAATCTACCATTATATATCTACCATTTAGTCCATATGTGATACAATAAACAAAATATATTCGGTTAGTGCAACCCAAAAAAATAATTAAAATATTAGAATAAAATAAAACATGACCGGTTGGATCGGCGGTTTCCGCTGCGATCTTGAATCGGTAATTCAGCACCAAAACCCCTCTCTGTCCCAGGAGCATGGATTTAAAGTGGTGTCAGCAAGAGGCATAGATCTTCATGAGCCCCCGCGACAGCGGGGGCTCATGAGGATCTATGCCTCTTGCAGTTGGGGGGCGTTCTGAGCACTGAACGAGTTAAACTATAGCCAGATCGTGTAGTGATGTGTATGCAAGAACTCTGGAACACCACCACCCCTCCACCCCACCCCTCCCCCCCCCCAACCCCCAACTCTTTTCCAAGGATGTGGGAAAGCATCGAAAACCCCATCAGTATCAGTGCTTTCACTTTTAACTCATTCAATCCCGACACACTACAACAGATACAACAAGGCGCCAAGCTATTCTGGCACCACCCTTGAACTATCATGGTCAATCCATCTCCTGAATTGTAATGCAGTCCTGAGAGGAGAACTCCAAAATGTGGGTATTTCGTACCTGGGACACAATAAGTTAAATCAACGCGCCCTACGACTTACCCCAATGCAGGCAAAGTGTTTGTTTTTCTTGTGCCACGTGGTACCCACCCGTATAAATTGTCCCAGCCCCACATTTAAACACACTATGGAATTGTCACCCATCTGTCAAGGACTGAGGAGAGCGTGAAAACAGACCATTTAAGGAAAACATTCACGCATTATTCCTAGACTTCTATTACATCACCATCACGTGGCGTGTCAGCTGGCATGAACGTGGTAATAGTGCATGAAACGCAACCGAACAGGATTCAGTTGAAAGGCCCACTACCGCCGTAAAGGCTCCGCTACACGAGCCCGGTTTTGAGGCCGATTCCCGATCAGTTTTCGAATCGGTAGGTGATCGGGCCGGACTAAAAAACGTGTGCACTGCCACACTGACATTTCCCGACTTGTTTAGCCGACCGGTTTGAACCCAAGATCAAAGTCGTACCTGTTCTGCAAAATGACTGCTAGTTTTGACAGTGATGATGATGTGCTTGCATTATCAGCAGTTTTGCATCATATTCGGGAAGAGGCGTGCGAAACATCAGCGGCAACGGCGGTGGTACTGATCACAACAGGCGTGTTCCGCCATTTGCAAACTACGACATGCTTTGCGAGACGCGCTCTGATTGGTTGAAGCTTACAACCGGAGCCGAATCGGATCGGGAAAATAGAGCAGGTTCTAGACACCCGATTCCCAGCCGATTGGGGCCGGATCGGATAATTGACGTCATCCGATCGCAATCGGATCGGAATCGGCTTCAAAATCGGGGCACAACCGGCTCGTGTGGCGGGGCCTTAACTGTTCAAAGATACAATTCTGTAACAGTAACAGATGGTTACAAAACGCTTCCCACAGGTCTAGTTACGTTTCATTTAGACATAGGGCAATCTAGCTGAGCACACGTCGTCTGTATGTGAAGTAACCTGACAATGACTCCGCTCCGTTCTAGAAATACGCTTTCAGTACGAGAAACAGCTAAAAATAGATCGACACGCTTACGGCAGCGCAGAATAAATAAGTGCGATTACGCATGTGTTGTTGCTGCCTGTCCAAACTGCTGTTAAAGTTCATTAGGCGTGTCGACAAGACATAACAAACACAAATGGTGTTGAAATGTGTCTTCAGATTTATACGTAATTGTACTTTCAACAGCGATTAGACAAATGCGTGGGTTTTTTTTTTCCCTTACCCTTTTAACCGTCACCGACTATGTTGCTCTCTGAAACAAAGATAAACATTTTCTGACAGAGAGGTAAATATATAAGGTAAGATAAATAAAAAATCAATACCTGATTATTTAATTGGAAAAGGTTTTCGCCGGACAATCGGCGAGTTGGTTTGTCCTCGTTCTGAAGCCGTTTTATTTCTTTGTCAATTGTTGATTCTCCTCGTGTCTGATGTACACTACAGTGACGTCTTTATCCTACGTGCATCCGCTGTTATGACGTCATTGTCGTCTTGCTAGTCATTCTACTAATGATGTCATAACCTTGAGATAAACTGCGTCGTCCATGAACATAAATCAACAATGTTAATAACTGAACAGCAGTCAAACAATTCTTCTTCTTTTTTTTTTCAGTCATTGTCTTTAGATTTGTAGATCTACGAATGCCGGCATTCACATTCTCCACCAGTATCGACGAGTACACGGACGTGTTTACAGACTATATTAAATTGTGTGAGGACATCTGCATGCCTACCAGGACTGTCACAAAATATCCTAACGACAAGCTTTGGTTAAGTAAAACTATTAGGGACAAACTCAATGCAAAACAGGAAGCCTTCGCCTCTAATGACTAAGAACAGTACAAAAACAACAACAACAACAACAACAACAACAACAAAACTAAATATGAGGCACAGAATTGTATTAAGGCATCAAAAAGACAATAGCGACAGAAAATGGAAAGCAACCTGATTACGAACAATTCTAGAGATATGTTGCAAGGCATACAGAAACTCACAAACTACAGACAAGCATCAAAACGCGCAGACACTCACAACCCCACACTGGCAAACGACCTGAAAGTGTTTAACGGTCGTTTTGACAGGCAAAATAACCACCCCGTTACTGTGCCACCCCCGCTTAGTTCCGATGATCATTTTCTTGTAGTGTGTGAAACGGATGTGAGGCGGCTTCTCAGACGTTTGAATGTGCGTAAGGCAGCAGGCCCTGATGAAATTCATTCTCCTGACCTTTTGCGTTACTGTGCCGACCAGCTCTCGAGCGTTCTCACAGTCCGCATATTTAACTGGTCATTACAGGCATGCAAGGTTCCACACTGTCTCAAAAAGTCAGTTATCCCCCGCGTACCAAAAACGGCAACCATCAGAACCCTTAACGACTACAGGCCTGTGGCATTGACCTCCGTCATAATGAAAACGTTCGAGCGCCTGGTCCTGCAGCACATCAAGTCTGTCATGCCCCCCTCCCTCGACCCTTATCAGTTTGCTTCCCGCGCGAACCGATCAGTAGACGACGCCGGCTGTGTCGTTAGGGCTGCACTATATTCTGCAGCATCTGGAGAAGCCAAATGCGTGTTTTAGGCTGCTTTTCAAGTTGTTGATTGCAGCAGCGCATTCAACGCTATCATACCGCCCAAGCTGCATGAAAAGCTGCTGCACCTTGGCTTTGCACAGTCCATCTGTTAATTGGGTTCTGGATTTCTTGTTAAACAGACCCCAGATTGTCATGATCGATTCGTGCGGTCAGAACTGTGTTCAGCTGTGTCAGTTCCCTACTCCTGGTCAATGTGGACATGTATTCCAGTCTTTGACCTTGAGTACGGTGGCTCCCCAAGGATGTGTTTTATCCCCATTGTTGTATTCGCTTTCTTTCACACGGCTGTGTATACCACTATGATAGCACACGCATAGTGAAATTTACTGATGATACGACAGTCAAGGGTTTTGTACATCGTAACAATGACGAGAATGCATATCGGGATGAGGTAGACATGTTAGTAGGCTGGTTTTCTGACAACAACCTGGATTTGCATGTTGGTAAGACCAAGGAAATGATAATTGATTTCAGGAAGAAGAAAACTGACCCCCTTCCCTTAACCACCCAAGGCGGCGGAAACGATATTGAAATTGTTGAAACGTTCAAGTTCCTGGGTACTCTCATTTCGCACGATCTGAAGTGGGAGAAGAATATTGAACAGCTAGTAAAGAAAGCCCAGCAGCGCCTGTTTTTTCTTCGGCGGTTGAAGTCTTTTGCCGTCAGTCAGCAGATCATGGTACAGTTTTACCGCCCCGCCATTGAGAGCGTTCTTACCTTCTCAATCAGTGTGGTATGGCAGCGCAACCGACGAAGCCCGCAAGAAATTAAATAGGGTGATCAAAACAGCATCTCATATTGTTGGAAGCGGTCTCCTCTCGCTATAATCTCTGTACCACGCACGCACCATCAAGAGAGCGAGCTCCATCATACATGACGAGCATCATCCTGCACATAGCCTGTTCGAGCCCTTGCCATCTGGCTCACGCTTTAGATCCATCAGGGCCAAAACCACTCGTTTTCAGAAGAGCTTTTATCCCTTGGCTGTTCAGGCCCTAATGTGGCTGCGATATGATATAACTCAGCAGATTGACTCAAAGTCCCTTTAGAATTACCTATAGGCCATCTTAATTGTTTATATGTTCTACTAAACCTCTTCTTAAATAGGATATACAGTTTTACAAATACATATGAATTTAGCTAATCTGTTTTCATTGCGGCTCACTTGGCGGTTTTTGTTGTCATAATATGGTCATTATGCTATAGATTTATCTTATTTTACTTACTTAGATGTGCGAGCATACTTAGTAGAATGACTGCTATACATGTGTGGTTTGGTATTTTAGTCTGCTTGATTGTGATGTATGCTTTATGTGTTGATCTTAATATGGACGCTCATCAGTTATGCCGCAAAAAATCCTAATGTTTATGCATATGGCAATAAAGTTTATCTTATCTTATGGCAGACAACACATTACCTACTTATATCGAGCAGATGCTTTGCACCACCTCAACGAACACACACGACTGCAAACATACAAGAACGCACCAACATGCAAAATAAGCTTCTCTACGTTTTATTTCTTCCGTTTGATTGACAGAATATTCAACAGGAGTTGAGAGTCACTGATTTAGAACATGACACAAATAAACATCTAACCATCTCACACTTTGCACGTGGCATATTCCCAAAATGAAAACGGACACACAACAGATCTAGCTTTCACATAGTAGTCCAACATTCTCCAACATTCATCCTGTCAACGTTCTTCATTCCTCGCTACTGGTCCCAAAGACAGTACATAATGTATTGTCTTTGCTGGTCCCTCCTGCTTCACAGAGGTACCTGTATACATTTACTGCACATGCTGGGCGGGGCATGTCTCCAGGATGGAGGATCATCGCCTACCAAAGATCACCCTGTTCGGCGAGCTTGCTACTGGACACCGTGACAGAGGGGCACCAAAGAAGAGATACAAAGACTGTCTCAAGAAGTCACTTAGTGCCTGCCAAATCGACCACCACCAGTGGTCTTCGCTTGCTGCGGACCGTGACACCTGGCGCTCCACCATTTACAAGGCAGCTGTCTCCTTTGAGGACTCTCACAGAGCTAGCCTTAAGGACAAGCGGCTCAGGAGAAAAAACAGAGATGCCGCAGCTCAGAACCCCGGCCATACCTTCCCCTGCAGCCACTGCGGTCGAACCTGCCTGTCTCGGATTGGCCTCCGCAGCCACGAACAAGCCTGCAGACGTCGTGGGCAACTCCTATAAAATCTTCGTTCGCGAAGTCAAGCCAAGAGAGAGACATACGTCAGGACACTAAGCAGAACACACCGCACTGAAGAAAAAGGCTTTCTTGTAAGTTGCTATGGCCTACACTATGGTCTGGTAGAGGCACAGATTCTCATGAGCCCCTGCAGCTGAAGCTGAAGGGGCTCATGAGAATCTGTGCCTCTTGCTGGCAGCAGACTGACCGTGTCAACTGGCATCGATGTATTTCAAAAGTCAAAGCTCAACTCCTTGTGCATGCAGCCAGGGTTCCGTCACAGGGGGCGAAATTCGAAGCAGTACTCCGCTCTGAACCAAGGGCACAAAACTGATGCCCAGAACTTCGATTCCCACACTTGTGGTTCTGCATTTGAAAGGGAGATAATCGTGTAATCTTTCTGCTTAAAACCTGGGAAGGTTCGACGCAAAGTTGATCTGGCACTATCTTTGGGCTATCACGGCCTACCTGTCCCCCAAAGCTGGTACAGTCTTCACTGTCGTCTCCAAAACTTGTGAAAATTATGATTACCACAATCATACCTGTTAAAAGCGACCCCCCCCCCCCTCCCCCACAGGACTGTCCTTGCACAAGATCATGTAAATAACAGGCAAACACAATGGGCCCAACAACGGGCAGTCTGCCGAGGCAGGCGGTCGGTCTATGCGGGTTGCTATGCCTTTATAAGTTTGACTGCACTGGGTAGGTGTGAAACTGAAAGCACTTAGTTGATGGCAGTGAGGAAAAGGTCGCACATGGTAACATCTGTGGCTGCTGGCCTGCACACGGCTGCGGCTGGCATCAAAACTGAAGACCTTGTGCACGCTTGCCGAGATGTTCAGCGATAACGTGCACACTGTGAGATGTTTGCCATACACACACAAAACACACTATATAGGGGCACTAGAAACAGAAGGCAAATGCTGAACTTGAGCCATTTAACGATTTAACTCATTGAAGTCGCCCTGCATCAATAGTTGCAAAAGTGTCGTATAGCGTTCCCAGCAGCAATACTATACGACACTTTAGCAGCTATTGATGCAGGGCGCCTTGAATGAGTTAAGCCCTACAGCATGCAACCAGTGAACAGCACCAATGGTTGCATGCATAAAGTTAACTGTATGTAGCCGAAAGTACTGTCAACAATACCAGCAACGGATTAAATTTAAGAAGCAGTTTCACACAATAAGATGACTTATGGCCATAATCACAGATAATCAGCAAATAACCTTTATGAACAAAATATATACAAAACTGTGAACTCCAGGATACGCAGTGGCTTTTTCTTCTTTTTTTTTTTTTTTTTTTTTACAAAATGTTGTCACCAGCACACTCCTGATTCTGTACCAGACATTACGCTTCATTTTATCAAAATAACTCCTTGGAATGTGAACATGTGACACCAAATCTCAACAAGTATGTTTCATATGACTAAAAATCACTGGTGAAAACCTTCCCAAATATACCGATAAGCAAAAGAAACACAACATTTCTGGAATCATCGGAAACACTTTCGTGCTTCTGATGATTTAAAAAATGTTGCATTCCTTTTGCTCGTCAGCATACATACACAAATCTAACAGAAAATATGTAAACGCCAGTCACGATAATAAAACAATTTGTTCGAATCACACACCCATGATCATAGCCGTTGTCCTACCAAGCAAAAGGTCCTCGTGCTAACGTCAGCTGCAACTGGCCGGCATGCATCTGTGTGCAGGCCAAATGCGGCTGATGCCAGCCAAAGGACTTTTGCCCACTGGAATAGCTGAGGTATGGTACTTTGAACACACTCAGGATAAAAGACTCTATCCAGGAACCAGGAACTTTGATTGAGAAAGAAATAAATTGTCATCAGGACCTGACAATATAATTTGATTTTAAACACAAAAATACATACATGTATCATTAAACTGTGAGAAATAAAGAAGGAATAAAAACAGCAACAAAATGAAAATTTTCTGATGAAACGTGAAACAAACTCATTTAACTTGAAATGAACTTATCTGAAACACAAAGAAGCAAAACATAAACAAATACCGAAAAATACGGCAAAGTCAAACTCAATGCAATACTGAGAGATAACATGAAGAAAACGAACAATAGTTAGAATGTTGCTAGTAAAACAGCTTGTCACTCTCTCAGTCGTCAAGTCCCAGCGGGCATATAGCAGCAATAAAAACAGCTTGTCACTCTCTCAGTCGTCAAGTCCCAGCGGGCATATAGCAGCAATAAAAACAGCTTGTCACTCTCTCAGTCGTCAAGTCCCAGCGGGCATATAGCAGCAAGAGGCATAGGTTGTCATGAGCCTCATTTGTCCAGCTGTACTTATGCGCAGTCGTCAAGCGCCCATGAGAATCTATGCCTCTAGCAGACGGCCTTACTTATGTGTAGTGGAGCAGAGATGCAGGCGCCAAAAAGGCGGGCCAGGCGGTCAGTGGTCAGCTTTACAGTGATTGACAGCCTTAATGCTGACGAGGAGACCGCAGTGCCAGCCTAGGGCGTTAAGGAGGCCGAGCAGCAGGTCGGGCAGCGCCGGACGGGCAGCGGGTCGGGCAGCGGACGGGAAGCGGACAGACAGCAGGACGGGCAGCGTACAGACAGCAGGCGGGCAGCGTGGTGCGGAAAAGGGGGAGGCGGGGCACCCGACATTCCCGCCACGCTGAAACGTGCTAGCTAGGGGTCTGCTTTCTGGCACCAAACTTGAACTATCATGGTCGATCTGCCTCCTGAATTGTAATATTCAGAGGACATCTCATACTGACGTGCGTGTATTTTCAAGTGGGGAATGCCGTGGACACTAGGGCTCGTGTGTTACACCATGAGTCGTGATGAGTTACGAGCCGAGACTCTCACACTCAAGTTCTGGCTCCGAGGCTCTGCCGAGTAGCCAGAACAGCGTGACAAAAGCAAGTCGAGGAGCGTAAATCATCACCAACCATGGTTTGAAAGAAATTCACGAGTTAACTCGTATGCGGCACGTCTCCAATGAGTTAACGACGTGCTTCATCCATATGCGCGCCTTTTTGTGTGTTGAGGGTGGTTAGAGGATTGGGGGGGGGGGGGGGGGGGAGGGGGGAGAGTACACACGATAGTCGTCCAACCTTGAAAACTCAAACCTAACAATTAAAATCTGATTTCATCCTCCAAATATTTGGATGTTTGGTGGGAGGGGATTGGGACGGAGGGGGCAGGGGATACCCTACCTACCCCCTCCCCCCCCACCCACCCCCCATTATATTTTCTTCTTTGTCAGTTTTTCAGTTCTTGTTAATTTTGTCTTCCTGGTGGGCACACATAGTTCTTTGTTCATTAAGTCTGTTCTATTTATAGAAGGGAATTTTTTTAATTTATTTTTTAGGCTGGGGAGCAAATTCAAAAGAATGCCAGTTACGACAAAAGCGGGCTGGCCTGGCCTGAAAATCTAACTAAAGCTACCAGAAAAAAATTACTACGTCATTCCTAGTCACGCTAACTTGGCTGCAAAACGTACTATTGGTGGGAAAGGCCGTGTGTGTGTGTGTGTGTGTGTGTGTGTGTGTGTGTGTGTGTGTGTGTGTGTGTGTGTGTGCGTGCGTGCGTGCGTGCGTGCTTGCGTGTGTGCGTGCGTGTGCGCGCGTATGTATGTAAATACGAGAATCGCCGATGTTTGTGTACGTACAGGCTTCAGTGAAACTTGGGGAAGTGCTTTGTTCAAGGGGTGCCTAGGACAGCCTCCGAGCATATTAAAACTGGGTGTCTCATCGAAGGGTTAAAAGACCGTTTATAGAAAGTCGGTTGTACCACTATTAGAGTCCGTAATGTTTGTCATATTCACTTGAAATTTTGGATATAGCTAGATTGGAGAATGACATTGGATGTGTTTGTTAGCCAGCTTTGTATCTTTTGAACTTGAAAAAAAAATCTTTGCATAAAAGAACCCCAAAAGCCTCGTCTTCTGGGAAAAAAATCAGGCAGTGACGGTGCTGTAAAAATAGATATTTCGTCACCACGCAGACATCGACGCAATACACTAGATAAGACGTCTCTCTCTCTCTCTCTCTCTCTCTCACACACACACACACACACACACACACACACACACACACACGCACGCACACACACACACACACACACACACACACACACACACACACATACATCGATGCGCTGTCAGAAGAGCATGGCGTGTACAGCAGAATATCATCATGTGTCTTCCTCAACCTCAAGCCAACCTCACTTCGCACAAATTATAGCAAGACTGAAATTGTACCGTGAAATTCTAATTTTGTCACCATTTATCTCAAGTAAGGCAAAGTTTAACTCATATCACGTAAAATATAAAATTACGTAAAAACTAAAAATACCTCATGACAAATGACGTTTTTCAAACCAGTGACGCGTATTCGCTGTGTCCCTTATAGAGCACACTGACGCATTGGCAAATCTGCGAGACTTTTTCAAAAGGAGATATTTCAACATCAGAATCAGGTCAACGACAACAGGTAGAGACCTTTGGCAGCGAGGACGGCTCCAATATAAAAGCGACTTTGTGCGTTCAGTATTGCTCTCATATAGAAGAGACTTTGTGGCTTATGGTTCATCCCATCTTGTTTTGTTTTCTTTCACAAGCAGTACAGGCACGTCCTGAGAAAGTCTTGTTGCTGTCGGGACGTTAACCCTTATCATTCGGAATACACCCGTGTGTAAAATAATTTTGACTAAAATAGTTCAATTTAGCAGCCGGAGGAAATTCGAAGCTGAACGGGAACAGAGGGAGTCAGATCGTAGGGCTGAGCAGGAACAGAGAGAGTTAGATTGTAGGGAAAGGGCTGAAGAAAGGTCAGATGATAGAGAACGATCTCTAAGCGCCAAGCTATTCTGGCACCACCCTTGAACTAAAGCCATTTGTCTCTATCCTTATCTGTAAGTACAATTAATGTAGCTTGCATATGGCAATGTACAAATTTGATGCGTTTAGCCACAGTATGATATGGGTTTAGCAAAGTACAACCAACCAACCATTTTGACCGAGAAAGCTTGCAACATGCTATATACAGCTACAGCTGATTTTTACTATAGAAGGCCCTACACCCAGGTAGCTTTCACCCGCAACAAGTGTCAGTGTCTGGGCTCAAACTCACATCAGCTGGCTTAGGTCTAGCTCCGTTCTTTTTTTAAACAAGCGCAGATTTTGTCAGGACGCCAGTGGCTGTCACCAGATGTAGAAATAAAAGAAAGATTGAGACCTGTTTAGATGGCTTGCATAGGGCTAACATAGAATGGATGGTAGACATAAGTAGTGTCAGACAGTGACACACACACAACCATCCTTGTTGCGTTTCATGACCGGAAGTACCGGAAGTCAAACAAAGTCATTCGACAATTACATTACTTTCGATTTTAGTTTCGAATATCGATACAAGACCTATATGTGTGCGTACAGGAATTTGACCATTCACCTTCACCGTTTGACTTTCATCTGTGTCCAGACTAGTATCATTTTAAAACAAACTATGGAGCAGTAGAGGTACATAAAGACCAGTGATGACAAAGTAGTGATTCATGGCGCGATTTACCCCCATTCCCATCCGTACCTTAACCCCGCAACAACTTAACCCATTCAGCCCCAACGCACTACAGCAGGAGATGGATTGACTAAGATAATTCAAGGGTATTGCCAGATTAGCTTGGCGCCTGATGGCGCCAAGCCAATCTGGCACTACCCTTGATTTATCATAGTCGAGCCATCTCCTGAGACTGCTACATAGTCGTTAAGTCACGCCCCCAAATGTTGGGAAATGAGGCCTTGGGGTTAGATGGGTTAATTACACGCACATTAACTCATTCAGCCCCGAAACTCCACATCAAGACGTGGATCGAGCATGATATTTCAAGGGTGGTGCCAGAATAGCTTGGGCGCCAAGCTATTCTGGCACCACCCGGCTTGAACTATTATGTTCGATCCTGTCTCTAGAATTGTAGTACAGTCCTTCAGAGGGCAACTTCAAAATTTGGGGATGTCGGTCAGTCCTGGGGCAGAATGTGTTACACCCCTTGTACATGCGGGCCACTGGTTGTCTTCACAGTACCCGTGGCCGCACGTAGAAAGGTGTTAGATAATCATACACAAATTATACATAAATCTACATCACTAACGCTGACTAACACAACGGATCACACAACTACCACTTGACGAAAGGGTCTACTGAGTTGTTGATAAAGCTCATGCACAATCTGTGGTCGCGAGGGTCGGACCAGCCTCCATTCGAGAAGTCCGTCTTTCTTGGGACGGCATGAACAGTCTCGGTGACGATGGTGTCGGGGAACAGAACCTGCTCGTTGTCCCTCAGTAATTGCTGCATGTACTCCACTGTAGCTTTCAGGTCACACACCATGCCCGTTTTGTTTTTAGGTACGTGCATTCCATCGCTGCAAAATCGCAGGATCATACACACAGTGTCGCACATTATAGCTGACAGGGTGTTCTGAAATGAACACAGTAACCCATAAAGTCCTGACATGCTACAACAGGATGTGGATTGACCATGATAGTTCAAGGGCGGTGTCAGAATAGCTTGGCGCCTGTAGGCGCCAAGCTATTCTGACACCACCCTTGAACTATCATGGTCGATCTTTCCCCAGTACTGTGATGTAGACTTCAACCAATATAATTATATAAATACTAAAATAGAGCATCCTTCACATAGAACTTCACGTACAGGTGGCGTGGAGACTCACGAGCAGCCATGGCTCTTGCTGCTCACACATCCCGCACCCTTTGCGAGTGTACTCCCAGGTAGACCCATTCGGGGAGTACAGCACAAGTTCCCTTCTGTGCAGATGAGATGCTTCTTCTCATCTCATTTTGTGCTGTACTCCCCCAGTGGCTCTGTTTGGAGACACAGCGGAGAGTGGTGTGGGCGGCAGGTGGCGGCCGGGCTACCCACGAATGTTAGTGCTGCTCCACATGGCGTCAACTGGTTTTCCCACGGGCCCCACGCTGCGCCTACTGTAAAAGTGTTTGGCTCCAGCTAGGATGCCTATACCACCTCATCGCCTTGCGTCAAAGCTTCGCCCACTTGCTTCTTTTAAGGCCGGGCCTTTGCCCATAAAAGAAGAGTATCGGAGGTAGGGGGGGGGGGAGGGGAGGGGGAGAGGAGGAAGGGGGGGGGGGGGGCAAAGACGGAGGGGGACTTGAAGTGGGGGGGTGGGGGGGCGAAGAGGAAGTACCATCACGGATTCACGACGATTTATATTGCAATTCATGAATCACGAATCCTCAAAAATTGCATTCAAGTTTCACGACAGAAAGAGACGACGAAGAGACGTTCCCGCCCTTACAAGCTTTGTCGCTGGCCGGAAACCCTAACAACATGGGGGGAGAGGAGAAAATATTTCTGACTATAATTTACATTCTGGTAACAGACGTTCACGTTTAAAAAAAAAAAGATGGACGTGTTCACGGATCACGAAAACCTATTTGGGGCTTTCACGTTTCACAACGAGCCCTTCTTTCACGAATCACGAGAGTGAACAAATTGCAATCGCAAATTATGATAACCGAAAAACAAGCCAATCAAGATTTTAAGGCATATCCGCCGCCCCCCCCCCCCCACCACCCCCCGCCTCCCTTTCACAACACGTACCATTGTCCTGTGTGGAAAACTCTGGTGGCTATAATGTTCAGCACTATCATCGTCCTGGGGATGCACTCGATACTCACGTACCGTAGCGTCAAGTCCCAGTTATAATCGTCATAGTAACAGAACACCTGGGAAAAGGTACAACAACACCTGTAACTTCTTTCAAGTTATGCCCCAATGCGCAAAAGACCATCGGGCCAACGTCGGCCGCCGTTGGCCTGCGCACGTTCGAGCGCGGGCCAACGGCGGCCGACGTCAGCCCGATGGCCTCTGCGCACTGGGCGTGGTCAGTTTGCAAGTGCAATACATCGCAACAGAAAACAGAATATAACAGACGAAAGATGTCAGCCTGGTTTCGTTTGCAACGAACGTCTCCGAGCAACGAACGTCTCCGAGCAACGAACGAACGTCTCCGAGCAACGAACGTCTCCGAGCAACGAACGTCTCCGAGCAACGAACGAACGTCTCTGAGCAACGAACGTCTCCGAGCAACAACGAACGCCCTCCGAGCAACAACGAACGTCTCCGAGCAACGAACGTCTCCGAGCAACGAACGTCTCCGAGCAACAGCGAACGTCTCCGAGCAACGAACGTCTCCGAGCAACGAACGAACGTCTCCGAGCAACGAACGTCTCCGAGCAACAACGAACGCCCTCCGAGCAACAGCGAACGTCTCCGAGCAACAACGAACGACTCCGAGCAACGAACGTCTCCGAGCAACAACGAACGTCTCCGAGCAACAACGAACGTCTCCGAGCAACGAACGTCTCCGAGCAAACGAACGTCTCTGAGCAACGAACGAACGTCTCCGAGCAACGAACGTCTCCGAGCAACGAACGTCTCCGAGCAACAACGAACGTCTCCGAGCAACGAACGTCTCCGAGCAACGAACGTCTCCGAGCAACGAACGTCTCCAAGCAACGAACGTCTCCGAGCAATGAACGAACGTCTCCGAGCAACGAACGTCTCCGAGCAACAACGAACGCCCTCCGAGCAACAACGAACGTCTCCGAGCAACGAACGTCTCCGAGCAACGAACGTCTCCGAGCAACAACGAACGCCCTCTGAGCAACAGCGAACGTCTCTGAGCAACAACGAACGACTCCGAGCAACGAACGTCTCCGAGCAACAACGAACGCCCTCCGAGCAACAGCGAACGTCTCCGAGCAACAACGAACGACTCCGAGCAACGAACGTCTCCGAGCAACAACGAACGTCTCCGAGCAACAACGAACGTCTCCGAGCAACGAACGTCTCCGAGCAACGAACGTCTCCGAGCAACGAACGAACGTCTCTGAGCAACGAACGTCTCCGAGCAACAACGAACGCCCTCCGAGCAACAACGAACGTCTCCGAGCAACGAACGTCTCCGAGCAACAACGAACGCCCTCCGAGCAACAGCGAACGTCTCCGAGCAACAACGAACGACTCCGAGCAACGAACGTCTCCGAGCAACAACGAACGCCCTCCGAGCAACAGCGAACGTCTCCGAGCAACAACGAACGACTCCGAGGAACGAACGTCTCCGAGCAACAACGAACGTCTCCGAGCAACAACGAACGTCTCCGAGCAACGAACGTCTCCGAGCAACAACGAACGTCTCCGAGCAACGAACGTCTCCGAGCAACGAATGTCTCCGAGCAACGAACGCGAGCGAAATCACGGCCCGGGTAACTGGCTTGTCACGTGCCGCCGAAAAGCATTGACGACACTCCGAGCATCTCCATGAGGCATAGATCCTCATCAGCCCCATGACTTAACGGTTCTGCGCCGTGAGCGAGTACAAAATGGCAGGCCAGAAACGTCACAGTAATTATCATGTCACTGAAAGCATCGTCCGAAAAATGTTTCCCTAAAACAAACGATGCCATTCGTAGGTCTGAAATGGCTCGTGTTTCGACGAAAACTGGATTGAAAAGCCCGTGCAAACTTGCGATATCGCAGGGGCATGTTTGCACGGGCTTTTAATCCAACGTTTTTGTCTAAAACTGACGTATACAATTTTGGACTAGTTTTGATTGCCGAACGAGGTCAGTCTATTTACAAATGTCAGTATTAGCTCTTCACTGCCCTGGGGGACTTGGGTGGGGTTAACTACTTTTTAGTTCCCAGGGTCACCCTGGTCAGCCCCACAGGGTGGGTTTTCCTCTCTATTCTGGGGCATGTGTTTCTGTCTACCCTTGGTCCATTTACCTGTATTTGCCTTTTTTAAACTCTCCCTACTATCTGCGCTGCTTGTAGCTCTTGATATTGGATGTGTGTTGCTAAATGGTCTTAGCTTTATTTAGGCCCCATGTCTTAGGTTTATTTAACGTATTGGACCGGCTGGTGACATACATTCAATGTTCTGTTTAGTTTTTTTCCACAAGCAGTGCAGGCACGTCCTGAGAAAGTCTTGTTGCTGTCGGGACGTTAAGCAGTGTACAATCATTAATCACTCTGTGAACGCAGACTGTGTCTGAGATCTTCATTAACTCCGTCAACGCTAGAGAACCTCCTCCGTACAAGAAACTGGGATACGAAGTACGGCCAGCAAGAGATATAGATCCTCCCGAGCCCCCGCAAATGCGGAGGCTCATGAGGATCTATGCCTTTTGTATTTGTGTTCCGACAGTCAAAGTCAGTGGTAGCCATGACCGCTCAAACTGACCTGTCCGCATTTTTTAATTTCTTGCCACAGCGCCGCGGAGAAAGCCATACCCATGTTGGGTGTGAAGTGAGATGCCTCTGCGCGTCCACTGAGTGAGGAGTGTATCGGGAGGACTCTTTTGAGCCCACCCAGCATCAGCATCCGACAATGCGGGCAGTCTCTGAAGAACACACAGGCACGGAAGATGAGTGTACCTCCTCAGGCTCCTCCCCCGCCCCCCCCCCCCCCCCGCCACCCCCCCCCCCCCCAATGATATGCTGCGACAGGTTGTAAGATTGACCATGATAGTTCAAGGGTTCCTGTAGGCGCCAACCTATTCCGACATCACCCTTGAACTATCATATTCGATCTGTCTCACAAACTGTGATGTAGACCTCAAACAATATCTATAAACAAGAATGGCAAGGGCCCTCGAGGCTCACGTGTGTGACTGATCCACATTATTAATGACCTTTGTGACCTTGACCTCTTAACAGGTCGCCGTAATAAGCACGTGTTCAAGTGTTCTAACATAACTTAAGGAAACGGTTGGCATTTGTACCCGCAAAATCCACATTTTCTCAAAATGAATATCTCTGTTCCAGGTGTGCGATGGAAGTTGTAAATAGTATCCGATGGCTATTTGTGACCCATTTCCTGATCTCTTGTGACCCTTGACCTTTCCGAGGGGTCATCCAAATTAGTATGCATAGAAAGGCATTATCATCAGGTATGTCTATACCAAGTTTGGGTTTGAAGTTGAAATAGTCTTTGTCAAAATATGACTCCTTTTTACGTATTTCTGGACCCTCCCCCCCCCCCAATAACCCTTGACCTTTGCGAGGGGACCACTGCATATAAAGGTCTTATCTTCAGCTACCTTTGTGCCAAATCTGGCTTAAAAGCTGGCAAAAAAATCTTCGATAAAAACTACAATTCTATCAAAAAACTGTCATTTTTCACACATTTGCCGACCTCCTGTGAGCCTTGAACTTTCCGAGGGGTCATCCAAATTCTCTTGGTTTTACTTTGCGAACGAAGATTCTAAAGGGGTTGCCCACGACGTCTGCAGGCATGCTCGTGGCTGCGGAGGCCGATCCGGGACAGGTAGGTTCGATCGCAGTGGCTGCAGTGGGAGGCTTGGCCAGGGTTCTGAGTTGCGGCATCTCTGTTTTTTCTTCTGAGCCGCTTGTCCTTAAGGCCAGCTCTGCGAGAGTCCTCAAAGGAGACGGCTGCCTTGTAAATGGTGGAGCGCCATGTGTCGCGGTCCGCAGCAAGAGAAGACCAATGGCGGTGGTTGATTTGGCAGGCACTAAGTGACTTCTTGAGACAGTCTTTGTATCTCTTCTTTGGTGCCCTTCTGTCTCTGTGTCCAGTGGCGAGCTCACCGAACAGGGTGATCTTGGGTAGGCGATGATCCTCCATCCTGGAGACGTGCCCCGCCCAGTGGAGCTGTGTCCGCAGCAGCAAAGCCTCGATGCTCACAGTTTCTGCCTGTTCAAGGACCTCGACGTTGGTGACATAGTCCCTCTAGTGAATGCCGAGGATGGTACGCAGGCAGCGCTGGTGGAAGTGTTCGAGGAGTCGTAGTTGGCTGCGGTAGAGGGCCCAGGACTCGGAACCATACAGCAGGGTGGTGAGGACGACAGCTCTGTACACGCTGATCTTGGTGCTTTTTTCAGCTTGAATAGTCGCCCGAAAGCGCTGTTTGCTTTTGCCAGCCTGTTGTCTAGCTCCTTGTCCAGCTTGGCGTCTGATGTGATGATGCAGCCAAGGTAGGTAAACTGGTGTACTGACTTCAGTTCAGACTCACCGATGGTGAAGTGGGGAGGGCGGTGCTTTTCCTTGGGTGCCGGCTGATGGAGGACCTCTGTCTTTTTCAGACTGTCCTCGAGTCCAAAGAGCTGGTTAGCGTCTGCAAAGCAGGACGTGATGCGCTGCAGGGTTCTCACTGTATGTGCAACGAGGGCAGCGTCATCAGCAAAGATCAGCTCACGAATCATTCGGTCTAGGGTTTTGGTGTGGGCCTGCAGTCGTCTGAGGTTAAACAGGCTGTCATCGAGACGATACCTGATGTACACTGCGTCGTCATCGTCGAGGTCTTCAACATCATGCTAAAAAAGATGGTGAAGAGGGTCGGTGTCAGCACGTAGCCCTGCTTCACACCGATGAGAATGGGGAATGGTTCTGAGAGGTCATTGTTGAGTCTGACCTGGCCTTGCTGGTCCTCGTGTAGCTGGACGATCATGCTGAGGAACTTTGGGTTACAGCCAAGTCGCTCTAGGATCTGCCACATGCCTTGCCTGCTCACAGTTTCGAACGCTTTTGTTAGGTCGACAAATGTTACGTACAACTCTTTGTTCTGCTCGCGGCATTTCTCCTGAAGCTGTCTCAGCACAAAGACCGTGTCGGTGGTGCTCCTGTTGGCTCTAAAGCCACACTGGCCTTCTGGGAGGTGGTCTTCAGTGATGGCAGGTACCAGCCGATTCAGGAGCAGCCTTGCGAGAATTTTCCCGGCAATGGAGAGCAGTGTAATTCCACGATAGTTGGAGCAGGCACTTTGTTCTTGAACCCTTTGTTCTTGTACAGGGTGATGACAACTGCATCACAGAGATCCTTTGGTAGTGTTCCTTTCTCCCAGCAGCAGAGTAAGAGGTCGTGGAGCTTGTTGTGCAGTGCTGGGCCTCCATGTTTCCAGATCTCTGGCGGGATTTCGTCAATGCCTGCTGCTGTGCCACTCTTCAGCTGATGGATGGCTGTGAGGGTCTCTTCAGTGGTGGGCGGTCCATTTCAACCTTTACTGGGAGGTGTGGAGTCTGGAAGATGGCTGCTTCTTGAACAGTGCGCTCGGTGCTGAAGAGGTTCTGGAAATATTCTGACCAGCGGTTCAAGATAGAGGTATTATCTGTGAGGATATGCATAGAAATTAGTGTGCATAGAAAGGTCTTATCATCAGGTATCTCTGTACCAAGTTTGAGTTTGAAGTTGAAAATAGTATTTGAGGACGAACAATTTATGTCAAAGAATGGCTTTTTTATTTTGGGGGGTACCCATTTCGGGACCCGCTGTGACCTTGACCTTTGAGAGAGGTCACTGAAATTGGTATGTTTAAAAAGGTTTTACCACAAAGTACCCTTGGGTCAAGATTGAAGACTGAGGCTTGAATAGTCTCATAGAAAATGCCAACCTTAAAGTTTACCACGGACGACAGACAACGAACGCCGACAGACGACGAATGGCCCATTACATAGACTCGCTTTTGATATCGCACGTGAGCCATAATAATAATAATAATAATAATAATAATAATAATAATAATAATAATAATAATAATAATAATAATAAAGGTAATTTGTATAGCGCCTAATCACCAATGTGCTCTAGGCGCTTTACAATCACAATAATGAAACACAAAGCAAAAAACAAAAACAAACACATACAACAACAACAAAACAACAAACATACATTGATTTACAAGGAGCAAACACACACACACACACACACACACACACACACACACACACACACACACACACACACACACACATGATGAGCCGGCAGACAAAATGGTCTTTAAATATATGCAACAGAAAAAAAGGTGTGTTTTAAGCTTGGATTTAAAAAAGGAGAGAGATGATGAGTGACGCACGTCAGCTGGGAGGGCGTTCCATGTAATAGGACCAAAATACGAAAATACACGATGAACTTGAGTGACCTTATTACGTCTATGGATACGAGTGTCTGAAGCAGAGCGTAGTGACCGGGACGGTGTATACAGCTGGACAAGATCAAATAAGTAAGGAGGGGCAGAACCAGAGATGATGTTGATGTTGAAACAAATAACACAGACTAATACTGAATTCTGTATGAAACTGGCAGCCAGTGCAAATCAGCTAGTAGAGGCATAATGTGTTCACATTTCGGTAAACCAAAAATCAGACGTGCAACACAATTCATGACTCTGTGGATTTGGTCAAGAAGATTTTGCGGAACACCGGACAAAAGAAAATTGCAATAATCTATGCGGGACAGCACAAGGGAGGTAACAAGTGTTTTTGTAAATTCAACAGTCAGCAGATGTCGAACAGTGCTGATCCGTCTGCGTTCAATGAAAGCAAGCTGGCAAACTTTCTTCACTTGTTCCTTCATTGTCAGCCTGTTGTCAAAAATGACACCCAAGTTACGGGTCGAGCTAGAAAAGGAGATGGTGCTCTCGCCCACCATCATTGTCTCAGGAAGACCAGCACTGCACGTAGAAGAGCATGTCAATCGGAGGGCCTCAGTCTTGTCACTGTTCAGCTGGAGCCTGTTTTGTGTGGTCCACTTCTGAACATCACAAATACAAGCCTCCATAGACTGCACCATCCGATCAACATGTTCACGAGGGGAGTGTTTGTGTACAATTATGTATCATCTGCATATAAATGATAAGAAACAAAGTGACGCACAATGACATGGTACATGGGCTGTGTATACAGAGTAAAAAGAACAGGCCTCAAGACCGACCCCTGTGGAACGCCACAAAGCAGCTCCACAGGGTGGGACTCGAATCCTGCCACTGAAACCATCTGCAAGCGACCAACAAGGTAGGACTGGAAAAATTTCAGTGCAGTACAGTGCATTGAATGCCAAACACATCACGAAGGCAAGCAAGTAGAATGTCATGGTCAATGGTATCAAACGCTGCGCTCAGATCGAGCAGAGTCAAAACAGGGATTAGATCCTCATCGCTAGCAGCAAGTAGGTCATAACACGCAGCAATGCTGACTCCGTGCTATGACCAGACCTATATGCTGACTGGAACACATGCCACAGACCATTATTCTTGATATGGTCTAGCAGCTGTGTGAGCACTATCTTTTCCAGAAGCTTTGAAAGAAAAGGTAAATTATATACGGGTCTGTAGTTTTTCAAACTGTTGGGATCAAGTGAAGGTTTCTTTAAAGGTGGCTTAACAATTGCAGTTTTGAAACAGGTAGAAACAGTGCCGTGCAAGAGGGACTCATTTACAATAGCTGTAACAACTGGTACAATTGCATTTTTACATTCAAAACGAAGGGACAAAGGCACAGGGTCTAGTTCACAGGTCTTGAGAGACATCTTACTCATGGTGTCCAGCACTACCTTTTCAGTCACTGGACTGAAGCATGCAAGAGGAGTGCCAGCAAAACACTTAGATTCAAACGAGCAAGACGTCTGAGCATCATCACATTTGTCAATGTTGTCACGTATTGTTCTGACTTTGGAACAGAAAAAGCGAGAGAACAGTAGCACAAGGGTTCGCCCAGAATACTGAGAAGAAAAGGTTCCAATCCAAAGCGCAAAAGGCCATCGGGACGATGTCGGCCGCCGCTGGCCCGCACACAGCCGTGCGCGAGTCAACGGCGGCCGAAGTCGACCCGATGGCCTTTCGCGCATTGGGACAGTATGTCACCATGACCATTATTTCTGTCTTCCGGCGATGCACAATCTTCTTCACCCGAAGAGGGGCGCGCGATCCAGAACTGACTTAGCGTTGTTTTCGCTGTCCACAAAATAGGGTCATAATTATACTGACGTACTCTGCCACCAGACTCTCATCCTAATGGGCAAAAGGCCATCAGGCCGACGTTGGCCGCTCGTTGGCCCGCCAATGGTCTTTTGTGCGCTTGGAAAAGCGGCAGACAGTCGGCCTTTTTACATCAGGACGGACAGACATCTACGGCGTGAATAAGATAAGATAGTTTATTGCCATATGTTTCTATATTTAAAAAAAAATCCGTTCATGCTTTATGTTATGTGGGTGTTCTCATGATTATGTATGTTCTTAACCCCTTCTCCTTTACCTCCTGATACGCTATCATATGTGATATTGAATGATATTCCCCTTTATAATATTTATTTGTGAAACCGCAAAATAATTTTCCACTTTCATGCGGACAATACAGTTTTACACTTTTCCTGTGGACAATAAAGTATTCTTTCTTTTCTTCTCATCTCATCTCATCATAGTCTCATCTCATCTCATCTCATCTCATCTCATACCATCTCATCATAGTCTCATCTCATCTTATTAAGTTGCAGTTACGCTGCGTCATCGCATCATCTCATGGTCCATGATTTTTTTTTTTTTATTTTTTTTTTTTTTTTTGGGGGGGGGGTTGGGGTGGGGGTTGGGGGATGGGGGGGGGGGTCTGTTTGGTTTTGTTCTTTTATTTTGTTAGGTATTTATCTATTAATGTTTTCATTATGTCAACAACAACAACAAAATTGTAAAGCGCCTAGAGCTCCGTCAGGATGTTAAACCATTATTATTATTATTATTATTATTATTATTATTATTTTTTTTTTTTCTCATCTCATCGTCTTAACTCATTGGAGACTTGCCGTATACGGATAAACAACGAATCGCCGCGTATCCGTATACGCACGTCTCCAATGAGTTAAGAAGTGGCTGTTACCTTTTCTTTGCGCGCTGCATCTGGCTCAGGACGAAGAGAATGTCCTGGGTGACATAGTTGTCGTCTTCCAGAAACAGCACGTCACCCTTGTAACCCTTCAGCAGCCGCACTTGCTCAAACACGAACTGTAACTGAACACATCGGCATTTGGACGGATCTCTCCCGCCGTACCTTTCTGCCACGCTGTTTGTTTATCAGCCATCACGCACCCTCCGTTCCTCCAGTGATTGTTTTTTTAAATCCCGTAAGCTTAACATAAAAACTGTCGGGGAGCGTTGTTTCACCTTTTTAGCCCCAAGTGTGTGGAACTCTCTGCCAATTGAATTGCGGAATCTGCCCACATTATCCCAGTTCAAAGTTCAATTAAAGACTTTTCTTTTTTTGTCAGGCCGGCTTTTAACATGTAACTCACTGTTTTCTCCTAGCAAACTGCTGACTGCCTTTTATTCTGATTCTCAGTGGATCTATTGTGACAAGAAAGTGGATGTAAGGTGTTGGAGAGGATTGGGGTGGGTTCAAGTAATGTATAATTGTGCGTGTGTCTGAGAGAGAGTGTGCTGTTGTGCGGCATGCGCAGTGAGTCCAGTGTTTTCCTGGAGAACAGCGCTATACAAG
This sequence comes from Semisulcospira habei, assembly GCA_036245525.1. Taxonomy (NCBI): domain Eukaryota; kingdom Metazoa; phylum Mollusca; class Gastropoda; family Semisulcospiridae; genus Semisulcospira; species Semisulcospira habei. The sequence continues at coordinate 322,041,516 of BTPG01000002.1, forward strand.
AGTTATATATTATTATTACAAGAGGGTCAAAGCCCTCCTGGCTCACGAGCATACCGACTCACTTTAAAGTCACATCATTTTGCTGACCTTCTGTGAACGTGGGCATCGTCCACACCAGCACACAGAGTGAACTGATCCTAAAAATGGGACTGTCTATATTTGTGGCTGAGCACTGCTTGAATGTAAAGTTAGTTCACATGAGCGTGCGGTCCGCTCGCTTGGGATTTTTTGAAAATCACTTGCAAGCTTTAGCAGAATGATGTGCAAAAATGCCAAGTGTGCAGAAGGTCCTCGCGCTGATGACGGCCTCCGTTGGGTCGAGTGCAGCCATGTGCGTTCCAGCAGTTGCCGTCGTTAGGTCGAGGACCTTTAGCGCACTTGTGAGTTTTGCACGTCACTTACCTTCCAAATCCAATGATGTTTGCTCTGAGACAAGCTGGCTGTCCGGTAATGGCCATGCTTGTCGAAATACAGCGCGTTTTTGCATTTCCTTGACAACGCCCTGGAACATTCAACTACTACTACTACTACTACAAAGACAATACATTATAATATATTGTCTTTGCTACTACTACTCTACTACTGCTAATAATAATAATAATAATAACAACAATAACTCATTCTGCCCACGACACATCACAGCAAGATATGACTCGACCATGATAGTTCAAGGGTGGTGGTAGAATAGCTTGGCACCTATAGGTGCCAAGCTATTCTACCACCACCCTTGAACTATCATGGTCGAGCTGTCACCTGAATTGTAATGCAGCCCTCAGAGCATAACTCCAAAATGTGGGTATCTGGTATATCGGGTACATTGAGATAATAATAATAATAATAATAATAATTAACATTAACTAATATTATTATTATTGTTATTACTATTACTATTGTCAAGACGTTGGAACAGTTTCTCACTAAACCTAGTCCACCAGCTGTGTTCGGACTGTTTTAGGGGTTGATGTAGTAATGCAATGTTGAAATGATAATAATTATTATTATGATTACGATTATAATGATTATTATGATTATTGTAGGCATTATGATGATTAATTATAATTATGATTTATTATTATTATGAAAAGAAATGTTCATACATTTTTTTTTTTAAATTAAAATTTTTTTTATCAGCTTTCCTTGCAAGGGTATTACATAGACGTGTACAATGCCACACGTTGTTTGTACATGTGCTACAAGCACCATAATTTCATGAGTGTTGGGCTCAAAATCACATCCTCTGAACCATCCAGATCTGAAGCACCCTTCTTTTTTTTCTCTTCTCCAACAAGTCCGGTTTTTGTGTGGACGTCGTCGACGCCTGTTTCAAAATGTGGTGACCACCGTGGGAGCGGCACTGCTCCTCATAGAACAAATACTTATTTCAGTGGCCTATGGGAAAGGTCGGACTAATTATGTGGATTGGTCATGCATGTGATCCATAACGGATTGCCAAAAGAAGGTCTTACCATCAGATTTGGGCTTGAAGTTGAAGATAGATTTTGAGAAAAATCAACTTTTGTCAAAATATGGCTAACTTTGACCTATTTATGCCCCCCTGTGGCCTTGACCTTGGCGAAAGGTCACTGAACTGGACATGTTTAGAAAGGTTTTGCCACAATGACACCTCCAGAATTCGGCAAATGCGGCCTCGGAGTAAAATGGGTTAACCCATATCATACTGAGGCTAAAAGCTTCAAATTTGTACACTGCCATATGCAAGCTACATTATAGTACTTACAGATAAGGATATAGACCAATGGCTTTAGTTCAAGGGTGGTGCCAGAATGGCGCCTAGAGGCGCCAAGCTATTCTGGCACTACCCTTGAACTACTTTAGTCCAACTTATTTCACACACTGGTGTATTCCGAATGATAAGGGTTAACATCCTTAGCAAATTGTCAGGAGCCCGTTTACCGGTACTTACTCCCGCAAGGTGAAGCCCGAGCCACAGTCATCTGGGCCTTGACCAGGGAAGCGGTCGTGGTAGATTTGCATTGAGTAAGGAAAGAAGATTTGTAACACCTGAAATGGGGGAAGAAAAATACAACGAAATCACCAGGGGCCAGTTTCATGAGCGAGCTTCGTCCTGCACCAGCCACTAAGCAAGGTGCGCCGCTGGTGCAAGACTAGCAACTGGCCCCGAGTCTTGGCTGTCGGCGAGCGTTTTTTTGTCCAGGCGATTCCTGTGGGAATCACCTGGACACAGAGCGCTGCCGACAGCTAAGTGTTAACACAATCGGTCCTAGGACCTTATTCTGGCCCCGAAAACCTATGCTGTAGGTCTTCTGAGGGACCTTTTTTTTAATGTCTGGGGCCACCAACATAATAAACATAAACCGACGTAATAAAAATCAGGGAAAGCGGGAGGCTGGTCCCAGGGGTTCCGCCCTGGCATCTGGGGGTCTTTCGTGTCAAGTTAAGGTTCCAAACAATGATCCGGAACCCTCCCCACCACGACCCCTACCCGGGAGGTAACTGATTCGCGTCTGCATGCACTGTAGTTACTTTATCATTTTACAGGTAGGGTCTAAATCAAACGTGAAATCACATCCACCAACACTCACCGGACAAAAAGTGATGCTGCGGACCAGAGCGTTCAGCTCGTGGGAGTAGACGTCATGGGACAGGATCAGCAACGCCTGCTCAATGCCCCGCACTTTCCGCAACGACTCCACCAGAAAGCCCATGTGCTGCACGCGATTGTGAACTTGCACCACCACCACTACGCTATCTAGGCTCAGGGTAAGTCCCAGCTTAGGCAAGTTCCGCACAAACTGTTCCTTGTTGATGCGCTGTACCTCACGTTTGAGACTCTCTGTGTCATTGACGTTCAGGTTTGCGTCTGGCCCCTTGAACAACCCCAGCTGATTTTTTAAAAAAATTGCTTCTTGCCCTGTGAAGTCTACATTACATTAAAAACTTTTAGCCCCAAGGTCCCATTTCTCAAATTTTGGAGGTGTTGCCTAACGACTGACTATGTACCAGTAGCAAGAGATGGCGTGACCATGATAATTCAAGGGTAGTGCCAGATTAGCTTGGCGCCTGAAGGCGCCAAGCTAATCTGGCACTACCCTTGAATTATCTTGGTCAAGCCATCTCCTGCTGTGGGGACCCGGGGCTAAAAGGGTTAAGAGATGCATCAATCATTTTAGTTCTAGGAAAAGCTGTGCGCCTCTGGCGCAAAACTATTTTGGCACTACCCTTGAACTATCGTGAAATTTATTTCGAACAATAGTGTATCGCGGTGAAAAGGGTTAACCCTCTTAGCCTCAATGTCCTTTCCTTAAATTTTGCAGGTGTTGCCTAACGACT
>BTPG01000002.1:322049827-322134263 GCA_036245525.1 Semisulcospira habei
GCTGTGTCAGCAAGAGCCAAAATCGCCCCATGGACCCCCGCGGGGCTCATGAGGATCTATGCGTCTTGCAGATGGGTCCTATTGACAGCTTCTCGGCTGTGAAGGGATTAACCCATTCAGCCCTGAAGCACTACAGCAGGAGATGGGTCGACCATGATAATTCAAGGGTAGTGCCAGATTAGCTGGGCGCCTGTCGGCGCCAAGCTAATCTGGCACTGCCCTTGAATTATCATGGTCGATCCATCTCCTGCAGCTGGTGCATAATCATTAGATGACGCCTACAAAACTTTGGGAAATACGGCCGTCGGGCTGAATGAGTTAAGTGTAAATGTCATAAAGCAATATTTGGAGAAAAAATCGGGCCTGTGGTTTCAGAGATATTGCCTTCACAAAAGATCAGTTTGAGCTAGTTAGTTATTGTGGTTTAACGCCGAGCAGGCGACCAAGGCCATCTCACGGCGGGTTGGGTAAAAACCTGGTCAGCCAGACTAAAAGAAAGGTCGACAAGATGCAAATATACCTGAAAAATGTCGCAAGAGTCTTTAAAAGAAATGTCTACAGACTCTCAAAAAGGTCAAAATAATGAAATTCAAATAGAATTAAATGCTCAGATCTTGTTAAAAATATTGCATTTTCTCTCAAGAAACTGAACATCCCTGAACAAAACCTTCAAGGAGTCTGCTGTGAAGTGTTTATATCTTGTGTCAATTAGATCGGCACTGACAAGATAGCAACAAGTGTCGAACAGAAAACTGCTCGTCACAGGCAAAACACCATGGACGCTCATCCTGTTTTAGTAAGTAAGAGTGCGTAACATACGTGTGCCCGATTTGGAGCCGATTAAGGACAGTCTCCTCACGGCGGCTGCCGCAGCGATAAGGTACATGAGACTGTCGGGCACCGTAGGAAGAGCTTCATGTAGCTTGTTCGCTTCCTCTTTGTCTCACTCGGACTGCCACTCGGTGGCTATATACGCACTAATCACAGGTTTAAAATCACTATGAACAGTCTGTGTGTCAGGGACATTGCGGACATCGTTGGCAGCACAATCTGCGATTCTGTTGCCTTCGATCCCACATGCCCTGGGATCCAAATAAAAATGATGTCATAATATCATACCTTCATCAAGTCCGCGTAAAGCTCTCTAATATGCACCAGCAGGGGGCGGTATGTTCTCGCGCCCTGAAGGGCCTGCAGGACAGAAAGAGAGTCAGACAGAATCAGGAAGTTCCTTTCCATAGACTGATAGGCATGCCTGAGTGCCAGCAGAACTGCCTGCAGTTCTGCACTAAATACAGATAAATGGTCAGGGAGGCGGAGCTTAAATGGGCGTCTAGGATGGCGAGAAGATACTGCAGCCTCAGCCACTCTCCCATCCTCGGACTGACCCATCCGTATAAATACGACAATAGCCAGGAAAACTTGAAAGGAGTTCATTGAGGCTCTGTTGGTATATGGCTGGTGGAGTAGAGTCCTTCTTGTGGTCCGTCAAGTCCAGCAAGATACCAGGGACTGGTAATAGCCAGGGTGCAGTGATGTGTTGCAGAGATTCCGAAACTTTGTCCAGCTCCACTCCGGCCGCCTGCAAATGAGGTCGGACACGGAAGGAAAGTCGGTGGACGGACAGTTCCCGGATGGGTAGTCGTAAATCTCCGCAAACAGCGGTTTAAAAACACAATCATAGGCTGTTTGAAATAAGCAGAAGGGTGCTCATGTAACGTCTTGTTGTCATGAAGTCCTTACGGGCTTTCAGAATGTGCGCCTTTTGCAGATTTATCACTGCTTCCCGCTCAATTGAGGCAGCTTCTGTAATATCCATTAAAACGTCACTTACTTTTCCAAATCTGGATCATGATCTGTGCAAGTTGTAAATGGCGCGCGCCGCCAATGGGGCATACCGAAATTACGAGACTACTGGAGACCGGAAAGGTTCTTGTATATTAGTCGGGGCGTGCCACAGCTTGGGGTGTAACACATTCAACAAGAAGATTGGATGAACCATAACCCACAAGTCCCTTCTATATGAAAGCTGTCCTCGCTGTCAATGGTCTCTACCTTTTGAATTATCTCCTATTGAAAAACTGAGCCTCTCAGATCTGCCAATGCGTCACAGTGAACCCTTATAAATAGGAGGGACTTAAACAGAGAACCAAACGAATACCGCTGGTTATCTGATTTCCGAAGACTGCTCTTGATGACAAGAGTGCTTTTTTTAAATCACAAAACTGAATGCTGATTTAGGTGTTTCAAAATGGCGAAAAATAAGAAGCAGAAGGGTAAAAAATAACATTTTCTCGGCGTGTTTTCGTTTTTATCAAGCATGACATTCTTGTACCGGAAATAAGGCTCACTAAAGTATATTACTGCACAGACAGAATTTGGAAAAAGAAAAACAGAAAAAAATAGAGGTTGAAAACCCTTTAAATTAGATACTATGAACACGACGTTTGTTTCCGTATCACCCGGAAGAAGGATCTTTGATCCGAAACGTCGTGTTCATTGTATCTAATTTAAAGGGGTTTCAACTTCTATTTTCTGTTTCATTTCACATAAAACCCTAGCACCAACAGTTTTACAACATAGAATTTAGACGGAAAAAAAGTTATTTTCATATTAGGCAAGGTGTTTCATATTAGGCACCGTTTCATAATCAGGGCTCCTCCCTCAAATCAGAATGTGTTGTTGATGCCGATGATCAGGCACAAAACCGTCCTAGACTTAACTCATTCGAGACGCTTAAGCCGCGTATCCGGAGGCGGCACGTCTCGAATGAGTTAACGGTACATGAAACTTACTTCAGCTCGGGTCTTCTTACCCCGCGCCTAAAAAGCCATCGGGCCGACTGCGGCCGACGTAGGCCCGATAGCCACAGCTTGCCGGGTATTTGTCTGAAGTCCTCCACAGACTGAAGTTCAATGTCAAAGTCCCTCCTTCGGTGGTCCGACAAGTGTTGTAACATGTGAATATTGTAGACGAGAAAGATGACGGCGATGGCAGACGCCAGCATCCAGAAGGTGCGCGGGAATCTCGGAAGCATTCTGACTGAACCGCAGTGACTGGAATGAGTTAAAACCATTGTTTAACAGTGTTGCGCTTAACTTAACCCATTTACTCCCAAGGTCCCATTTCTCCAATTTTGGAGGTGTTGCCTAATGATTGACTATGTACCAGTTGCAGGAGAAGGATTGACCATGATAATTCAAGGGTAGTGCCAGATTAGCGTGGCGCCTTTCAGGCGCCAAGCTAATCTGGCACTACCCTTGAATTATCAAGGTCAATCCATCTCCTGCTGTAGGGACTCGGGGCTAAATAGCTCAGTTATGTATCTACCATTTTTAGTCCATGGATGTATGATAAAATAACCCAAATATATTCGGTTAGTTTAAAACAAGAATGGCAAAGCCCTCAAGGCTCACGTGCATGACCGATCCACATAATGAATGAGCTTGACCAACCAACAGGCCACTGAAATACCGTAAGCAAGTGTTTAACCCTCACCATCCTGATACACCCATTGCTTGAAATGAATCTGATAGTTCAAGGGTGGTGCCAGAATAGCTTGGCGCCTTGAACTAAAATAGTTAAACTCCTAATCTGTATTGTAACCTTCATAGGACAACAAGCAAATTTTACAAAATCAGCCTCAGGAAGTAAAGGGTTAATTGTTCTAACATAGCTTAAGGAAAGGGTTAGCATTTGCACCCCCAAAATCCAAGTTTTCTCAAAATTTACGCATTTGTCACTTTTGTCAACCTCCCATGACCCTTGACCTTTTTTTTAGTACACGTAGTAAACCAAACTAGTATGCATAGAAAGGTCTTATCATCAGGTACCTTTCTGCCAAATTTGGTTCACAAGTAAGTTTGCAAACATTCTGATAAAACTAAAATTCTACAAAAAAAATAGACATTTTCCACATCATTTTCTGATCTCTTGTGACCTTTTCAAGAGGTCATCCAAGTTAGCGTGCAAAGGAAGGTCTTAGCATCAGGTATCTGTGTACCCGGTTTGAAATTGAAGTTGTAAATATTATTTGATGAAAAACAAATTTGTCAGAAAATGGCTATTTGTTATGCACTTCCTGATCTCTTGTGACCCTTGACCTTTCCAAGGGTCATCCAAATTAGTATGCATAGGAGCGTCTTACTATCACGTATCTCTGTAGCAAGTTTGGGTTTGAAGTTGTGAATAGTATTTGAGAAAAATAAATTCTTTTGTCAAAATGTGGCTATTTTGGATCTATTCACAAAACTGAATGCTGATTTCAGTGTTGCAAGATGGCGATTAATAAGAAGCAGAAGGGTAAAGCATAAAATAACAGGATCTATTTCCTGAGCTCTTATGACCCATGACCTTTTCGATAGGTCAACCAAATTAGTATAGAAAGGTCTTACCGTCAAGTATCTTTATAATAAGTTTGGGTTTGAAGTTGTGAATAGTATTTCAAAAAATCAATTTTGTCAAAATGACACATTGTGACCTATTTCGTGATCCCCTGAGGCGTTGACCTTTAAGGACGTCACTCAAATTGGTATATTTAGAAAGGTCTTGCCACAAAGTATCTTTGGGCCAAGTTTGAAGGCTGTGGCTTGAATAGTCTCCGAGAAAATGTCAACATTAAAGTTACCACAGACGACGGCAGACGGACGACCACTTGCCCAGAACACAGTCACTTTTGCTTCGCACGTAGGCCAAAAAAGGTGACTAGAAGAAGATAAAATTATTATTAACTGCTGCGAGCCCAACTTAATCTACCATTATATATCCACCATTTAGTCCACATGTGATACAATGAACAAAATATATTCGGTTAGTGCAACCCAAAAAAAGTAATTAAAATATTAGAATAAAATAAAACATGACCGGTTGGATCGGCGGTTTCCGCTGCGATCTTGAATCGGTAATTCAGCACCAAAACCCCTCTCTGTCCCAGGAGCATGGATTTAAAGTGGTGTCAGCAAGAGGCATAGATCTTCATGAGCCCCCGCGACAGCGGGGGCTCATGAGGATCTATGCCTCTTGCAGTTGGGGGGCGTTCTGAGCACTGAACGAGTTAAAACTATAGCCAGATCGTGTAGTGATGTGTATGTAAGAACTCTGGAACACCCCCCCCCCCTACCCCACCCCACCCCCACCCCTTCAACTCTTTTCCAAGGATGTGGGAAAGCATCGAAAACCCGATCAGTATCAGTGCTTTCACTTTTAACTCATTCAGTCCCGACACACTACAACAACATGAAAGTTCAAGGGTGGTGCCAAAATAGCTTGGCGCCTACAGGCGCCAAGCTACTCTGGCCAAAACCCTTGTACTATCATGGTCGATCCATCTCCTGAATTGTAATGCAGTCCTGAGAGGAGAACAGACCATTTAAGGAAAACATTCATGCTTCATTCCTAGACTTCTGTTACATCACCATCACGTGGCGTGTCAGCTAGCACTGATGAACATGGTAATAGTGCATGAAGCGCAACCGAACAGGATTGAGTTGAAAGGCCCACTACCGCCGTAACTGTTCAAAGATACAATTCTAGTTACGGTTCATTTAGACATAGGGCAATCTAGCTGAGCACAAGTCGTCTGTATGTGAAGTAACCTGACAATGACTCCGCTCCGTTCTAGAAATACGCTTTCAGTACGAGAAACAGCTAAAAATAGATCGACACGCTTACGGAAGCGCTGTTGCTGCCAAACTGTTGTTAAAGTTTATTAGGTGTGTCGACAAGACATAACAAACACAAATGGTGTTGAAATGTGTCTTCAGATTTATGCGTAATTGTACTTTCAACAGCGATTAGACAAATGCGTGTGTTTTTGTTTTTTTTCACTTACCTTTTTACCGTCACCGATTATGTTGCTCTCTGAAACAAAGATAAACATTTTCTGACAGAGAGGTAAATATATAAGGTAAGAGAAATAAAAAAAAAATCAATACCTGATTATTTAATTGGAAAAGGTTTTCGCCGGACAATCAGCGAGTTGGTTTGTCCTCGTTCTGAAGCCTTTATTATTTCTTTGTCAATTGTTGTTTCTCCTCATGTCTGATGTACACTACAGTGACGTCTTTATCCTACGTGCAACCGCTGTTATGACGTCATTGTCGTCTTGCTAGTCATTCTACTAATGATGTCATAACCTTGAGATAAACTGCGTCGTCCATGAAATAACTCAACAATGTCAATAACGGAAATAAAATAAAAAATAATTATTTGACTGCTTTATTTCAGTCATTGTCTTTAGATTTGTAGATCTACGAATGCCGGCATTCACATTCTCCACCATTATCGACGAGTACACTGACGTGGTTACAGACTATATTAAATTGTGTGAGGACATCTGCATACCTACCAGGACTGTCACAAAATATCCTAACGACAAGCCTTGGTTCAGTAAAACTATTAGGGACAAACTCAATGCAAAACAGGAAGCCTTCGCCTCTAATGACAAAAAACAGTATTAATTTTTTTTTAAAAAAAAGAAGCTAAATATGAGGTACAGAAGTGTATTAAGGCATCATTAAGACAATACCGACAGAAACTGGAAAACAACCTGATTACGAACAATTCTAGTGATATGTGGCAAGGCATACAGAAAATCACAAACTACAGACAAGCATCAAAACGCGCAGACACTCACAACCCCACACTGGCAAACAACCTGAAAGTGTCATTAACGGTCGTTTTGACAGGCAAAATAATCACCCCGTTACTGTGCCACCCCCGCTTAGTACCGATGACGATTTTCTTGTGGTGTGTGAAACGGATGTGAGGCGGCTTCTCAGACGTTTGAATGTGCGTAAGGCAGCAGGCCCTGATGAAATTCATTCTCCTGACCTTTTGCGTTACTGTGCCGACCAGCTCTCTAGCGTTCTCACAGTCCGCATCTTTAACTGGTCATTACAGGCATGCAAGGTTCCACACTGTCTCAAAAAGTCAGCTATTATCCCCCGCGTACCAAAAACGGCAACCATCAGAACCCTTAACGACTACAGGCCTGTGGCATTGACCTCAGTCATAATGAAAACGTTCGAGCGGCTGGTCCTGCAGCACATCAAGTCTGTCATGCCCCCCTCCCTCGATCCTTATCAGTTTGCTTACCGCGCGAACCGATCAGTAGAGGACGCTGTGTCGCTGGGACTGCACTATATTCTGCAGCATCTGGAGAAGCCAAATGCGTGTGTTAGGCTGCTTTTTGTTGATTGCAGCAGCGCATTCAACACTATCATACCGTCCAAGCTGCATGAAAAGCTGCTGCACCTTGGCTTTGCACAGTCCATCTGTAACTGGGTTCTGGATTTCTTGTTAAACAGACCCCAGATTGTCAGGATCGGTTCGTGCGGTCAGAACTGTGTTCATCTGTGTCAGTTCCCTACTCCTGGTCAATGTGGACATGTATCCCAGTCTTTGGCCTTGAGTACGGGAGCTCCCCAAGGATGTGTTTTATCCCCATTGTTGTATTCTCTTTTTACACACGACTGTGTATCCCACTATGATAGCACACGCATAGTGAAATTTGCTGATGATACGACAGTCAAGGGTTTTGTACATAACAATGACGAGAGTGCATATCGGGATGAGGTAGACATGTTAGTAGGCTGGTGTTCTGACAACAACCTGGATTTGCATGTTGGTAAGACCAAGGAAATGATAATTGATATTTTTAGGCGGCGGAAACGATATTGAAATTGTTGAAACGTTCAAGTTCCTGGGTACTCTCATTTCGCACGATCTGAAGTGGGAGAAGAATATTGAACAGCTAGTAAAGGAAGCCCAGCAGCGCCTGTTTTTTCTTCGGCGGTTGAAGTCTTTTGCCGTCAGTCAGCAGATCATGCCCGGTACAGTTTTACCGCGCCGCCATTGAGAGCGTTCTTACCTTCTCAATGACGGTGTGGTATGGCAGCGCAACCAACGAAGCCCGCAAGAAATTAAATAGGGTGATCAAAACAGCATCTCATATTGTTGGAAGCGATCTCCTCTCACTAGAATCTCTGTACCACGCACGCACCATCAAGATTGATTGATTGATTGTACATTGCTTAACGTCCCGACAGCAACAAGGCTTTCTCAGGACGTGCCTGCACCGATTGTGAAAAAAAAACTAAACAGAAAATTGAATGTATGTCGCCAGCCGGTCAAATACATTAAATAAACCTACAACATGGGGCATAAATAAAGCTAAGACCATTTAGCAACACACATCCAATATCAAGAGCTACAGGCAGTGCAGACAGTAGGGAGAGTTTTAAAAAGGCAAATACAGATGAATGGACAAAGGGTAGACAGAAACACATGCCCCAGAATAGAGAGAAAAACCCACCCTGTGGGGCTGACCAGGGTGACCCTGGGAACTAAAAAATACCTAACCCCACCCAAGTCCCCCAGGGCAGACCCGGGTGGGGGCCGCACCATCAAGAGAGCGAGCTCCATCATACATGACGAGCACCATCCAGCACATAGCCTGTTCAAGCCCTTGCGATCTGGCTTACGCTTTAGATCCATCAAGGCCGAAAACCACTCGTTTTCAGAAGAGCTTTTATCCCTTGGCTGTTCAGGCCCTAATGTGGCTGTGATATGATATAGCTCAGAAGATTGACTCAAAGTCCCTTTAGAATTACCTATAGGCCATCTTAGTTGTTTATATATTCTACTAAACCTCTTCTTAAACAGGATATAGTTTTACAAATACATTTGAATTTAGCTAATCTGTTTTCATTGCGGCTCACTTGGCGGTTTTTGTTGTCATAATATGGTCATTATGCTATAGATTTATCTTATTTTATTTACTTAGATGTGTGTGCATACTTAGTAGAATGACTGCTATACATATGTGTGGTTTAGTATTTTAGAGTCTGCTTGATTGTGATGTATGTATGTTTTATGTGTTGATCTTAATATGGACGCTCGTCAGTTACGCCGCAAAAAATTCCTAATGTTTATGCATATGGCAATAAAGTTAATCTTATCTTATAAAGCAGACAACACATTACCTACTTATATCGAGCAGATGCTTTGCACCACCTAAACGAACACACACACGACTGCAAACATACAAAAACGCACTAATATGCAAAATAAGCTTCTCTACGTTTTATTTTTTCCGTTTTGATTGACAGAATATTTAACAGGAGTTGAGAGTCACTGATTTAGAACATGACAACAAATCACAAATAAACATCTAACCATCTCACACTTTGCACGTGGCATATTCCCAAAATAAAAACAGACACAACAGATCTAGCTTTCACATAGTAGTCCAACATTCTCCAACATTCATCCTGTCAACGTTCTTCATTCCTCGCTACTGGTCCCTCCTGCTTCACATAAGTACCTGTATACATTTACTGCACATACGTCAGGACACTAAGCAGAACACACCGCACTGAAGAAAAAGGCTTTCTTGTAAGTTGCTATGGCCTACACTATGGTCTGGTAGAGGCACAGATTCTCATGAGCCCCTGCAGCTAAAGCTGAAGCTGAAGGGGCTCATGAGAATCTGTGCCTCTTGCTGGCAGCAGACTGACCGTGTCAACTCGCATCGATGTATTTCAAAAGTCAAAGCTCAACTCCTTGTGCATGCAGCCAGGGTTCCGTCACTGAGGGCGAAATTCTAATCAGTACTGGCGCTCTGAACCAAGGGCACAAAACTGATGCCCAGAACTTCGATTCCCACAACTTGTGGTTCTGCATTTGAAAGGGAGATAATCGTGTGATCTTTCTGCTTAAAACCTGGGAAGGTTCGGCGCAAATCTGGCACAATCTTTGGGCTATCACGGCCCACCTGTCCCCCAAAGCTGGTACAGTCTTCACAGTCGTCTCCCAAACTTATGAAAATTATGATTACCACAATCATACCTGTTAAAAGCAACCCCCCCCCCCCCCCTCCCCACAGGACTGTCCTTGCACAAGATCATGTAAATAACAGGCAAACACCATGGGCCCAACAACGGGCAGTCTGCCGAAGCAGGCGGTCGGTCTATGCGGGTTGCTATGCCTTTATAAGTTTGACTGCACTGGGTAGGTTTGAAACTGAAAGCACTTAGTTGATGTCAGTGAGCAAAAGGTTGCACATGGTAACATCTGTGGCTGCTGGCCTGCACACGGCTGCGGCTGGCATCAAAACTGAGGACCTTGTGCACGCTTGCCGAGATGTTCAGCGATAACGTGCACACTGTGAGATGTTTGCCAGACACACACAAAACACACTATATAGAGGCACTAGAAACAGAAGGCAAATGCTGAACTTGAGCCATTTAACGATTTAACTCATTGAAGTCGCCCTGCATCAATAGTTGCAAAAGTGTTGTATAGCGTTCCCAGCAGCAATACTATATGACACTTTAGCAGCTATTGATGCAGGGCGCCTTGAATGAGTTAAGCCCTACAGCACGCAACCAGTGAACAGCATCAATGGTTGCATGCATAAAGTTAACTGTATGTAGCCGAAAGTACTGTCAACAATACCAGCGACGGGTTAAATTTAAGAAGCAGTTTCACACAATAAGATGACGTATGGCCATAATCACAGATAATCAGCAAATAACCTTTATGAAAAAAATATATACAAAACTGTGAACTCCAGGATACGCAGTGGCTTTTTCTTCTTTTCTTTTGCAAAATGTTGTCACCAGCACACTCCTGATTCTGTACCAGACATTACGCTTCATTTTATCAAAATAACTCCTTGGTATGTGAACATGTGACACCAAATCTCAACAAGTATGTTTCATGTGACTAAAAATCACTTGTGAAAACCTTCCCAAATATACCGATGAGCAAAAGAAACACAACATTTCTGGAATCATCGGAAACACTTTCGTGCTTCTGATGATTTAAAAAATGTTGCATTCCTTTTGCTCGTCTGCATACATACACAAATCTAACAGAAAATAAGTGAACGCCAGTCACGATAATAAAGCAATTTGTTCGAATCACACACCCATGATTTGTTAGATCATAGCAAAAGGTCCTCGTGCTAACGTCGGCTGCAACTGGCTGGCATGCATCTGTGTGCAGGCCAAATGTGACTGATGCAGCCAAAGGACTTTTGCCCACTGGGATAGCTGAGGTATGAACACACTCAGGATAAAAGACTATCCAGGAACTTTGATTGAGAAAGAAATAAATTGCCATCAGGACCTGACAATATAATTTGATTTTAAACACAAAAATGCATACATGTATCATTAAACTGTGAGAAATAAAGAAGGAATAAAAACAGTGACAGTGAAAATGAAAATTTTCTGATGAAACATGAAACAAACTCATTCAACTTGAAATAAACTTATCTGAAACACAAAGAAGCAAAACATAAAATAAACAAATATTGAAAAATACAGCAAAGTCAAACTCAATGCAATACTGAGAGATAAAATGAAGAAAACGGACAATATTTAGAATCTCTGTGGTTAGAAAATAATATTTTTGTGTAGATACACCACATGCACTAGAAAATGTCCCGGTAAAGTTGGTCACCTCCATGAATAGGTCACACTAGGCTAATCTGCTATATTAATATATCTAATTTTTATCATTTCAGGTAATAGTAAAATGAAATGCACAAGCCTTAATCATAGAAGTAATTTTACAGGACCGTCTTGCATGTGAATACATTTTCGAAACACTCATACATGCAATGTTTGGTACTATTTTCAAGTAAATGTAAAGCAAAAACAAACCAACAAATTACAACAGAACCTGCTTTGAGCAACCACCTGTCATTAAAGACCATCATTTAGGTGGCTGCCACCATGACTGTAGCTGTGGCCACTTAAATGACGGTCTTTAATGACAGGTGACACCTTTTAAGACCACTTTTTCCTGCGGCGGTTGCTAAAAAACAGTTCCTACTGTCATCAAATCAATCTTCAGTCATTTCTCACCCAATACTTCCCACCAAGGCAAAACAGACCAAGAGCTAGTTTTTGCCATCTGCAAGAGGCATAGATTCTCATGAGCCCCCCGCAGGATGCAGGGGGCTCGTGAGAATCTGTGCCTCTTGCCCCAACCATTCACACCAACATAGATCTTCAAGATGAGGAGGCCATTTCAGGCCGAGTAAAGACAATACTGTGAGAGAATGTTTCTTTTAGCAGCAGAGAGTCAGCCATGTAAGTTATCCAAATCACTAGCTTGGGTTGAGAGACATGTTTCCGAGGCGCGTGTTCATGAACATTATTGATCTCTTGCAAAAAATATGTACTGTAGAACCAGTCTCAAGTGACTACCTTTTTCCCCAAGAATATGTGGCGATATAGGCGTTTTCTCAAGTGAAGTCTTGAAGAGCAGAAAGTGTTACTTGTCATTAAAGACCATCATTTAGGTGGTGGCTACAGCCACAGTCACAGCTACAGCCAACTAAATGATGGTCCTCAACAACAGGCGATCTCGTAAGGATGGTCGCTCAAAACAAGTTCTGCTATACAAGTATTTTTGTGATAGCGAATTGACAAGATCCATATTGTACATTGACACAAATCATGAAAGCGTGACTCTCAAACCAAAGCCTGTGACTAAAATGGGGTTTAGACCATTGGCAGTTTAAATTTAACAGACCACCTATTAGACAAACAAATAAACATACACACACACACACAAAGCATACATGACATAGAAAAATTTGCGCATCTACAAACACTAGTTATTACATGTAGTACTCACGTCAACGATTAGCATTAGAAAATATTTGAATTGCACTGCGTTTGACCAAAAAACTAATGATTTTACATCGTAGAGTACAATTTACCTCTGTGTCACTCTTATAGTGTAAGTAAATGAATTTATTCACATTATATTATACAAATTAAAGTCACAAAGAGATTACAGATTACACTTGCTGTGCAGAAAAGAAAAAAACCACAGATGACACACATGCCTACCTTTCAGCAGCAAATGAATATACTGTGCATTTTGAAATTATAAAGCTAAAATGGATAATGGTGGTGTTGTGTGCAAATAAACAAATACAATTACACCCACACAAACAGAAATACAAAAAGTACAGGCAAATAAACAAAAGGTGATCATAATGCAAGTGCATTAAACTGCTCTGATAATTAAGCAACAATTCAACTGCCCGTGTGCAGTCCTGCACAAAATACTGAAAATTTGCACAACATTCTAAAAATTGCTAATTGTGTGCTAGTCTGTGATTTTGGACCTATCGCTTGATAGCCATAGGTCCAAAATCACAAACCATCACACATCTACACAATTTTGCACACTTGAGCAAACAGTTGCGAAGTGAAATACCAGGTAAGAACCACCGTGCATTCCAGAGCTGTTTCTCTCACTCTCTCTCACACACAGATTTACTTTACTGTTTCTCTCTCTCTCTCTCTCTCTCACACACACACACACACACACACACACACACACACACACACACACTCAATTCGCCATCAACGTCAGCATAACATGATCAAAAAAGCATAATACGATACAATAAACACATATAAACAGCTTAACATGATCAATCTAAGCTTAATGCAATAAAGTATTTGCAGAGAAAAGCTGAGTAGGAGAACGACAACTTTTAAATCAAATATACCGGTACGCATGTGACACTCAATATTTTGAAAACGCAAACAAGCAAAAGAAAGACATTTCTGTCGATGGAAAGTCCAGCTTCATCTTTTGAGTATAAAAAAGAGATGTACAAAACAAAGGCAAGCGAGGCGATAATGTATGATAGGTGTATACAGTAGAAAACAGGTTGTAACGTGAAAACAAAGGTGTTTCTTAGCCTTTGGCTGTCGGTAGTGGTTTCTATCGCAATGATCCCCGCAGGAATCACAACATCCCGACGTCCCGCAGGAATCACAACATCCTGACGTCCCGCAGGAATCACAACATCCTGACGTCCCGCAGGAATCATCGCGACAAAGACCGTTACCGACAGCCAAAGGGTTAATAGAGCACTGATGACTCGTACGACGACTTCCTTAACCCGTTCACTGCCATGGACACAGACTCTAGCAACCTGGATACGAGGTTTCTGCAAGAGGCATAGATCCTCATGAGCCCCCGCAACTGCGGGGGCTCATGAGGGTCTATACCTCTTGCAGTTGGGTGGTGTTCATTTTTTCTCAGCAGCGAACTGGTTAACCCACCTGAACCTGTAGCCACCACCAATTTTTAAAAGTACACTTTATACACACCGTTTACAGTACTGCTGCAAATAGGGGGAAGTGAAAGGTCATGCACCGTGGACCTGCTCTCGCGTTCTTGAGAGTACATACGTTCTCAACACATGAGCGTTCACTTTGGGAAATCCTAACACTGGATCAATGCTCTGTAGACAAATGCCTTCGTAGCGAAAGGATGGAATCAACCCGGAGTAAGTTCCTTGAGTATGTAAGGAGGAGGTCCATAATCATTCAGTAAGTTTTAGTGTCCATGTAAATTTGATAATATCCCCCCCCCCCCCCAACCCTCCCCCAAAATTCACAACTGCTATATACCCGTCTAATTTCCTAATCCATAACCCTTTAACATATCCCATGGCCTACTCTCTTCAATTAAGATATGACTAGAAAAGTAAATAAACCAAAATAAAAATAAATATATAACTAAATGAATAAATAAATAAACTGTTGTCATATAAATGGATAATATGGTCAACTCTGGCAAAACTGTTACAATTATTAGCTTCTTGTATAATTCCAAACACTATCTTACCATGTACCGGTAGCACCCCTAAAAAAAATGCTTAGTCACTTTGAACACTATTTAATTAAGTATCAAATTGTCTGTGCGTGCATGTGCACAAATGCAGGCATACATAAACATTGGTAAATGCGAGTGTTAACACATCTAACCCCACGGCCGCATTCCCCAAATTTTGGAGGTGTTATCCAACGACTGTACCAGCTGTAGGAGATGGATCGATCTTGATAATTCAAAGGTAGTGTCAGATGAGCTTGGTGCCTTCAGGCGCCAAGCTCATGTGGCACTACCCTTGAATTATCATGATCGATCTATCTCCTGCAGCAGGGCATTGGGGCTAAATGGATAAACTGTTTGTATGCCTGTGAAACACATCAGGCCTGTACAGTGAACGCATAAGATATTTTGATTTCATATTATTTTGTTCTTCAATATCTGGCTACCAGTCATTGCACGAACTGCTGACTGTAACAACACAGAAGCATATATGCCATGAGCAGACCCTCACGTGCATGCGCACACTAGAACTGTGCACAGTACCCAATGGCTGAATACACAAGGGAGATAATCTTTCTAACTTGCATGGCATCCAACCCAAATTACACAGGAAAGTAGGCAGTATCTCAGAGGTGATCCCACTTTTAGCTTTCTGTCATCAAAATGTTTGTCTACCAACTATGCTGCATTGTCAATGGCTTTTTGTTTTGTCATACAACTGAAAATATACTCAAACCAAGGGGCATCACCTATCTGGTTTGTGAATACAACTGAAAAGAAATCTTATTCGCCCATTCACTCAACAAGATATTGACAGAACATGATAGTTCAAGGGTGGTGCCAAATAAGCTTGGCACCTGTCGGCGCCAAGCTTATTTGGCACCACCCTTGAACTACCATGGTCAATCCATTTCTTATGTGGTTTGTAAGAAATAAATAAAGGCATAACTAAACTTCTCTTTCTAAAATCATGTTCAGAAAAAGTAAAAAAGACAGCAAACATTTCAAAAGACCCCCTGAAAACTCTCCAATACATTAAAGTCCTAAAATACCACAGTCAGCTGTCTGATATGTACAACAAACAATGTCTGTAATCAGAAAAATAAATTTATAAAGTAAATTTAAACTGCTGTGGTAAACCCACAACTTGCAAACTAAATGATGTAATTTTAACACATTACTCTCACCTTGTAACATCAGCATCAGCCAGTGAAGCAACATACAATCAACTCCTGATATAACAAATCACCAGGGGACCCAACTGTTCTTGTTGTTATATCCGCCGTTTGTTACAAGCCAAGTAATTTTGGTTGAAAAACGGCTAATTTGGATCTTTGGCAAATTGCTGAAATATCCGACTGTATATGCGAAGCAGACTAGTGCTGACTACCATGTAACAGTGCAATAACAAAGTACACATTACAACAGTGCAATATTTATGTACACACTCATAAAGTACATTGCACAAACATTTTATAAACATGAAGTGATCGAAAAAATCTTACACAAATTCAAAAGCATACAAAACTGTAATGAGAGATCACGAGCCGGCACGCAAAAGTGATTTGTTTTCAACTCACGATATGGAAGCCATGATTTACGACGGATGTCAAAACTTTGGCATCAAGCTTGTCCCTGAACCTAACTTGACACATTCCGACACTGTTCTGAACACAGCGGCATCTCTTAACCCACTTCAGCCCACAGTCACCTGTCACGTAATGAATATGTACCAGTTGCAGCAGATGGATCGACCATGATAATTCAAGGGTAATGCCAGATTAGCTTGGCGCAATCAGGCGCCAAGCTAATCTGGCACTACCTTTGAATTATAATGGTCAATCCATCACCGGCTGTAGTGCGTCAGGGCTAAATGGGTTAAACTTTCAATACTTAAGTGATGAAGACTAACCATGACAGCTAAAGGGTAGTACTTAATTAGCTCAGTGACTGGCGGTGCCAAGCTAATCACCCGCTACCTTTCCGCAATCATGTCACCACCACAAATCTGTACATAACCTGCTCAAGAAATCTGAACCTGATTAACCTCACAGCCACATTTCCCAAATTTCGGAGGTGTCACCTAATGACTATGTGCCAGTTGCAGGAGACGGTTGACCATGATAATTGAAGGGTAGTGCCAGAATAGCTTGGCACCTGAAGGCGCCAAGCTAATCTGGCACTACCCTTCAATTATCATGATCGATCCACCTGCTGCTGTACTGCGTCGGGACTAAATGCATTCATCAAAGGTACAACAACTGAAAGTTGACTGTCAGGCAAACACCCAGCAGTAGCATGCACTGCTTACACAGTGACAGCCAGGCATCAAATGTTGCACTAGGCTGGTGCACCGTTTACGCAAGCCGGTTTTGCCTCATTTCACGATGCAACGCATCGGAGATACGCGGCTTAATGCCGTGTATCCGGATCCATTACGTCGCGAATGTGTCTGGGTGAACGGATGATACAAACGGCCTTACTCGGCCCCCATCTCTACCATGACAAAGTACCAGTACCCATTCGCTTCGACTTTCTTTTGTTATCAAATGACCCATGCCAGCAAACCGATTATCCTTAAAAATAAATTCCGAACACTTTCAACTGATTTATGGACATCTTGTAATCCGTGATTCGTTAACCCATTCAGCCCCGACGCGCTACAGCAGGAGACGGGTCGACCATGGTAATTCAAGATGGGGCCAAGCTAATCTGGCACTTCCCTTGGTCGATCCATCTCTTGCAACTGGTACATTGTCGTTTAAGTGACACCTCTAACATATGGGAAATGCAGCATCGGGGCCAAGCAGGTTTACTCAGTTCACTTGATGACACTTTCACAAATCAGCCATCTTGTGTAGTCATTTGCTGGACAACACTGTCCCATCATGTAAAGAGGTGGAATGTGTGCTGGTCTGAGATTTTGGACCTTATGGCTATGGACCACAACGTCAAAACTCACAGTCCAGCACAAATGTTTGCAGGCCTTCTCCTCGAGGGTTATTTTGTACTTTAGTGGCATGATGTCTTTTCAAACCAGGCCCAGAAAACTAAGCAAACCTGTGTTATTCATTACACACGGACCAACCCAACCAGAAAAATAACATGAAAAGAATGAAACATGTTTCTCCATTCTCGACCCTAGTTTTATCACAGTCCTGTCACTGTCTATTCAGCCTGGCGAACGTTCACTTGTCACCAGCCTGCGAAACTGGCCACCAACTGACCTCTCTTCATTTGTGCTGTAAGCAACAACGAAGACTTGACCGTCAGAAGATTTGCTTTTTTACAAGACCTACCATCTCCTACATCCTAAGTTACCTTAACCTGTTTAGTGCTGAGAAAAACTGAACACCATCCAACTGCAAGAGGGATAGATCCTCATGAGCCCCCGCAACTGCGGGGGCTCATGAGGAGCTATCCCTCTGGTTGATACCACCTTAAATCCATTCTTGGAGTGGCTACGTTATCAGCACGGAGCATACAACAGCTTCTCACGCAGGACTCATGGGTAATGGCGGGAAAGGGGTACACTGCAATCACACCCCATTACTTTTATCAATACTGGACTTAATACAAGCACCCTTTCTTGGGGTCGCCATTTTTTTAAGAGCAATTTATCGCACATGAACTGTGAAGGTTCCCACATCCATATATAAGTAGCCATTATTATTATCCAAAACTGACAGCTGAAGATCTTGTGATGAACATGTCCACATTCCTTTGTCCACGTTGAGACCATAGGCACCTTAAGTACTCAGTAACAGGCTTCCAAGCTTAAACTTTCAGCCCTGGGGTACCGCTGGCACTTGCAAAAGATGCGTAAAATGCACTACAGTACACGTGCCAAGAGAAATTACTCAGCATGAGACAGACAAAGGTGTTACGTCCTACCCACCCTTGCTCGCCTATGTCATTTGAAGATATGCATACAACGCGCTTGGGAAATGATCCTTATCACACCAGGGTTCAACCCTCAGACCGACCTTTCCCAAGTCTAATTTGGCAGGTACCTTTAACAACTACAGACCAGCTGCAGCAAGCAGACGGACCAGGACATTTCAAGGGTAGTGCCAGATTAGCTTGCCACCTGCTGGCAGCAAGTTAATCATGCACTGCCCTTGAAATGTCCTGATCCATCCCTCTTCTGCTGCTTACTCAGTTCTCCCGGAGGGCAAGCAAAATTGTCTCTCAGGGCTGACCAGACACACAAAAGAGACCTAGCCACGCTACCATCACCTGAAAGGGTCTATAGAGTTGTTGAAAAAGCTCATGCACATTGTGCGATCTCGGAGGTCCCCCCAGCCTCCGTTGGGCTTGGGGTCGCGCAGTTTCATGCGTGACTCACTGTTGATGGACACTGTGTTGGGAAAGAGGTACTGTTTGTTGTTGCCGAGGGTCCCGTCAACCAGGTTCACTTTGGCCGTCAGGTTGCAGTTCTGGTTTTTCGTGTGCATTCCCCCGCTGCAAAAGCACATCGCAGAAATTGTAACGACAATGTAAAAAGGATATGTGCAGATCTGTGATTTTGGAATTTCTGACTCTTTATATGCTGAGGTTGACAGATAAAAAGCTTGTTAACCCATTACATCCTGAGGACGTCATAATCAATTTTGTAGATATCCTTTGCTGCCTGCATCACAGTTCTGGGGACAGATCGACCATGATAGTTTAAGGGTGCTGTCAGAATAGCTTGGTGCCTATAGGCACCAAGCTATTCTGACAACACCCTTGAACTATCATGGTCGATCAACATCCTGTCATAACACGTCAGGGCTTTTTGGGATAAAAGTAGCATTTTACCTGTGAAGCAAAGCACTTGTGATTTTCTTCACGTGAAAGGAAGGCAGTATTAATTTTTATCTCGACGTAAATTGTTCCAAGTAATAATCTTCAGATGTATCAGCAAAACATATTGGTCCCTGGCAATTTGCAGTACGGCAGAACCTGTTTAGAGTGACCACCCTTATGAGAAATCACCTGTCGTCAAATACCATAAAACGATTGTCTTTAATGACACGGGACACTTTGTGCCTATTGACCCATTCAGCCCGGACGCCCTACAGCAGGAGATGGATCGACCATGATAATTCAAGGGCAGTGCCAGATTAGCTTGGCGCCTGTCAGCGCCAAGCTAATCTGGCACTGCCCTTGAATTATCATGGTTGATCCATCTCCTGAAACAGGGGCATAGTCGTTGGATGACGCCTCCAAAGTCTGAGAAATACGTGCGCCGGGCTGAATGAGTTCAGACTTCTCTTCAGAGAGCATCTGTCTTTTAACCCATTGCATCCTGAGGCGGATTTGGTAAAATGTGCTTATTGTCATATGAAGGCTGCTTTACAGATTAGGAGATAGATCAACTGGTTTAGTTCACGGGTGGTGCCCGAATAGCTTGATCTATCATAGCTGGTCCATCTCCCACATCTGGTATAAGTAAGCAGACATCTCCCAGATCTGGAAAAGTCATAATAGGGTCTGGAGAGGAATGCATTTACACTAATGCTCAAGACAGATACACTGTTCATTAAGTTACATAGGCATACTTTAACGCTACTGCTGATTACATCAGATTCTCATTCAATCTTTTCACACCTACAGCCAAAAGGCTCCAATTTCAGGATCGCTTGTACACTCTATGGCTCAACCATTGGCATCTCAAAGACAGTTCTAGATTAACTACAGGCACCCTGCAATTCCGGCACCATGGTCGACCAATACCCTCCTGTACTGTCAGGGCTGGATTGTTCAAGATTCACGATTGTTAGGGTTAAAACGAATAGCTCTTAAACACCTGTGCTCTGTAAATCAGAAGCCAGTAAAATAACTTTGTGTCTCGAAGCAAACAGTGGATTAAAAGCCTGGACAAACATGCGATTTCGTCGAAACACATACATGTACAATTTTGAACTTGTGATGTGTTAACCCATTTAGCCCAGAGTCCCTGCAGCAGGACATGGATTGACCATGATAATTCAAGGGTAGTGCCAGATTAGCTTGGCGCCTGAAGGCGCCAAACTAATCTGGCACTACCCTTGAATTATCATGGTCAATTCACCTTCTGAGGCAACACCTCCAAATCTGAGAAATGGGACCTTGGGGCTAAAAGTTGAGTAAAAGGGTTAACATTGCCTGTTCCCACCACATACCATTCTCCTAAGTGGTAGATTCTTGTGGCTTTCATGGTCAGCAGTTTCACCATGTTGGGGATGCACTTCATACTGAGGTGTTGTAGCGTCCAGTCCCAGTTATAATCGTCAAAGTCACAGAACTCCTGCACAGACAAAATACCAAGTATTACCCATCCATCGTCAACTGCCTTATGCATGCAGCCACTGCTACCATCACAGTATCAGCATCTGCATAGGCAATGGGGTTAAAATCTCAAAACTGCTGCACACAAAACACTCTGGCGACATTCACAAGTGACAGAGAAAAGAAATTTCTCTTCTTAAGCCACTACATCCTGAGGTCGATTTTGTAAAATGTGCTTATTGTTGTATGAAGGCTACATTAAAGATTAGGAGATAGATCAACTGTTTCAGGCGCCAAGCTATTCTGGCACCACCCTTGAACTATCAGTCAAATTTATTTTAAGCAAAGGGTGCATCAGGATGAAAAGGGTTAACCGAGTTCCAAAACACAAACTCAACGCACAGACAGGCAGATCCATGTGAGGAGCTGGCATTATGGAATTCGGTTGTGAAAAGAAATTTTGCAGCCAGCCTGGTGCGGTTCGACTGCTGCCCAGTGGCTTTCTGCTTACTGGGATGAAAGTATACAGCTCGCCACAAGTACACAGAAAGTCAGTTGTGTGTTTCCATATGTGTGTTCAGCATTCTAATAATACCATGTCAAACGCCTAGCATAAAAAGAAACAAATTGCTGTCAAAGAAAATAATGAAAACTAATAAAGCTGTGATCAAAATAATAAAACTATTGCCAAAGCAAATAACAAAATATCACAAATGTGGCATTAAAAGGAAGAAACGGCAGCCACGGAAAAAAACAACTCACAAAGACGTACCCCCCCAAAAAAATCACAAAATGCAACTTAAACAACATAACGAAAAGTAACTCATTGGCAAAATAAATGAAGCAGATAATGAAACGTCTTACATCCATCATAAAAATCACAAAATTCCTGTGGAAAGAAAACACAAAGAGTCACACAAGTATCCATCATAACAATTAAAATCAAACAAATTATAAAAACTAGTAAGTGTGATGGTGGACATTGGGGGAGGAGGCGGGGGGGTGGGGGGTTGGGGGGGGACGGAGGGGGGTGGGTGTGTGTGTGTATTTGTAACATTGGCTGTCACAAGCACTGCAACAGTAAACACTTCGCCCATTCAACCATAAGGCCGCATTTCCAAGTCACGTAACTATGTAACAGTTGAAGGAGATGAATCAACCAAGATGATTCAAGGGTAGTGCCAGATTAGCTTGGCGCCATCAGGTGCCAAGGTAATCTGGCACTACCCTTGAATTATCATGGTCGATTAATGCTTAGTGCGTTGGGGCTAAATGGGTTAAAGTGAAATCACAGTAAGCAAAAGAGAAAAAGCGTCTACTATCTTTCATAATCTTCAGGCTTTAGGCTCAAATCTATCTCACGTCTGGTGCCAAGTGCACAAAATGAATCAGAAACGATCACGGTTCATCAATATCCTACAACTTACTATAAGCATGAAGCAGTCAATTATTCTAAAATGGAATATCTGCGTAAAACAGAATTCTAAAATGGAGCAACCTCTTAAAAGCACAAAGCAGATCATTCTCAAACGTTCCGTTTTAGAATGAACTGCTTTGTGCTGTTAGGAAGTCACAGGACAAGAGACTGACCATGGCAGCTCTTTTACACACACAATACAACACATACCTGTCCGCATTTCTTAATTTCTGCCCACAGGGCCTTGGTGAAGGCCATGCCCATGTTGTGTTTGGAGGAGACCCAGAAAGCTCTCTCCACTTTCCCGCCATTCACCTGGTAGTTCTGTGTCTTGTCGTAATTACCCAACACCAGCATTCGACAGTCTGTGCAATCCCTGGCAAACACAGGCGGATATTGTATACGCTGTATGCACAGATATAGGGTCGCTTTTCTTTTTTTTACAAATAATAATCAAAAGACAAATAAATTTGACTCTGCTTATAACAATTTCTCGACTTGTCTTAGAACAATGTCAGCTATAACAATTTTTTTGCGGAGGAGGTATTTTGGAAATGGCACTTACTTGTTTCTAACATGCTGCATCATTTTGAGGGAGAAGAGAATGTCCTCGGAGACATAGTAGTCATCTTCCAGCAACAACAAGTGACCCTCGTAACCCTCCAACAGCCGCACGTGCTCAAACACAAACTGTAGCTAAACAAAAGAGAAAAAAAACATTAAATCCAACATAAATCATAATCTAAAATGCTTCTGTTGTGAGAAAGCCGCAAAAAGCTGCTCGGCATTAGAAGACAATAGCTCACTAAGGCAAACATAAACTGTAATTAACTCATTTAGCCCAAACACACTACAGCAGGAGATCAATCGACCGTGGTAATTCAAGGGTAGTGCCAGATTAGCTTGGCACCTGTCGGCGCCAAGCTAATCTGGCCACTACCCTTGAATTATCATGGTCCATCGATGCCCTGCATATTGTTAAGTGACACCTCCAGTTTTGGGAAATGTGGCCTTGGGGTTAAATGGGTTAAAACTAAAAATACCATGAGCTAAAAAGATACAGCACTGAAACATGTGTTAACCATGTTGCCCCTGGTGCCACCGGCACAACAAGGTCAAAACTGTTAGACCCCACACGCCCTTTTGAACACAAATGCATGCATACACGTAGGGATGCAAGATATAAAATCCCACTTTACAACTGTCTAAATTGTAGATCCACTAGCAGTGATCAATTATGTGAAATAAACGCCATTAAGTCAATTACAAGAAAGGCAAAGCCCTTATGGCTCACGTGTATCGACCGATCCACGTATATCTGACAATAAGTAAAGGGATGTCTTCTGCACTAACAAAATCCATGTTTTCTCAAAATTTAATCAGTTTTCACACATCTGTGAAACCCCCCTTGACCTTTGCGATGAGTCAACTAAATTAGGATACATAAGGTCTTATCATCAGCTACCCTTGTGTTAAATTTGCTTGAAAAGTTTGCAAAAATGTTGATATAACTACAATTATTGGCATTTTATACACATTTGTCGACCTCTTGTGACCCTTGACCTTTCCGAGGGGTCACCCAAATTAGTATGCATAGATAGGTCTTACCATCAGGTATTTCTGTAGCAAGTTTGGGTTTGGAGTTGTGAATAGTAATTGAGGAAAAAAAACATTTCTTGTCAAAATATGACCATTACCTTTTTCCTGAGCTCTTGTGACCATTGACCTTTCCAGAGGGGGGGGGGGGGGGGGGGGGATCCAAATTAATATATGCACAGATAGGTCTTACCATCAAGTATCTCTGTAGCAAGTTTGGGTTTGAAGTTGTAAATAGTATTTGAGAAAAAAACATCTTTTGTCAAAATATGGCTATTTTGGACCTATTTCTTGAGCTCTTGTGGCCCTTGACCTTTCCAAGGTATCAACCAAATATAGCATGCATAGAAAGGTCTTACCATCAGGTATCTATGTACCAAGTTTGGGTTTGAAGTTGGGAATAGCATTTGAGAAACATTTTTTGTAAACATATGGTGATTTTGGGCCTATTTCTAGAGCTCTTGTGACCCTTGACCTGTCCAAGGGATCAACCAAATTAGTGTGTGCGTATGAAGGTCAGGTATCTTTGTACCAAGTGTGGGTTTAAAGTTGTAAACAGTATTTGAGAAAGAAAAAAAATTCTGTCCCAAAATAGCCATTTTTGATATATTTCCTGATCCCCTGTGACCTTGACCTTTGTGAGAGGTCACTGAAATTGGTATGTTTAGAAAGGTCTTGCCATCCTTGGGCCAAGTTTGAAGACTGTAGCTTGAATAGTCTCCGAGAAAATGCCAACGTTAAAGTTTACCTCGGACAACGGCGGACGGACGACAGTGGACGGATGACAGACGCCGGGCGTACGACCACTGGCCCAGAACATAGACTTACCTTTGCTTCGCAGGTGAGCCAATAATCAGCTGATACAAGCTGAATCTGGATTAATCGACAATACAAATGCCACAATTAAAATTCATGGCACACAAAAAAACCACACACAAGCTGTAAATCTGAAAAGATGAAAAGGTGAAGCTTTCACATACACTGAACGCGTTTTTCTGACGGGCGAAGGTGTTACACACTAAAGATTTCTATTTCAACAGATGGCACACACAGATCAGGATCATGGTCATAAAACTAAACGTAAACCTTATCATACTGAGGCTAAAAGCTTCAAATTTGTACACGGCCATATGCAAGCTACATTAAAGTACTTACAAATAAGGATATAGACCAATGGCTTTCGTTTAAGGGTGGTGCCAGAATAGCTTGGGGCCTAGAGGCGCCAAGCTATTTTGGCACTACCTATGAACTATTTTAGTCAAACTTATTTCACACACTGGTGTATTCTGAGTGATAAGAGTTAAAATTAAATGGTGTATTGTCATAAATCAGCCACCCATCCAGCATGTTCCATCTGCCAGACATAGATGCTCATGAGCCCCTGCAACTGCAGGGGCTGATGAGAATCTATACCTCTTGCTCACGAAGCTAAGCTTCATTTTCTTCGGAGTTTAGCGTATGAATTAAATGGCAGACAAGTGCCGCAATACAGCTGCCAATGGTACAATCATAATTCCATGTTCCAACGACTTCAAAGTAGCACCAATATAATTATATGTGTACAGGTCTGTGACTCCGGACCTTACGTCTCTAGGCTTTAAGGTCCACAATCACAGAACATAAATTATGTAGATCTGATTGATTTGCAAACGGCTCTTCCTCCATTTTCTACTCTGCTCTATCAACCCTGATGTAAGATTCACGACAAAGCAGTCTACAATTCTGAACCACTCTGACACAGTCAAACCTGTCATGGTGGACACCTGTCTATGCAGACCACCCATTTTTGGTCCCATGGTTAGATGACCGTGTGCAAAGAGATAACTTGTCCAAGGTGACCACTTTTGACTATATCCTAGATTTAACTTGTTTAACCCATATCATACCGAGGCTAAAAGCTTCAAATTTGTACACTGCCATAAGCAAGCTACATTATAACACTTACAGATAAGGATATAGACCAATGGCTTTAGTTCAAGGGTGGTGCCGGAATAGCTTGGCGTCTAGAGGCGCGAAGCTATTCTGGCACTAACCTTGAACAATTTTAGTCAAACTTATTTCACACGCTGTGCATTCCAAATGGTAAGGGTTAGCCCCAATGCCCTACAGCAGGAGATGGATTGACCATGATAATTCAAGGGTAGTGCTAGATTAGCTTGGCGCCATTGGCGCCAAGCTAATCTAGCACTACCCTTGAATTATCATGGTCAATCCATTTCCTGCAACTGGTACAGAGTCGTTAGCTGACGCCTCCAAAATGTTGAAAATGCGGCTGTGGGGTTAAATAGACTAACTTTCATACTTGACTGTACAGAAGTACCCAATGGAGAAAGAAACACGCTTAGAATGGAGAAAGAAACACGCTAAGCGTGTTTCTTTCTCCGTTGGGTACTTCTTTGCATTTTACACGCTTGGCAGTCACCTTTTTGGTCTGGATTGACTGTACAGACATTTACAACACCTGCATGTGTCAATAAAGGTGCATGGCCTGACAGCTGGTTAGGATTGCACTGTAATTGATCAGCGATTGAGTCTGCACATGGATGCAGCCTTTGTGTGAACAAGGTGTTCCCGCTCATGACATTGACTTAATTACCTTCCAAATCCAGTGATGTTTTGTCTGACAATATTTGGCTTCCCTGTAGTGGCCATACTTGTCCGGGTGTTCGGCGTTGTTGCACTTTTTCAGCAATGCCCTGTAACATTCACGATTTGAACACCAGAGAAATCAGATACCCTAGCAAAGAGAAACTTTTAAGTTAATTAATTAATTAATTAATAATACTAATACTAGTAATACTAACACTAATACTATTCATAAGAATAAACAAAATATGTGAGGCGCCTATGTGTGGCAAAATGCTCTAGGCGCTGTACAAATGAACAAGAAAATACTACACAATACAGTGACAAGCAAAACCCACAGGCAACATCACAAGACAAAAAGAATATGACCAAACACATAAACACTGACAATCATCATATCAGGACTGAAAACACTGAGTTTTAACCCTTATCATTCGGAATACACCAGTGTGTGAAATAAGTTTGACTAAAATAGTTCAAGGGTAGTGCCAGAATAGCTTGGCACCCCTAGGCGCCAAGCTATTCTGGCACTACCCTTGAACTAAAGCCATTGGTCTATATCCTTATCTGTAAGTACTATAATGTAGCTTGCGTGTGGTAGTGTACAA
Source organism: Semisulcospira habei (assembly GCA_036245525.1). Lineage (NCBI taxonomy): Eukaryota > Metazoa > Mollusca > Gastropoda > Semisulcospiridae > Semisulcospira > Semisulcospira habei. Next base: position 322,076,948 of record BTPG01000002.1, read on the forward strand.
AAATGAAGCTTTTAGCCTCAGTATGATATGGGTTAATGATGCGTTTGAAACTAGCACATGAAGCACTGCATCTTAACCCTTTTTAGCCCCACGGGTGCTTTTCCCACAGTTTGGAAGTGTTACTGAACAACTACTTAGCCCCACGGGTGCTTTTCCCACAGTTTGGAAGTGTTACTGAACAACTATTTAGCCCCACGGGTGCTTTTCCCACAGTTTGGAAGTGTTACTGAACAACTATTTACCAGTTTCAGGCGGTGAATTGACCATGACCATTGGCACCAAGCTAATCTGGCACTACCCTTGAATTATCATGGTCAATCCATCTCCTGCTGTAGGGACTCGGGGCTAAATGGATTAAGGAGTTAGAAAGCTCATAGAGAGTGCTGGACCTTGATATGAAAATGATCCTTGTATACGAATGCATTACCTATAAAAAAAAAACATTAAAAATAAAATATAAGCATGCAAACAAAGCGTTAGGTTGCCACTTGACCCAAAACACACCATAAGCATGAAACAGTTAAAAACAAAATCAATAAATGACACAATAGTGAATTACCTGCACTGACAAAGAGGCACAGATCCTCATGAACCTCTGTAACTGCAGGGGCTCATGTGAATACATGCCTCTTGTTGACCCCACTGACATCTGTGTTTACATTTTTGAGTAGATCAGTGCACACAGTAAGTATATAGATGTGGTGGGCTGGATGTGATAATTTATTTTCCTGTTCTTTTTTGCGTGGTGTAAATGCACTTCTTTATCTTTTAAACGCATGTTGTAAAGCACATATAACATTTGCCAATTTGAATTAATAAAGGTTGACATTGTTGTGTGTATAATGGCCAACCTCAACAACAGCCAACAGACCTTTTGCCCACTGATTTAGAGCAAGGGGACACACAGGTAAAACATAGGAAAACCCAGACACAGCAGGCAACTTTAAAAACCCAGCCAATTGACGTGTAGCCCGCTCAGAGATAACTCCGCCCACTGACCCAGCGTTCGACTTTGACCCGCTGGTCCGACAAACAACGTGCCACAGCGGAAAGCGATTATGGCTGCATCCATGTGTGTAAGTGCGCGCTTGTCAGACATTCCCGACGATATTTCGGAGCAATACTTGCCATACCCTATCACCCTTAGGCAGAGACAACGTGCAGATTTGTTTAGCTGTGAGCAGTACATTCAAAGCGTCCGAATTTTGTGTGCTTCATCTGGCTTTGACGTGCACGGAACAATTTTCCGCAGTCAACTGAGCGACCAAGTGACGGAAAGCCACACTCTGTGCACCTGTCCATTGACCCAACGAAGAAGATGATTACGGATGCTTTCTGCACATGCAACGCAGGGTATGTATCAATTCTACATTATGCATTAAAAGTATAGACTGTGCTTGTCATAGTTTTAGCCGTTGACAGTTTGTTATACTGTGAGATGCCGTGTGTTCCATTGACGAAGGAGAGTTTGTGTTATCGTTTGTGCAAGAATTTTGATAAAGCCTGCGAATGTACTAAAACTGAGCACAATGCTGCATATGGCATGGTTTGCTTACAAACTTCCTAAGCTTGTGTGTTGCCGTGCTTTAAGTTTTAGCTGTGTGTTTTTTTTTCAGACTCGCTCATGTGCTTGCCATCCGACAGCAATGGGACACACCCCATGAAAAAATTCCACTCCTGAGCCAGTTTCCATCATGATTCAGATTATTTCACGGAAACGTCAACAAGAAAAGGAAGCCCATCATTGCAATCTTTGATGACAACAGGTAAGTTTTACTTCAGTGTGCATATTCTGGTTGAAACTGTGTAATTTGAAGATACTGTTATTAGAATTGTATGTTCACACAATTGTGTATGTAAGCAATATACCTGTATGCATACTTGTGTACAGTTCGTGTGTGTGTGTGTTGTCCCTGTGCATAAGCACGGTGAACAGTGAGTGTGGAAAGTAAATCTGTATGCACATAATTAATTTACACACACACACTCTTTCTCTCTCTCTCTCTGTCTGCATGTGCAAAAATGACTGCTGATGACATGTAGAAGGTTTATTTATAACAGCACATTTAAAAGTATGGAAAACATGTCATCCTAGAACTGTCCCAAAAGAGCACATTATGTGAGTCCTTGCAGTTGTAGGAGCTCATGAGTCATTCTTCAGCATGGATGATACGTTAACTAAGGAGGCAGTACTCTATTCTTAATATTTAAATGAATAAAAACTAATGGTTTCAAACACCCCACAGGTTAATTTTACCATCAAAACCGATTATGTCGTCATTGTACATGACTTCTATTTGTGGGTGCAGGTGTGGCTGGCCAAGCCAATCCTGGAGCCACACCTGCGAGAGCAATGGGGGCACTGGAATTAAACTATGACATAAATATAACTAAATGTGGATATGCAGTTGTCAGAGCAGTTATTGAGATAAATGCTCAGACAACTGCATATCCACATTTAGTTATATTTATGTCTCATAGTTTAATGCTATGTAAACATGGGCCAAAGGGGGCGTGAGAGGTCAGTGGGTTAAAATGATTATCTAAATTCTGCTCAAAATCCTGCAGGCATATATGGCTTGGCTGGCACACAGCTGTTCAAGTTTCTGCACATGAGCGCGAGTTGCCTCAAGCTGCACCCTGAGATGCTTCTTCTCCGCAAAGGATCAAATCTGAAACAAATGAAATCAGTACGGCAGTGTAATGACACAGTTAGAAAGCAGTCGTCAACTGTGATATAAATACAGAATGTTCGATTTTATTTATTCTATGTTACAGGTACCACTTATGGAACAGGAGCTGTTGCCTTTGACTACATCACTTGATTGTGGAGATGTCATATTAAATCAGATTGAGCAGACCAGATTATCTTGTGGTGCTGAGGAACTTTAAATGTCTTCACTGCTTTTCTGTGTGCTAGTTAGAGACTCTGCATCTGTAGCTGCACTTGTACTGTTGACAACAACAGCAAAACCTTTGTTACAAACAGTGCCTGAATTGAACAGCATTTAAAACGAGAAAGGCAAAGCTAAAAGGGGGAGGACAAACTTGTTGCACAGACATGAATGACACTGTATTCTTCCTGGTCACACTTGGCATTTGTAGCTGCACTTGTACAGTGATAATATTATTAAAAATGTATTAGTTAAATGGATAATTTTCATATTGTATGTACACCCTTTGTCAAAGTTTACATCAACAAACATGAAGTTAATGATATGTAGTAAATCACATTGTGTTTGTTGCTGTAAACTCAAAGGGTGTTGCCACCATAGGAGCTTGTTTCGTGGCATCTTACATACTTATGTGCAGCCACGTCTTTTAAGTTTTGCCTAAAATAAACAGATTGTTTGCATCCTAGAAACTGCTGTTTGTGTTCCTGTAGTGTGTGCATGTGTAAAATGTATATTTTTGTGTACGAGAGAGTGTGCTAGTGTGTATGAAAGAGTGTGTGAAGGAACCGTGAGTATGCTTAGACATAAAGAGATTGTGAAATGCAAATCGGTGCATACCTTGGAGCAACCAGTGTTTTGCGTGAACGTTTTTGATGCAGCTCTGTTGACGGTCGCTTTTTGGGAGGTGGTCGCTGGTGTGTGTGACTTGTCCCACTGCTGGACAAAGCAGGGCATGCTGGCAGTGGGTCTGGAAACGCTTCTGACGGCTCGCCATTGACAAAATGCTGTAAATAAAATTAATCCATATCATACCGAGGCTAAAAGCTTCAAATTTGTACACTGCCATATGCAAGCTACATTGACTGATTGAGTACTTACAGATAAACATGACTAGGGTGGTGCCAGAATAGCTTGGCGCCTAGAGGCGCCAAGCTATTCTGGCACTACCCTTGCACTATATTAGACTTATTTCACACACTGGTTGTATTCCAAATGATGAGGGTTAAGAAACATTCAACAGAGCTATCTCTCGCACTCGTACACTGTGCTTTCACCATAGTAGCTACCGAGAAACGCCGGACTTGCTGTATGAGTGATCTTACCACCTTCGGCCTTCACAACAGATATTTACATGGGCAAACTGACATTACCCGTTTCATTTTTATAATGAACAAATTCAGGAGAAATGAATATGAACTGACCTTTGTGCAAACGAAGAGATGTCAGTTTCCATCCCGGTACTTGACGTTCACTGACTGTGCAGGCTGCTCGACTCGTCAGCGGCCGGCGGTCTACAGACTACACAATTTGATACATCGCATGCAATTGCATGGCTACGACGGGGTTTTGGGAATGGTATGAACCTTACACCACATTCTAGACGCTCAGGATATATGAAATCGCTGTTGCAAAGACCCCCACACACACATTTTCGCCATTTCTTTTCTCTCTCCGTTAACTTCCTCACCAGCCTCAATGTCGGACCAACATAGCCGATTTCTCGCATCACGCGGGTGTGTCTCATTCGCGCATTTTGATTGGTTAGCGCTGACCCGTCAGTCAGGAACCGGCTACACGTCAATTACCTAGATCACAGTGCTGAAAGGGTGGGCATATGTTTAACCATTTCACTGCAGAGCAAAACACAATCCAACTGCAAGAGACTTTGATCCTCATGAGCCCCCGCAGTTGCGGGGGCTCATGAGGATCTATGCCTCTTGCTGACACTGTACTGGGGGCTCTATGGCAGGAAATGAAAGAAGACATTAGAAAGGGAATCTGTCATCACTGGCATCCAAGGTCCGTACGATCTCACCTCAACACTATAAAACAACCCTTGCAATGCCAGGGGACGGAACACGGAACACGTGTCTCTGGGACCATGACAAAGTCCTGCAAGGCAAACTCCTCTGCCCGAGGCACACGGACATGAACGCAGATGGCAAGAGGCATAGATCCTCATGAGCCCCCGCGACTGCGTCTTGCACCTGAATGGTGCTGTTTTTCCTGGCAGTGGAGCGGTTACAAACGCGCACACCCTTTCTGCACTGCGTTGTTGTTAACTAGATGACGACCCACGCACAATGGGCTGACAAAAGCAATGAAACTTTACTCACTGTTCTTTTGGGATGTCCCGCGGGCAGTCATTTGGGTCCTCTCCAGGAAAGCGGCCGTGGTAGATTTGTTGGGAGTGGGGGAAAAAGATCTGTAACACCTGCAACAGACAGATTTCATAATCACCATCACCATCGTCAATAATCAGAATAAAACAATCAAGAAGAATAATATCATTATCATATTATTACACGGGTTCCTATCGCCACCAACATCATCACAAATAATCAGAATAAAACGAAAAACAATAATAATATCAATATCATATTATTATTACTATTATCCTAATAATCACTGACATTATTACTGTGATTAGTAATATTAAAACTATAAAAGACATAATTCAGATTTTAAAATGCAGCTGTTCAGACTTTTGATGGTAAATTAATTTAAGAAACGTGATGGTCTGAAATTATGGCCCTTACAACTGAAAAAGCTGCACAGTCCCCCTCTGTTCAGCATCAGACACGCGTATTTTCTGGGTTCCTAGGCGAAAGAAGTCTAGCCAGGGCCAGCGTGCCTTTTCTTATTTCGGTCCAGTCACCTGGAACGACCTTCCAGCCCATGTCAGACATGCCCCAACTCTGTCTGCTTTTAAATCACTGCTCAAAACCTATCTCTTTTCTTACGCATACAGTTAGATGCATTTTCAGTGCATTAGCAATCTTTAGCAGTAACTGTTCTTGTAACGGTGTGTGTGTATGTGTGAGTGCGAGTATGAGCTTTTGATATGTGTCACTTTAGTTTTTGTAACATTTATTGTAGCGTTTTTTTTTCTTGTACTTTTTGTTCTGTGATTTTTGATCTTGTAAAGCGCTTAGAGCACCATTCATTTGGAGGTTAAGTGCTATATAAATGTACATTATTATTATTATTATTATTATTATTATTATTAAAGAGGAAAATAATGTATGCACACGAGCACTATACAAAACTCAGTATTACCTGACAGCTAATTTGACTCAAATCAATCTGCGATAACCGTAACAGGAGACCGTGCTAAAAGTTCAAACAATACGTTCTCAGTATCCCTGCTGGCGACGATACAGGAAATCCTGAGGTCGACGTGACAGGTGCGTGCTACTGATCTGTAGTATCGCACGTCAGCCAAACCCGCAGCCCAGTAGACAGAACAATATGTGACACTCACAGCCTTCAACCACTTCACTGTTGATTTTTTTTTTTTTTACCACCAACCAACTGCAAGAGGAATAGATCTTCATGAGCCCCCGCAGTTGCGGGGGCTCATGAGGATCTATGCCTCTTGCTCAAACCATTTTGTGTCCATTTTCTCTTCAAGTCTGGGGATCCTTGACGTTGCAATGACCATGATTTCAAAACTGCAGCCTGGGGCCACAGACACTGACAGCCATTAACTCTGCCATCACAACCAGACAAGAAAGGTATTAACTCATTCAGCCCGACGGCCGTATTTCCCAAATTTTAGAGGCGTCATCATATGACTATGCACCAGTTGCAGGAGATTGGTTGACCATGATAGTTCAAGGGCAGTGCCAGATTAGCTTGGCGCCGACAGGTGCCAAGCTAATCTGGCACTACCCTTGAATTATCATAAATTATGTCAAAATATAGCTATTTTTTACCTATTTCCTGATCCCCTGTGACCTTGACCTTTCTGAGAGGTCACTCAAATTGGTATGTTTAGAAAGGTCTTACCACAAAGTATCCTTGGGCCAAGTTTAAAGAATGTGGCTTGAATAGTCTCTGAGAAAATGCCAACGTTAAAGTTTACCACAGATGACCACTGGCTCAAAACATACTCACTTTTGCTTCACACGTGAGCCAAAAACTGACTGCATGATGAATCGTGTACTCACTGGACAAAACGTGATGCTGCGGACAAGAGAGTTCAGCTCATGGGTGTAGACGTCATGGGACACGATCAGCAACACCTGCTCAATGCCGCGCACCTTCCGCAACGACTCCACCAGAAAGCCCAGGTGGTCCACGCGATTGTGAACTTGCACCACCAAGACGACACTCTCCGCACCCAGCGTCAGTCCAAACTTGTCAATGTTATGCACAAACTGCTCCTGGTTGAGGTGTTCTATCTTACGCTTTAGCTGTTCTGTATCACTGACATTAAAGCTTGCATCGGGCCCCTTGAATGCCACAGGCTGTTGAAAAGAAACCATGAATGATGAATAAAATGCTGGGGATAATAGAGTTAGGGAATTCTTTCCTGTCCTGTCAACCCCATTTAATATCACCATTGTACAAGTTTATGCCCCAACAACAGACTATGGCGATGAGGAAATAGAAGACTTCTATGACCAACTGCAAGAAGTTCTGGACCAGACCCCCAAGAAAGACATTCTTGTGGTGCAGGGAGACTGGAATGCCAAAATAGGAGAGGATGCTGCTAGGAACTGGAAAGGCACATGCGGACGCTACTGTAATGCAGAGACCAACGACAGAGGCTTAAGGCTCCTGGAATTTGCCAGTTCAAATGATCTAAAGCTGATGAACACGTTTGGCCCGCACAAAGCATCCAGAAGGTGGACATGGCACAGCCTGAACGGAGAGCACCATAACCAAATTGACTACATCATGGTGAAGAGACGCTTCCAAACCAGTGTGAACATTGCCAAGACAAGAAGTTTTCCAGGAGCAGACATTAGAAGCGACCATGACTTAGTGATGATGACCTTCCGACTTCGCCTAAAGAAGGTCAACAAGCAGGGTCCCACCAGAATCAAGTTTGACCTCGAGAAGCTGAAAGACCCAGAGGTAGCGGAAGCCTTTCAGGCAAAGATAGGAGGAAAATTCGCACCACTGCTACTTCTAGGTGCAGAAGACACGGACGTGGACACACTGATTGACACATTTAACACTGTTGTAACCCAAACAGCCAGTGAGATCCTTGGCAAACACCGACAAGCAAAGAAACCTTGGGTTACAGCTGACATCTTTGTTCTATGTGACAAGCGTCGAGAATTAAACAAAAAGAAATCAGAGGTAGAAGGAGCTAAACAATACAGGGAAATTAACCAGGATATCAAGAAAAGAATGAAAAAGGCAAAGAATAAGTGGATTGAAGATCAGTGTAAACACGTAGAAGAAAATCTGAACAAAAATAATAGCAAAAAAGCATACCAGCTGGTGAAAGACCTGACCAGTGTAAAACAAGGACGCTCCTCAATCATTCAAGATAGTGAAGGGAACTGTCTTACGGAAGACCAAGACATACTGAAGAGATGGACAGAGTACTGCTCAGATTTGTACAACCACCAAGCTGCAGGGGACCCAGGCATACTTGTCAACCCACCCATGACCAACAATGGCAACTATCCCATCCTGCGAGAAGAAGTAGAGGCTGCAGTGAAGTCGCTGAAAAAAGGGAAGGCAGCAGGAGCAGACAACATCCTTGCAGAGCTAGTCCAAGAAGGGGGAGAAGACGCGATAAGCGCCTTACTAACAATCTGCAATAAGATCTGGCAGTCAGCGGATTGGCCCACACCATGGACCCAATCACTTATAATAACTCTCCCCAAAAAAGGCAACTTACATCAATGCCAGAACTATCGCACGATCAGTCTTATATCCCACCCAAGCAAAGTCATGTTAAAGATCCTACTGAACAGGCTGAAGCCACAGGCAGAGGAAATCATAGCTGAGGAACAGGCAGGCTTCAAACCAGGGCGCAGCACAACTGAGCAGATCTTCAACCTGAGAGTTCTATGTGAGAGATACCTCCAGCACCAGCAGGACCTCTATCATGTCTTTGTGGATTTTAAGAATGCGTTTGACAGGGTGTGGCATGCAGCCCTTTGGTCCACCATGAAGCTATACAACATCAATGCCAACCTGATCAAAGTCATAGCAAACCTTTACAACAAGGCCACTAGCGCAGTCTGCTTCAACGGCAAAATAGGAACCTGGTTTAGGACTACAGTTGGAGTCAGACAAGGCTGCTTGCTCTCACCTACTCTTTTCAACCCCTTCCTGGAAAGAATCATGACGGACGCTCTGAAAGATCATGAAGGAACTGTCAGTATTGGAGGCACAATCACGAACTTGCGCTTTGCGGACGACATTGATGGTCTTGCAGGAACAGAGGAGCTAGCTCAGCTGGTGGAAAAGCTGGATAGTACAGCCATTGCATATGGGATGGAAATCAGTGCAGAGAAGACCAAACTGATGACCAATAACGCCAGTGGCATTGGCACTGAAATCATGGTTGGCGGCCAAAAACTGGAAACAGTTAAGAAATTCAAATACCTAGGAGCCATTGTGACAGATGAGGGATCAAAACCAGAAATACTGTCCAGGATTGCGCAGACAACAGCACTGACAAGATTGAAGACCATAGGGAAGGACAGAAACATCACACTCTGCTCCATGATCAGACTGATGCGCTCCTCAGTCATCTCAGTGTTCTTGTATGCCTGCGAGTCATGGACCCTCACAGCTGACCTTGAAAGGAGGATACAATGATTGTACATTGCTTAACGTCCCGACAGCAACAAGGCTTTCTCAGGACGTGCCTGCACTGCTTGTGAAAAAAAAAAAAAAAATGAACAGAAAATTGAATGTATGTCGCCAGCCGGTCAAATACGTTAAATAAACCTACAACATGGGGCCTAAATAAAGCTAAGACCATTTAGCAACACACATCCAATATCAAGAGCTACAGGCAGTGCAGACAGTAGGGAGAGTTTTAAAAAGGCAAATACAGGTGAATGGGCAAAGGGTAGACAGAAACACATGCCCCAGAATAGAGAGAAAAACCCACCCTGTGGGGCTGACCAGGGTGACCCTGGGAACTAAAAAATACCTAACCCCACCCAAGTCCCCCAGGGCAGACCCGGGTGGGGAATGAAAGGAGGATACAAGCCACTGAAATGAGATGTTTTCGAAGGCTGCTTGGCATCTCATACAGAGATCACATCACAAACGAGGAAGTGGGAAGCAGAATCAGGCAAGCCATCGGGCCCTATGAAGACTTATTAGCCATTGTGAGAAAACGCAAACTGAAGTGGTATGGGCATGTCACGCGCTCAGCAGGGCTTGCCAAAACAATCCTGCAAGGCACTGTGCAAGGAGGACGAAGGAGAGGAAGACAGAGGAAAAGATGGGAGGACAATATCTCAGAGTGGACAGGACTGAAGCTGGGCGATGCGCTGAGAATAGCAGAGAACAGAGAGGAATGGAGGGAGCTGGTTGCCAAGTCATCAGTGGTGCCCCAACGGTCGGCAAGACTACGGGATATAGATAGATAGATAGATAGATAGATTCCTGTCTAATACCGGTAACAAGTGGAAATTTACCCATTAAACCCCATGGCCGTGAATCCCATATTTTCCTGGTGTCCCTTAACGACCGACTGTACATGTACCATTTCTGGCTTCAGGCGGCAAGCTAATCTGGCACTACCCTTGAGTTATCACAGTCAATCCACCTCCTACTGTAGGGTCAGGGCTAAATGGGTGAAAACCAAGACAAACACAAAAAATCAGAATTTGTTATTGATAACAATGGTCCCTTCAGTGACCTGACCCCGGCAATAAAGAGTTGATAGTTTCTGCAATACCTCTTTACTAAATGTTCTTAGTACGTCTTCAAATAATGCTGGACAATTTAACACATTAACACATTTGACCCCAAGGCCTCATTTTCAAAATTTGGAGGTGTCACCCAACGCCTATGTATCAGTTGCAGGAGATGGCTTGACCATGCTAATTCAAGGGTAGTGCCAGATTAGCTTGGCGCCTGCTGGCGCCAAGCTAATCTGGCACTACCCTTGAATTAGCATGGTCAAGCCATCTCCTGCTGTGGTGCACCGGGGCTGAATGGGTTAAGTGTTAAACTATATCACCTTTCTGCTCCTTTTCACCACTACCGCAAGGACAATGCGCACCAGGGACAGCAGGAAGTGCAGTTACGTCGGCCTACTCACATGGATTGTGACAACAAGGGTAGAAGAGTCTTTGTTGAGGCAAGACACCACTGAGAACCAGTTGCATTGGCACGTTTTTGCAATCAACCCACACCCTGGAGCACATTGCTTTAACCCATTCAGCCCTGACGCACTACAGCAGGAGGTGGATCGACTATGATATTTCAAGGGTAGTGCCAGATTAGCTTGGCGCCATCAGGCGCCAAGCTAATCTGGCACTTCCCTTGAATTATCATGGCCTATCTCCTGCAAGTGGTACACAGTCATTAGGTCATGTGGTTACTGCATACAGGACCAGCAAAAACTCATGCACAAAGGGGTTCACTTTAACTCATTCAAGACGTGCCACATACGGATATAGCCGCGTATCTGTATGTGGCATGTCTCGAATGAGTTAACCGTCAGTGTCCAATGAAACAGTAAGTGATCCTTACCTCAGTTTTATTCTCATCCGCGGCAATCACGATTTTGGGGTGTATTGGCCTGTTAAGCGTGATGTGTCGTGGCGCCGTCACGTCAACCTCACCCCCACCCCCATCACCATGCGCAATGCTTCCCATTTGTACATGCATGTCCTCCATAGGTCGAAGGTCGTGACCTATCATCTGGAGTTCCTGGTAGCGCACCTGGATGCTTGGGTCGTTTTGCATGATGTGGAAGTTGATGATGACAAAAAGAACCATGGTCACCACCATCAGCAGGCGAAGCGCGCGCCGAGGGTGCAGACGCATTGCGAATGATGGCGATGTCGGCAATACACACTGTGAACTGGAGATCCTAGGTAGAGGTCACGTGCGCTGACTTTGCATTGCACTTAGACGCTTTAGGAACACAGTTTCACGCAAAGTCAGTCACTGAGCTACAGTTCTCCAAGCTGTCAACTGGTGCACAGGCACATGATCATGGTGTGACCAGTTTCAGTCTGATGATCTCACAGCTTGTGCTCTCAACCATGCAGAGTTCTAGAGTTCAAGTTTGATTGTGTGAAAGACACGCACAAGATATGAACTGAATGTGAAAATCTGTAATACTGTGTATGTAAAAGGTTTAGATTTTGTGAGAAGCGTGAAAATGTGAGCCCATCCAAAAAATAATTGTATCACAGTTTCAAAATTTTGATCTTAACGCAATCAGTGCTTGAGCTCAACTCAACTGCAAGTACACACGGCCATTTGTAATCATAATATAAATCACAAGCAAATAAATGGTGGTGATGAACACAACTCACAAGACACTAGCCAAACTCCAGATATTCACGGCAAGCTGCTGTCAGTGAACACAAATTTCTCGTTTTGTGGAGTATACCAACACCAGTGTTCGTCCCTTGAGCGAATACTTCTTTGACAACGGGGTTCCCCACTATGACAGTTGATGCTTGGCAGTGGCAGCGCGTCACCTGCGTCTGAATGTGTGTGGGTGTGCACCCCAACACAAAGTCTGGAAACCAGGAGGGTCGGGGGAGGTGGCGGGACTCCAAGATTCCCGTCGCCTGGAGGTCAGTCCGGCACAACTTGCTATTCACCGCCTGCACAAACACCAGTCACATTTTGCAAATAAATTAGCTAATCACTTTATTGCCATAGGAAAGTTAACACGATGCAACTGCAAGATACACAGGTCCTCATGTGCCCCCGCAGTTGCAGTCACAGTTGCAGTCGCAGTTGCAGTCACAGTTGCAGTCGCAGTCACAGTTGCAGTCACAGTTGCAGTCACAGTTGCAGTCACAGTTGCAGTCACAGTTGCAGTCGCAGTCACAGTTGCAGTCACAGTTGCAGTCACAGTTGCAGTCACAGTTGCAGTCACAGTTGCAGTCACAGTTGCAGTCACAGTTGCAGTCGCAGTTGCAGTCACAGTTGCAGTCACAGTTGCAGTCACAGTTGCAGTCACAGTTGCAGTCACAGTTGCAGTCGCAGTTGCAGTCACAGTTGCAGTCGCAGTCGCGGGGGCACATGAGGACCTATGCCTCTTGCTGACCCCGCTATGGGTCCATGTTTCATAATCGGCCAGGAGTATTTGGCATTTAATTAACAAAGATTTTAGAAACAAGCTGAGACCACTGCCAATGAAAGCGTTATGAAAGCGTCAGGTGACAGCCTAGGGCACCTGGTGCCCTAGGCTGTCACCTTACTTCACAGCGTCAGAACCCTTATCATTCGGAAAACTCCAGTGTGTGAAATAAGTTTGACTAAAATAGTTCAAGGGTAGTGCCAGAATAGCTTGGCGCCTCTAGGCGCCAAGCTATTCTGGCACCAGCCTTGAACTAAAGCCATTGGTCTATATCCTTATCTGTAAGTACTATAATGTAGCTTGCAGTGTATAAATTCAAAGCTTTTAGCCTCAGTATGATATGGGTTAAAGTTATATTGTCCAGGATCAAGCATCTCAACACAGTCAGAAAACTGTCTGCAACAGATACTGCTGACAGTATGTGTATGGGTCCTTTGTGTACTATCTTAGAGCTTTATGACGTAAGTACAATGCCAGGGACTCCAAGCCATGTGATGTCCCTGTTGTAATTAAGGAAATGGAACTCTGTATATCATCTGTTAACCCTTTCGCCGCCGATCTCGCCGATTGGCGAGTATGTGGCTCGCCGCCGATCTCGCCTTTTGGCGAGTAACACAGTGAGTTCACTGCACTTGATCGTGACTCTAATGTATGAGGTAGTTTTGGTCAATAATAGTGCATCATGGGACAGGGGAATCCCCTCTTACATTCCAGCGCTAACTTTGAGTGCTTTTGAGAGTTTTGAGCGAAGAAATTGCGAGTTTTTCTTACTTTTTTGGAGAGGTGCTTTTTTTCGTGATAGCTGAAACTTCGAAAGGGCGAAGCGAGCGGCACAAGAGACTATCTACAGAGGAAGTTTTGCATCGTTTAAACCTCATACGATCACAAACTGATGTTGATTCGAACGAAGAGCATCCATGTGGCAATGAAGTTGACAAAGAGCTTTTTGGAAATTTACAAGATAGCTCTGATAACGATCCGAGCACGAGCACTCTCGCGAGCAGACTTCGTGTAGAAGAGTGTTGTGTATTCTTCATGGACTATGCTTGTGAGTTGGTGTGTTATGGATTATCTGTAGAGCTCTGAACAACCAACTATGCTTCAGTTGTGAGTTGAACATTTTCTCAATATATTTCTTGACATGTGTTTGTTACTTTGTTAGTGACTGCCATGTGTGTAATCTGTCTGTTGTGTGTGTTGAGAACACAGATTTTGTCTATTCTTCTTGCATCAGGCCAGATATAAAACTTTGAGTGAGTCACATGAAGACAAAAAGGTGTCAGTGTACAAATTTGTTTTCTCATCTCCATTTTTCTTAAAAAATGAAGTAATTCGGTTCAGTGGTTCAAGAGTTATAGCCTTTTAAAGATAAGAGTTGTTGCGCCACAGCGGTCTGGCAAAACAGCTGCGGCGCTGGGAGTATGCAACATTTTAACATCTGTGGCGGCGAAAGGGTTAAAAAATGGATGTTAATGAACAAGCTCATGCTGAATGGTGGCAAAACTGAGTCAATGTGTGTCGCGTCACATCACACTCTTTCCCAGGTCACCTGCAGCAGCTTGACTGTTGGTGAAGTTGCCATACCTTTCAAACGCTGTGTTCGTGACCTTGGTGTTCTTTTGGACTCTACTTTGTCTATGCATGACCATATCACTTCCATCTGTAGAGCAGCCTATTTCCAGCTGAAGAAAATCAGCTCTGTAAGATCTTTCCTGACTCAGTCTGCCACCACTCAGCTTGTGTCTTCACTGATTTTGAGCCGCATTGATTATTGTAATTGTTTGTTTGCTGGTCTGCCATCTGAAGAACTGGCTCGACTTCAGAGAATATTAAACAGTGCAGCTCGCGTCATTTTTCAGAAATCAAAAAAAGATCATGTGTCATCCTTGTTGTACCAACTTCACTGGCTTCCCATCAAAGCTAGGATTGAATACAAGGTAGCTACTTTCGCCTTCCATCATTTCGATGGTACATTGCCTCCCTACCTTTCCAGTATGTTAACTACTTATCAAGCTTTCCGCACCTTACGTTTTAGCAGTGAAAAACTTTTAAAAGTACCGAAAATAAATACAAAGTCCTTTGGTCAAAGGTCCTTTTGTTTCCAGGCCCCTGTCATTTGGAATTCGCTTCCGAAGCACATTCGTGATGCCCCGACAGTAATTTCTTTCAAAAGTCAGCTTAAAACTCATCTTTTCCAGTCTCACTACTCTGTCTTACTAAATTCCAGTCTCTTTTCTGTTTCACAATAACATCGTGATGATCCTGTGCCAGTCCTTGTTGCGATGGTTGTTTGTGCTTTGGGTGTGTTTATGTGCTGTTAATTTTAGAATTTGTATTGTAATATTTGTATTTTGTGGGGTTTTTTGTTTATTGATTTGTGTTTAGGTTTTAACTTTGATTTGCATTGTACAGCGCTTAGAGCCTGCACTGCAGGGAGTTTGCGCTTTATAAATATAATAATAATTATTATTATTATTATTATTAAATGTCGAATTCATCGTTTGCAGGGTGTATTGTTTTTGTACGCGAGTCGCGGATTTATCGTCTGCATTGGCCTGGTTTTGAATTAATATGCATATTTATGAGCCTACGTCACAAGGCCGCAGAACCCGGCCGACTATCAGTGTATCGCAATACTGCAGGTCACGAGGTCATCGGTGTACACATGTGTCAGTGTACAGGTGTACTGATGTTCTCCAGCATCCCTTTGACGTAATTTTCCACGAGAATGTAAAATAAACCTTCCATACTCGCTATGCTGTCAAAATCACAATGCGGGGTCCGCTTGACCTGCTAGTATTTACTAGTAACGATCTTGCTGCATCGTCAGTGCACGGCCGGGGGGGGGGCGTGGCCTTGTTCGACTCCGGCTCCGCGCAAAGCGACTGAGCAAGTGTTCACGGTGCCACGAAAATCACTAGCGCTCACGGAACTATAGGAAGATTGAAAAGACCATAGATTACTTACTGATTCACAGAGCAAGAAAGCGACAAATTCCGGATGGGCAGTCAAGCCAAATTCCATATTCCCTTGTCTCTCTTCCTCTTTCTTCTCTTTGGTGCGAGTCGACTGATATTTTCTTCTTCGCTGGTTCATCCGCCATCTTGTCTCTGATTGGTTATAATTATGCAGGTGACCTAAGGTCGTATAGAATAGTTATGACGTCAGCTACCATCACCGATCAGAAGCAATCTTTTCATGGTGTCCCGTCACAAGATTCAGGTGGGCCTCTTTTCACTTTGAACGGACAAAAGAAAGCATTTGTTTGGACAATAGGGTGGTCACTGTCTAAGTGGGTATG
The DNA here is from genome assembly GCA_036245525.1 of Semisulcospira habei. NCBI lineage: Eukaryota > Metazoa > Mollusca > Gastropoda > Semisulcospiridae > Semisulcospira > Semisulcospira habei. The sequence continues at coordinate 322,093,185 of BTPG01000002.1, forward strand.
TATGCTGTAGCCCAGTAAAAGCTTTTTGCGAACTGAAGCTTCAAAAAGTTCAGTTGTGCCCCTTTAAGGTCTCATCATGGCTTGACTTAGCGAACGAAGATTCTATAGGGCTTGCCCACGTCGTCTGCAGGCATTTTGGTACTCGTGGTAGTAGTCACACGGGAGTGTAGTGAGCCAAGTAAACTTTAAGGTACTCGTGGTAGTAGTCACACGGGAGTGCAGTGAGCCAAGTAAACTGCTGCCACACAGTCAAATGCGCGCCTGCCACTTGAATCAACGGAACAGTCTAGCTGAGTAAGCTGAACACAAGCTTTCCTCGCAGCATGATGGTATTTATTATTAACCCATTACATCCTGAGGCTCATTTTGCTTATTGTTCTATGAAGGCTACATTACAGATTAGAAGATAGATCAATCATTTTAGTTCAAGGGTGGTGTCAGAAGAGCTTGGTGCCTCTTCTGGCACCACCCTCGAACTATCATAGTCAAATTTATTTCAAGCAATGGGTGTATCAGGATGAAATGGGTTAAGGTGCATACATTTCTCACATCCTCAGAACATTATTGCTAAAACCGTATGATGTGCAGCACACCAGCCGGTCCGTAAAAACATATGGTCTATAATAAACAAAAATTGAAATCCAGACAAACAAGGTGACTGCCAAGTGTGTAAAATACAGACAGGAACCCAACGGAGAAAGAAACACGCTTAGAAATGACAGTTATGACACAGTTTATTAAAGGCCCACTACTGCCATAACTGTTCAAAGATACACTTCTGTCAGTAATAAACGGTTATGAAACGCTACACACAGATCTAGTTATTGTTCATTTGGACACTGGAGAATCCAGTTCAGTACACGTCGTCTTAACATCAAGTAACCTGACAATGACTCCACTCTTTTCTATAAATACAGTGTTATCAGTACGAGAAACAGCTAAAAATAGTTTGAAATGCTAACGGCTGCACAGAATAAATAAGTATGATTACACATGTGCTGTTGCTGCCTGTCCAAACTGCTGTTAAAGTTCATTAGGTGTGTCGACAAGACTTTAGACATAACAAACCCAAATGGTGCAGAAATGTGTCTTCGGATTTATGCGTAATGGTACTTTAAACTTAATAAATTGTGTTGTAGAGTCATTTCTAAGCATGCTTCTTTCTCCACTGGGTTCTTCTCTGTAACAAACAGTAATATGTCCGTTTCACCTTAATTTTTTAAAAGTTATGTTATATTTGTACAATTACTTTCCAATCACACACAAAGCACTGCACATAATCTGAGGGAAATGACATGACTACGACGACTCCAGGGCAGTGCCTGATTAAAGTTTAGCACCCAAGCTGATGAAGCGCTTACTTTTTTTGCAATACTTATGGCTGTACATTTACTTTCGAACCACACACACCAAGCACTACCTATAATCTGAGGGAAATGACATGACTATGACGACTCCAGGGCAGTGCCTGATTAAGGCTTAGTACCCTTCAGGTGCCAAGGTGATGAAACGTTTACCTTTCTGCTCTACATGACTACAGGAAAGGTCATAGCGTGACTTGCTTTGTAAAGTAGATGAGAGACTTGTCTCCCTTGTGGCCGTGTTGGATCTCAGCGCTTCTTATGATAGGCTGGACCATTCCATTTTCCTGAAGAGGCTTGAAAACACCTTTGGCCTGCGTGAAACGGTTCTCTCTTGGTTTGAATCTTACGTTTACGATCGGTACCAGTTTGTAGGGTAAAAGACAGTGTCTCTTGACCTTCCATTCTGGAGTTTGGAGTGTCTCAGGGCTCTGTCTTAGGCCCTGTATTGTTTACGTTGTATCACAACCGCTGTCAGATGTTATTTCCATCCATCAGTGTTCTTATCATAAGTATGCCGATGACACTGAAATCTCTCAGAGTAGTCCACCTGGGGAATTTCAGTCTGTTGAAACTGGCATCAAGTCTTGTGTTGACGATGTCACGACATGGATGGACAGTAACAAACTTATGTTAAACCCAGAAAAAAAACAGAGTTACTGTCCGTTGGCTCAGCATCCCGGCTTTAACAAATTCACACTGAGTGTTTACGCATAGATGACAATGATATTCAATTTCATTCTTCGGTCAAATATCTTGGTGTCAAGCTCGATAAGACTGACTTTGAGTGTGCAGGATCACGGTGAAATCTGTCGTGGTGCTTCATACTCTCTGAGACGCATCGCCTCTGTCCGGCACAGTCTTTCTGAATCTGCCACTGCGAATGCTTTAGTCACGAGCCGTCTTGACCTGCAATTCTCTGCATTTTGGTCTTCCATCTGAGCAGATTAACCGCCTTCAGTGAATTCAAAATAATGTCCCAAGGCTTGTGAAGCGCTGGCGAAAACGAAAAGACGTAGATCCTATACTGAAAGACCTTCACTGGCTTCCAATCCAATCCCGCATAAAGTTTATGATAGTGACCCTTGCACACCGCCACTTTGATGGCAGTCTTCCGTCATACCTTTCCTCCAGTCTAATTACTTACCAGCCCTCTCGCTCACTGCGTTCATCGGGAGAGAAACTTCTCAAAGTTCAAAAGTACCATCTCAAATCTGCCGGTGAATGCTCTTTCAGATGTACTGCTCCTTTAATTTGGAATTCCTTAACGACTGAGCTGAGAAATGCCTCCACCCTTACGCAGTTAAAAGCAAAGTTAAAAACTTACTTTTTCTCGCAGACTTTCGGGTAATCTCTACGGTATTTCTGTACAGACTCTGTGTGTGTGTGTGTGTGTGTGTGTGTGTGTGTGTGTGTGTGTGTGTGTGTGTGTGTGTGTGTGTGTGTGTGTGGTTTTCGCCTGCACATTGAGTTATATTATAAATATGAGAAATGCGCTATATAAATACGATGTATTATTATTATTATTAATATTACATGTGGTGATAAAGAAGCCAATAAATGCAAGTAACAAGGCAACAGCCGGCTATCCGCTAGGATCTAACGCTATCCATAGAGTCATACAATTATCATGCCATAACACCTTCACTTAGAACATCTGCTGGGCTTCCGATTTTGGTGAACAAGAGACATAGATTCTCATGAGCCCCTGCATTCGCAGTACTGCACTGGTGCAGTCGCAGCGGCTCATGAGAATCTGTGCCTCTTGCAGATAGAAGGCTCTGTTATTACAGTGATCCACCTCTGCGCACTGGTCCCAGCCATCAAAGCCCCATCAGGTAAAATGAAAAAAAAAAAAAATACATCGACAGTGACAAAAATTATACGCACTTACTAGGGCAGTGTATTATAAATCTGGAAACGGACCGCTCTGCACTGGCACAAATTGACAACCCGTAACCCTTTTAGACCCAAGGTCGCGTTCCTCAAATTTTGGAGGTGATGCCTAATGACTGTGTACCAGTTGCAGGAGACGGATTGACCATCATAATTCAAGGGTAGTGCCAGTTTAGCTTGGCGCCTTCATGCGCCAAGCTAATCTGGCACTACCCTTGAATTACCATGGCCAATGCATCTCCTGCTGTAGGAACTCGGGGCTACAAGGGTTAACCCATTCAACACCTAGGCCGCATCACCCAATTTTCGGAAGTGTCACCTATGTACAAGTTGCCGGAGATGGATCGGCCATAATTCAAGGGTAGTGGCAGATTAGCTGGGCGCCTGATGCCTAAAATGCCGCTACCCTTGAATTATCATGGTCGACCCATCTCCTGCTGTGGTGCGCCGGGGCTAAATAGGCTGAGCTACCACAGCCTGTCTAGACACCAAGCTAATCTTGCACTACTCTTTTAGTATCACAGCCGATTCATCTACGTGTCCTGAAAGCAAACGAGAAACGGAAAATGCTGGTGCCCATAAGCAATACATAAACCGATATGAATTTAACCCTTTTGGCCCTAACACACCACAGCAGGCGATGGACTGACCATGATAATTCAAGGGTAGTGCCAGATTAGCTTGGCGCCGCCAGGCGCCAAGCTAATCAGGCACTACCCTTGAATTATCATGGTCGATCCATTGCCTGCAACTGGTACAAAATCGTTAGGAGACGCCTCCAAAATTTGGGAAATGTAGCCGTGGGGGAAAATGGGTTAAAGGATGATTACGCATAAATTCGAAGTTTCGTTTCAGCACCATTTGTGCTTGTTATGACATGAGTTGTCGACACGCTTAAATGAACTTCAACAACAGCTTGGACACGCAGAAAAAAAGCGCATGCGAATCGCATTTATTGATTCTGCGCTGCCGTTAGCGTGTCAGTTTATTTTAACCCTTGCAGCCCCGGGACCCTGCAGCAGGAGATGGGATTGATCGTGATAATTCAAGGATAGTGCCAGACGAGCTTGGCGCCTGCAGGCGCCCGTGAAACTCGTCTGGCACTATTACCATGATCAATCCATCTCCTACAACTGGTACATAGTCGTTAGGCAACACATCCAAAATTTGAGAAATGGGACCTTGGGGCTGAAAGGGTTAAGTTGTTTCTAGCATTGTATTTCTAGACAGGAGTGGAGTCATTGTCCGGTTACTTGATATACAGACGACGTGTGCTGAACTGGATTGTCCTGTGTCCAAATGAACCATAACTAGACCTGTCTGTAGCGTTCCGTAACCATCTGTTACAGAAGTGTATCTTTGAACAGTTACGACAGTAGCGGGCGTCCATACGTTTCAGCCACGTGCTTGTACTTATACAATGTAATTAGTCATGCTACCACAAAGTCCACAAAATGAAAATTGTAGTGACATTATCAAAGGATCTTTTTTTTTCTATTATTAATAAATCTACCAATCAGCACGCTAGTACTGCAATACTGTATTATTTATCATGCAAAATAATGAGTTCGATTTTATCTTCCAGTACGCTCCAATAATCTGTGGAACAAAATCTACCGACGATATGCATGGGTGCTCATGGCACACAGCAGGCGTTGGTCACGGTGGTTGCATTTCTTTTGATCTAAAATGCGCTGCTAGATCGAGCGAGGTAAAACACAGCTGCCCCTCAGTTGTAAACCGTTTCACAACGTGGCCATGAATAAAATCTGCAAATGCATTAGACCCTCTCCCTATCAGACAGTCTTCTGAAGGAACATTTGTCTGGAGACAAATGTTCCTTCAGAAGACTGTCTGACTGGGAGATGGTTTAAGAGCTTGTTCAAATTTTCGTTCACTACTTTGTCCATGGCATTCTGAAGTGTTTGTTCGTCCATGGCATTCTTAAGTGTTTGCTTGATGGGTGTTTTACTACGTCCTGTGTTATCGATGTTCTAATGCGTCCTTTGTTATCGATACAACTGTTATTACGGATAATATTGGCGTTTTTTTTTATATTTAAATTTTGCAATATGCCCCACGCACAGGCTGCTGTCATCAGGTGACTTCAACCTGAACCCTGAACCATAGCAACTATTGTTATAGCAATGGTATGTGGGAATTATCATAACCAGGGGTGGGGAGGGGGGGGGGGGGGGTAACCATCACGGTTTCAAGAAGATTTATGTTTGTGAGTCACGAATCCAAAAAAATAACATTCATATTTGACGATAAAGAGATAAGGTACTGTCTTCATAAGCTCTTTTTTTCACTGGCCGAAAATTCTAACAGAGGAGTGGGGGAATGGGGATTGGGGGGGGGGGGGGGGGCACTCTTTCACAGCATTCCTCGAAAAATCATCAAACGACAAGAGGGGGGGGGGGGGGGGGGGAGTGAGGTAATGATTTTTCTGACTACAATAATACAGTCTTTCAGTTTCACAATGGCACCGTCTTTCACGTATCACGAGGATGAACAAAACTGCAATCACGACAAAACGTCAATCACGCATCACGATTTTAAGGCACACCCTTCAACCATGGTCAGCCTGCAACAAAACCACCTTCGTTCTCTGGCAACAGAGATAAAATATCTTCTCAAGTAGAAGCGTGGCCACCATGGTATGGTATAGTGTCTTCGAGGCGCATATATCCATCTATTTAAAGATGCTCAGGGCGCCGTAGGGATGGAAGCTGGAGCTTTGAAAGCCTGCTACTACTAAGTGCTACTTTATGTGCAAACCTCCACCCTGCTATTAACTTCAATGCATGTGATATATTTCTGTTTCCATTCCACCGGCCCTACCGGGGTTTCTCTTTTCGAATAGTGGTAATGGGATTTTTAACGTGCGCACTTGATGATTATGCGTGCTGTGCACTCGAAGGCGAGACAGGCACCGTAAACCGAGCCTGTACGCAAATTTGACTCGATGGGAATGAGAGAAAGTCCACATCCCATTCCTGCCCACCAGGGGATTCGAACCCGGAATCTTACGACTGCCAGCGCAGTGTCTTATCCACTAAGCTACGTCCAGGGGGGGGGGGGGGGGGAGGGGGGGGAGGGGGGAGGGGTAATTAACTCATTCGAGACGTGTCGCCTCCGGATACGCGGCGTATGCCGCGTATCCGGAGGCGGCACGCCACGAATGAGTTAAAAATCACGCCGCCAGCGTCGCTTGCGTGGTCGTTCCCAATTACCCCACCGTAAGCATCTTTTTACCTGCGGGCGATGCCGGGAGTGTCTTGCCTACGAACAGTATCAAAAACAACAACAACCATTTCAGAACAACTTGTGGCATATGACGGCCCGACAGTAAACAGCTCATGGTTAGCGCAAGATTGCGAAATCTAATGCAGATCACATTCACGCATGCCCCAAGCGGTGAAACACCTATCACGTCGCGCGAAAAGCACGCAGACACTTCAGACTTGACAGTAACATTCACAAGTGACAGAGAAAAGCATGTCTTTTCCCGGCCGAGTTCAGTAACGCAAGCTCTACACACAGTTTTGCCGACAGGCCCACACTGCCGATAGGCAGAACTAGGCTAGAGCTTCTCACAAACCAGATAGGTGAGGCTAGCGCTGGCAGAATTGTACACAAACCAAGGGGAATCACTCAGCGCTGGACAGACAAACAGTTAGATCCCCCGCCTATCAGGCACCCAATCTCCAGCCCACAAAATACGCAGGTATAGAACAAGACGATCATCTGCATCCTCTAATAAAGGATGCATCAGGTCTCTTATATAACCCATGTCTTTCTCCGGAACTTGAGTTCCGGAGAAAGACATGGGTTATATAAGAGACCTGATGCATCCTTTATTAGATGGTAGGCTAGAGCTTGCGTTGAACGCGGCCGGGAAAGAAGGTTCGCTGCCTGCCCGGTCCGACTGCGGCCCACTGACCTTCTGCTTACTGGGATGAAACTAACACCTTGGGCAACAAGAGCATAGGAGGCCAGACGTGCGTGTCCAGTTGTGTGTTGAGCATTCTAATTATGAATACATGTACCTTGGATTACCTTACAATGGCTCACGCTGAAGCCTAAAGCTGTCAAACAATACGTGTGCACGACACCCATGGCGCCCGGCAAATGAACAATGATGGAACGACAAACACCCATTGTCTTTCAATTTCTGGGTCAAGCGAATCACACCTGCGTTCCGGCCTGTGATTTTGGGTCATGGGCCGTAAGGTTTAAAATCACACACCAGCACACGAAAGTAATAATTTGAGACCAGTGATTTTCAGTACGCCTTTGTGTGTGTGTGTGTGTGTGTGTGTGTGTGTGTGTGTGTGTGTGTGTGTGTGTGTGTGTGTGTGTGTGTGTGTGTGTGTGTGTGTGTACGGTACAGTGTGTGTCTGTCTCACTCAACGCTATACATTTATAAACATCACCAGACAAAAATTAATTGATTGTACGTTGCTTAACGTCCCGACAGCAACAAGACTTTCTCAGGACGTGCCTGCACTGCTTGTGAAAAAAAACTAAACAGAACATTGAATGTATGTCGCCAGCCGGTCCAATACGTTAAATAAACCTAAGACATGGGCCCTAAATAAAGCCAATACCATTTAGCAACACGCATCCAAAATCAAGAGCTACAGCCAGCGCAGACAGTAGGGAGAGTTTTAAAAAGGCAAATACAGGTGAATGGACCAAGGGACACATGCCCCAGAATAGAGGAGAAAACCCACCCTGTGGGGCTGACCAGGGTGACCCTAGGAACTAAAAAGTAGTTACCCCACCGAAGTCCCCCAGGGCAGACCCGGGTGGGGGTCAGAGAAAAATTAACTTTTTTAGCCCCACGGGTGCTTTTCCCAGTTGTGGAAGTGTTACCGAACGACTATGTACCAGTTGCAGGAGGGGGATTTACCATAATTCAAGGGTGGTGCCAGATTAGCTTGGCGCTTGAAGGCGCCAAGCTAATCTGGCACTACCCTTTAATTATCTAGGTCAGTCAGTCTCCTGCTGTAGAGTGTTGGGGCAAAAAGGGTTAACCATGATAGCCCGATTAGCCTCAAGGCTGAACACATTAGGCACTTATCTTGGGCTGTCTTATTTCATCTTTCCCGCAATGTTGGCGATGGAAGTGAAAATGGTAATGACATTTACCCCATTATCTCCACTATCGTCATACACCCCTCACAGGCAATCAACAAAAAAAAAAATAAAAAATAACCACAGCACATCACAGAGTTGTCAAACTTCCAATTCAGAAACCATCCACAAAAACATGATAAATGCACACAATTTTTAATCTATTAACTTTTTCAAGTTGCAGTCCTTGGGAAGCGCCATTTTTAAACCCATTCACTGCAAGTGCAAAGACAAATTGAACATCACCAAACTGCAAGAGGTACAGACGCGGGGGCTCATGAGGATCTATGCCTCTTGCTGAGATTAATTTGTACCTTTGTTTCTTGGATGGTTGTGGGTTTTGGTCACTGAATGCTGACAGATTTCCGAGATGAGTGCAGTTGCAGAGATAGGGTTAAACCTACACTAGTGTTAAATGTAAAATGTACATGCACACCAAAAAAAAAAAAGAGTCAAGTTACAACTAGCGCCTTTAACCCTTTTAGCCCAGGATCCCTACAGCAGGAGATGGCTTGACCATGATAATTCAAGGGCAGTGCCAGATTAGCTTGGCACCTGAAAGGTGCCAAGCTAATCTGGCACTGCCCTTGAATTATCATGGTCAAGCCATCTCCTGCAACTGGTACAAAGTCGTTAGGCAACACCTCCAAAATTTAAGAATTGGGACCTTGGGGCTAAAAGGGTTAATGTCACTTAAAATCTCCTTAAAATCTCATCACCCCAAACAGCCGCAGCCATCCAAGACTCATAGATACGAAGTGGAGTCAGCAAGAGGCACAGATCCTCATCAGCCCCCGCACCTCTGGGGGCTCATGAGGATCAATGCATCTTGCACTCGGGTGCTGTTCACTTCCTACTCAAAAATGAAGGGGTTAAGCATTTGACCTGCTGCACTCATCTTTTGGGTTGTTGGCAATGCTGGGTTTAAAACTAAAAAAGATGGCAAAAGCAGAACACTGTGTTTAGCTTGAGAGGGGGTCTGTCACTAAATGAAGAGAAATATAAAATTCAAATGACATGCAAGAGTCATCATGCACATCTCAGGTGTGTCATGCGTGCTTCATTAATAAGTCATTCTTCTCTTACCCCAAGTAACACCACAAAAATGTTCCCAACACGAAAATGAGATTAACAATTAAAAAAAATTAGAATGTTATACAAAAAAAAAAAACACATCCCACCGTCAGCAAGGATTTCTTTGACCGCTAGAGGTCTTTTCTGTATGGTAATAACCTGAATACAGTTTTTGTGTTAAAAGTTCTTGATCGTGTTCCCCGACCATGCCCTACAATTGGGGATGGCCTTTGGAACGCTATACTCAGACCCACCACACTTGACTTAACCCATTACATCTGAGGTTGATCTTTTTTTTTTTAAATTTACAAAATTGCGTTTTTCCCCTATGAAGTCTACATTACAGATTAGGAGAGAAAAGATCAAGCGTTTTAGTTCAAGGGTGATGCCAGAATAGCTTGGCACCTCAGGCTCCAAGCTATTCTGGCACCACCCTTAAACTATCATACTTTAATAGTCACATTTATTTCAAGCAACAGGTGTATCAGGATGAAAAGGGTTCAATTCAGGCACATCATGTCACCTGAATGCAGCAGAAGAACATTGTAGACCTTGATTTTAACCCTTATCATTCGGAATACACCACTGTGTGAAATAAGTTTGACTAAAATAGTTCAAGGGTAGTGCCAGAATAGCTTGGCGCCTGAAGGTGCCAAGCTATTCTGGCACCACCCTTGAACTAAAGCCATTGGTCTATATCCTTATCTGTAAGTACTATAATGTAGTTGGATATGGCAGTGTACAAATTTGAAGCTTTTAGCCTCAGTATGATATGGGTTAAAAAAAAAATTGCTGTAGCACTCATGTTATGAAGGCCCTTTCAGGGTTATTATAAGAAACCTAAGTGAGCAAACTACTTGCGTAGGCTCTGCCCAGTCAATCCAACCATCAAAGTAGATGACCTGAAACAGGGATCATATGATACTCCCATAAATAAATGCATTAAACCATGGCTGCAGACAGTTTAGGATCCTCCACTTGCTTTTGACACACAGTTCTAGCCTGAACTTGTGCATGTATGTACTTTTAAATGTCCCTCTCACTAAAGTAAGTTAACACTTTAGAGGTCCAGACCATATATATATTTCCCACTTTAATAACTATTTTCATCCTGATACACCCACTGCCTGAAATAAATATGACTGATAGTTCAAGGGTTGTGCCAGAATAGCTTGGCACCTGCGTCGCCAAACTATTCTGGCACCACCCTTGAACTAAAACAGTTGTACCATCGCCTAATCTGAAATGTACCCTATATAGGACAATAAGCAAATTTTACAAAATAAGCCACAGGATGTAATTGGTTAAATAATCTATCTTGTACTCAGCTAATATGAACAAATGGCCCAGTCTGCTGATTTGTTGTTTTTACTCACCCACGAGCTGCAGTCAATTTGTAAACAATGCTAATGGTGATCACTGAAACTGAAACTGTGTGCCTTAAAGGGGCAGTCCTGACCTTTTTTAATGCTTCAGTTCGCAAAAAGCTTTTACTGGGATTCAGTATACACACCCATATAGACAATGACCACCCTATTGTCCCACCAAATGCTTTCTTTCGTCCGTTCAAAGTGAAAAAGAGGCCACAGGAACCTTGTGACTGGACCAAGTCAAAAGATTGCTTCCGATAGGCGATGGTAGCTGACATCATAACTATTCTATACGACCTTAGGTCATCTGCATAATTATAACCAATCAGAGACAAGATGGCGGATGAACCAGCAAAGAAAAAAAGAAAGTATCAGTCGACTTGCGCCGACAATGACACACTCAGAATTGAAGAGAAGAAAGAGAAAGAGAGACAAAATATCCCTAAGTAGAATTGACATCAGACATGGGAACATAGAGCTTGGCTTGACCGCCCATCTGGAATTTGTCACTTTCTTGCTATGTGAATCAGTAAGTAATCCGACGACGCGGTTTTTGTCGATCTTCCTATAGTTCAGCGAGCGCTAGTGATTTTCAGAATTCATGATCTTCAGTAGAATTTATCTCTTACTGATTTTGCAAGATTTTAAACCTTTTTTATCATAAAGTTACGAGCTAGCTCATCAGATTTTATGCTGCAAGGGTCTGAAAACTACAGTGTGTGTCAAAATTGCGGCACTGACACCACTGGTTGTGACACGTTTTTGTCTGTGCGGGCTGCTCTCATTCCCTCGATTCACAGAGGTAGTGTTTCTGCTGCAATGGTGCATTTGTCGTTTCCAAAGATGCTTTCAGTTACGTAGACTTCGATGTGTGAGATGTGAAATTGCAGTGCAGAAAGTGGGTATAAATACCACTGTTCTGTTTCGTGACGCTGGCTCAGTCGCTTGGCGCAGAGACCGAGTCAAACAAGCCACGCCCCCAGCACGATCGTTACTCAGGGTAGCAGGTTAAGTGGAACCCGCACTGATTTTGACAGCATAGCAAGTATGGAAGGTTATTTTACATTCTCAGGGAAAATTATGTCAAAGGGATGCCAGAGAACATCAGCACATGTTTACACTGACACATGTGTACCCACACCGATGACCTCGTCTGCAGTATTGACCGAGTTCCGCCTTGTGACGTAGGCTAGTAAATATGCACAAATTCAAAACGAGGCCGATGCAGACGATAATTTGCGCTCTCGGGTACAAAAACAACACACCCACCAAACGATGAATTTCAACATTTGGCATTGTATTTACATCATAAAGCTCTAAGTTAGTACACAAAAGACCCACATAATACTGTCAGCAGTATCTGTTGCAGACAGTTTTCTGACTGTTGAGATGCTTGATCCTGGGGAGAATAACTTTAATGTGTTGAAAAAAGACCTTATTCAAATTCACGCAAGAGGGTCATTTTAACCCATTACAATTTACATTCTGAGGTTATTTTTTTTTTAAAGTTGACTATTGTCCTATGAAGGCTACATTACATACTACAAGATAGATCAACCATTTTAGTTCAAGAGGGGCGGCAGAACAGCTGGGCGCTTCAGGCGCCAAGCTATTCTGGAACCATCCTTGAACTATAATAATCAAATTGATTTCAAGCAATAGTGTATCAGAATGAAAAGCACTGTCATACCCTTATAGTTGAAGCTTTTATCCTGAGGTCTAGTTCTTGACAGAACTGCATACAACTAAGTGTCTGATAATATGCAAAGTGCAAACAGAGCTTCTTCTATGAAATGCCTTTTATCTGGAAAAAAACAAACAAAAGGCAACAGGTGTGCCCAGTAATGCTACAATTTGAAGAGTGAGCCCCAGCCTCCCACGATCCTGAGGTCAGTTGCTAAAGTGAGCTTAGTCCTGCGCCAGCCACTAAGCAAGGTGCTCCACTATCGCAGCGCACCTTGCTTAGTGGCTGGCACAGGACAAGGCTTACTCATGCAAATGGCCCCAGTGTTTATAATATGTACCTCCTTGTGTACATATTATAAACACTTTCATTAAAAATGTTAAATAACTGTCATCAGATAACAGGATGACATTACATTCTGCACACGTCTACACAAATTTAACCATACTGCCCCACCCAACCAAGAAGCAATGATATTCAAATGGGCAAGGATATAAATCGGCCAACCAGGGGTATAGAACTTCAATCTGCAGGGATTCATGAAGTTCTATGTCTCTTGCAATCTGGTGGTATTCACATTTTAAGGGCAGTGAATCAGTTAACTGCTTAACTCCCAGAACAAAATCTCTTCTGTTTTATAGAATTCAGGGTTCCTGCTAAGATTTTTTAAAACCAGTCCCCCATCTTCAACCCCTCCTGTTTTTTTTCCAGTTAAGATCAAAACCGGTTCCCAGTGAGTAGAAAAAATTATTATTTTTCACCAGCAGAAAATTCTAACAGGTCCAGCCAAAATAAAACCAGTCCCTGGGACCTGCAACTTAAAAAAGTTCTGGTATTCTCTGTTCACAAACGGTCAATTAAATACCGGTTATCTGGAACCCTGAGAATGGAAGTAATTTGGTTCTGGGGGCTTAAGAGTTAATTAATATTACTACTGGTACGTCATGCCTGTTTTAACACACTGAGAACCACAGCAACATTTCTGAGTTGTTCTCTAGGACTACATTATACTTTTGGAGACAGATCTACCACAGTAGTACTTAACGGGTCGTGCCAGAATTGTTTAGTGGCTGGCGCAAGACTATTCTGATCACATCACGAACGAGGAAGTGGGCAGCAGAATCAGGCAAGCCATCGGGCCCTATGAAGACCTATTAGACATTATGAAAAAACGCAAACTGAAGTGGTATGGGCATATCACGCGTTCAACAGGGCTTGCCAAAACAATCCTGCAAGGCACTGTGCAAGGAGGACAAAGGAGAAGAAGACAGAGGAAAAGATGGGAGGACAATATCTCAGAGTGGACAGGACTGAGGCTGGGCGATATGCTAAGAATGGCAGAGAACAGAGAGGAATGGAGGGAGCTGGTTGCCAAGTCATCAGTGGTGCCCCAACGGTCAGCAGGACTACGGGATATAGATAGATAGATAGAAACTATTCTGGCACCACCCTTAACCCATATCATACTGAGGCTAAAAGCTGCAAATTTGTACACTGCCATAGGCAAACTATAGTACTTACAGATAAGGATATAGACCAATGGCTTTAGTTCAAGAGTAGTGCCAGAATATTGTGGCGCCTAGAGGCGCCACGCTATTCTGGCACTACCCTTGAAATATTTTATTCAAACTTACTTCGCACACTGGTGTATTCCGAATGATAAGGGTTAAACTATCATGGTCAATCCACTTCTAGCTGTAGTTTGCCAGGGCTCAAAGGGTTACGCTTGATGGCCAACTGGTGTACTGCTAAAGCTAAAAGCAATAAACGTCTGTTTCAAGTTCTCACAGCCTCAAAGTCCTGACATCTGAATGGCCCTTAAAAATGCCTAGGCCGTTCAGCATGGCGTTTGTGACTGTGTCGTTTCGTCACTACATTAGACTGAATGACTGGCGCGTTTATTATACAGGTACTGTACGTCTGTCCTGGCCTCTACTCCGAACTTTGTGGCCTAGCGATCTGAGCAAGCACTAGTCTAAATCCGTTCAAGTTATGATAAATTCATAAATGTATGGAAAAGTGAAAAAGGAAAGTAGCATGCACTAACAGCAGTTAGTTCTGATATTATTTACGACATTGTTAACCCTTATCATTCGGAATACACCAATGTGTGAAATAAGTTTGACTACAATAGTTCAAGGGTAGTGCCAGAATAGCTTGGCGCCAGTAGGCGCCAAGCTATTCTGGCACCACCCTTGAACTAAAGCTATTGTATTGGTCTATGTCCTTGTCTGTAAGTACTATAATGTAGCTTGCGTATGGCAGTGTACAAATGTGTAACTGTTACTGTTAGCCTCAGTATGATATGGGTTGAAACAACCCTAAAACCATTGATCATTTGATGCTACCATCCACACAAGTGCATGAATTTGTAACAGACACAGGATCACAAGACTGCACAATATTGAAGGTGAACAAAATATGAAAACAACATACATACGTGTACACGCTTGCAAATGAGGATTATAAGGAGTTCATATATGAGGAATTCAATTGTAATTTGTAAGCAAAGGAAAAATCAATAGATAGTTTTGTTAGCAATGTAAAATATGCTAATTTGAGACTTCAGCAGGCTCTAGCAAATGCCATACAAACCCGTTCAGCCATGACACGACCTCTTCTGATAGTTCAAGGGTGGTGCCAGAATGAACTACCACAGTCAATCTACTTCCTGAACTGTGCAATGCAATGACAAAAAATTGAAATGATTGAAAGCAAAACATGGGCAACCTATGCCCCCCTACAACTTAGGGACAATTCTTATTTCAGAAGACTTGTATGTCGGAATACAGGCAAGTTCTCTGTGGAGTTGTACATTATACAGATGTAACTGTGGCTGAGCCATGCCAGCAAGAGATAAATTCACATCAGCCCCTGCGGAACAGGCTGGCTGAATGACTGTTCTGTCTGAACCAAAAAGCTGAAATTCAGATTCTGGGATTGTGAAAAGGCTGAATTTGTCTCCAGCACTAAAGACTGTTCACCCAGGGGTTAACATCCAAACTTTAACAATTTCAAATTTTGACATTAGACTCTTAGGACTAATACACATGTGTTAATCTATACTCCACACTCACACTACTTACTGATCCTGTGACTAGACTAAAATGTTAACATGATTTTATCAAGTTACTATCTCTCTGCTCTGTGCCACACAATTTCACATGTAACTGCATTGCTGACAGGTTTCAAACTGACAACCAGGGTTAAATGCTCACACACAGCTGTCGAACTTAGTGCTTGACAGCAAGAAAGGAACACTCAGAGTCGAATTGTCAGAAAATCATTGCAGTGCATCTGGCTTATCAATGCTTTATCCATCAGTGCCTGCTCTTTTTGGGTGGTGGAGGGTTCAAATATAAGTGGAATAGCTTGTTTTAAATTTAAACTAAAGCCCCACTGTCTAAACCAGTTCATACCAGGCGATGATTGCGTTTCTGAGAAAAAGCTAACACCTGTTACATGGTATTATGGCTGTTCGATATATATATATATATATATATATATATATATATATATATATATATATATATATATATATATATATATATATATATGTATAGCCTGTGGGTTTTCTTTTCAATCTAAAGTACAATATTATATCATATGTATAGCCTGTGTTTTTCTTTTCAATCTGAAGTACATTAAAGTTCAAGTTATTTGAAGGACACCCAAGTACAAAGTCCATTTAACCAATTTACCCCCAAGTCCCTACAGCAGGAGATGGATTGACCATAATTCGAGGGTAGTAGCAGATTAGCTTGGCGCCTTCTTCAGGCACCAAGCTAATCTGGCACTACCCTTGAATTATCATGGTTGATCCATTTCCTGCTGTAGTGCGACAGAGCTAAATGGGTTATGTGAAGTCAATATCTCTGAAAATGCGAAGTTATACGACTTTTGTTATCTCTGACGTCGCCATTAGCTCGACCATTTTGCTGCATTATTATTATCAGTCATCTTGCTGCTAAGACAAAAAACAAAAAAAAAATTGTGGGTTTTGTTTTGTTTGTTTCTTTGGTAACCACCATCAGTCCTTCAGACAGACCCATCATATCGGCACAGGGCATAGCCTTTCATGAACCACTGGGCTGGGGGCCATATGAAAATCTAAGGCCTTAGCTGAAAGACATCTGCCCATTTAGACCCGAAGACTGACTCAATGAGTAGAGAAAATCAGGAGCACATTCATCTAATTCTACGACTGTAACAGGAAATCAGCTGAAAGCTTTGACCCTGTGTTCTGCTTGGCAGCTGTACGCTTAACCCATTTAGTCCCGAGTCCCTACAGCAGGAGATGGATTGACCATGATAACTCAAGGTGAAGGGTAGTGCCAGATTAGCTTGGCACCTTCAGACGCCAAGCTAATCTGGCACTACCCTTGAATTATCATGGTCAATCCATCTCCTGCAACTGGTACATTACATAGTCATTAGGCAACACCTCCAAAATTTGAGAAATGGGACCTTGGGGCTAAAAGGGTTAACACGCACAAACACCTAAAGTTTGAGATGCTGCCTGAAGAACTAAAGTCAGCAAGAGGCAAATGTTCTCACGAGCACCCTGCACCCACCCAAAGCCACAGAGGCACATGTGACTCTATGTTTCTTGCGGACGGACGGAGCTGAAACTAGAGTGCAAGCCGGGATATCGCCTAGACAGTATCATAATACACACTTCCTGATTCAGGACAGCAGCGCCTTTGACTTCTCCAAACTTCAAATGGGACATCAACTCTGTCCCCTTGCCTGTGATCCAAATACAATAGGCATGGATGCTCATGAAGATCTATGCTGCTTGGTGACACCACTTTGAATCTAAGTTTTTTTAACCCTTTAGTTTTAGCCCCAGATCCATACAGCAGGAGATGGCTTGACCATGATTCAAGGGTAGTGCCAGATTAGCTTGGTGCCTGAAAGGCACCAAGCTAATCTGGCACTACCCTTGAATTATCATGGTCAAACCATCTCCTGCAACTGGTACATAGTCGTTAGGCAACACCTCCAAAATGTGAGAAATGGGACCTTGGGCCACTTGGGGCTAAAAGTATTGTGGTTGGGGCTCTTTTGCATGATCTAGAAAAAAAAATTAAAACACAAGATGCGTCCCTTGCAGGGGATACATTTCTACACGTGTGACGTGCAATTGTGTATCAGTCACAAGCTACCGTCACTCACTCACTCTTCACTCTCTCTTGCATGCAACAAAGACCTGCATCATGCATCCCTGCCTGAAAAAAGGCCATCAAGCTGACAATATCAATGTCGGCCTGATGATCTTTTGGCACTTGGCTCTGCCAGTCACAGCTCACCCCATACTTTACCTGTCTACTCTCCACTCTTCCGGCCAGGGCAAAGTAGTGCGGCATACAAGACTTTCTCCTCTCACAACTACACACTAGTTACAGGCGGCAGACAACAGTGTAGTACCTAATCCATACAGGCACAAAGACATCTGACACTACCCTGGAACTATTATGGTTGATCTTAATTTATCTAGTGTCAGGAAAAACCTTCACAGAACTGTTATATTTTTATTTTTATCATACCACCACCCAAATAATTACCAGCCAACCAATACCCTCTGGCAATACATAAGCACGCCCTTCTATCGTGATATTCTGTGGGAATGCAAAGCATTTCAATCACAAATTAGTTTCATTATTAAAATAATGTTGCGGTTTGAAATGCTTTGCATTCCTGAATTAATGTAATACAGTGTGTATTTGTAAGCTTCTGATTTGACTGAATCTTTTGCAACTCTAACCATTGTAATCCTGCCACATCTGGGCGCAGGACCTTTAAGCTCAGTTATAATTAGATCGAAAAAATTTAATCTGAACAGGAGTTCCATTTTTTATGGCTGCACTTTCAAATGTAATTAGTGCAGACCCCAGCAAGCCTTAAATTGTTGCAACCAATTACTCAGCGCGCAAAAGATCCTTGGGCCTTTATCCACCACAGATGGCCCACGCACAGTTGTGCGTCGGCTGACTGAGGTCGACGCCACCCCGAGGACTTTTTACCCTCTAGGTACTGTGTATTGTGCCCTGGGTATTGCCTACAGAGCACCGTCAGTCAACTGGTCAGTCAGTACATCCAACACGATTAGGGTTATATAATGGTGATACTAACAAATCGCCGATTAAGACCACAAGAAAAATGAACACTCATCAAATTCACGCATCAGTATCGGGAAGATAAAGGTGGAAATCGAAGTTAAAAGAAACCAAAGTAGGCCGCCCAAAAAGATGTGCCGTGGACCCAGGAACGGATAGATATGAAGCCCGCTAAATTAATCATACCACGAGGCCAAATACACGAATACCTGTATGATCACTCGTCGTGTGAGAAACTGTAATGAACAGGAACTAAGCTTTCGTGTAAACAAACTAACCATCGAAATCGGTATTGTTACCAGTATACACTGTTGCAGACGACACAAGCACTGTAAAAAAAATAACATTGACTTACTGGTCAAGCAAAACAAATTTGTGGCCTAAAAGTCACACAGAAGCGTAGAAGAATACGTGTTCTGCGTAAAACATACCATGAACAGGCATTGTACACATGAAGTAAGGCCGATCTCTCGGAATACTCTTCCCGAGCTTCGTCGGCCAGCCTGATGGTCGCCATGTTGAGAGCGCTTCGCCGCGTTCAAAGCGAGGCGCATGCATGCGCCAATGGTTCAAGGGACCTAGCGGTAGTCCATTTTCGCCGCCGGCTCGAGCCAAGATACTAAAGGCGGACTATGTTGTAACCCGTTTTGAGCAATGAAATGAAGGAACATGTTGGATTTTTTCTAGCGCAGAACCGATAGTGTTAGTGTACATTTTCTCTCATCTTTTAGTATGAAAAAACTTCAAGTTCAATGGTTTTTTGGCATATCTGTTTACTAACTATTCTCAGTCTTCACTACCGGCAGTAGACGCAAATATTGCTCTGAAATCTTTCCTAATTCAGTTCCAAGGAACCCCAACCGTCAAATAAATATATGTCAGTTGTGTCAGCAAGAGCCAAAATCGCCATGAGCCCCCGAGATCGCGCGAGGCTCATGAGGATCTATGTGTCTTGCAGATGGATCCTACCATTGAGAGTTTATCTGCTGTGAAGGGGTTAAGTGCAAATATCATCAAACAAAAGTTTTTTAAAAAAAACGGGCCTGTGATTTCAGAGATATTGCCTGCACAAAGGCTCACACAAATATGGCCTCTGCGACCTTCACACTGATCCGTTACAGGTCACAGTCGTGAATTCATTCTGTTAAAAACATCACCTATGAGGATAAGGCATCTTTTTCCTAAAAATTCAGAGCAAATCAGTACAGCGGTTTCAGAGGTATTCTCTACTCAACTATAATATGCAAGAAAGATATGGCAACTATAACCTCGACCTTGAGGTAGAGGCACATTTAAGATTCGGATGGCAATGTGTAATATTATATGGTAAAATACTATAATTTAAATTTGGATTGAATAGGCCCAATGGTTATTGAGATATTGCCTAGCACACAATTCTGCACAAAACAAATATGGCCGTTGCGACCTTGGCCTTTACGACAGTGAATAGATTCTGGTATGCAACACTCTGTGTCGTCACAAAATATCACAATTTGCCATTCGGATCACATCGTTTCGGTGTTTACAGTAACATTGCCTGGACAATGGCATACATAATAAATGTAGCCGCTTTGACCTTGACCTTGACCAAAGTGACATGATCCTGGTGTGGGATACTCTGTATTGAGAAAAAAGTATCAACATCTGAAATTTGGGACAAACTGGCTAAATGGTTTCCGATATATACGCTAGACAAACACTTCTCCTTATATGAAACACTGTTCTAAATATGAAACACGTTTCATATTAGGCGGTGCTCTTTGTGTTTCATAATAGGAACAAGATACCTCTCCAGGAAAATGCGTGCCTCCAAAACAACAAAAAGAGAACCAAAACGATTGCCGCTGGTTATCTGATGTCCGAAGATTGCACTTCATGTCAAGAGTGGCTTTTTTTTTTTTTTTTTTTTAAATCACAAAACTGAATGCTGATGTAGGTGTTTCAAAATGGCGAAAAAAATTAGACGCAGAAGGGTCAAAAATCACATTTTCTCGGCGTGTTTTCGTTTTCATCACTACTGACATTCTTGTACCGGAAATAAGGCCCACTGAAGTAGCTCTATATTACTGCACAGGCGGAATTTAGAAAAGTTATTCCGTTTCGCCGGTTTCATAACAGGCACTGTTTCATAATAGGGGCTCCTCCCCTACGTGTATATTCTAGCAATCATGTGTAGGTGCGCGTGTGTGTATGTGTGTGTGTGTGTGTATGCATGTGTGTGTGTGTGTGTGCACGCACGCGCGCGCGTGTGTGTGCGTTTGTGCGTGCATGAGTGTGTTTGCTTTTAGTCGACTGTATATTTTGTATCACTGTGCTTTGATGTCCATGTTTTATGTGTATTTTGTACTTAGTTAGTCGTAGTCAACGGCATGTACGAAAAATGACATAGTCACTGACTGTGTTAATATCTTCACCGTTGTAAAATAAAGATTCATTGATTCATTGATTCATTGATTCATTGATCTCTCTCTCTCTCTCTCTCTCTCTCTCTCTCTCTCTCTCTCTCTCTCTCTCTCTCTCTCTCTCTCTCTCTCTCTCTCTCTCTCTCTCTCTCTCTCCCCCCGAATAAATATATTTAAAGCTACTTTGTCATTTGCGGGTTCCACACTGTGGAACTCATTCCCACATCACGGTAATGCCACTCCAACATTATCTCGTTTCAAGACAAGTCTTGATAGATACCTGACATCACTCAAATAACAACATCTAGTTATACGGGGACACACGAATGTACGTGTATATTCTAACAATCATGTATATGTGCGTGTGTGTGTGTGTATGTGTGTGTGTGTGTGTGTGTGTGTGTGTGTGTGTGTGTGTGTGTGTGTGTGTGTTCGTGTGTGTGTGTGTGTGTGTGTGTGTGTGTGTGTGTGTGTGTGTGTGCGCGTGATTGTAACGCATCACTGGAGTAACAGGCATCATCATGCGTCATGCGTGTGCTGCCTTACAGTACTAATGAGCACGACTATATTGACGCAGTATAACAAATATCACATACATATTCGTTTAGCCTGACTTTGTTGCTGGCGTGTGACCCAGTAACATCCCGAGGGGGGTGGGGGGGGTGGGGGAGGAGGAGGGGGGTCCAACTTTTTGTTTGTGACCCTTACTCGTTCTGCCCGGGACACACCACAGCAAGATACGGCTCGACCATGATAGTTCAAGGGTGGTGGCAGAATAGCTTGGCGCCTTGAACTATCATGGTCGAACTGTCTCCTGAATTGTAATGCAGTTCTCAGAGGTTAACGTGACTCCACAATGTGGGTATTTTGTACCTCGGGCACGATGAGTTAACCTGACACAACAGGTCTGCACCAGGAGGGGGGTGGGGGGGGGGGGGGGGAGCTAGGCGGTGTGTGACAACCTCTTTTACATTTCTCACCAACCGCCCGCTTCTCAACCGCCGGAATAACGAAAAGCGAGGGAGGGTGGGTGGGGTGGCGGTTAGGTTGGAAAACTCCCCAAAACGAACTTCGATTTAGTATTTTAAATAATTTTGGGCCGGTGGGGGGAGGGGAGCTTGAACTCCTAGGATCCCCCCAGGATCCGCCCCTAAGTGTCTGGAACCCTTGGAAATCCTCCCAGGCCGTCCTCCCGATCCGCCACTGCCGTACGTTTTAGTAATGAGCCGGCATACGTGACATTGCGCGTACTCCTGATACGGTGCGTAGCCGTGAAACCTAACCTGAACAACCTGATCGACTACATTCAGCAAATACATTATCCGCAAAATCAATAAATGACGCGAGACTGCATAATTATGGTAAGCTTCTAATATTAACCCCCTTGTGCGTGCAGCCATCGGTACTGTGTCACAGTACCAACGTCTACATGCACAAGTGCCGGTGTCAACTGACCTACCCCTTAATTGTCAGTGGACGCGTATTGTGTTTTTGAACTCTAGTAAATCAACGTTGAAGGAACATGACTACTGAAATAGTGTCAGCAAGAGGCATAGATCCTCGAGAATGAGCCCCCGCAAATGTGGGGCATTTAATTCATTTGGACACGGGAGAAGCCAGTTCAGCACACGTCGTCTTATATCACTAGTAACCTGACAATGACACCACTCCTTTCGATAAATACAGTGCTATCAGTACGAGAAACAGCTAAAAATAGTTCAAAACGCTAATGGCTGCACAGAATAAATAAGTGCGATTACGCTGTTGCAGTGCCTGTCCAAACTGCTGTTAAAGTTCATTAGGTGTGTCGACAAGACATAACAAACACAACTGGTGCAGAATCGTGTCTTCGGATTTATGCGTAATGATCCTTTAACCCATTTAACTCCAAGTCCGCATTTCCAACATTTTAGAAGTGTCTTTAACTACTATGTACAGGAGACGGATCGACAGCAGGAGATGGATTGACAATGATAATTCAAGGGTAGTGCCAGATTAGCTCGGCGCCTGGTGGCGCCGAGCTAATCTGGCACTACCCTTGAAATATCGTGATCGGTCACTCTCCTTCTCTAGTACGTCGGAGCCAAATGGTTAATCTTAATTTTGTTCGCTGACCCGCTTGTAGTGTACACAGCAGGCTATAATTCTTACACCTGTGAACAGTGGAATTGAACAAGCCAATCAATTCCTAGTAAGGAACAGTTCGAATTTGTCCTGGTCTGTAAGTTTGGATCTTACCACCAAAGGCCCGTAAGGTCCAAAATTACAGACCAGCAAACACACATATTTGACAATGCTGTGACGCACTCGAGTATTTTCACCTTATTAGCATACTAGCGCGGACAAACAAGTTGCTTTGTGGCCGCGGTTTATGATTGAAGTGCAATATTGCGAGCTCCGGTTTTTTTTTTTTTTTTTTTTTTTTTTTTTACTGACCACAGGTTAAGGAATCTGACACGAGTTAAGTCCCCGCACTACGACCTCCTGCAAAGACTGTCAGACAATTTACTTATATTAGTGCAGGATTCCGGCCGTGGCCGCACTAGCCTGTGGCGTCACGGTCGGATAGACAATGGGTTGTGAGGTTGCAGTTTTGAGTTCAGTCCATGAGTTGCTATTTGTTCTGCCCAAACCTATTGTAATTAAACGTACATTCCCAAATATTTCAGTTAGACAGGCTTTTTCATGGATAATTAACCCATGACATCCTGAGGCTGTTTTTAACATAATTTGCTTATTGTCATATGCCGGAAGGCAACATTACAGATTAGGAGATAGATCAACCATTTTAGTTCAAGCTATTCTGGCACCATCTTTGGACTACTATAGTCAAATTAGTTTCATGCAGTAGTGTAACAGGCCGAAAAGCGTTAAAAGGCTGAGCTATTGTGAGTAAAACGAGAGACATCCCACAGCCTATTATTGTCATTTTGCCTTGTTCGCTGTGCTTATTCTTAAGAACGCTTTTTATTTGTATCTTTTGTAGTCGGGTACCCTTTCACATGTGAATGTAGTCCTGTGAAGGACTTTGTTATTCTACCAGTTTCTATGTTTTGGGTTTGTTTGTTTTTTTCAACAAAAGCTATGCTTAGTAACTTGGCACTTTGGCCTAGAGGACGCACATTGTGTTTTGAAACATATTGATTCAACGACCAAAGCTACAGCCCCAGCAGTCCAAGGAACAACGATGCAAAATGGTGTCAACTGAGAGACATAGATCCACATGAGCCCCCGCAATTGCGGGGGCTCATGAGGATCTATGTCTCTTGTACTTGTTAGCTTTTCCTCGGCAGTACAATACTGGTCTGTGATTGGGTACCCTACAGCTTCGTAAGATCCAAAAGCAGAGGGCAACGCTGCCACACATATGGAGAGAGTCATGTTAACCCCTTGACTCCTACTTGTTGTGTCTTCTCCGGCGAACGAAATCCACTTGCAGCCACGGGGTTAAATTTATCTTGCTCCCCCCAACGTTCGCTTCAGTCAACATGTAAAATTGATGAGAAATCTTTCTGAAGAGAGTTCGGCAAACGTCAAGGCGGGCATGCTGGCTACTTCCCTTCATCCGCCCAGCCGCACAAGGGAGGCAACACAGCGAGTCAAGGCAGGTCACCAATGAGCCCGGCGAAAGAGGGCAGACAACTTCATTGATCGGGGCACTTTCTGAGTCGAAGACATTCACATTCCCATGAAATTAGTCGTAGGCTGAATGCTAGGCCATCTGCTGCTGCTGAGAAAAAAACTAGCATTGCAGGAACGAGAGGACCAGCAAGCGGCAGCTGTTAATCAGTTCTAGCCCTGATAGTTCAAGTGTGGTGCCACTGAGACGACTGACCTTGGCGGTTCCACCCACGGCCAATACCGGTAACCGATTTTCATGAAAGCATTGACCCGCCACTGCTATATAATTCATATCGATATAGGCATCAATGATAGTTCAAGGCTGGTGCCAAAATAGCTTGGCGCTATTCTGACATCAGCCTTGCACGAATAGGCGCCAACCGGGCCAATACACAAAAGCCGTCATCGAGCCGACGTCGGACCGATGATAGCCTTTGCGCACTAGGAAGCTGTTCTGCTGGCACCACCCATGAACCATTGTGTGGTCGAAATAGAGGCTCAAAGCTATTCTGGCACCATCCTCGAACTATCACGGTAGACCTGTCTCCTGAAATGTAACAAAATCCTCAGGTGACAGCTCCGGCCAAATGTCTGCATAAAGCCCCGACTCAATGTTTAAATGGGAATTTTAGGCTCACGCAGATGTTTGCCTTTCACAGAAGAACCACCACCACCCACCCCGCTTCCCCCCCCCCCCCCCCCCGCCCTCACCCCCCTAAAAACAAACAAACAAACAAACAAACAAAAAACCAACAAAAAAACAAATAGTGAAAACAAAACAAGTCCGACATGCTTTCGTCGACAATCAGGTTGAACAGACGGTGGGGAGAGGAAGAGGGGGGGGGGGGTTGGGGGGGGGGGGGGGGAGGAGGGCGGGGGCGGTCAAAATGTGTTCTGTGATTTTGGACCTTATGGTTCACAAGGTCCAGAATCACAGGCCAGCGCACTTTCAGTCTCTTTTGCCGGTCTGTGAATCGAGTGTGTGTGTGTGTCGAAGGCGCTGTAGTGAACGGCGAGGTCTTGTGTCACTGACCAGTCAGCGCTGTGACACACTGAGTGACGCGTCTCTTCAATTTGAGCCGTATGGACATGAGTCCACAGGGCGTTTTCCGCCGAGGCGTTGCTGGTCTGTGATTTTGGACATAACGGGTGTAAAATCACAGTGCGGCGCATTAACCCCATGAAGGCCAGTTGTCAATTCAGAGTCAAAGCCCTTCCCCAGCCGTCCGATACAACGTGGACGCAGAAAGGTTTTAGCAGGAGGCATAGATCCTCATGGGCCCCCGCACCTGCGGGGGCTCATGAGGATGTATACCTCTTGCAGAACTGAGTGTTGACAACTGTTTGGGCAATGATTGCGTTCTGCAAATCACAGTAAATCTAACGTCGAAAGCCGACAAAGAAACTCGGATGCAAGAAGTTTCAGCAAGAGGCATAGATCCTCATGAGCCCCCGCGACTGCGGGGGCTCATGAGGATCTATACCTCTTGCGGCTGGGAGGGTTATGTTCATTTTTTTTTCAGCAGTGAACGGGTGACTGTCTCTCGGGGATGGACGGTCGTGTGTGCTGAAGACTTGCCTCGGGGGACTTGCGAGGCTCATGAGGATCTGTCTTCTACAGATGGATGACGCGTGTGTGCTTAAGGTCTTGTCCTCGGGGGATGGATAGACTGCTGGGGATCATGGGGAGCTTTGTGTATTGCGCATGGACGGTCTTGTGGAAGGGACAGGATTTTTTACTCTCTGTTTGCGAGAATTCCCAAGTGTACGCTTTTCAAAATTGCCTCTCTGCTCGACGTCGTGATTTTTTTCTCTTAATTTTTTTATTTAATGTGGTGGCGGTAGTGGGGTGTGTGTGTGTGTGTGTGTGTGTGTGTGTGTGTGTGTGTGTGTGTGTGTGTGTGTGTGTGTGTGTGTGTGTGTGAGTGTGTGTGATTGAGGGTTGGGGTGGGGAGAGGGGTGCAGGGGCTGGGTGGGGAAAGTGCCGTGTAAAACTTCTCAGCACAGGCTTCTTCGCAATATACATTTACTGAATCAATTTCCTTGGTACATTTACTCTGAGTATATCTACACCAGTTGGACAGTTTTCGCCTATGCGTAGATTTACTCACATCAACAAATGCAGGACAAGACCACGAGGCTTGCTGACATCTCGTCCCAAGTGGGCCTCACCATTCACAAACAGAAAACAAAGACAAAGAGGCTGAACGCAACCAGGGAAGAACCAGTCTTGCTTGCTGGCACCCCGTTGGAGGAGGTGGAGTCCTTCACCTATCTCGGGAGCATCATAGACAAAAAGGCGGCACTGATGCAGATGTCAGAGCACGAATCGGTAAAGCCAGAGCAGCCTTTCTCCAGTTGAAAAAAAGTGTGGAGCTCCAGAGAGCTGTCACAACACACCAAAGTCCGGATTTTCAACTCCAGTGTAAAAGCAGTTCTCCTATATGGAGCAGAGACTTGGAAAGTGACAAAAACCACAGTCAACAGAGTACAGACCTTCATGAACAGTTGCCTTAGAAGAATTTTGAAAATCCACTGGCCAGAGAAGATCAGCAACGTCAGACTCTGGGAGAGAACAGAGCAGATAACAGCAGAGAATGAAATTGGGCGAAGAAGATGGGGATGGATCGGTCACAGTCTGAGAAAGCCAGCTTCCAATATCACTAGGCAGGCATTGTCATGGAACCCCCAGGGAAAGAGGAAAAGAGGTAGGCCGAGAAACTCCTGGCGTCGAGACCTCCAAGCAGACATCAAGAGACTGGGAACCACCTGGAGTAGAATCGAAGGAGAAGCACAGGACAGGAGTTGCTGGAGGTCTCTCGTCGACGGCCTATACCCGGGTAGGGGTGACAGGCGTAAGTAAAGTAAGTAAGTAGATTTACTCAGGCCATAATCACAGTCTGGACGTAATGAATACATTTACAAGTCTTGACGCCGCACTCTCTGTGAGATACGGTCTGAGGGAAGAAATTCTGCGCAGCTCAAGGAAACCAGCTCGGCAGACGCTACTGATATGATCATGCATGGAGAGCGTCGAATCAATCTTTACACCCAGATATTTCACACAGTTCTGGAAGGGAACGCTGCAGCCACCAATGTTTGCGAACTCGCCGTTAATCAGACTAAGGCGAGACTGAGAGCCAACAGGCATGACTTCGGTTTTGTCGGTGTTAAGCTTAAGTTCGTTGCTTGTCATTCAGGACAGGACCTCATCTATACAACACTGTACGCTCATCTTAGGCAGACTGGAAGGGACTGAGGAGGTTGTTGTCGGCGAGGTGGAGGTTGAGGACAACCTTCTCAAGAAGCTTGGACAGGAAAGAGAGATTGGAGACTGGGCGGTAGTTCTCGAGTGTGTTTGGGTCGAGGTTGTGTTTTTTTAGGAGAGGACGGACGATGGCGGACTTGAAGATATCGGGGACGGAGCCATTCTCTAGAGATGTGTTGATGATGTCGGTAATGAAGGGCAAAAGTTTTGGGAGGCCGTCCCGGTAGAGGGAAGCTGGGAGGGGGTCTAGTTCGCAGGTTTTGAAAGGCATGGACTTTATGGTCTTGAAGACTTCATCCTGAGAGACGGGGCGGAAGGACGAGAGGGGAGTGCCGGAAAAGAGTGGGGGGGGGGGGGGGGGAAGGGTCAGGAAGGCAAGGCGGAGAAGGGAGAGTGTCGAGTGTGTTGCGCAGAGTTTAGATTTTGTCGGACAAATAGGAGGAAAAAGCGGACGGAAGTTCTTCTTTGCTGTGTGTGTTGGGAAGAGGAGAGTCTTTAGAAGTGCCTAGGAGTGTGTTCATGGTAGCGGGGGCTCATGCGAATCTATGTCTCTTGCTGGCTGGCGTTACCTCTGTGCTGTTCTGTTTGGACTAGGCCGCCAAGAATACAAGCCTGAAATCACTCAATGAGCTGTTTGTGAAGTCATACGTCATAGATCGTGACGCGTTTCGTAATAGGTATTGCATTTGCGATCGCTCAGATTGGTTGGTTGTACATTGCTTAACGTCCCGACAGCAACAAGACTTTCTCAGGGCGTGCCTGCACTGCTTGTGAAAAAAACCCCAAACAAAACTAAACAGAATATTGAATGTATGTCGCCAGCCGGCCTAATACGCTAAATAAATCGAAGACCATTTATCAACACACATCCAATATCAAGAGCTATAGACAGCGCAGACAGTAGGAAGAGCTTAAAAAAAGGAAAATACAGGTGAATGGACCAAAGGTAGACAAAAACACATGCCCCAGAATAGAGGGAAAAGCCCACCCTGTGGGGCCGAGCCGGGAGACCCTGGGAACTAAAACGTAGTTAACCAGACCCGGGTGGGGTGCGATGATCGCTCAGAGAATGCGTACTCCTACGGCGAGAGATCCCACTGCAGGTAACGTGGTGTTCAGTTTTGTTTGTGATTTGCCTCTTTCCGGCTCTAGGCTGTGCGTTTGCTGGTATGTGATTTTGGACCTTACACACACACACACACATTCGGCGCCAAAAAATACGTTTTCTAGCAAGGTTTGCGTAGTTAGACGTGAAGTCATTTTTATCTTGTTACTTCTTTGCCAAAATTTCTGCCCCGCACTCCAAAAACGTCATGTGCATGCTCCGGAATGCGCTCCGACCAGTCCCATTTCAAAATCTACCGTATTTTCAATAAGGCAGACAAAAAAGGATTCAACAGGTCGTACCTTCAACATCCTTTTTTAGGGATGTATATGATCAGAGGTTGGCTTAGAGAGGAGGTCAATGGACCAGAAGGATAAGCTTAAAAATATGAACAACTCTGAATGTTCCTGAAATAAAAACGCATGTGAGCTCCAAACAATACGGCAGACTTTCGAATGAAACCCTCATCTTGTTTAGGGATGTATACTAATGGTCAAAACTTAAGGGCCACTTTTTATCCCAGACGCACCGACAACACCACACAAATAATGTAACAATACTTGGAGTAAGTACTTTGCTAATTTATTCAATAACAATTTCATTTAAGTTTTGAGTAAATCAAGCAATTGTAACAACAGCAGTAGGTTATAATGTTCACCCACCCCTCATTTGAAAAGTCACACAAGACTGGCCCATTCAGTAGCAGCCAAGTATTCAATGCAGCGTTGACGCATGGAGTTCACCAGGGTTCGGAGAACATGTTGTGGGATCGCTTCCCACTCTTGATGCAGTACACAAACCAAGGGGAATCACAGCGCTGGACAGACAAACAGTTAGATCCCCTGCCCCCGCCTATCAGGCACCCAATCGCCAGCCCACAGAGAAATACGCAGGTATAGAACAAGACGATCATTTCCATCCTCAAAAAGAATGGATCAGGTCTCTTATATAACCCATGTCTTTCTCCGGAACTTAGGAAGTAGGCAGGAGAAACATACATACACAAACATGAAGGTGCGCTACTATATGTGGTCAGGAAATGATCGTCTTGTTCTATACCTGCGTATTTCTCTGTGGGCTGGCGATTGGGTGCCTGATAGGCGGGGGCAGATACTCTTGATGCAGGAATTGAGTCAGCTGGGGGACGCCTTGAGGTGGGGGGTGGTTGCTGACTCCACGTTGCCCCAGCACGTCGCAGAGGTGCTCGATGGGAGCCAGATCAGGTGAACGAGCTGGCCACTCCATCCTCATGATGCCCCGCTGCTCAAGGTACACATGTACTCATCCACCACACGCGCGCGATGAAGTCGAGCGTTGTCGTCCTGCAGAACAGCATTATCGCCTTTGGCTTGGAGAGCTGGCTGGATGAGGGGCTGCACAATCTCGTCCCGATAGCGCAGTCTAGAAAGGGTGCCTCGGATGACGTTAAAGGGGGTCCTGCCTTCCCTGCTAAAGCCTGCCCAGACAATGACTGGGTCTCCTCGTAGCGATCCACCTCTTGGACGCATCCATCCGTGAATCGCTCGCCCTTGCGTCTCCAGACCCTCACCATGCCATCGTTGAAGGAAGTAAACCGTGACTCATCAGTAAACAGAACCTGATTCCACTGGAGTCTGTTCCACCTTACATGTTGACGACACCAGGCAACCCGGGCTCCGCGATGAGCTGGAGTGAGGGGCATTCTCATTGCTGCTCTGCATGAAGCCAGGCCAATTCGCGCAGACGTCGGCAGACTGTGCTTCTGGTGACGTTAACGTTTGCAGCTTGCATCAGCTGACGTCGCAGAGTGGTTGACGTGACAGTTCGGTCGCGCAGAGCCGCCACACAGAGGTATCTGTTCTCCCTTCTGCTGGTGCAGCGCGGGCGTCCTGAGCATGGTCGTCGTTCTGCCCTTCCAGTTTCTTGGAATCGTGCCAGCAGCCTCTGGGTCACTGAATGGGACACTCCAAGACGTCTCCCAACTTCTCGTCCGGAAATTCCATCCTGCAGCCATGCTAGCGCCCGGCCTTGACCTACTGGCGTTAGGCTTCGTCGTGGTGGCATGGTTAGGAAAGTGACAATTATACCCCTACTGTACCGGTAATTAACCCTTTAACCCCGGATCCCTACAGAAGGAGATGGCTCGACCATGATAATTCAAGGGTAGTGCCAGATTAGCGTGGCACTACCCTTGAATTATCATGGTCAAGCCGTCTCCTGCAACTGGTACATCATCATGGCTTGACTTCGCGAACGAAGATTCTATAGGGCTTGCCCACGTCGTCTGCAGGCATTTTCGTGACTGCGGAGGCCAATCCGGGACAGGCAGGTTCGACCGCAGTGGCTGCAGGGGAAGGTCTGGTCAGGGTTCTGAGTTACGACAACTCTGTTTTTTCTCCTGAGCCTCTTGTCCTTGAGGTTAGCTCTGCGAGAGTCCTCAAAGGAGACGGCTGCCTTGTGAATGGTGGAGCGCCAGGTGTCACGGTCCGCAGCAAGCAAAGACCACTGGCGGTGGTCAATTTGGCAGGCACTAAGTGACTTCTTGAGACCGTCTTTGTATCTCTTCTTTGGTGCCCCTCTGTCTCGGTGTCCAGTGGCGAGCTCGCCGAACAGAGTGATCTTGGGTAGGCGATGATCCTCCATCCTGGAGACGTGCCCCGCCCAGCGAAGCTGTGTCCGCAGCAGCAAAGCCTCGATGCTCAACGTTTCCGCCTGTTCAAGGACCTCGACGTTGGTGACATAGTCACTCCAGTGAATGCTGAGGATGGTACGCAGGCAGCGCTGGTGAAAGCGTTCGAGGAGTCGTAGTTGGCTGCGGTAGAGGGCCCAGGACTCGGAACCGTACAGCAGGGTGGTGAGGACGACAGCTCTGTACACGCTGATCTTGGTGCCTTTTTTCAGCTGTTGATTGTGTCACACCCGCTTGAATAGTCGCCCGAAAGCACTGTTCGCTTTCGCCAGCCTGTTGTCCAGCTCATTGTCCAGCTTGGCATCTGGTACATAGTCGTTAGGCAACACCTCCAAAATTTGAGAAATGGGACCTTGGGGCTGAAAGGGTTAACCCCACTTCGCATTTTCCCTCGTTACCATTGACAGTTGGCCCCATTAACCCCTCGTCACACTTGGAGGTGTCACCTAACGACTACGAACCAGCTGTACGAGTTAGATCGACCATGATAATTTGAGGGTAGTGCCAGATTAGCTTGGCGACGCGAGAAGGTAATCTGGCACTACCCGTGAATTATCATGGTCGATTCGTCTCTTGTTATAGTGCTTCTCGGTCAAATAGATTACCCCTTATATCCATGCAGCTACCAGTAGTACACAAAGAGAATTAACCCGACTTCAAAAAGTGTGTTTGTCATGTCAATCTGGCACTACCCTTGCATTATCATGGTCGATTCGTCTCTTGCTATAGTGCATCTCGGTCAAATAGAGTACCCCCTATATCCATGCAGCTACCAGTAGTACACAAAGAGAATTAACCCGACTTCAAAAAGTGTGTTTGTCATGTCAATCTGGCACTACCCTTGCATTATCATGGTCGATTCGTCTCTTGCTATAGTGCATCTCGGTCAAATAGAGTACCCCCTATATCCATGCAGCTACCAGTAGTACACAAAGAGAATTAACCCGACTTCAAAAAGTGTGTTTGTCATGTCAATCTGGCACTACCCTTGCATTATCATGGTCGATTCGTCTCTTGCTATAGTGCATCTCGGTCAAATAGAGTACCCCCTATATCCATGCAGCTACCAGTAGTACACAAAGAGAATTAACCCGACTTCAAAAAGTGTGTTTGTCATCTCAATCTGGCACTACCCTTGCATTATCGTGGTCGATTCATTTCCTGGTGCAGTGCGTCGAGGTTAAATGGGTTAAAGACACTCACACTGTAGGCGAAAGGTCATCGGACCGACGTAGGACTAAGTTTGCCCGAACGAGGACACTTTGCTAACACTGACGATATAAATGACGCTGGGCTCACTGGTCATCATGTTGGTGTTGACACCTTCTTTGTTGTTGTCGACTGACAAGCACAAGGTCCTCGGTGCCCACACGGCCCTAGTTGGCTCGTCCACGGGTCAGCTAAGGCCGGTGTGGGCACCGAGGAACGTTTGCTCACCGTGCGGAACTTTGAAGTCGATATTTAATAAACATTTATAACGAGAGTCCAAGGCTGTTTTAATCGTGAACAAATCAGTCAAATAAAAATGCAAGTGTTGAAAAATAGCATGTTTAACACAATTTGTACAGCATAAAAAAAGTCACACTGGAGTTAAGAAATGTGTTGAAAATTAACACATAATCCTTTACTGACATTGTACGCAGCATCAAAACACACGTAACATAACACTAGTGTCAACCTACTTATCTTGATATGTACCCACTCCATACGTTTATCCTTCTTTGACATATGTATTGATATATTGTATAACAAGTAAACTAATATTCATGAATTTGTTTGATATACTTCCCTTCCCAAAATCTTTTGCGCGCCAGAATTCGATCTTGATGATCCAGTCCGCACATTTTTCAAAACGGAAACGCGAAATATTTTCATAGTACGGCTAACATTAACAAGCTTCTTACATGCGTGTAGTAGTAATAATAATACGAACGCTCGAAATTTACATATACACAAACACGAACGAAGAACAGACGCCAGGAAACGTGCGAGTCGCTGGACTGTTTAGCGGGGAAATTGACGAGATGTCAGCAGGAGACATCATATTATTCTGAGCAGCATTTTGCTTGATATAGTGCCGATAACAGGCACTCAGTAAGATGTGATTACGAGACCCGAATCAAAAACTGTCCCAGTCATCAGACGAGGACATTTGATTCGGATCTGTAGGTTATTGGCACTATATCAAGCAAATGTTGCTCAATATAATTTATGTACCCAGTCCAAAACAAAACAAAACATTCATTTTGCGGCTCATTGCGGTGTGCAGATAAAACACACGAATGGCAGACGATTGCATATCACTGTAGTCAACTCGACTCTGCTCGTAGGTTTCGTCTGACTATGAGCACATTCAGTGCTTTGTATAACCGTGCGTTTTACTGTGTAAATTCTACTTGTTACTAGATCACGCATAATTGCAGAAAATACCAGCAGGTTTGTTTATTTAGTTCCAGTTTCTCAGGTTGTCGATACCCACTCCATAATGTTTTCCCTTCTTTGACACATGTATTGATATATTGTATAACAAGCAAATTAATATTCATGAGCTTGCTAGGTATACCTTCCTTCCCAAAATCGGCCCTTTCGGCGCGCCAATGAGAACGCACTCGATCAAGTCTCGACGATACTGACTTCACGTGGATTTTCAAAACGGAAACGAGAACTGAATATGCTCACACTGCAACTGACATTAACGCGCTCCTATGTGTAGTAGTAATGAAATACTTCTTAGTGTGTACGAACGCTCGAAATTTACATCCTATACACACACGAACAGAGAAAGACCGGCTGACGCCAGGAAACGCCGTGTGGAGTCTGCTGGACTGACAAGCCGTGAAATTGATGAGATGTTAGCTGGCGAAACTGATCGACAACCTGACACTGAAACGAATTAAATAAACAAACCTGCTGGCATTTTCCGCAATTAAGCGTGATCTAGTTACAAGTAGAATTTACTGAGTAACACGCAGGGTTATATAATGCACTGATCAGTGTCCGCTCATAGTCACTGAGATGAAATCTACGCGCGGAGCCGGTCGACAGCGATACTATGATGTTCGTGTGTTTTGTCTAAACACCACAATCAACCGTAAAATGAATGACGCTAGGCATAGTTTTGTTTTGGACTGGGTACATAAATTATATTGAGCAGCATTTTCCTTGATATAGTGCCGAAAACAGACAGAAGTGATTACTTGACCCGAATCAAAAATGTCCTCGTCGTACCGGCTCGGACATTTTCAAGATTCGGGTCTCGTAATCACATCTGCCTGTTATCCGCACTATATCAAGCAAAATGCTACTCAATATAATATAATATCTAGATACCTAGTCTCATAACAAGTCTACCACTGCTGATTAGACAGCCATTTAGATAAAATGAAAAAGCCGCCTCAAACAACCAACTGAAATCGCACCAAAGTTGCCATATTCAGTGGTGGCGCTAAACAACCCAAAATGCCTCTATGAAAACACTGCTGCGAAAACGCAATGAAGGTAACATAGACGGCGAGGTAATCGCACCAAAATTGGTGACGCAAAATAACCTAGTGCTGGTAAACCTCCCACAGTGCGTTGAATTGCTCCACGGGGAGACTCAAATGAACCGGCGACCAACTCACAATGAACGGACAAACAACAAATCCACAGATATTCCTTTGAACAGAAGGACGAATGTGATAACTAAATCACACCTCTGTGGTCAGGTTTGGTCTGCTGACGAGAGCAGTACCTGACTTTTTAAAGTGAAACATGTTCGAAATACACAAAGACTGCAACAAAATCGAGACCTGTGTCACAAAACTCTGTGTATACGGCCAGGCCAGAATCAGGCTGAAACATTCATGTGTGCGATGTGAGCACCGTTTTTTCCAACACAAATTCCAGCATGCTGCCTCTGTACAAAATGCCAAAAAAAGGTAGAAGATTAAAAAACAAACAAAAAACCCCCAACAAAACAAAAAAAAAAAAACCCAACAACCCCGGTTTTTGCACTGCCTCACCTACCTCATTTGAATATGTAACATGACCTATGGTCTGTGATCTCGTGTGTGTGTGCGAGATGTAAACTGCGTTTGCTAGTTATATGCCGACGGTGTGTACTGTTACTACGTGTTGTTTAACCCTTTAACTGCCAATGGACCCAAAATGATGTCTTTGAAATAAAATAAAAACTGAATCAACAGTGACGGAAAAATCCCATCAACCCAAGGAACACGGATATGAATACTGTCAGCAAGAGGCAGAGAACCTCATGAACCCCCGCATATAGTCATGAGGTTCTGTGCCCCTTGTAGTTCGGTGTTTTTCGCGTGTTTTGTTTTTCTTTTTTTCCGGCATTGAAGAGGTTACATTTTGATTTTATTTGGGACTTTTATGTCTGTGCACCAAGCCAAAATTTCCAGAACTAGCGGCAGTCGTGTTTCCAAGCGTGACTGGCCTTGTGTAACATTCTGCGGTCATCTGTAAGATCTGTAAGTCTATTTTGAAAAAAAAGACAATCACAACACAATTTAACCCCTTCATTGCCGAGAAAAAAACGAACGCGATCTAAATGCAAGAGACATAGATCCTCATGAGCCCCCGCGATTGCGGGGGCTCATGAGGATCTATGCCTCTTGCTAAGACCAATTTGTGTTTATGTTTCTAGGACGGTGTTGGCTTTTGGTTGTTGAAAGAACCAAGATTTCAGATACAAAAGTAATATGTACAGCGGCAGAAAAGGGGTTACATTTTCGACTTTTCAAAAACTTAATACATTGTGTTTGTATAATGTAATTGTCTTTTCTAAGCGTGCTTCTATTTTCGTTGTGATCTTCTTCGTGACTGGTCTTGCAACTGAGGTGCGGTCACCCCGCCTTCTGCATTCTCGCCTAACTCAGCTATTGCGAATCATCTGGCCTCACGAACTTAGTGTTCACCCAGCTGGTGTCAGCCTGCGAGTTGAAGTACTCAATATAATGATGTCTCTGGAAGGAGTGTAAGTGAAACAACCGGAAGCCGGCGGCCTGCAAGTCCTGCAGGACTTTGTACATGTCCGGGAAATGGTTCCGGAACGGTTCGTTGGGGAAGATGTGCCATTCGATCAGCAGTTGGCGCACGGAGGACAGCTGGCCTGAGGACAGGATCTCCCGCATCACTCCCCACTCGTAGCTCTCCACGTCGATCTTCAGGATGTCCAGGGTCCGCTGTCACAGATGATAACACCGAGAGCGATGAGCATAATTATTGCATATATATGTATACACTGAGGAGCAAACGAAATGCGACATTTTTGGAATTATCGGAAACACTAAGGTACTGAGGAGCTCAGTATATTACCAACCACAAGAAAAGCGCTGATGGCGGTAAGAATGATACAGAAAATAATGAACGATAATAATAATTACAACAATAACAAAAACAATAATAATAATAGTAATAATAATGATAATAATAATAAGAATGATGATGATGATGATAACATTATCATCATTATTATTATTATGAATGATACACCTCTACTTCTACTACTACTACTAATGATAATGATAATTTAAAAAAAAAGAAAAAAAAAGCGATGATGGCGATAAGGTTGATGAAGACGATAAATGATACTACTAGTACCACGGGTAGTAATAAATAAATAGCAATTATATGATAATTAATAATTATTGATAACTGCAATACACTGTATAATCATCACGATCTTCATCAAAATCATCAAATTAATAACGATGATGGTATCAGCAAGAGGCAAGTGCGGGGGCTCATGGGGATCTATGTCTCTTGCAGTTGGGTCGTGTTCTTTTTAGTTTTCGGCAGTCATGGGGTAAAGTGACGTTTTCTGGTGGTTTTTTGTTGTTGTTGTTTGTTTTGGTCATTATCTTGCATTTCACACGTTTGGCAGTAAAATTTTCAGTCTGGACTTTAAACACAAAACAACAGAAAGAAACAACGACACCCAAAAACGTGCGGGAAACCCTACTTACATGTTCATGCCCGAGCATTTTGCGGACGGAGGCCAGCGTGCGGACACTCCAGCGTGTAATGTTTTGCACATAGCCATCAATATTTGGTTGGTAGTTGTCCGAGTCACGTGACGACAGACCAATGGCCTTGAAGGTCACGTGCGGCGCGTGCTGGTGATCACCTACTCCCATGCTGCACGTGCGGAAAATAAATAAATAAATAAGTAATAATACATGTAATACATTGAAAAAATCGTACTTAAACTTACTTATATTTATGAAAATGCAGCATGTACAAACAAACAAACAAACAAACAAACAAACCAAACAGCGAATACATTAGAATTGCATGCGAAAAAAAACACACAAATAAATAAATAAATAAATATATTACGATTGTGGTTGTGTTGTTCTGTGAGAGCATGCATGCATTAATCGTAGGAAACCATCCGATATTTATTTGAGCTATCATGATTACGAATCACGTACCTTTTTAGTAAGATTCGCTATCGTTCGCACAGAAAGCGGAATTGATTGTCTTTTGATACACGGAGTTGAATCCCGAGGAGTCTAGAAACCGCTCGAATAATCTCTGTTGTTTTCTGTGCACGTGAAGTTAGCAGCCAGTATGTGTTATGAAAAGTGAAACTTCCGGAGAATTCGGGAAAGGCCGTAAACTGTGTAGCGTACTCTTGTGTGACGTCATTACACACCGGGATTTCCCAAAATTGGGGTTGAAATTAGCAGTCGAATTTTGTAGACTATTGTAGTCTATTCTAGAAAGTTCTTTTTCGTCAATATTTATGAGTTTCGGTTACGTGTTCCGTTCTGATTGTTTGCGTTGTACGAATTTGCTGGATTATTCTGGAAAGCGTGATACTATAAAAGACTGTGTTTAGAAGCGCGTGTGTACATTCTCATACATTGTCAGTTGTAGGGACACACAGTTTATCGCAGGTACGTGGCCCGTATAGGGGGTGTACATTGTGAGAGACGCAGCGTAACGGTGGTGTACGTTGTATGAGAGAGGCGATGTGTCAAAAGTGTTCAATGTATTGGAGAAGAGATAGCGTACCACTGTGAGTGCTTTTGTGAATGCTTTGTGTGGAGATCGATTCGCTGAAATAAAATATTGTTGGAACTGTTACTCCAGTGTGGTCTACATCCTTAAGCCACGTGTGACGGGTTGCAGCTGAGTGAAGTTTCTTTAAAAGAACCTTACGTGCGTGCGTCTGGTGTGATATCATACTACGACCACGACTCAACACGTAACAAAATAAATAAATACATTGAAAAATCGTACTTACGTTTACTCGTATTTACGAAAATGCATCATGTACGGAACAAACAAACCAACAAGAAAACAACAACAACAACAACAACAACAACAAAACCCAACAACAACAGCGAATACATGTATTAGAGGCGAACAGAAAACCCAAACATGATAAATGGTGTTATGTAAAGAAAAAGACAAATTTAGCTTATTCAGTGTTGACGGATAACTACTTACAAACGCATTTCAATACAAGATTACAAGACTCAAACAAACCGCCCTTTGAGCAAAAGGTCCTCGCACCGCCGTCGGCCTTAGTTGGCTCGCGCACAGCCGTGCGCGGGCCAACTAAGGCCGTCGGACTTTTTGCTTCCTGGGTGGAGGAAATAACAAAGCCGGTAGATACCTGGGGTCAAAGGAGAACACCTCACAGCCCTCTGACGCCATGAAATCGTCAAACTCAAATTGGTTGTTTATTCTGAAAAAATAACGCACAGATGTATACACATCACATAAAAAGACTGACTATAATTCCGCCTTGCCAACATTCTTCCCCTTTACCGTCTCAGCGAGCACCGGCCTCGGACTGATGTCGGCCCGGTAACGACCTTTTGTTCACCGGGTTCATCCCCGCTGACACGGCAGGTGACCCAGCTTTTGACCGTCGTTCTCAAAGGACTTCTCAGACGTATCCAGCCGCTTGCCTGCGAAGTGACCATATCGCTCGGCGGAGAAAGGAAAAAAAAAAAAACCGCGTGGTTACGCGTCTTTTCCGGCGATCGGTATCGTCGCCAGCTGGTCAGGGTGAGGGTGGTTCCCCGAAGGCACGTTCGTTAGGGTGAAGATGCGGCACGACCAGATCTATGTTTTCACGCGGACGGGCAGGATGAGAAGGCCGGTAATGGTTAGGTCGGGGTCTGGCGCCCATGGCGCCAGTGTCACATTATTTGATGGCAACATATGTATCGTTACATTGTTGTGTATTGTCTTGTGCATCTGCTGTGGGTATTTACCTGGAGCCGGATGCTGGAGTCGAAGGTAATTTGACTCCAAGTTAGCGTCTTACTTCGGACTAGTTATCGTGATAATTGCGGCGATGCTTGAGCGCAATGCGGGCACAAGTCTAAGTTCGAGCGCAAAAGGTAGCTCGCAAATCTATCTGAACCCGTTCTGTCCCAGCTGTCGCAGTCTCTCTTTCCCTGCAATCTTCGTTAACTGAAGGCCACCAAACTCTAGATGTCCCAGGTACATGGATTCAAAGTGGTGTCAGCAAGAGGTATAGATCCTCATGAGCCCCCGCAATTGCGGGGGCTCATGAGGATCTATACCTCTTGCAGTCAGTTGGGCGGTGTTCAGATTTTCTCACTGAGCACTGAACAGGTTAAGCGTAGGAATCCCCCCCCCCCCCCTGCGTTGCGCATGCTCCGCTACAAAATTGCACTACCGGTGTAAAGTTCATGTCG
Source organism: Semisulcospira habei (assembly GCA_036245525.1). NCBI lineage: Eukaryota > Metazoa > Mollusca > Gastropoda > Semisulcospiridae > Semisulcospira > Semisulcospira habei. Next base: position 322,133,585 of record BTPG01000002.1, read on the forward strand.
AGCACGCGGATTCAGTGCGTATACTGTGACGTTTTAGCAACGGACGCATACGAAGAAAAAAACTTCGCGGGCACTAGCATCCGGCCCCTGACCACATCAAGTTATTTTAGTAGTGCACCTTCTTGTTTGTGAATGTGTGTTTCTCCTGGCTATTTCCTAAGTTCCAGAAAAAGGCATGAGTTAAGGGCGTGATGTGATGCATCAGGAATGTATATGATAGTCTTTGTTCTTTACCTGTGTATTTACTGTGGGCTGGCGATTGGGTGCCTGATAGGCGGAGGGGCATGCAGGGGATCTAACTGTGTAAGTCCAGCGCTGAGTAATCCTCCTTAGTATATGTACTGTGTGGTGTGATATTAGTGAGGTTTCGTTTGCAACGAAGCACTCGCAACAGCGAACGAGAGTGAAATCACGGCGGACTATCGACACTCCAAACATCTCCAAGAGGTACAGATCCTCATGTTATGAGCGCGGAGGGCTCGTGAGGATCTATAGAATCTTCGTTCGCGAAGCCAAGCCATGAGTGTAGTGTGATATTAGTGAGGTTTCGTTTGCAACGAAGCACTCGCAACAGCGAACGCCAGAGTGGGCCAAGACTCTGAAGCCTGGAAAGGAGTCCTCGGCAAGCATGACGTGGGGAACTGCAATGACAATGGTCTCCTACTGTTGGAGCTCTGTG
>BTPG01000002.1:322134283-322152641 GCA_036245525.1 Semisulcospira habei
CAGAGCAGCAACTTGTCATCACCAACACTACTTTCCAGCAAAAGGACAGTCGAAAGACCACCTGGATGCATCCTCGCTCCAAGCACTGGCACCTTATCGACTATGTCCTAGTGCGTCAGAGGGACCGCAGTGACGTCCTCCTCACCAGAGTGATGCCCAGCGCAGAGTGCCACACTGACCACCGCCTTGTTCGCTGCAAACTCAGGCTCCGCCTCAAGCTGAAACCCAAGAAAGGGAGCCCCCCCAAGAAAAAGCTTGATGTTGCCAGCCTTCAGCGTGACGACAAGAAAGCTGCCCTTCAGGCCGATTTACAGCGCATGCTCAAAGACAGTTGATCCAGCAGACTCCTCCCCTGAAACACTCTGGGAACAACTGAAAACTGCTATTGTAAAATCTTCTGTGGAAGTCTTGGGCTTTGCTAGAAAGAGGAACAAAGACTGGTTTGACGAAAACGACGTAGAGATCCAGGGACTTCTAGCAAAAAAAAAGAGCCGCCCACCAGGCCCACCTAGCCCAGCCTTCCTGCCCTGTGAAGAAGTCTGCCTTCCGCCTCATCTGCAGCAGTCTCCAGCTCAAGCTTAGAGAACTCCAGAACGAGTGGTGGTCCAGACTCGCACAGAGGACCCAGCTCTGCGCTGACAACGGTGACTACAGGGGCTTCTACGAAGCACTGAAAGCAGTGTATGGCCCTAGGCACCTGGTACAAAGTCCCCTGCGAAGCGCTGATGGACAGGCACTCCTCACAGATAATACTTCCATCTTGAACCGCTGGTCGGAGTACTTTCGGGACCTCTTCGGCGCTGAGCGCACTGTTCAAGAAACAGTCATCCTCCAAATCCCACACCTTCCACTAAAGGTTGAATTGGACGAACCGCCCACCGCCGAAGAGACCCTCACAGCCATCCACCAGCTCAAGAGTGGCAAAGCAGCAGGCATTGACGGAATCCCGCCAGAGATATGGAAACATGGAGGCCCAGCACTGCACAACAAGCTCCACGACCTCTTTCTCTGCTGCTGGGAAAAAGGAACACTACCAAAGGATCTCCGTGATGCAGTCATCATCACCCTGTACAAGAACAAAGGAGAGAAGTCTGCCTGCTCTAATTATCGTGGAATTACCCTGCTGTCCATTGCCGGGAAAATTCTCGCAAGGTTGCTCCTGAATCGGCTGGTACCTGCCATCGCTGAAGACCACCTCCCAGAGGGCCAGTGTGGCTTCAGAGCCAACAGGAGTACCACCGACATGGTCTTTGTGCTGAGACAGCTTCAGGAGAAGTGCCGCGAGCAGAACAAAGGGCTGTACGTAACGTTTGTCGACCTAACAAAAGCGTTTGACACTGTGAGCAGGCAAGGTATGTGGCAGATCCTGGAGCGACTAGGCTGTCCCCCAAAGTTCCTCAACATGATCGTCCAGCTCCACGAGGACCAGCAAGGCCAGGTCAGACTAAACAGTGACCTCTCAGAACCATTCCCCATTCGCAACGGCGTGAAGCAAGGCTGCGTGCTGGCACCGACCCTCTTCACCATCTTCTTCAGCATGATGTTGAAGCAGGCCACAGTGGACCTCGACGATGACGACGCAGTGTACATCAGATATCGTCTCGATGGCAGCCTGTTCAACCTCAGACGACTGCAGGCCCACACGAAAACCCTAGACCAACTGATTCGTGAGCTGCTCTTTGCTGATGACGCTGCCCTCGTTGCACACACAGAGAGAGCCTTGCAGCGCATTACGTCCTGCTTCGCAGATGCCGCCCAGCTCTTTGGACTTGAGGTCAGTCTGAAAAAGACAGAGTTCCTTCATCAGCCAGCACCCAAGGAAGAGCATCGCCTTCCCCACATCACCATCGGCGAGTCCGAACTGAAGTCTGTACCCAGTTTACCTACCTCGGCTGCATCATCACGTCAGACGCCAAGCTGGACAAGGGCTGGACAACAGGCTGGCAAAAGCGAACAGTGCTTTCGGGCGACTATTCAAGCGGGTGTGGCACAATCAACAGCTGAAAAAAGGTACCAAGATCAGCGTGTACAGAGCTGTCGTCCTCACCACCCTGCTGTACGGTTCCGAGTCCTGGGCCCTCTACCGCAGCCAACTACGACTCCTCGAACGCTTTCACCAGCGCTGCCTGCGTACCATCCTCAGCATTCACTGGAGTGACTATGTCACCAACGTCGAGGTCCTTGAACAGGCGGAAACGTTGAGCATCGAGGCTTTGCTGCTGCGGACACATCTTCGCTGGGCGGGGCACGTCTCCAGGATGGAGGATCATCGCCTACCCAAGATCACTCTGTTCGGCGAGCTCGCCACTGGACACCGAGACAGAGGGGCACCAAAGAAGAGATACAAAGACGGTCTCAAGAAGTCACTTAGTGCCTGCCAAATCGACCACCGCCAGTGGTCTTCGCTTGCTGCGGACCGTGACACCTGGCGCTCCACCATTCACAAGGCAGCCGTCTCCTTTGAGGACTCTCGCAGAGCTAACCTCAAGGACAAGCGGCTCAGGAGAAAAAACAGAGTTGTCGTAACTCAGAACCCTGACCAGACCTTCCCCTGCAGCCACTGCGGTCGAACCTGCCTGTCCCGGATTGGCCTCCGCAGTCACGAAAATGCCTGCAGACGACGTGGGCAAGCCCTATAGAATCTTCGTTCGCGAAGCCAAGCCATGAGTGTAGTGTGATATTAGTGAGGTTTCGTTTGCAACGAAGCACTCGCAACAGCGAACGAGAGTGAAATCACGGCGGACTATCGACACTCCAAACATCTCCAAGAGGTACAGATCCTCATGTTATGAGCGCGGAGGGCTCATGAGGATCTATGCCTCTTGGAGATGTTTGGAGTGTTGTCTGTGCTCATGGAACAAACCGTGATTTCGCTCTCGTTCGTTGTTGGGAGTCGTTTGTCGCAAACGTAACCTCACTAGTGTTAGGCTCTAACGACCAGCTTATGGCGGACAGGGACAGCCATTGCCTATGGAGTACGACCTGAACACTGATAAATTCAGCTGCACTGCAACCTTGTCATTTTCACTAGTGTACAGGGGCCTTTCAACAGACATGCTGTAGAACAAGCCCGTCTTTCCCCCCCCCCCCCCCCCCCCCCCCAAGCCGCTGAAGTACAGCAACGCTGAGGCTTTAACTCATTCTACCCCAACACCGAAATCCTTACATTTTGCCGTTGTCCTCTGAAGACTGCATTGCAGTGCAGGACACAGATCGACCATGATAGTTCAAGGGTGATGCCAGAATAGCTTGGCGCCCATAGGCGCCAAGCTATTCTGGCATCACCCTTGAACTATCATGGTCGATCCTTATCTTCCTGTGGTGTGTCTGGGGTAGAATGAGTTAATGAAACTTTGGCTCAATGCAAAATGCGGTAATTTAATCTGACTATTGTACTTCTAAACAAACCACCAGCATATGAAGAACCACGCCTCGGAATAACAGGAATGAACACGCATTAAACACTTAACCCATTTAACCCCGTGACCCTGCAGCAGTAGATGGATTGATCATGATAATTCAAGGGTAGTGCCAGATGAGCTTGGCGCCGCCTTTCGGCGCGGCCAAGCTCATCTGGCACTACCTTTGAATTATCACGATCAATCCATCTCCTACAACTGGTACATAGTCGTTAGTCAACACCTACACAATTTGAGAAATGGGACCTTGGGGCTAAAAGGGTTAATATGATGAAGAAAAAACCCCATCCAACACCATATTGGAGAGTACATCGGCTGTACTTGCCTTCTTCAGCAAATGTTAGGCCTAAGGTGCGAGGTTTGATTCCGGGTTCCGGCGTCGGATTTTTCTCCTCTAGTAAGTGTCACCGTTAATTCGGGCGGACCGTCGGGGGTTCTTTCTCCGGGTACTCCGGCTCTTCCTCCCCCTTCACTTTGGTATCATTTTCAGGCAATTTAATAAAATTTCAAATACAAAACGATTTCCAAATACCGTCAGTAGCTCGCTTGAGCGTGCCCTTTGCACCACGTGAATGTTCTGTGTTTACGTACAGTGTGTGAGTGAATGCGTGTGATTCACGTGAGCGTGCTTGTTGGGTTCAGTTCGCGGCTACATTCTGCGCATTGAGTTATATTATAAATATGAGAAATGCACCATATAAATACCATTTAATGACTAGATGTGAAAATAGCATCACAACGTAAACAAAGATGACGCAATAGGTGATGTCAATGTTCTTCAGAGATATTACAAGTAGCTATGATGTCATTACGTCATAAAACAGGTTTGAACACAACTCGTACCACAGAGTAGTCAAACAACAAAAAACAGAGAGCTCTGCCGTGCATTTAGTATAGTGACATGCACGTCAACATCCCTCTGTACATAAACAGCACTCTGTCCCACAGGCATTGGATGATGGTTGTAGAATCGATCACCTCTGTAACATGGTATAAGGAAACGGCACCCTACTATAAACCGTTTGACATCGGAGCGCGCAACATTTTCTTTTTCTCCAAATATCTCCGCAAAGAAACACCTTTCTGAAGCACTTTTAGAACAAATATCATTTAGTGTCAATTGACCTAATATGGACTATTTTACTTAACCCTTGTAGCCCCAAGGTCCCATTTCTCAAATTTGGAATCCAGACCAAAAACGTGACTGCCACATTCCTTCTGCCAATGAAGATAAGTAGCGGCTAATCTCTCTGTTTGTTTGTTTGTCTATTTTGACAAAGGGTTACTTACTTACTTACTTACTTACTTACTTACTTACGCCTGTCACCCCTACCCGGGTATAGGCCGTCGACGAGAGACCTCCAGCAACTCCTGTCCTGTGCTTCTCCTTCGATTCTACTCCAGGTGGTTCCCAGTCTCTTGATGTCTGCTTGGAGGTCTCGACGCCAGGAGTTTCTCGGCCTACCTCTTTTCCTCTTTCCCTGGGGGTTCCATGACAATGCCTGCCTAGTGATACTGGAAGCTGGCTTTCTCAGACTGTGACCGATCCATCCCCATCTTCTTCGCCCAATTTCATTCTCTGCTGTTATCTGCTCTGTTCTCTCCCAGAGTCTGACGTTGCTGATCTTCTCTGGCCAGTGGATTTTCAAAATTCTTCTAAGGCAACTGTTCATGAAGGTCTGTACTCTGTTGACTGTGGTTTTTGTCAATCTCCATGTCTCTGCTCCATATAGGAGAACTGCTTTTACATTGGAGTTGAAAATCCGGACTTTGGTGTGTTGTGACAGCTCTCTGGAACTTCACACTTTTTTCAACTGGAGAAAGGCTGCTCTGGCTTTACCGATTCGTGCTCTGACATTTGCATCAGTGCCGCCTTTTTTGTCTATGATGCTCCCGAGATAGGTGAAGGACTCCACCTCCTCCAACGTGGTGCCAGCAAGCAAGACTGGTTCTTCCCTGGTTGCGTTCAGCCTCATTGTCTTTGTTTTCTGTTTGTGAATGGTGAGGCCCACTTGGGACGAGATGTCAGCAAGCCTCGTGGTCTTGTCCTGCATTTGTTGATGAGTGTGGGACAGTAATGCCAAGTCGTCTGCAAAATCGAGGTCGTCAAGCTGTGTCCACAGTGTCCACTGTATTCCACTTCGTCTGTGCTCTGTGGTCATCTTCATGACCCAGACTATGGCCAGTAGGAAGAGGAACGGAGACAGCAGACACCCTTGCCTGACGCCAGTTCTGACCTGGAGCTCCCTGGTGAACTGCCCTTCGTGGATCACGCGACATGTCATGCCATCGTAGCTGCTCTTGATCAGGCGGACGAGCTTTGTGGGTACACCGTAGTGTCGTAGGAGTTTCCACAGTCTCTCGGTCCACACTGTCAAATGCTTTCTCATAATCCACAAAGTTGACGTACAGTGGGGAGCTCCACTCCAGAGACTGTTCCACGATGATGCGGAGAGTGGCGATCTGGTCTGTACATGATCGGTTCTTCCTGAATCCTGCTTGCTGGTCTCTCAGCTAGGGGTCAACGGAGCTCTTCATTCTCTCCAGTATGATCCTGTTGAAGACCTTTCCTGGTACTGACAGCAAGGTGATTCCTCTGTAGTTGGAACACTTGCTGAGGTCGCCTTTCTTGGGAAGCTTGATTAGGTACCCCTCCTTCCAGTCAGCCTCCTCTTCCCAGATCTTTCCAAACAGTGGGTACAGCATCTCCACTGTTGTCTCTAGGTCTGCTTTCAGAGACTCCGCTGGGATGCCATCTGGGCCTGCTGCTTTGCCGTTCTTCAAAAATGCCACTGCTCTTCTGATCTCTTCCCGGCTGGGTCTGTCACAGCTGATGGGTAGGTCGGTCTCTGCCGGCTGGATGTCTGGGGGGTCGGGTGGGCTAGGTCTGTTCAGTGACTCTTCAAAATACTCGGCCCATCTGTCGAGTTGGTCTGCTCTGTCTGCAATAGGCTTGCCTTCTTTGTCTTTTACTGGTCTTTCTGTATGGCCATACTTGCCTGACAATCTTCTGGTAATGTCGTAGAGCTGTTTCATGTTGCCGCTGCCTGCTGCCTTTTCTGCCTCTGCTGCCAGGCTGTCTGTGTAGGCCCTCTTGTCTGCCCTGATACTCCTCTTCACCTCGCGGTTGGCTTCCGAGTATTCCCCCTGTGCCCTTACTTTGGCTGCTCTCGTGCGACTGTTGTTGACAACTGCTTTCTTCTGCTTCCTCACTTCTATCTTCTTCAAGGTTTGTGCCGACAGCCAGTCCTTGTGATGGTGTTTCCTGAACCCTACAGTGTCTTTGCAGGTTGAGTTCAGCGCCTCTCTAACTGCCTTCCACTGCTGCTCTGTGGTGACCGCCTCCTCTTCATTTACTAGCTCCTGTAGCGCTTGAAACCGGTTGGACAGCACCAGTTTGAACTCTTCTCTAACTCCAGTTTCTCTCAGGAGGCCTACATTATAGCGCTGTCTTCTTGCTGTGTCTGTGCAGCTTTTCTTTAGCTTGAGCTTCATTCTTAAGGTAAGCAGATGGTGGTCGGAGGCCGCGACATCTGCTCCCCTCCTCACTCGGACATCTTGAAGGGATCTTCTAAATTTCTTGCTAATGCAGATATGGTCTATTTGGTTCTCTGTTGTATGGTCAGGTGAGACCCAAGTTGCTTTGTGTATTCTTCTGTGTGGGAAGATGCTGCCTCCAATGACAAGTCGGTTTAGAGCACAAAAGTCTACAAACCTCTCCCCGTTCTCACTCATCTCCGAGCCTAGTCCCTGTCTCCCCATCACCTCTTCGTATCCGGTGTTGTCCTCCCCTATTTTGGCATTAAAATCGCCCATGACGATGGTGATGTCTCGCTCCGCACATTTGTCCAAGGCACTCTGGAGTCGGTCGTAGAACTCTTGTTTCTCTTCCTCGTCACTGTCATTAGTGGGCGCATAACACTGGATGACGTTTAGCTTGAGCTTTTTCTTGGTTCTAAAGGCTGCTGTGATAATTCTTGGCCCAAGAGGTTCCCAGCCCATCAGCGCTCTCTGTGCCACTGGTGACAGCATGAATGCTACACCTTCTGTATGGGGGGCATTCTCCTCTTCATGACCTGAATACAGAATCATCTCCCCACTTAACAGCCTTTTCTGGCCAGACTGCGTCCATCTGGCTTCACTGATACCTAGCAGGGAAAGGTTGTACTTTTGCATTTCCGCTGCTATCTGGGCGGCCTTGCCGCTCTGGTACATGGTCTTGACGTTCCATGTGCCCATGGTTGTATCCCTGGATAGAGAGAGGCGGCTCGGTCCTGTGGCTTCCGAAGACTTCCGGCTTTCACCACAGGACGTCATAAGTCTTCTGGTAGAAGAACCTTCCTCCTCCAGGAAAGGAATTACTGTTAGTCTTTTCGTCGGCGTTTTTGTAGCTATTTCCTTTTTTGCAGGGTGGGGAAGCTACCCCCATGCCCAACCCCCTTACTAGGAGGACCAGGGGTTTTCTGTCGGGGTCACCTTCCCTTAGACCATGTTAGTTCACGGCACCTTATTTCATTCGGTGCACCCCTCTCACGATTGATTGATTGATTGTATGTACATTGCTTAACGTCCCGACAGCAACAAGGCTTTCTCAGGACGTGCCTGCACTGCTTGTGAAAAAAAAAAATAAACAGAACATTGAATGTATGTCGCCAGCCGGTCAAATACATTAAATAAACCTAACACATGGGGCCTAAATAAAGCTAAGACCATTTAGCAACACACATCCAATATCAAGAGCTACAGGCAGTGCAGACAGTAGGGAGAGTTTTAAAAAGGCAAATACAGGTGAATGGACAAAGGGTAGACAGAAACACATGCCCCAGAATAGAGAGAAAAACCCACCCTGTGGGGCTGACCAGGGTGACCCTGGGAACTAAAAAGTACCTAACCCCACCCAAGTCCCCCAGGGCAGACCCGGGTGGGGTCCCCTCTCACGAGGGACCTCCTATCCACCACCCAGGGGACGCGCCTCAACGCCATATGGTCCCAGCGCGAGGTTTGACAAAGGGTATTTACCCGAAATATTAATAAATTGTGTTGTACCCGTCTTTTCTAAGCGTGTTTCTTTCTCCGTTGGGTACTTCTTTTCAAATTTGGAAGGTGTTGCCTAATGACTATGTACCAGTTGCAGGAGATGGGTTGACCGTGATAATTCAAGGGTAGTGCCAGATTAGCTTGGCGCCTTCAGGCACTACCCTTGAATTATCACGGTCGATCCGTCTCCTGCTGTAGGGACTCGGAGATGAATGGGTTAACCCCTATGATTTGTTGACGGATTTTACACCTCAGACGTAAAAAGATAGTGACAATATAAGAACACGCCATTTTCAACACATGTACCTTATTGAACCCCAGCGGGAAACGGCCAGATTTTTTAATATCGAGGTCAAGCGTGCAGACTTCATGTATGCTGCTTCAGGTTTGAAAACTTGGTCAACTCAAGTTACTCATTCACGTAAAAATGAATCTTTCTCATACTGGGCTGAATATGTCTGGGGCACATTTTTTTGAGGCCGCAAAATCAGCCATGAAAAAAAAAATCAGAATTTTGACGACTGTACAGCAACACTGGAGCATTGTTCGAGTTTGTTGAAAGTAAATGGTATTAGGTCGACTGTCACTGAATGATATTTGTTCTAAGATTGGTATAGAAAAGTGGTTCTTTGCGGAGATATTTGCGATAAACGTTGCGCGCACCCATCCATGTCAAAGAACCTAAACCGTGCTGTAGAGGTGTATCGATTACACGACGATCACCCGATGCCTGTGCTCTGTCCATCGTTTTTGGTGCCGCGTGGCATCCAAAACGCGGTCAATAAAAGTTAGAATCAGCCCTGCGGCTTACCCAAATGAGTACACGAGGCACGGCCGTTGAGGTTTGTAGGGACGATCGTAACACATCACGTAGTTGCCGTAATCCTGCGTGCCGCCGATGGCATGTTTACATGGGCTGTGTTTCACTCCCTCGTCAAGTTCCCTACAATCAGATGAAATCAGATAAGTCAAATCATACACCCAACTACAACAAACCAAAGCAAACAAAACCAAATCACACCAAACCCACACCACACCACGCCACACAACTGCAAACCAGACGAAAAGGAATGATTGATTGATTGTACATTGCTTAACGTCCCGACAGCAACAAGGCTTTCTCAGGACGTGCCTGCACTGCTTGTGAAAAAAAAAACCAAAACAGAACATTGAATGTACGTCGCCAGCCGGCCAAACACGTCAAACAAACCTAACACATGGGGCCCAAATAAAGCTAAGACCATTTAGCAACACACATCCAATATCAAGAGCTACAGGCAGTGCAGACAGTAGGGAGAGTTTTAAAAAGGCAAATACAGGTGAATGGACAAAGGATAGACAGAAACACATGCCCCAGAATAGAGAGAAAAACCCACCCTGTGGGGCTGACCAGGGTGACCCTGGGAACTAAAAAATACCTAACCCCACCCAAGTCCCCCAGGGCAGACCCGGGTGGAGTACGAAAATGAAATCAAATCAAATCACATAAAATCAAATCAAAGCTTACACTGTTCTTGAACTAATTTGTTCGATAATCTTTCTCTAAAAATACGTTAAGTTTGCCGTGAGCATTTTACTGATTTCAACCCTTTCAACCCAAGAAAAACTCAGCACCACCGTCGCAAGAGGCATAGATCCTCATGAGCCCCCGCACTTGTGGGGGCTCATGAGGATATATGCCTCTTGCTATGGCTATTGTAAATCTGTGTCCTTCAACGGATGGCAGTTTTTTTTTTTTAAAGCTGAGAATGATTTTATAAACATAACGTGTGGTCGACTGACACGGGGAAAAGACTTACCTCTCAATCATGCATGCCCATTCCCACCATGCTCTTGTTCTGTTTATAGGAGATAACACTTTCTCGTTTTCTGTAACACATGCACACACACACACACACACACACACACACACACACACAGACACACAGAGACACACCATCACACACACACACTCACACAGAGGGGGCGGATCAAGAGGATGTCTCGACGGGAAGGCCACAACAGCACCTCCCCCCCCTCCCCCCCCCCCCCGTATTCCACACTGTGTCATACAGAAGAAATCCAGACCAAAACAGTGACTATCAGGCGAGCATAAAATCATAACAAAGAAAGAAACACGCTTAAAAAGAACAATTACGAACAAGTTGTGTTGAAATTATTCTTTCTTCGTGCTTTTCTTTATGGGATTTTCTTTAAAATTGTACTACATGTATCGATGTATCGTGTTGTAACCGTTCTCTCTTTTATTTTTTCTTGGGGTTTTCTCAGACATACCTAGCGTTTTCAGAGGTGATTTTTATTTGTTAAAACTTTTCTTCTTTTATCTCGGGACACAGCACTGCTTTTGGCACTTTATAAAAGGAAGGGCTGATCATGTCCTCCTCCCCGCCTCCACCCCACCTCCCTAACAAAACAAGATTAATCGGGCACTTCTGATTCTTATATGGTGTTAATTTTCTTATTAAAAAGAATGTTCTACCTGGAGTCTCTGCAGTAGCAATCACCTTGTGTTTGATAACAACACCACTCTACTAATTATTCCTCCGTCTGAGAAACAACACAGCCATTTGTGAAAATTGTGATACTGCACTATACACCCATAAACCTCCTCCATATGAGGAACACACAATCAGATCACAGAAATAGTCATGATGAGCTATGATGTATACCTCTTACACTAGCTGACGATTACTTAAGTCACCAAAATCAAGACATTTCACACCTCCCCTCCGCTGACACGCAGCAATAACTACATAGCTACCCTGATAGCTACACTGGTGCATGTCTCAAAAGACAAAGCTACGCAATCTGAGTGAGACTGGAGACCCACTGTGCTCAGAGAGTGAAGTGTGTCGGGATTAAGGGTACACCCGGGCCAGTCGGCTGCTCATCCGGCCGGGGAGAGACACTAACAGCACAGGTTGATTTGTTTGCTTTCTGATCGTAGACTTAAACCTAGATGACTGCCACGTATGAGGATGCAATGAGAATATTATCGCACAGAAAGAGGTAATGCTTCTCATGAGCCCCTGTAACTGAAGGGGCATATGAAACTCTATGGCTTGCTGAGGGATTGAGTTGGGCCCCAGATCAAGAAAGATCGGACACTTTCACACCAGCAGTCAGCGGCTTATTGCCAGATGGCTGCCTCAGTCTGAGGATGCAATGGGGATTGTATCGCACAGCAAGAGGCACTGATTTACATGAGCCCCTGTGAGTGCAGGGGCACATGGCACTCTATGCCTGGGTGAAGTACTGTGACAGGTGCAGGTCAGCAGTGCCTCTCTCTCTCTCTTCTCTCTCTCTTGGCTTGAATTCGCGAACGAAGATTCTATAGGGCTTGCCCACGTCGTCTGCAGGCATTTTCGTGACTGCGGAGGCCAAACCGGGACAGGCAGGTTCGACCGCAGTGGCTGCAGGGGAAGGTCTGGTCAGGGTTCTGAGTTACGACAACTCTGTTTTTTCTTCTAAGCCGCTTGTCCTTAAGGTTAGCTCTGCGAGAGTCCTCAAAGGAGACGGCTGCCTTGTGAATGGTGGAGCGCCAGGTGTCACGGTCCGCAGCAAGCGAAGACCACTGGCGGTGGTCGATTTGGCAGGCACTAAGCGACTTCTTCAGACCGTCTTTGTATCTCTTCTTTGGTGCCCCTCTGTCTCGGTGTCCAGTGGCGAGCTCGCCGAACAGAGTGATCTTGGGTAGGCGATGATCCTCCATCCTGGAGACGTGCCCCGCCCAGCGGAGCTGTGTCCGCAGCAGCAAAGCCTCGATGCTCACAGTTTCCGCCTGTTCAAGGACCTCGACGTTGGTGACATAGTCACTCCAGTGAATGCTGAGGATGGTACGCAGGCAGCGCTGGTGAAAGCGTTCGAGGAGTCGTAGTTGGCTGCGGTAGAGGGCCCAGGACTCGGAACCGTACAGCAGGGTGGTGAGGACGACAGCTCTGTACACGCTGATCTTGGTGCCTTTTTTCAGCTGTTGATTGTGCCACACCCGCTTGAATAGTCGCCCGAAAGCACTGTTCGCTTTTGCCAGCCTGTTGTCCAGCTCCTTGTCCAGCTTGGCGTCTGACGTGATGATGCAGCCAAGGTAGGTAAACTGGTGTACAGACTTCAGTTCGGACTCGCCGATGGTGATGTGGGGAGGGCGATGCTCTTCCTTGGGTGCCGGCTGATGAAGGACCTGTCTTTTTCAGACTGACCTCAGGTCCAAAGAGCTGGGCAGCATCTGCGAAGCAGGACGTAATGCGCTGCAAGGCTCTCTCTGTGTGTGCAACAGCAAAGAGCAGCTCACGAATCAGTTGGTCTAGGGTTTTCGTGTGGGCCTGCAGTCGTCTGAGGTTGAACAAGCTGCCATCGAGACGATACCTGATGTACACTGCGTCGTCATCGTCGAGGTCCACTGTGGCCTGCTTCAACATCATGCTGAAGAAGATGGTGAAGAGGGTCGGTGCCAGCACGCAGCCTTGCTTCACGCCGTTGCGAATGGGGAATGGTTCTGAGAGGTCACTGTTTAGTCTGACCTGGCCTTGCTGGTCCTCGTGGAGCTGGACGATCATGTTGAGGAACTTTGGGGGACAACCTAGTCGCTCCAGGATCTGCCACATACCTTGCCTGCTCACAGTGTCAAACGCTTTTGTTAGGTCGACAAACATTACGTACAGCCCTTTGTTCTGCTCGCGGCACCTCTCCTGAAGCTGTCTCAGCACAAAGACCATGTCGGTGGTACTCCTGTTGGCTCTGAAGCCACACTGGCCCTCTGGGAGGTGGTCTTCAGCGATGGCAGGTACCAGCCGATTCAGGAGCAACCTTGCGAGAATTTTCCCGGCAATGGACAGCAGGGTAATTCCACGATAATTAGAGCAGGCAGACTTCTCTCCTTTGTTCTTGTACAGGGTGATGATGACTGCATCACGGAGATCCGTTGGTAGTGTTCCTTTTTCCCAGCAGCAGAGAAAGAGGTCGTGGAGCTTGTTGTGCAGTGCTGGGCCTCCATGTTTCCAGATCTCTGGCGGGATTCCGTCAATGCCTGCTGCTTTGCCACTCTTGAGCTGGTGGATGGCTGTGAGGGTCTCTTCGGCGGTGGGCGGTTCGTCCAATTCAACCTTTAGTGGAAGGTGTGGGATTTGGAGGATGACTGTTTCTTGAACAGTGCGTTCAGCGCCGAAGAGGTCCTGAAAGTATTCCGACCAGCGGTTCAAGATGGAGGTATTATCTGTGAGGAGTGCCTGTCCATCAGCGCTTCGCAGGGGACTTTGTACCAGGTGCGTAGGGCCATACACTGCTTTCAGTGCTTCGTAGAAGCCCCTGTAGTCACCGTTGTCAGCGCAGAACTGGGTCCTCTGTGCGAGTCTGGACCACCACTCGTTCTGGAGCTCTCTAAGCTTGAGCTGGAGACTGCTGCAGATGAGGCGGAAGGCAGACTTCTTCACAGGGCAGGAAGGCTGGGCTAGGTGGGCCTGGTGGGCGGCTCTTTTTTTTGCTAGAAGTTCCTGGATCTCTACGTCGTTTTCGTCAAACCAGTCTTTGTTCCTCTTTCTAGCAAAGCCCAAGACTTCCACAGAGGATTTTACAATAGCAGTTTTCAGTTGTTCCCAGAGTGTTTCAGGGGAGGAGTCTGCTGGATCAACTGTGTCTTTGAGCATGCGCTGTAAATCGGCCTGAAGGGCAGCTTTCTTGTCGTCACGCTTAAGGCTGGCAACATCAAGCTTTTTCTTGGGAGGGCCCCCTTTCTTGGGTTTCAGCTTGAGGCGGAGCCTGAGTTTGCAGCGAACAAGGCGGTGGTCAGTGTGGCACTCTGCGCTGGGCATCACTCTGGTGAGGAGGACGTCACTGCGGTCCCTCTGACGCACTAGGACATAGTCGATAAGGTGCCAGTGCTTGGAGCGAGGATGCATCCAGGTGGTCTTTCGACTGTCCTTTTGCTGGAAAGTAGTGTTGGTGATGACAAGTTGCTGCTCTGCACAGAGCTCCAACAGTAGGCGACCATTGTCATTGCAGTTCCCAACGCCATGCTTGCCGATGACTCCTTTCCAGGCTTCAGAGTCTTGGCCCACTCTGGCGTTGAAGTCGCCAAGGATGATGACTTTGTCGTCTGCAGGGGTGCTCTGCAGGAGGCTGCGCAGGTCAGAGTAGAACTTGTCTTTTTCTGCAGGCTCTGCCAGGAGGGTTGGGGAGTACACACTGAGAAGGGTGACGTATTGCTGGTGTCTCAGTGGGAGGCGCATGGACATGATGCGGTCGGAGTGACCCGTTGGTAGGTTTTCCAACTTAGTCGCAATGGGGGTCTTCACCATGAAGCCCACGCCTGAGAGCCGTCTTTCTGAGCAGGCCTGCCTGACCAGTATAGGGTGTAGCCAGCGCCAAGTTCTTGGAGGCTGCCTTCAGCAGTGCCAAATTGAAGATATTTGACTATAGGTCCATGAACACACTAGGCCCACCCACCGATCCCGTGAGATAATTGTGAAATACACCATACAAGAAAAGAAGAAGCATCGAATAATTTATTTTTTTTTTATTTTTTTTTTTTTTTTTTTTTTGGGGGGGGGGCAGGGCTGACGGGGTGGCCGTGGCCCGGGCCCCCTGCCCCCCCCTCCCCTGGATCCGCCACTGACACACACAGTGAGCCAGTTACGCTTGTATTCCCCCCCCCCCCCACCCCCTCGATTCTAAACATATTAAGGGGAGGCAACCAATAACTGTTACATTGTCAAGCATATTTTTTTTAGAGATGCCTTCCCTTAAGTTGCCTGCTCATGCTACAAACACAGTGAGCCAGTTACGCTTGTATTTCAGTTAAATGGTACTGATGAACTATTGCGGATAGAAAAGTTATGCCCCCTGTGCCTTAGTACAACACTGCTTTTATTTCTTTCTTCTTTCTTCATTAAAAAAAAAAAAGAAGAAAAATCTGTTAACATACAGTGAAGAAGGCTAGACGCAGAAATCTTGGACAAAACACTCATCTGGTTGTTTTTCTCTTTGTTCTTTATTTATTTATTTATTAACATCCCACGAAGAAGGCCAGCCGCAGAAAATTTCGACAAAAACATTCAGCTGGTTTGTTATTTTGCTCTCTGTTATTTATTTATTTACTACAAACACTATTTTTAGTATGGTTTATTATTTCTCTGTTATTTATTAGTATTATTACCACATTATTTATTTATTTATTTACGTATTTATCGTTTTAATATATGACTTCTGCTCAAACACGGACGGAAGAAAAAAAAAGAAGGATGGAGAGGGAAAAGTGCCCCAGACCTGGAGACAGCCGGCGGACGCCAGTGTCGGCCGAGTGAAACCTGTCTCCACAGCGGCCCCACGACCTTGGCACATTTTCCTCTCCTCTCCCACCGCTTGCAGGAGTACTCTCCAGATAGACCCAACGCGGGGAGTACGCCACAAGTACACTTCTATTCAAATGAGATGCGAAGCACAAGTACACCATGCGTAGCATCTCATTTGAATAGAAGTGTACTTGTGGCGTACTCCCCGCGTGGCATGGTCGACCGATCTCCTGCTGTAGTGCGTCAGGGCCGCTGAATGGGTAAAACGCTTAACGCTATTGTCCACCACGAAGGTGGTTTCACAGAATGGGCACCGGAACAACTTGAATTTTGACAACAGCTTTCGGTCGAAGTTCGAACGTTCTGACACTCGAGCCACCCAGCTCCCCTGGGTAAATGCACTAAAGGGCATGTGCATACAGAGTTTTTTTTCATATTATTCAATCATCTCGAGGTGCACAACGAACACAGACGAACTAAGGAAACATGGCCGAAAATAAGACAAGCACTCTGATACTAAAGCAAAACTGCATGTTTTGTATTTAGGCTTTGAATAACGACAACTGAAGTACAGTGACGATTTCTCTCAGCTCGTATTCTTGCGTACATTTCTACACGTTTTTTGTGGTTTTTTTTGTTGTTGTGGTCACTGTCGTCCATAACGCACATGGTCACGAGCGGACTGTGCGCAAAAACGCAGTGTACATATGACCTGTGTACATTTACACCCAGAATTGGGCGAGGCCGCAATAACCGAGCAGCTTTCACGAATCACGAATTTCATTTGAGCTTTTACGTTTCACGAACCATGGGGACAAACGAATCATGGGGACAAAAAATAAAGACAATCACGAATCACGAAAAAAAGGAAAATCACGCCTCACCATTACGCGGGCCCAATGCGGCCGGCTTCAGCCCGATAAACTTGTTCGCATACTGTACCCCCCCCCCCCCTCACTCCAACCACCACCATCACGACCACCACCGCTCCCTCTCCTAACACAAAAAATAAAGTGCACACTGGCACCCAGCATTTAGGGTTACAGGCACGGTTGACTGACAAGGAGACTTGGACAAAGACTGCCATGAAATACAGTCGCCGCCAGAAACACTACACTAACAAGCCTGCCCCGGGCACAGATCAGGGTAACCGGTATAACACACTCCGATGGTCTCTACGCTAGATGGACCCGCCGGGGCCATTTTGGCGGGAAGAATTATGAGTTAGATCGACTCGCGATCACTTTGGAGTGAAGAATCGTTACGCTAGATTGACCCAAACTCACTTTGGCGTGTAACAATCCTACGAACCGCGGTCGATCTGGCACGGGGAGGGGGGGGGGGGGGGTTTCATTCTGGCGTGATCTACACCGGTTCTCGTGACTACTAAAAACTAGTTCAGCAGTACTAAATTGTGTTGTAATTGTCCTTGCTAAGCGTGTTTCTTTTTATGCGTTGGGATTTCTTTGTAACAATGGCCACAGATCTCTGGAAATTTTGCATGCATACTCCAAGATCTGTGTGACGATACAGGAAACAAACTTAAGAAAGGAACACGCTTAGAAAAGACAGTTTAGTTACAACACAATTTATTGTGTTGTAACTGTCTTTTCTAAGTGTGTTCCTATTTATTGTGTCGTAACTGTCTTTTCTAAACGTGTTCCTATTTATTGTGCTGTAAATGTCTTTTCAAAGTGTGTCTCTTTGTTTGGTTCTTCTCTGCTTTTTACACGCTTGGCAGTAACCTCTTTTGTCTGGATTTCATATTGCAGGGACCCTAAGGGTTCTGGACCCCACCCTCCAGACCCAAAATAATTTTTTGAAATGCTGTAACAAAGTCCCTTTTGGGGATGTTTGGAACCCCCCACCCCCTGTTTGATATTTCGGCGAATGATGAGAGTCTTAACACACGAACGCGCCATCTCCCCCCCCCCCCCCCCAGGTCCCAAACAAAAAGTTGGACCCCCCCTCCCCCTCGAGTAACTGATCCGCCCCTGTATTGTGCGATAATAATCCATTTAGTGGCAAAACATGTGACGACTCCAATACAGCTTTGTGGCAATGTTACGTTGTCACACACCTCGTCACACCAATGCTTTAACCCCTTCACTACAAGTGGGCGCAGACTGCGCGTCTGAAATCTATTGTTACTTCAACACCAAAGGGACGAAACCGCACAAAGAACATGGATACAAAGTGGTCTCAGCAAGAGGCATAGATCCTCATCAGCCGCGCCTGCGGGGGCTGATGAGGATCTATGCCTCTTGCAGATGAATCACTTTTTTCAGATGAATCAGAAGAACGCGTGACATGCCCATACCACTTCAGTTTGCGTTTTCTCACAATGGCTAATAAGTCTTCATAGGGCCGATGGCTTGCCTGATTCTGCTTCCCATTTCCTCGTTTGTGATGTGATCTCTGTATGAGATGCCAAGCAGCCTTCGAAAACATCTCATTTCAGTAGCTTGTATCCTCCTTTCAAGGTCTGCTGTGAGGGTCCGTGACTCGCAGGCATACAAGAACACTGAGATGACTAAGGAGCGCATCAGTCAGGAGAGGAAGACAGAGGAAAAGATGGGAGGACAATATCTCAGAGTGGACAGGACTGAAGCTGGGCGA
>BTPG01000002.1:322153141-322505641 GCA_036245525.1 Semisulcospira habei
GACGGAAGAAAAAAAAAAAAAGAAGGATGGAGAGGGAAAAGTGCCCCAGACCTGGAGACAGCCGGCGGACGCCAGTGTCGGCCGAGTGAAACCTGTCTCCACAGCGGCCCCACGACCTTGGCACATTTTCCTCTCCTCTCCCACCGCTTGCAGGAGTACTCTCCAGATAGACCCAACGCGGGGAGTACGCCACAAGTACACTTCTATTCAAATGAGATGCGAAGCACAAGTACACCATGCGTAGCATCTCATTTGAATAGAAGTGTACTTGTGGCGTACTCCCCGCGTGGCATGGTCGACCGATCTCCTGCTGTAGTGCGTCAGGGCCGCTGAATGGGTTAAAACGTTTAACGCTATTGTCCACCACGAAGGTGGTTTCACAGAATGGGCACCGGAACAACTTGAATTTTGACAACAGCTTTCGGTCGAAGTTCGAACGTTCTGACACTCGAGCCACCCAGCTCCCCTGGGTAAATGCACTAAAGGGCATGTGCATACAGAGTTTTTTTTTCATATTATTCAATCATCTCGAGGTGCACAACGAACACAGACGCACTAAGGAAACATGGCCGAAAATAAGACAAGCACTCTGAAACTAACGCAAAACTGCATGTTTTGTATTTAGGCTTTGAATACCGACAACTGAAGTACAGTGACGATTTCTATCAGCTCGCTTTCTTGCGTTGCGTACATTTCTAGACGGTTGGTTTTGCTTTTTTTTTTTTTTTTGGTCACTGTCGTCCATAACGCACATGGTCACGAGCGGACTGTGCGCAAAAACCCAGTGTACATATGACCTGTGTACATTTACACCCAGAATAGGGCGAGGCATACCCACTGAGCCGCAATAACCGAGCAGCTTTCACGAATCACTGGGGGGCTGGCGGGGGGGGGGGGGGGGGGGGGGGACGGATTTGTTCAATAGCATGTCCGTTGAAAGGTCCTGGTAAATCAAAGTGGCACAGTTGGAGTGCGCCTGAGTTGATCAGTTTTCAGGTCGTACCCCATAGGCAATAGATTTCCCTGTCCCCCATAACCCGCCCGTCAGGGCCGTCCATGATCACCTCGGTGCTGTGGACGTTAAACCCGAACTAACCAACTATGGTCCCTCAGGTGGGTTACCTATAGTTGGCGTTGAAGTGAATCCTCCACCCCCTCCCCCCTTAAAAAAAGACAACCTCAGTATATATCGCAACAAAGAGTGTCTGACACTTGTTATAAATTTCGTGAAGTCTGCGCCAACATTGTAATAATTAAACATAGACCAGCACGGCGACTGCCAAGCACGTAACACGCAAAGAAAATCCCAGCACAGAAAGAAACACGTTCAGAAAGGACAATAATTGTGTTGTAATTGTCATTTCTAAGCGTGTTTCTTTATATAATAACGATATTATTATTATTATTATTATTATTATTATGCGTTGGGATTTCTTTGTAACAATGGCTACAGATCTCTGGAAATCTTGCATGCATACTCTAAGATCTGTGTGACGATACAGGAAACAACCTTATGAAGAAAGGAACACGCTTAGAAAAGACAGTTACAACACAATTTATTGTGTAGTAACTGTCTTTTCTAAGTGTGTTCCTATTTATTGTGTCGTAACTGTCTTTTCTAAACGTGTTCCTATTTATTGTGTTGTAAATGTCTTTTCAAAGCGTGTTTCTTTCTCTGTTTGGTTCTTCTCTGCATTTTACACTCTTGGCAGTAACCTCTATTGTCTGGATTTCATATTGCAAGGGCGGATTTGGGAGGGATCCTAGGGGTTCCGGACCCCCCCCCCCCCCTTCCAGACCCAAAATAATTCTTTAAAATGCTATAATAAAGTCACTTTTGGGGATGTTTGGAACCGCCCACCCCCACCCCACCCCCCGCCCGCTGTTTGATATTTTGGCGAATGGTGAGAGTTTTAACACACGAACGGGCCTTCTCCCTACCCCCCCCCCCTCCCGCACCCAGGTCCCAAACAAAACGTTGGAGCCCCCCCCCCCCCCTCCTCGAGTAACTGATCCGACCTTGAGAGAGAGAGAGAGAGAGAGAGAGAGAGAGAGAGAGAGAGAGAGAGAGAGAGAGAGAGAGAGAGAGAGAGAGAGAGAGAGAGAGAGAGGTGATGATGATGATGATGATGATGATGAAACGTTGTTATTAAGGATAAATGTTAAGGACTAAAGCCTAGCTTCTTAACTGCCACGCTACTCCGCGAACAAACAACTGCCAACAACAAACGAGAGCGGAGTCAAGGCGGACAACGAGCTTTTACCGTAAGCACAGACAACACCAAACATCTCTAAGAGGCATAGATCCTCTTGAGCCCGGAGGGCTAGGGCTTAGGGTTAGGGCCCGGAGGGCTCATGAGGATCTATGCATCTTGGAGATGTTCGGAGTGTTGTCTATGCTTCCTGTCTTGGCTTGACTTCGCGAACGAAGATTCTATAGGGCTTGCCCACGTCGTCTGCAGGCATTTTCGTGGCTGAGGAGGCCAATCCGGGACAGGCAGGTTCGACCGCAGTGGCTGCAGGGGAAGGTCTGGTCAGGGTTCTGAGTTACGACAACTCTGTTTTTTCTTCTGAGCCGCTTGTCCTTAAGGTTAGCTCTGCAAGAGTCCTCAAAGGAGACGGCTGCCTTGTGAATGGTGGAGCGCCAGGTGTCACGGTCCGCAGCAAGCGAAGACCACTGGCGGTGGTCGATTTGGCAGGCACTAAGTGACTTCTTGAGACCGTCTTTGTATCTCTTCTTTGGTGCCCCTCTGTCTCGGTGTCCAGTGCCGAGTTCGCCGAACAGAGTGATCTTGGGTAGGCGATGATCCTCCATCCTGGAGACGTGCCCCGCCCAGCGAAGCTGTGTTCGCAGCAGCAAAGCCTCGATGCTCAAAGTTTCCGCCTGTTCAAGGACCTCGACGTTGGTGACATAGTCACTCCAGTGAATGCTGAGGATGGTACGCAGGCAGCGCTGGTGAAAGCGTTCGAGGAGTCGTAGTTGGCTGCGGTATAGGGCCCAGGACTCGGAACCGTACAGCAGGGTGGTGAGGACGACAGCTCTGTACACGCTGATCTTGGTGCCTTTTTTCAGCTGTTGATTGTGCCACACCCGCTTGAATAGTCGCCCGAAAGCACTGTTCGCTTTTGCCAGCCTGTTGTCCAGCTCCTTGTCCAGCTTGGCGTCTGACGTGATGATGCAGCCGAGGTAGGTAAACTGGTGTACAGACTTCAGTTCGGACTCGCCGATGGTGATGTGGGGAGGGCGATGCCCTTCCTTGGGTGCCGGCTGATGAAGGACCTCTGTCTTTTTCAGACTGACCTCAAGTCCAAAGAGCTGGGCGGCATCTGCGAAGCAGGACGTAATGCGTTGCAAGGCTCTCTCTGTGTGTGCAACGAGGGCAGCGTCATCAGCAAAGAGCAGCTCACGAATCAGTTGGTCTAGGGTTTTCGTGTAGGCCTGCAGTCGTCTGAGGTTGAACAGGCTGCCATCGAGACGATACCTGATGTACACTGCGTCGTCAGCATCGAGGTCCACTGTGGCCTGCTTCAACATCATGCTGAAGAAGATGGTGAAGAGGGTCGGTGCCAGCACGCAGCCTTGCTTCACGCCGTTGCGAATGGGGAATGGTTCTGAGAGGTCACTGTTTAGTCTGACCTGGCCTTGCTGGTCCTCGTGGAGCTGGACGATCATGTTGAGGAACTTTGGGGACAACCTAGTCGCTCCAGGATCTGCCACATACCTTGCCTGCTCACAGTGTCAAACGCTTTTGTTAGGTCGACAAACGTTACGTACAGCCCTTTATTCTGCTCGCGGCACTTCTCCTGAACTGAGCTGTCTCAGCACAAAGACCATGTCGGTGGTACTCCTGTTGGCTCTGAAGCCACACTGGCCCTCTGGGAGGTGGTCTTCAGCGATGGCAGGTACCAGCCGATTCAGGAGCAACCTTGCGAGAATTTTCCCGGCAATGGACAGCAGGGTAATTCCACGATAATTAGAGCAGGCAGACTTCTCTCCTTTGTTCTTGTACAGGGTGATGATGACTGCATCACGGAGATTCTTTGGTAGTGCTCCTTTTGCTTCCTGTACGAGTTGGTTATCAGCCTTGACTTCGCTCTCGTAGTGGCATTCGTTCGTTGCAAACAATACCCCCTTAATATCTGTATACCGCCGACTGGGACAGAACCCACTCGAGCGTTTAAAGTGGTCCATGCCTGAGCAGGCCTCACTGATTAGCAATTGGTTTTCAAGCAACACACAGAAATCCACCTTGCTTACGACATCGCCCAGCAAAAGTAACAAAAGCTAATCAAAGAGCAAGGTTTAATCCCGCCAACATTATACGCTCAGTAACTTGAGTAAGAGACGTCTGCTCTGAGCCCTCATTCGGTTCAGTAAAGCCTATCAGCGTCAGTAGTGAGCGTGCAAAGCTGTTCAACTAATCGGGATTTATCCCAGTGCCACAGTCCTGGGGTCACCTGCATGAGTGAGCTTATTCCTGCGTCAGCCACAAAGCAAGGTGCTCCGCGATAGCAACTGAGCCCTGTCACGCCGGCACTTTCAAGATTTGTCCATCACGGTCCACGCAATAAACACGCGTAATTGTACTAGTCGTGGTCCAAACGATACAACAGCGCACATACCAAGGGGAATTACTCAGACGAGCGGTTTCATCCCTTATCAGGCACCCAATCGCCAGCCCAACAGAAAATACACACAGGTAAATGACAAGACGACCATATGTACACACCCGTATAATTCCCGTTGCCATGTGCACTGTTCTACCAGCGATAGCTTCGCTTATGTGGTTTGCGAGTGTTCTAAATGAAACACAAATGTGATAATAAGTTGAAAGCAGATGAACCATGCCAATCAAAACACGGGCACACGTCTTGAAAGTCCGTATGTTTGAAAGTCTATGCTTACTATTAATAGTCCTATAAAAACAAAGCCGAGTGTCACAAGCACTGAATGACATCATACTCCGCTCCAGAGCAATGCTGACGTTGTGTGGAAGTGACTCTCATAGCATCTAGTATTAACTGTGTCATGAAAAGTCTCTGTGACAGTCTTGTATCGGCAAGGTTTGATAGTTAAATCATTGTTTCCATTGTTCGGCGGAGAATCACAGAAAATTAAACGTTGTTAATGCAATGAAGAATCTCTGTGCGCAGAGAGATGCAGATTAACATGCTGTAACCCTTTCACTACGGAGAAAAATTGAGCACGACTCAACTGCAAGAGGTATAGATCCTCATGAGCCCCCGCAATTGCGGGGGCTCATGAGGATCTATGCCTCTTGCTGAAATCACTCTGCATCCATGTTCCTTTGCCGGCTGGGGATATTTGACGATGAATTTGCAATGATTCCAACAACACAATCCGCGTCCACTGGTCTATGAACGGGTAAACATCTATCTTAACTATTGGGCTGTCGGTAGCGGGTTTTGTCGCGATGATTCCTGTCGGACTCTAACCCTTCCTGTCGGACTCTAACCCTTCCTGTCGGACTCTAACCCTTCCTGTCGGACTCTAACCCTTCCTGTCGGACTCTAACCCCTCCTGCCGGAATCATCGCGACAAAAACCGCTACCGACAGCCAAAGGGTTAAACTCTGATTTAGAATTATTCTTTATACAAAAAGAGAGGAATTTGATTGCCGCCCTTTGCCCCTTGCAGAGGACAAAATCCTAACGGAGAAAGAAACACGCTTAGAAAAGGCAGCCACAACACAATTTTATTAATACATGTATTTCAGGTGAAAACCCTTTTCAGAATACAGAAAAATCAATCAAGAATCAAGAAAACTTAATATGTCTGTTTAAGCAGTCAAACAGAAAATTGTCTTTATGTTCCATGCGCTCTGTCATCTATAAAACACTAACAAACAATAAAAAAAAACCACAAACAAACAAACACAAACACCACAAACAACCAAACAAGAAGAAGAAGAAGAAGTATACAAATTAGTCGCTACTTATCTTGTCAGTGAGAAGAAGCAAAGTGACCTTGCGAGTGGCGCGTACGCGTTCCCTGACACCCCACCATCCCCCCCCCTCCCTCCCCACTCTCCCACCCATCCACGGCAATGAAGGGGTTAACAAAACCACAGTACCACTGACCTTGGAAGACGAGGCACAGATCTGGCGTAGAGGGCATAGTCTTCAGTCCCTTCATTCTCCACAGAGTGATGCCGAGGCCCAGCGACGTCAGAAACAGGAGCGCACGCAGCGGCAGATGTTTTTTGATGGTCATCACGACGGACAGAACGACCGGGTTGATCGTGATGGTCATCTTGCCGGACGGGCTGGAACAAAAACGGACGGGTTTGGACTAAAATGCGGGCCAGTCTCACGATACCGCGACACATGGCAACAGCCGTACAGCCAGACCGCGTCCTTCCCTGTACGTTCGCGTTAAACCTCTGAACCCATATCATACTGAGGCTAAAAGCTTCAAATTTGTATAATGTCATATGATGCAAGCTACATTACAGTACTTACAGATAAGGATATAGACCAATGGTTTTAGTTCAAGGGTGGTGCCAGAATAGCTTGGCGCCTACAGGCGCCAAGCTATTCTGGCACTACCCTTGAACTATTTTAGTCACACTTATTTCACACACTGGTGTATTCCGAATGATAAGGGTTAACTGCCGGGGCAACGAGAGCGCCACCCAGCTGCAAGAGATATAAACCGGGTTTGTGTCTCTTGTTAGTCCTCTGTTCTTTACGCCTACGTTTGGTTCCGTGTGCGTGTGTTTCGTTTCACGTGAATGTTGCTAAGTGTGCAGTGGTTTCAGACTCGAAATCCGTGATCACCGGCCGCGAGGGGGTTAATGTGCTAAACTTACATCCAGCATGAAGAATACACACGCACAGTGTGCAACATGTCCTCAGCCCGACCTCAGCTTTATTTTATCAGGGTCTAGCGTCGAGACGGCGGCAACTGAAGCCAGATCATGGCGGCGGTGATGGATGGATGGGATGGCTGGCTGGCTGGCTGGGTGGATGGATGGATGGATGGATGGGTGGGTGGGTGGGTAGGTGGGTGAATGAGTGGGTGGCAAGTTATTGAACTTCGGCGCATTAGCAGTGTTAGACAGTATCTGACGCCCGAAGCACTGAACTGCAATCCTTGTCTCCTTCTTTGTTTTATCACGGTTAGACTACTATAACTCCCTCCTCAAGTTTCCGGCCTGCCTAAAACCCAGCTAGATAAACTGCAGAGAGTGCAAAACAGTGCTGCCCGTTTAGTTCTGCATGTGCATAAGCGTGACCATATCCGCCCCACCCGCTTAGAGAAACTCCACAGGCTGCCCGTACAAGAACGCACTCTGTATAAACTGTCCTGCTTGTGCTTTAACTTTCTCAGCCTGACTTCTCCTGCCTTTATCACCGACTTACTCCATCTGCGATTCAGGCGCCAAGCTCATCTGGCACTACCCTTGAATTATCATGATCAATCCATCTCCTGCTGCAGGTTCTCGGGGCTGAAAGGGTTAAAACTAATTACTCTCTTCCTCAATTTTTTTTTCGAGGGAAAACAGTTCCCTGTCTGAAATTTCGCCATTGAAGATATCAAAATAGGGTCGGCTTCAAGATTGTTTCCTGCCCGTTTGCACAGGTGAACATTTCGAAGGCGACGCTATACAATATACAGACGAGCAAAAGAAATGCGACATTTGTTTCCGCTGATTCCAGAAATATCGCACTTACTTTTGCTCGTCGGAAGTGGCGACTATAGTTTACTTTTCGGACACTCACTGTACCCCGTGTACACTGTCCAGCGTGGAACTGTATCCAGTGTACACTGTCCAGTGTTAATCTGTCCCAAGACTTTTCAAGCCTCGGGCGATAGGTCACTGACGTGAACTAAAGCCGGCCAACCCGCGACATTTACTTCAGTACTAAAGCGAATCTCATTGTGGGGGTGAGGAGGGGGGGGGGGGGGGAGGTGGCGGGTGGGGGTTGGTTGGTTGGGGACCTTTCGGCAGTGCTTGGATGTGTAGATTGTTCAAGAGTTAAACGCGTATAATTTCTTACAGCAGTATGCGGCTGTTATTTTGCGGTACATTTGACTATTTCGACCCCCTCCCCCTCCCCCCCCCCCCCTCCTTTCAGTTAAATAAACATTCAAAATTTCGATAGACAGGATGATGTGATCGTAATGCACGCAGTTACACAGGCTGTCGACGAAGCTTTCAAAGCAGGTCTGCCATTCCGGGGTATGCAAATATATACCTACGTGTCAGTTTGAATGCAAAACAGTCGCAACTCTGTGGCGTGGCGTAATGCACGGGCCCACATCTCCTTAACTCATTCAATCCCAAGGCTGCATTTCCCAAATTCTGGATAGCTCACCTAACGACTATGTACTAGATGAGGGGATGGATCGACTACGATAATTCAATGGTAGTGCCAGATTAGCTTGGCGCCATCAGGCGCCAAGCTAATCTGGCACTACCATTGAATTATCATGGTCGATCTACCTTCTGCTGTAGTGTTACATGGTTAAATGGGTTACACTTCAAGTCCGCTATTCAGCAAAACAGCGCTGGTGTGTCATTTCTAAACGACTGTGAGGGAGTTTCGGAAGGACGGACGTGGGCGTGTTGAACAGTGGAAGTGTCTGCTTTCTGGGCACTCTCTTTGTGTCCGTAACCGTGTCGAAGACAAAGCCAAAGTACAAGGAGCTTGAAACTTGAAGAAACTTTTTATTATTAACGGGATATAAGCTTAAATATTTATGACTTATCTTTCAGAGTGCACCTTTAAAACCAAAATTGTAGATAAGATAAGATAGATAAGATAAGATAGTTTATTGCCATATGTTTCCATGTAAAAATAATAATAATAAAATGAAAACATTGGAATGTGTCTTGATGTCCGTTACTAAAGACTAAAATGTAAATAAATAATAAATTAATTAAAAAAAAAATGTGCATACAGTAATGCGATTGATTTTCAATAATAAATAAAACAGGACACGGACAAAAGACAAGTATGGCAAAATGCAAACATGGAGAATTATTGATGTTTCATGAAGAAAGATGACGTTTATCTAAAGCAAGAGACAAAATATTTAGCTTATGTGGAAGCGAGTTCCACGCAGAAGGAAAAAAAAAAAAAAAAAAAAAAAAAAAAAAAAAAAAAAAAAAAAAAAAAAAAAAAAGAAGAGATGATTTCGAAAAGACTATTTTATTTTGGGTAGGGGAACGACTACCTTACACTCAGAATTAGTTTTTGTTGTTGTTGTTGTTGTTGTTGGTAGATGCAAAATTAAACAAAGAAAAGAGGTCACGTAATGTTGGTATTTGAAAGCAATGTAGGCTGCAATGTAACTGTTGAAAAATAGGTGACGTTTTAGTGCTACGAGATCAAGGTGTCGCTTTTTAAAAAAAAATCAGTGTTACCGTAAAAATTATTAGGAGCAATTTGTACAGCTAGCCCGGCTTTGCAAAGAAAGTAATTTCTCCAGCTGTGCACCACTGTGCTGTATAACAAAGGCATATTTCACCCGTTCTGCCCCAGGACGGAAATCCCCCAATTTTAAAGTTGCCCTCTGAACGACTGTATTACAATTCTAGAGGCAGGTCGAGCATGATAGTTCAAGGGTGGTGCCAGACTGAATAGCTCGGCGCCTACAGGCGCCAAGCTATTCTGGCACCACCCTTGAACTATCACGCTCGATCCGTGTCTTGCTGTGGTGTGTCGGGGCTGAATGAGTTAAGAGGTGACTTCCGGTGGGCATAGTTTCAGTTTCAGAGCATTAGAACGGAACGTTGCCTCAATAGACTTTGCTCAGAATTTGGAAGTCGGTCGAAATTGCACGTGTTTTCGACGAGAAAAGTTGATTAAAACCCCGGACTTTGGATCCACTTTTCTGTGGCCTACTTTTGGCTATGAACAACGTCTGTTTTGAAAGAAGGTATATTTTTCTTGATAAATATTGTGCATAAAAAACTTATCCAGGAAATAAAACGCAGATTACTTGATAAAAAATAAACGATAATTAAAGGGAAAGAAACCCGCAGATTGGGGTTTCTTCCCCTTTATAGTTGTCTCTTTATTCTCAGTATTATGACAAGTAACTTAAGTGATTGCAAACGGTACAACACCGTTGAAGATTTTGAATTTTGAACGACCTAGCCGCAAGAGGCATAGATCCTCATGAGCCCCCACAGTTGCTCATGAGGATCTATGCCTCTTGCTGACATCGCTTAGAACTTTTGAACAGTCACGAAACGCATGAGCATTTGTCTTTACAGTGTAGCAAACTGTAACATGCCTGCAGACGACGTGAGCCAAGAGTAGCAAACTGCATTCTTTTCGGTTCAGTGGGTTTCGTGTACGTTACAACCCTGTGAGCGCTACATTGACGGCCCCCGAAATCAACCTTTGCCAGGTATTATTTTCAGTGGATTTGCGGAGACACTGAGGTTGTGAGTTTTGTGCGCACATCTGCCATTCTTAACCCTTTTAGCCCCAGTCCCATTTCTCAAATTTTGGAGGTGTTGCCTAACGACTATGTACCAGTTGTAGGGGATGGCTTGACCATGATAATTCAAGGGTAGTGCCAGATTAGCTTGGCGCCTGAAGGCGCCAAGCTAATCTGGCACTACCCTTGAATTATCATGGTCAAGCCATCTCCTGCTGCAGGGATCCGGGGTTAAAAGAGTTTAACCTGATTTCGCAGCGTAAAAAGTGAAACAACTGGTGTATGTGGGGGGGGGGGGGAGAGGGGGAGAGGGGGGGGGGCGGCAGATCATTCTGCCTCTGCACACGCACGTGCGCGTGTCAAGTTAAACAGACACTAACTTTGAACTACATAAATACATGAATACACCAGTGTGTAAAATAAGTTTGACTAAAATAGTTCAAGAGTAGCGCCAGAATAGCTTGGCGCCGATTCTGGCACCAGCCCTGAACTAAAGCCATTGGTTTTTATCCTCACCCGTAACTGAGTACCATAATGTAGCTTGCATATGGCAGTGGACACATTTGAAGCGTTTAGCCTCAGTATGACATGGGTTAAGGGGTAGGGTAAAAAAAAAAGAAGAAGTGACTCAGGCGCTGCCCTTGAACAATCATATCTGATCAGTCCATCTCCTGCACAATGTCATAGATGGTTCCCCAATAAGCCTAACACCACTCAGTTGTGCGTGCCGCTACAAGTACTGCGTACCTGAGCCAGTACATGTGCCTGCATGCACGCCGTTTTTAAGTCGCTTCTATTTTTAGAAGAGACTTGTTAGGATTGTGCTGGTCGGAGTCCGTTCAGCAGCATGCCATGGACATCTTAGGCGGGCAGGCCTCACACTCTTACAGTGAAGTAAAACGATAGAAAGCACGTCATGTCTAGTTCACGATACCCCACTGTTGAACGTTGAACGTTGCACTTCACGGTCATTGAAAGCGGAACTGTGACAATGCCAGCCATCCTTGCAACACTGACACAGATCGTTTGTAAGCTGACTTTACATTGTCAGATCAGACCATCAAGCAATAGGCGACTTTGTCTGTAACCCACAAAATTCTATTTAACTCATTCTACCCCAAGACCGAAATCCCCAAATTTTGCCGTTGTCCTCTGAAGACTGCATTGCAGTGCAGGGCACAGATCGACCATGATAGTTCAAGGGTGATGCCAGAGTAGCTTGGCCTCCATAGGCGCCAAGCTATTCTAGCCGATCACCCTTGAACTATCATGGTCGATCCATATCTTGCTGTGGTGTGTCTGGGGTAGAATGAGTTAAAAAAAAAAAAAAAAAAAAAAACTCACAAAAACCGTCATGTAACTGGTACTATAATCCATGCGTCCTCAGTTGGACCGTTGTTGTTCAGGCAAAACGACGGGGAATTTCGTATAACATGCCCGTTAAAAGTCCTGGTAAATCAAAGTGGCACAGTCACGGTTGCAGTGCGGCCGAAATTATTAGTGTTTAGGTCGTATAGCAATAGCAGTCCCTGTCCCCATAACCCGCCCGTCATGGCGGCTTTCCATTATCACTTCTGTGCCGTGGACGACCCTGAAAAACCGTTTGGACCGTTGTGTGCTACTGAGCGGCTGTTAGCTGTTCCATCATGAATGATGTATTTTATTGGAATTTTGTACCACCTTTGATGCAAACAGTGTCAACATACACAGATATTACAGCACAGGAAACGGTATTAACTTAACACATTTTACCCCAGGACCGAAATCCCCAAATTTTGTGAAGTTGCTCTCTGAAGGATTGCAGAACAATTCTAGAGACAGATCGAGCATGATAGTTCAAGGGTGGTGCCAGAATAGCTTGGCGCATGGGCTCCAAGCTATTCTGGCACCACCCTTGAACTATCATGCTCGATCCATGTCTTGCTGTGGTGTGACGGGGCTGAACGAGTTAAACGTGAAAATAAGTGCGGCGTCAGGGAGTGTTTCGTGAACTGTTTGTTGTGCCCTCAGGAACGTGTGAAGTGCCCCTCGGTATAGCAGACGCTCCCCCGGTTAGCGTTCCTGTCCCACAAAAATTCTAGCTACGTCCTCGGGCCCACTGCGGCCGTTGTGGGTCCGAGGCCCTTTGCTTACTGGTAAGGTTGGGATTTTGACGGTCTGTTCTAAGGATTGGTGGTTGTCATTTATCAAGAACACTTCGGATTTTCAGAAGTGCTCCTTCATTCCAGAGGATTCTGTGTCAGTCATGTTTAGTTCACCATGTGCACAGGGTAGATATACCATTTTTTTGTCATAGGATATAATTGCACATTAATTACTACCACTAATTTCCCACTAAAATGTTTCATTACTTACTATGTCTTCACAAAGTTGATTTACATTGAGTCACGTCAAATGGCCATTCTATAAATTCAATATACAACGCCTTGCTGAGTGAAAGGCAGTAAAGTTTTGCTGTGTACTAGATGTGACTGTGTGTGCTAGCCTGTGATTTTGAGCCTTACAGATGTGGAAGGAAATGCAAAACAAGCACCTGCTTGCCGTCGCAAAGAAAATGGCGGCTTAAGTTATGCAGAAATGCAATCAGTCCAGTCCTGGCCAGATCTCGGCCTAAGATTTTCATCTCTTCACCTCAGCGTATTACAAAAATATATGCCCAGACACGCAGACTGATCCCAGTGCGCAAAGGCCATCGGGCCGACATCGGCCCACGCACAGCTGTGCGCGGGCCGATGGCGGCCCCATGGCCTTTTGCGCACTGGGATACAGCTAGGCCAAGGTTATTCAACCCAAACGTCAACGTTAGAGATTTTATTGTCTTAGAGGTGCTTGTTTGCAGATTCAGCATGCCAGTGTTGTAAGAAATTTACAGATATTAGAATGTCTGAGTATATTAATTTATGTTTATTGGATGTTCTTGTGTTTCGAGCATTTAACATGTTAGTAGTAGCAGTCGGCGAGGTCGTCAGAGAAAGAGTTGGGTCACAAACATAAAAGAATGGACCGAACTCGAGATGCCAGACTTGCTTGCCACCGCCCAAAATAGAACTCAGTGGAGAGCACTGTCTGTTGCTGCTGCCTTTCAGTCCCCCCAACGCCCAGTTCGGGCAAGGGACTGATGATGATGATGAGTAGCAGTTTACCGATTGAGAGTGTCCGTACAGGGACTGAGGATCAAATTTCTAGGACCCTAGTAACCATTTTTACTACTCTCCATCTGGGACCCCAAATTATTTATCCCCCACAATTTTGCGCGTAAGTTGCAGGGGCGGATCAGTTACCTCGGAAGATGGGGGGGGGTGTTTCCAACTTTTTGTTTGGGAGCTTCAACCTGATACAAAAGGCCTCCCCGACGCTAGACTTTGCTTCCAGGGGCCGAAAAATCGAAAGCGGAGGAGGGGGGTTGGGAAGACACCTGCGTGTGTTCAGACTCTCTCCATTTGCCCAAATATCAAACAAAGGGGGAGGGGGGGGGCGGGAGGTTCCAGACCACTCACAATGGGACTTTGTTATAGCATGTTAGGGTCTGCGCGGGGGGGGGGGGGGCGGAACCCCTAGGATCCCCCCCCCAGATCCGCCCCTGAGTTGTACAATTTTGATTTCGCCATTTGGGCTCCTACACACAGGACTCTGACTCGCCGGACAAGAAATATCCACCCTTTGGGCGGCGGGCGAGTGGATTTGGTCTACACAGTCAGCATTATGAGACGTTCATAGATTTTAGACATAGAAAGTCTTCAGTTTGCGTCAATGGTTGTTTATATTTCCCGCTGACCCGCTGCATAGAATTACATCGCCATTAAAGAGATAACTAAAGTAGGTTGAACTTGAATCACTTTGAACCAAGCGCCCGGTGAGCAAAAAGTCTTCGGGCCGACGCCCGAGGACCTTTTGCTCACTGGCACAGGTCGAACGGCCGGGATTGCTGGATCATATAGTCTTCAGAGAACAATGCACAATTGTCTTGACTACGAACCTACATGGCTCTGCCGCGGCTCCCCGAGAACTGACGTCGATATGCACTAAGCTGACGTCTGCCTTGTGGTGGCCAAAGGCAGCAGGTCCTTTCTTTTGTGAAAAGCGAGGTTTCCACTGTATTACAATTAAAAACGCGCTTTCAACAAAAATGGACTTGCTGTCTACTTTGCCTTTCGAGGCAGCACAGCCAATACGATGTGGACTTCACTCTGCTGCTGTTTAGACTGAATGTTTCTAATTTATTATTAATTCGTCGTAGCGCTATAACTGCATGATTTGGGAACTCGCTAAGCTTTGCACGGTCGACGGCGTCAAAAGTTTATCCCAAGGGCGCCACTCTTTAACTCGCTATCTGCCTCGGGTTTTCGTCAACAGCAGAACGGACACATACACGGTCAAACGTGGGAAAGGGGGGGGGGGGGGGGGGGGGAGGAGAGAGAGAGAAAGAAAGAAAAAGAAAAGAAAAACCATGGGACGAGAGAACGAAAAACTAGGAAGCAAAATTATCCAAAAAACACTCTGTCAAGAAAAACGATGAAATTTACAGCAAGACTGGACTAAAGAGGCAACGAAAAACTTGAGGACTTACCTGAGACAGAAGATTCCGAAGGTAAATTTGCACACGCACACACACACACCGACACACTTTAATGTTTGCTAAATCAGACTGCTGTGGTGCGCAGAGCGCCCGAGAACCAAGTGAGCCACGCGGTCCGCACCTACCAGCTTAAGACGTACTATTTAAGCTTACTACTGACATGCAAGCCACCCCAGAGTCCGAAATAGCTCAGGCGGTTAATCGTCGGAGCAGGAGAGCGAAGGGAATCGCCGGGTCGTGGGTTCGAATCCCGTCCCGGCCCCGGTAGCTGGACTCACAATCCAGGGGAAAAAACGGATTTGTTCAATAGCATGTCCGTTGAAAGGTCCTGGTAAAGTGGCACAGTTGGAATGCGCCGGAGTTGATTAGTGGTCAGGTCGTACTCCATAGGCAATAGATTTCCCTGTCCCCCACAACCCGCCCCTCAGGGCCGTCCATGATCACCTCGGTGCTGTGGACGTTAAATCCGAACTAACCAACCTAACCAATCAAGCCAGCCCAGAGTCCGAAATAGCTCAGGCGGTTAAGCGTCGGAGCAGGAGAGCGAAGGGAATCGGCGCCGGGTCGTGGGTTGGAGTCCCCGTCCGGGCCCCGGTAGCTGGACTCACAATTCAAGGAAAACTGAAAGACAGACTTGTTCCATAGCATGTCTGTTGAAAGGTCCTGCTAAATCAAAGTGGCACAGATGCAGTGGGCCTGAATTGATCATTGGTGTTCAGGTCGTACTCCATAGGCAATAGATTTCCCTGTCCCCCATAACCCGCCCATCCGGCAGGGCCGTCCATTATCACTTCGGTGCCGCGTTTAAACCCTGAACTAACTGGCTTGCATGCAGTGAGCTTTAAGTGAGTTTTAAGCTCTTTCCGAGCCGGTTTAGTTAACCTATTTAGCCCTGGGTCCTCTCAGCAGGCGAGGCGCCAAGCTAATCTGGCACTAGCCTTGAATTAGTCATGGTCAGTCCACCGCAGTCAATCTTGCAGCTGGTAGGCCTACACAGTCGTTCAGCCGATGGCCTTCCAAAATTTCAGTGGGAAAAGCCGGCGGGCACCGTGAGGCTAAAAAGGTTAAGAAATTCTTAGTGCGCGAGAGTTTCTGTCAGTTGCGTGTGGCGACTTACGGTACATGTACACAACTTTGCCGTGGCCCACGGTCAAATCTTTGTAACCTCTAGCGGGTTTCCCACATACGGCGCTGTAAACAATCGGCTGATGAAAGTGCACTGCGGTTTTATTTTCTCTCCAGTCAGCCTGTGACGGCCCGGACAGAAGCACACACACACAGCGCATGGCTGTAGAGCTGAGACACTGATGGGACAACGGTCACATAAATATTAGCCTTAAAGTCAGGGACGGAGCAACAGCGGACTGAAAATTAGAGTCAGATCAGGGGCCAACAGTAGACTGAAAACTCAGATCAGAAAATTGGCCGTTTTTTTCACACACGAAATTCGCACTGTCGCTGAACTTAGGCAGAACATAAGCAGTGTCAAAATGCTTCATGGTCTCCTTTGCACAGTGTTAGTAAACGACCATGAGAGCGTGTGTTTAGCGATGGCCCAGAGGCTACGAGAATGATGTCATGGGTTGAGCGGACTGAAAATTTTGACAGTGGGGAAAAAATGGTCAGCGTAAAACAGAAAGCTCTTTACTCTGTACATAAGCATTCAGCAGCCTCATACGGCTGGCCAACTTTGTACACATATTATCTAGACTGACAAGATACATTTGGTAACAAATGGACCAATTAAAAAAAATGAATAAGATAATTCTGAGATCTTAGGCAATCACTCAAGATGAGAAACCATTCGGCTGGTTAGGGTGACACGGATTTAGGCGATGATTGTCAGTGACAAAGATTACTTGAATCAGCATCACGACTGAAAACTAAAGTTGGTGTCGTCAATGATTCACGACGATTCATTTTGAGATTCAGCAATCCCAATAAATAGCATTCAAGATTCACGATGGAAAAAAAAACGATGACGACTCTTTCAGTGCCCCCAAACTCTGACAAGTGGGGGTGGGGGTGTTGGGTGGGGTTGGGGGTGGGGGGGGGGGGGGTTGGGAAGTGTTGAGGAGGACTGGGACTGTGGGACTAGATGTTCATGATACGCAGACCCAGGTTTCACAACCTTCTTTGCTCATTCAGAGGGAGCTGGGTGGCTCGGTGGTAAAAGCGTTTGCCTCCAGACCAAAAGGTCCCGGGTTCGAATCCAGCTTGGGTCAAAATTTGCTCAGACCCTTTTTTGTTGTCCCCGTCTTTGAAATCACCCTCGTGGTGGACAAAAGACGTTAAGCCCTAAACATTTAACATTTTTTTTTTTTTTGCTCATTCAGCCCGACGCACGTATTTCCCAAATTTTGAAGGGCGTCCCCTAACGACTACGCACTCGTTGCAGGAGATGAATCAACCATGATAATTCAAGGGCAGTGCCAGATTAGCTTGGCGCCGTCAGGCGCCAAGCTAATCTGGCACTACCCTTGAATTATCATGGTCGACCCATCTCCTGCTGTGGTGCGTCAGGGCTGAATGGGTTAAACTGGCCGGAGGAAGGTTTCTGACTCAGACTTTACAGTGTGGTTACAGACTTGTCACATTTCAAGAAAGGACTGGGACGTTTTCACGGATCGTGATTCATGAAGATCATAATTTGGGGCTTTTTACGTTTCACGACGAACTCTTTCTTCACGGATCACGAGGATGAAAACAATTGCAGTCACGAGAAACGATAAAACGACAATCACGCATCATGGACTTGGTTCCCCCCCCCCCCCCCCCCAATTACGCCATTGAATCAGACAAGGTACATAGCAGGGGGGCTTTAAAAGACATAGGATACCAGCTCCGCCATGCGCTTAACAGTCATCTACCTTACACAAATCTACTGGAAATTGAATGACATTTTGAGCCCCAAAACGTAGTGAGCAATTCTCCACAGCTGGTGACAAAACGGTCCTATTGCTTTTAACTCATTGTGCCCGAGGTACGACTGAATACCCACATTTTGGACTGAGTTATCCTCTGAGGACCGCATTACATTTCAGGAGACAGATCGACCATGATAGTTCAAGGGTGGTGGCAGAATAGCTTGGCGCACTATTCTGCCACCACCCTTGAACTATCATGGTCGAGCCACATCTTGCTGTGGTGCGTCTCGGGCAGAATAAGCCGTTAATGTAAAGTATATTTAGAAGTCCACTTTATGACATCATGTGTACATATTTCTGTACAGATCAGGCAACATTTTAATGTGTATCGCTTTTCCACTTTTTAGCCACCAGCGGTGGAGAATAACTCATGTGTAACCGATTTTCATCGCATTGTGTGACAGTCTGTACAAAGTGAGAAAATATAACACGTACGTTCTGCATCACGGCTCTTAAACCATGAGTAAAAAAAAAAAACCCAACCCCAACAAACAACAACAAATGCAGTGAACTGCAAGTGGTTTTAATACCGGACATGTAGGGTGAATGGACTGATGAGACGCCCTAGCCGTAGAATAAAGTATGTGTGTACTGGGTCTGAACTGCGCCCGCGGCACGTGGCGCGAAGAACAAACTCGCGGACACTTACTGTCTTGCACACACTCATTCTGATGACTCGTAGTGTGCCAGAACAAGAATGGCAAAGTTCTCAAGGCTCACGTGCATGGCCTATCCACATAATTAATCTGACCTGTGTGACCTAGACCTTTCCGACAGGTTAAGCAAATGTTCAAGTACTCTAAGGTGATAACGGGTTGGCATTTGTACCTGCGGAATCCACGTTTTCTCAAAAATTTATGCACTTTTCACACTTTTCACATTTCCCGTGACCCTTGATATTTGCAAGTAGTCAACCAAATTAGTATGCATAAAAAGGTCTTTTATTCAGCTACTTTTCCGCCAAATTTGGTTGAAAATTTTTGCCAAAATGCTGATTAAAACCGTTTAAATTTTAAACAAAAACACACATTTTCACATCATTTGCCGATTTCTTGTAGCCCTTTAGCATGTATAGGAAGGTCTTACCATCCGGTTTGCAATGTAAGTTGTAAACAGTAGTCGAGAAAAAAAATGTCCAAAAATGGCCATTTGTTACTTATTTTGTTATCTCTTTTGATCCTTGACCTTTCAGAGGGGTCATCCGAATTCGTATGCATAGGAAGGTATAACCATCAGGTATCCCTGTCCCAAGTTTGGGTTTGAAGTTGTAAATAGTATTTGAGGGAAAAAACACATCTTTTGTCAAAATATGGCTATTTTTTTTAAACCTATTTCCTGATCTCTTGTGACCCTAAACCTTTCTGATGGGTCAACCAAATTAGAAACAAATTCTATAAATACACTTCTTGCAGAATATCCCAGGAATTGCTAAGATTTTGTATGGCAACACAATGCTTATAGCCAAAGAAACGTCAACTCATTCTGCACGCGACACAACTCAGCAAGATACGGCTCGACCATGATAGTTCAAGGGTGGTGGCAGAATAGCTTGGCGCCTATCGGCGCCAAGCTATTCTGCCACCACCCTTGAACTATCATGGTCGATCTGTCTCCTAAATTGTAATGCAGTCCTCAGAGGATAACTCCAAAATGTGGGTATTTCGTACCTCGGGCACAGTAATAATAATAATAATAATAATAATAATACCGTTATTATATAGGCGCTTTTTTTCAATTTTTGGGCGAATCGACTCAAAGCGCCGCGAAGTGAAACCCAACACGCACACTCACGTAACAGACACGGATTTACGCCATTTAAGACAAACACAGTACAAGACAGACGAAGGGCCAGTTCAGCTACGGAAGTTCCGGGTTTTTTTCATCGCTTGTATTTGAAATTTGTAAAGTGGCCTGAAACCGGTACCAAAGTATGGGGGGTGGGGGGTGGGGAAGAACCGGGGTACCCGGAGAAAGAACCCCCGACGGTACGCCCGAATTAACGGTGACACTTACCAGAGGAGAAAAGTCCGACGCCGGAACCCGGTATCGAACCTCGCACCTTTGGCATTGGTGGCAGGCGCCTTAACCACTGCGCCACCGGCCGCCCCAACAGTGAGTTAAAGCTGAGGTGCAATGAGAAAAACCCGCCCAGCGCGTGTTTTAAAAAGACTCTACAGGACCCAGCTTGGGCCCTGCCCGTAAGTGGGTCAAATCGGTTCGTAACACAGTTGACGGAGTTGGCAACTGCGTATCCCGAGCTTGCAAAACTCTCGGAAAACGACAGACCACTTCCTGTTGCACGGAAATCATCGCGATTAGCAGATCGGACAACAGCAGACGATTCTGTGACACTTTGAAACTGACCGACAGCCACGGATTTTACGCGCTGGGGACTATGATGGCAGAATGTACGGCTGTACATGCTGTAAATATGACTCCTGACACTTTGTAGTTGTGAACGAATTTTGTCAACACGTACATCCAGTCCAATATAGGATAATATAAATAAATAAAGAAGCATTGTGATGTACATCCAACACAGTAAATTGGATGTGTGTGTGTGTGAGAGAGAGAGAGAGAGAGAGAGAGAGAGAGGAGAGAGAGAGAGAGAGAAGATGAGAGAGAGAGAGAGAGAGAGAGAGAATCGACTGTTTACATAGATGCCAAAAGATACAAGGTCGCCATGGGTCAAGCTGATTTTTAGTAGCTGCCCTTCGTATGGAGAATTTTTCTTGCTGTAGGCCACTCCAGATGAAAAGATATAACAACAAACACAAAACGACAAATAACCCCTCCTTCTTCACCCTTCCGATATCGAATAAAGCTTCAGGCTGTGCTGTGTAACTTACGGATAGCTCGGCCTGGTCCATATCCAGTGTGCGTCCAGGCAAGACACAAATGGCCTGCTCTGTCCGTCGGGTGGTCGAGTGTCGTCTGCTACTGTTGCTGTCAGTAGAAATATCGCTGGTTTAGATCAGTGATCGCGGTGCCCACACCGCGCTGCATACAGGAAGTGGCCTGTCTTTTTCACGGGAGTTTTGCCAGCACGACAAACGCAGTTGAAAACTGAGTCAACTGAGTTCCAAACCGGTTTGCCGAAGTTAGCCGAACGTTCACGAAGACAGGGCCCTCGCTGGGTCCTGCAAAGTTTTTTTAAAACACGTGCGGGGCGGAGTTTTTTTTACTGTTTCTCAGCTTTAATGGAGAGTGCATTGCTCCTACTGTGCATCCCTTTGTCACAAACAGAGAGGTTAACTCATTCGAGACGTGCCCCCTCCGCATAGGCCGCGTAGCCGGAGGCGGCACGTTTCGAATGATTTAAACAGTTTTGAAAATATCTTGAGGCAAAGATTCTCGCTGATTTGGTTTCCAGATAACATGACTCCTGCATAAACGTTTGAGCCCAAGCTGATTTGACACCACCCTTGAACTCTGTTTTCGGTCTTCGCGAACAGTAGAACGGACACATACAACATTTAATAATAATAATAATAATACCGTTATTATATAGGCGCTTTTTCTCAATTTTGGGGAAATCGACTCAAAGCGCCGCGCCTGAAACCCAACACACACACTCAGGAAACAGACACGGATTTACGCCATTTAAGACAAACACAGTACAAGACAAACGAAGGGCCAGTCAGCTACTGAAGTTACAGAGATTTTTGATCGCTTGTATTTGAAATTTGTAAAGTGGCCTGAGACCGGTACCAAAGTGTGGGGGTGGAAGAACCGGAGTACCCGGAGAAAGAACCCCCGACACATACAACATTTTAAAAAATGAGTTTACAGAAAAGTGTGATGATGGAACAAAATGAACTAGGAGGCAGAAAGAGGCGACGAAAAACGTGACAGCTTACCAGAGACACAGAGGATCCGAAAGATAAACTTACACACGCACGTACACAACACTGAATGTTTTGCGAGATCAAACTGCACTGCTCGGCGGAGAGCTCAGCGAGCCGCAGCCGCTTCACAGGTTGGTTACATATCAAGTGTCTCGGCGACATGCACCCAACTGCGTAGTGTGTGCGGGTCTGTGATTTGGGACCACACGGCCGCAGGCCGTTTGGTCCAAAATCACAGACCCGCACACAGATGAGATAACCACCTCTTTCGCTTGAGTGAAAAATGAACAGGTTACCGTGGAAGTCGCAAAGTTCACACAAGCACAGGGATGAAAACCGAAACTAATTGGAGTTACTTGTACTACACGCAGGTAGGCTACCTTGTTGGTTGCTTTGTTGGGGGTCTAACCTACACGGCACCGGAGTTATAATGGGGGGGGGGGGGGGGAAGGGGGAGGGGGTCATCACGGATTCACGACGATACATTTTGCGATTCACGAATTAAAAAAAACCCAAAAACAAACACCCAGCATCCACGTTTTACAAAGGAAAAGGTCGCGAAGCAGAGATGGTCCCGCTATCTTCTTCTTCTTCTTCTCGAACGCCGTCACACTTGGAGTTTGGCTCTCAAATTGAAATCTGTGGTCTTCGGTAGCACCTCCACAGGCCCGTACAGTTTCTCTTGTAGAGTGGCGGGCTTCTGCCATATCTCCTACCTCAGCAGCTGGTGGTTCCCACAGTCCTGGAGGATGTGCTCTGTGGGCTCTGCTTCTCCACAAGGGCACAGAGGAGATGGCACGAGGTGGAAGCGTCTGTGCAGGTGGAAATTGAGTCGGTTGTGCCCGGTCCTCAGACGGAAGATGGTCATCTGCTCTTGTCTGGACAGACTTAATGATGGTCTTCATCTCTGTGAAGCTGACTCCATTTTCGTCTTGTTCTTTCTCTGCACCCACTTTTGCCATTCTGTCAGCTTCTTCATTGCCGTAGATGCCACAGTGTGAAGGGACCCACTGCAGCACCAGTCTGGTGCACTTGATGTTTTGCAGTGCCTCTTGTAGACGTGGCAGTTTGCTTGCTGTTGCTGCCTCAAGGACAGACATGGCATCAGTCAGGAAGACAATATGAGCATCAGGGTCTGCAGTGCCACTAAGGGTGTTTGCAGCACGGACAAGGGCTTCCACCTCAGCTCTGTAATTTGTGCAGTGAAGGCCTGTTGATACTGCCTCTGCCTGCCATTTTCCGTTTGGGTACTGAATGTACACCCCAGCCCCTCCATTCTGAACTGCATCTGTGGCTGATCCGTCGGTGTATGCCCGTATCCATGCTTCCTGGGGATACTTTTCTTCGAGCATGGCCAGTGTCAGGGCTTTCTTGCTCACAGTGCTGTGCTCATCTTTGGTGGTGATGTAGGGTACCGTGGAAGAGATGGTGATGTTTTCTGGCTTACTTTCCCAGGGTGGAAGGTCACTAGCAGGATTCAGAGCCTCTACCTGCGCAGGGAGCTTTGCCTGGTGTTTCTCTGCAGAGCTCTCGTTTCCTTCACAAAGCTTGATCTTTTCAGTCTCCCTGAGGTTGGCTGTTTCATCCTGGAATTCATAGGTTGGTCTTTGGCTTACTTTCCCATGGTGGAAGATCACTAGCAGGATTCAGCGCCTCTACCTGCGCAGGGAGCTTTGCCTGGTGTTTTCTCTGCAGAGCTCTCGTTTCCTTCACAAAGCTTGATCTTTTCAGTCTCCCTGAGGTTGGCTGTTTCATCCTGGAATTCATAGGATGGTCTTTGGAAGACTTAACCTTTGTGGACTGTATCAAGGCTTTGCAATCTCTTCTCATGCGCAGGGGTGGGATACCTGTTGTCTCTTCCATCTTTTCAATTGGTGTGGATCTCATTGCGCCGGCGATGATACGCAGTGCTTGGTTCTGAACTCTGTCAATGGTCTGCTGGTGTGACTGGGCTGCCGTCAACCATGCATTGGATCCGTACTCAAGGTGTGGTCTCACTATACATTTTTGAGGATCTTTTCATTGGCTCCTCATTGTGTTCCAGCCAGCTTCCTCATGATGTTCAGCTTTCTTCTAGCTTTCGCTTCTGCGTTCCAAATGTGCGGCTTCCACGTCAGCCTCTTGTCAAGGATGACGCCCAGGTATGTCTGTTGGTCATCATACCGCAGTGGGGTGTTGCCCAGTGTTAGGTTGCCAGCCTTTGCTTGTTCGAGAGAGAGAAGAGTGTGGCTGATGATTTTTCTGTGTTGATGGTCACACACCAGTTGTTGGTCCAGTCTGTCAGCCTGTCCAGGGCTAGCTGCATCCTGTATGTAGCAGTTCAGCTTAACTGTCCATTGCTGGGAAAATCCTTGCAAGGCTGCTCCTGAATCGGCTGGTACCTGCCATCGCTGAAGACCAACTCCCAGAGGGCCAGTGTGGCTTCAGAGCAAACAGGAGCACCACCGATATGGTCTTTGTGCTGAGACAGCTACAGGAGAAGTGCCGCGAGCAGAACAAAGGGCTGTACGTAACGTTTGTCGACCTAACAAAAGCGTTCGACACTGTGAGCAGGCAAGGCATGTGGCAGATCCTGGAGCGACTTGGCTGTCCCTCCAAAGTTCCTCAACATGATTGTCCAGCTACACGAGGACCAGCAAGGTCAGGTCAGACTCAACAATGACCTCTCAGAACCATTCCCCATTCTCAACGGCGTAAAGCAGGGCTGCGTGCTGGCACCGACCCTCTTCACCATCTTTTTTAGCATGATGTTGAAGCAGGCCACAGTGGACCTCGATGATGACGATGCAGTGTACATCAGGTATCGTCTCGATGGCAGCCTGTTCAACCTCAGACGACTGCAGGCCCACACGAAAACCCTAGACCAACTGATTCGTGAGCTGCTTTTTGCTGATGATGCTGCCCTCGTTGCACACACAGAGAGAGCC
The DNA here is from genome assembly GCA_036245525.1 of Semisulcospira habei. Lineage (NCBI taxonomy): Eukaryota > Metazoa > Mollusca > Gastropoda > Semisulcospiridae > Semisulcospira > Semisulcospira habei. The sequence continues at coordinate 322,177,840 of BTPG01000002.1, forward strand.
CTGCAGCGCATCACGTCCTGCTTCGCAGACGCTGCCCAGCTCTTTGGACTCGAGGTCAGTCTGAAAAAGACAGAGGTCCTCCATCAGCCGGCACCCAAGACAGTGTATCGCCCTCCTCACATCACCATCGGCGAGTCTGAACTAAAGTCAGTGCACCAGTTTACTTACCTTGGCTGCATTATCACGTCGGACGCCAAGCTGGACAAGGAGCTTGACAGCAGGCTGGCAAAAGCGAACAGCGCTTTCGGGCGACTTTTCAAGCGGGTGTGGCACAATCAACAGCTGAAAACAGGCACCAAGATCAGCGTGTACAGAGCTGTGGTCCTCACCACCCTGCTGTATGGTTCCGAGTCCTGGGCCCTCTACCGCAGCCAACTACGACTCCTCGAACGCTTCCACCAGCGCTGCCTGCGTACCATCCTGGGCATTCACTGGAGTGACTATGTCACCAACGTCGAGGTCCTTGAACAGGCTGAAACCGTGAGCATCGAGGCTTTGCTGCTGCGGACACAGCTCCGCTGGGCGGGGCATGTCTCCAGGATGGAGGATCATCGCCTACCAAAGATCACCCTGTTCGGCGAGCTTGCTACTGGACACCGTGACAGAGGGGCACCAAAGAAGAGATACAAAGACTGTCTCAAGAAGTCACTTAGTGCCTGCCAAATCGACCACCACCAGTGGTCTTCGCTTGCTGTGGACCGTGACACCTGGCGCTCCACTATTTACAAGGCAGCTGTCTCCTTTGAGGACTCTCGCAGAGCTAGCCTTAAGGACAAGCGGCTCAGGAGAAAGAACAGAGATGCCGCAACTCAGAACTCTGGCCATACCTTCCCCTGCAGCCACTGCGGTCGAACCTGCCTGTCCCGGATTGGCCTCCGCAGCCACGAACAAGCCTGCAGACGTCGTGGGCAACTCCTATAAAATCTTCGTTCGCGAAGTCCAGCCAAGAGAGATGTGCACCAGAGTACCAGGTCATCTGCGTACAGGGCTGCGTGGACTCCTTTTGGTAGCTCTGGCACAAGGTCGTTGATGAAGAGTATGAACAGGGTTGGTGACAGGACTCCCCCTTGTGGCACCCCCTGACGCAGCAGCCCTTTTTGGCCACAGTACCCATCCACTGTCACACGGGCTCTGCGACTGTGCAGGTATGACTTGGTCCACCGATACATGTTCCCTTTGATGCCACTGCGAAGGAGTTTCGCAAGGAGACCATCCTTCCACACCTTGTCGAAAGCCTTCTGTAGGTCAACGAAGGCAGCTAATGTCACCTTCTGATCTTGAAAGGCATCTTCTATGACCTGTGCAAGGTGTGTTGTCTGGTCTTCTGTACTCTTGTGGCTTCTGAAGCCGGCTTGCTCTGGCACGATAGTGCTCTCGGAGTCCAGGTACCACTGCAGGCGCTTGTTGATGATGCGCTCCATGGTCTTGCACACACAACTTGTCAGGCTGATGGGGCGATAACTCAGGGCTTTGGACTTATTCTTCCCTTTCTTCAAAATTGGGATCATCCTGGCTTCCTTCCAGCACTGGGGTACCTGTCCTCCTCTCCAGCTGTGGTTAAAGATGTCCAGTAGCTTCATTAAGGCAGTGTTGCCAAGGTGTTGTAACATCTCGTTTGAGATGCTGTCTGGACCTGGAGATTTTTTCTTCTTCAGCTGTTTGATGGCCATCTTCAGTTCTGGAAGGGTGGTGTCCTTCTTCATTGCATCATGGATGTTAGCATCTCTTGTTCTCTCTCTTTCTTCCTGTCTGATTTCTTTCTCAAGCATTTTTGGGAGAGTGATGTTACTTTCTTTCGCATAGATCTGTGCGAACATGTTTGCAGCTTTCCTACCAGTCAGTGCTTTCTATCTTCTTCCAGGGTGATCTTCTGTTCCCTGGTGCCCTCATCGTTCAACGCCTTGGTCAGTCTCCACAACTTGGTGGTGACCCTCTCCATGTTCAGTCTTGCAGTCTTCTCTCTCCAAGTTCTTCTTGTGCACTCCAACTTCATCTTATGATACTGGGCCTTACTGTGTTGTAGCTTGATGTTGTTTTCTTGGCTGGGGTTGGTTTCAGCGTCTTCTCTGGCCCTAGTGAGGTTGTCATGTGCTGACCGTCGGGGGTTCTTTCTCCGGGTACTCCGGTTCTTCCACCCACCCCCCACCCCCCACACTTTGGTACCGGTCTCAGGCCACTTTACAAATTTCAAATACAAGCGATCAAAAATCTCTGTAACTTCAGTAGCTGACTGGCCCTTCGTTTGTCTTGTACTGTGTTTGTCTTAAATGGCGTAAATCCGTGTCTGTTTCGTGAGTGTGTGTGTTGGGTTTCAGGGGCGGCGCTTTGAGTCGATTTCCCCAAAATTGAGAAAAAGCGCCTATATAATAACGGTATTATATTATTATTATTATTATTATTTTTGAAGATCTGCGGTCCAGTATGGGGTGTAGTTTTTCCGGACCCCTCGAGGTATGGTTTCCTTGGCTGCCTTACTGATAATGTCGTTAAAATCTCTGACCACATTGTTGATATTCCTTCCAGGCACAGCGAGGTCTTGCGTTAGCTCATTTGTTCGGATACTGAACAAGCGCCAGTCTGACTTTCGGTAGTTCCATCTTGGTCGTTGTGACGAGCTAGCTGCTGTGCTTCCTTTTAGGGAGAGGAGGACAGGGCGGTGGTCACTTCCTCCTAAATGTGGTCCTACTGTTCTGCTGAGGCGCTTATGAACATCGTCAGTGCAAAGCGCCAGGTCCGGTGTAGTGGTGGTGTGCCAGCGGCGAGAGTAGAAGGTAGGTTGGTCCTCAGGGTCATTGGCAAGTATCAGGTGATTTTCATCTGGCCACTCCTCGATGTCTTCGCCTCTCTTGTCAATCGTATGGTCCCGCTATCATAACCTCTTTTATACCGCTCGCACGGCATTTTCTGGGATGGATTACCGATGTTCAGTCCACCTAGCAACCTTCGATTTACCTAGCAACAAGAAACGGACCGACGACCGAACATAAGCACGTGCTGAAGTGAAAGTGTGACGTAACAAGACTTGTGCATAATTATTGAAATGACGCATTTATGCAGTAGTGAAATGCGTCGTTTCAATGGATACAATTCGAGTTTGACGTCGGATGTAGGCTTCCTTTTGTCACTCGTAATATAAAGAAGTGGCGGCATGTTCCCAAAAACTGGAGTTTCGTGCCAGCGTTTACAGTGATTTGAAGGATATTCGTGACAGAAACAGGTCAGAGGATTGTTTTCTCGCGAATTGTCGGACTAGTGTGAGAAATAATTATCGGGTTTACTGACAAACCAGATAGGTGAGGCTAGCGCTGGCAGAATTGTATACAGACCAAGGGGAATCACAGCGCTGGAGTTTCGTGCCAGCGTTTACAGTGACATCTGAAGCACATTTGTAATTTTAGACGCGTCACCGAGACGGCTGCCATGGACTTACATGCCATGGAGTAAGTCCACCCTAACAGTTGTTTAGGTCACATATTCAGGCACACAAAAATAGTCACAAGTAGAAGGAGGCGCTGGTCCCGTGCGCAAAAGGCCATCGGGCCGACCAGTCGGCCCGATGGCCTTTTGCGCATTGGGGACGTGGGATAAGCTGCTTAGGCAATAGGTGAATCCGCACTTCCGGACTGTGACAATTTTTTCCACTCGATTAGTCCACTCGCGCCCCATGTCCAAGCCGGCACCATTTAATGGCCAAAAACTCTGACAACTGACACAGTCATGCACACACACACCCAATCACAGACATGCACACACACACGCACACATCCAAATACACACACACACACCCAATCACAGGTATGCCCAGTCATGCACACACACCCAATCACAGTCATGCACACACACCCAATCACAGTCATGCACACACACACACCCAATCACAGTCATGCACACACACACCCAATCACAGTCAAAACCTGCGAACTAGACCTCCTCCCAGCTTCTCTCTTGACGGCCTTCCAAAACGTCTGCCTTTCATTACCGACATCATCAACGCATCTCTAGAAAACGGCTCCGTCCCCGATATCTTCAAGTCCGCCATCGTCCGTCCTCTCCTAAAAAAACACAACCTCGACCCAAACAAACTCAAGAACTATCGCCCAGTCTCCAATCTCTCTTTCCTGTCCAAGCTTCTTGAGAAGGTTGTTCTCAACCAGCTCAACCACCACCTCACCGACAACAACCTCCTCAGTCCATTCCAGTCTGCCTATCGCAAACATCACGGCACTGAAACAGCCCTTCTACATATCTTAAACGATCTGCCTCTCTCCACCGACTCGGGCAACATCTCCCTTCGTACACTACTCGATCTCTCTGCCGCCTTTGACACTATAGATCACTCTATCCTCCTCCACCGACTCCACCACTCCTTCGGCATCACTGACTCTGCTCACTCCTGGTTTCTCTCCTACCTCTCCGACAGACAGGACTCTGACTCGCCGGACAAGAAATATCCACCCTTTGGGCGGCGGGCGAGTGGATTTGGTCTCCACTGTCAGCATTATGAGATGTTCATAGATTTTAGACTTAGAAAGTCTTCAGTTTGCGTCAATGGTCATGGAATGATTTTGTTTATATTTCCCGCTGACCCAGCTGCATAGAATTACATCGCCATTGAAGAGATAACTAAAGTAGGTTGAACTTGAATCACTTTGAACCAAGCGCCCGGTGAGCAAAATGTCTTCGGGCCGACGTCGGCACAGGTCGAACGGCCGGGATTGCTGGTTGATATAGTCCTCAGAGAACAGTGCACAATTGTCTGGACTACGAACCTACATGGCGGCTCTGCCGCGGCTCCCCCAGAAATGACGTCTGCCCTGTGGTGGCCAAAAGCAGCAGGTCCTTTCTTTTGTGAAAAGCGAGATTTCCACTGTATTACAATGAAAATCGCGCTTTCAACAAATATAGACTTGCTGTCCACTTTGCCTTTTGAGGCAGCACAGCCAATACGATGTGGACTTCACTCTGCTGCTGTTTAGACTGAATGTTTCTAATTTATTATTAATTCGTCGTAGCGCTATAACTGCATGATTTGGGAACTCGCTAAGCTTTGCCTAAGGCAGACACGGTCGACGGCGTCAAAGGTTTATCCCAAGGGTACCACTAATTAACTATCTGCCTCGGGTTTTCGTGAACAGCAGAGCGGACACATACACGGTCAAACGTGGGGGAAAAAAAAGAAAGAAAGAAACACAAAACCCCCCCCAAAAAAAAACAAAAAAAAAAAACAAACAAAAACAAAAAAAAAAACAAACAAAAAAAATGGGACGAGAGAACGAAAAACTAGGAAGCAAAATTATCCAAAAATATTCTGTCAAGAAAAACGATCCTCGCGCTGGGACCATATGGCGTTGAGGCGCGTCCCCTGGGTGGTGGATAGGGGGTCCCTCGTGAGAGGGGTGCACCAAATGAAATAAGGTGCCGTGAACCAACATGGTCTAAGGGAAGGTGACCCCGACAGAAAACCCCTGGTCCTCCTAGTAAGGGGGTTGGGCGTGGGGGTAGCTTCCCCACCCTGCAAAAAAGGAAATAGCTACAAAAACGCCGACGAAAAGACTAACAGTAATTCCTTTCCTGGAGGAGGAAGGTTCTTCTACTAGAAGACTTATGACGTCCTGTGGTGAAAGCCGGAAGTCTTCGGAAGCCACAGGACCGAGCCGCCTCTCTCTATCCAGGGACACAACCATGGGCACATGGAACGTCAAGACCATGTACCAGAGCGGCAAGGCCGCCCAGATAGCAGCGGAAATGCAAAAGTACAACCTTTCCCTGCTAGGTATCAGTGAAGCCAGATGGACGCAGTCTGGCCAGAAAAGGCTGTTAAGTGGGGAGATGATTCTGTATTCAGGTCATGAAGAGGAGAATGCCCCCCATACAGAAGGAGTAGCACTCATGCTGTCACCAGTGGCACAGAGAGCGCTGATGGGCTGGGAACCTCTTGGGCCAAGAATTATAACAGCAGCCTTTAGAACCAAGAAAAAGCTCAAGCTGAACGTCATCCAGTGTTATGCGCCCACCAATGACAGTGACGAGGAAGAGAAACAAGAGTTCTACGACCGACTCCAGAGTGCCGTGGACAAATGTGCGGAGCGAGACATCACCATCGTCATGGGCGATTTTAATGCCAAAATAGGGGAGGACAACACCGGATACGAAGAGGTGATGGGGAGACAGGGACTAGGCTCGGAGATGAGTGAGAACGGGGAGAGGTTTGTAGACTTTTGTGCTCTAAACCGACTTGTCATTGGAGGCAGCATCTTCCCACACAGAAGAATACACAAAGCAACTTGGGTCTCACCTGACCATACAACAGAGAACCAAATAGACCATATCTGCATTAGCAAGAAATTTAGAAGATCCCTTCAAGATGTTCGAGTGAGGAGGGGAGCAGATGTCGCCTCAGACCACCATCTGCTTACCTTAAGAATGAAGCTCAAGCTAAAGAAAAGCCGCACAGAGACAACAAGAAGACAGCGCTATAATGTAGGCCTCCTGAGAGAAACTGGAGTTAGAGAAGAGTTCAAACTGGTGCTGTCCAACCGGTTTCAAGCGCTACAGGAGCTAGTAAATGAAGAGGAGGCGGTCACCACAGAGCAGCAGTGGAAGGCAGTTAGAGAGGCGCTGAACTCAACCTGCAAAGACACTGTAGGGTTCAGGAAACACCACCACAAGGACTGGCTGTCGGCACAGACCTTGAAGAAGATAGAAGCGAGGAAGCAGAAGAAAGCAGCGGTCAACAACAGTCGCACGAGAGCAGCCAAAGTAAGGGCACAGGGGGAATACTCGGAAGCCAACCGCGAGGTGAAGAGGAGTATCAGGGCAGACAAGAGGGCCTACACAGACAGCCTGGCAGCAGAGGCAGAAAAGGCAGCAGGCAGCGGCAACATGAAACAGCTCTACGACATTACCAGAAGATTGTCGGGTAAGTATGGCCATACAGAAAGACCAGTAAAAGACAAAGAAGGCAAGCCTATTGCAGACAGAGCAGACCAACTCGACAGATGGGCCGAGTATTTTGAAGAGTTACTGAACAGACCTAGCCCACCCGACCCCCCCGACATCCAGCCGGCAGAGACCGACCTACCCATCAGCTGTGACAGACCCAGCCGGGAAGAGATCAGAAAAGCAGTGGCATTTTTGAAGAATGGCAAAGCAGCAGGGCCAGATGGCATCCCAGCGGAGTCTCTGAAAGCAGACCTAGAGACAACAGTTGAGATGCTGTACCCACTGTTTGGAAAGATCTGGGAAGAGGAGGTGATGCCAGCTGACTGGAAGGAGGGGTACCTAATCAAGCTTCCCAAGAAAGGCGACCTCAGCAAGTGTTCCAACTACAGAGGAATCACCTTGCTGTCAGTACCAGGAAAGGTCTTCAACAGGATCATCCTAGAGAGAATGAAGAGCTCCGTTGACCCCCAGCTGAGAGACCAGCAAGCAGGATTCAGGAAGAACCGATCATGTACAGACCAGATCGCCACTCTCCGCATCATCGTGGAACAGTCTCTGGAGTGGAGCTCCCCGCTGTACGTCAACTTTGTGGATTATGAGAAAGCATTTGACAGCGTGGACCGAGAGACTCTGTGGAAACTCCTACGACACTACGGTGTACCCACAAAGCTCGTCCGCCTGATCAAGAGCAGCTATGATGGCATGACATGTCGCGTGATCCACGAAGGGCAGTTCACCAGAGAGCTCCAGGTCAGAACTGGTGTCAGGCAGGGGTGTCTGCTGTCTCCGTTCCTCTTCCTACTGGCCATAGACTGGGTCATGAAGATGACCACAGAGCACAGACGAAGTGGAATACAGTGGACACTGTGGACACAGCTTGACGACCTCGATTTTGCAGACGACTTGGCATTACTGTCCCACACTCATCAACAAATGCAGGACAAGACCACGAGGCTTGCTGACATCTCGTCCCAAGTGGGCCTCACCATTCACAAACAGAAAACAAAGACAATGAGGCTGAACGCAACCAGGGAAGAACCAGTCTTGCTTGCTGGCACCCCGTTGGAGGAGGTGGAGTCCTTCACCTATCTCGGGAGCATCATAGACAAAAAAGGCGGCACTGATGCAGATGTCAGAGCACGAATCGGTAAAGCCAGAGCAGCCTTTCTCCAGTTGAAAAAAGTGTGGAGTTCCAGAGAGCTGTCACAACACACCAAAGTCTGGATTTTCAACTCCAATGTAAAAGCAGTTCTCCTATATGGAGCAGAGACATGGAGATTGACAAAAACCACAGTCAACAGAGTACAGACCTTCATGAACAGTTGCCTTAGAAGAATTTTGAAAATCCACTGGCCAGAGAAGATCAGCAACGTCAGACTCTGGGAGAGAACAGAGCAGATAACAGCAGAGAATGAAATTGGGCGAAGAAGATGGGGATGGATCGGTCACAGTCTGAGAAAGCCAGCTTCCAGTATCACTAGGCAGGCATTGTCATGGAACCCCCAGGGAAAGAGGAAAAGAGGCAGGCCGAGAAACTCCTGGCGTCGAAACCTCCAAGCAGACATCAAGAGACTGGGAACCACCTGGAGTAGAATCGAAGGAAAAGCACAGGACAGGAGTTGCTGGAGGTCTCTCGTCGACGGCCTATACCCGGGTAGGGGTGACAGGCATAAGTAAGTAAGTAAGTAAGAAAAACGATGAAATTTACAGCAAGACTGGACTAAAGAGGCAACGAAAAACTTGAGGACTTACCTGAGACACAGAAGATTCCGAAGGTAAATTTGCACACGCACACACACACACACCGACACACTTAATGTTTGCTAAATCAGACTGCTGTGGTGCATAGAGCGCCCGAGAGCCAAGTGAGCCACGCGGTCCGCACCTACCAGCTTAAGACGTACTATTTAAGCTCACTACTGACAGATGCAAGCCACCCCAGAGTCCGAAATAGCCCAGGCGGTTAAGCGTCGGACTGCAGCAGGAGAGCGAAGGGAATCGCCGGGTCGTGGGTTGGAGTCCTCGTCCGGGCCACGGTAGCTGGACTCACAATTCAAGGAGAACTGAAAGACGGACTTGTTCCATAGCATGTCTGTTGACAGGTCCTGCTAAATCAAAGTGGCACAGATGCAGTGGGCCTGAATTGATCACTGGTGTTCAGGTCGTACTCCATAGGCAATAGATTTCCCTGTTCCCCCATAACCCGCCCGTCCGGCAGGGCCGTCCATTGTCACTTCGGTGCGCCGTGTTTAAACCCCGAACTAACTTGCATGTAGTGAGCTTAATCAGTGAGTCTTAAGCTCTTTCCGAGCCGGTTTAGTTAACCTATTTAGCCCCGAGTCCCCTCAGCAGGAAGGCGCCAAGCTAATCTGGCACTACCCTTGAATGGTGTCATGGTCAGTCCACCGCAGCCGGGTCAATCTTACAGCTGGTAGGCCTACACAGTCGTTCAGCCGATAAACGCTTCCAAAATTTCAGTGGGAAAAGCCGGCGGGCACCCGTGAGGCTAAAAGGGTTAAGAAATTCTGAGTGCGCGAGAGTTTCTGTCAGTTGCGTGTGGCGACTTAGTACAGGTACACAACTTTGCCGTGGCCCACGGTCAAATCTTTGTAACCTCTAGCGGGCTTCCCACATACGCTGTAAACAACATGATCGGCTGATGAAAGTGCACTGCGGTTTTAGTTTCTCTCCAGTCAGCCTGTGTCGGCCCGGACGGAAGCACACACACAGCGCATGGCTGGAGCTGAGACACTGATGGGACAACGGTCACATGAATATTAGCCTTAACTTATTCTACCCCAACACCGAATTCCTTAAATTTTGCCATTGTCCTCTGAAGACTGCATTGACGTGCAGGACACAGAGCGACCATGATAGTTTAAGGGTCATGCCAGACTGAATAGCTTGGCGCCCATGGGCGCCAAGCTATTCTGGCATCACCCTTGAACTATCATGGTCGATCCTTATCTTGCTGTGGTGTGTCTGGGGTAGAATGAATTAAATTAGGGACGGAGCAAAAGCGGACTGAAAATTAGAGTCAACTAGAGTCAGATCAGGGGCCAGCAGTAGACTGAAAACTCAGATCAGAAAATTGGCCTTTTTTTTTTTTCACACACGAAATTCGCACTGCAGAGGTGCCTACCCCTCTTAGACCATTTTGTGTAATGGGCTGCTTAAAAATGTGTATTTTGTGTAATCATTTCAGCGCAACACGCAACGAAAAAAATACACCACAGCAAACAAATTAAAAATAAATACATTTATCCACACTATTACTGTATTAGCTATTTTATTCACACAATATCAGGTATCACTGTAGCAAGCTTGGGTTTGAAGTTGTGAATAGTATTTGCGAAAAAAAACTTTTTGGGGGGTAAAAATATGGTAATTTGGGACATATTTCTTGAGCTCTTGTGACCCTTGCCTTCTTCGAGGAATCAACGAAATTAGTGTGCATATAAAGGTCTTTTCATCAGGTATCTTTGTACCAAGTTTGGCCGGGTTAGAAGTTGTGAATTAGTATTTGAGGAAAAGGAAATTATGTCCCCAAATAGCTATTTTTGATATATTTCCTGATCCCCTGTGACCTTGACCTTAGTGAGAAACTGTCACTAAAATTGACATGTTTAGAAAGGTCTTGCCACAAAGTATCCTTGGGCCAAGTTTGAAGACTGTAGCTTCAATAGTCTCCGAGAAAATGCCAACGTTAAAGTTTACCACGAACGACGGCGGACAGACGACAGCTGGCTCAGAACATAGACTCACGTTTGCTTCGCACGTGAGCCAAAAATGTCTTTCGTGCATGACAGGTCGCTTTTAGTAAAAAGGGCATCAGTTACTGCGACACGTTAGTGTCCATGCATTTGCAGTGTGCCGATACACTGTAAGGCTCCTTCATACCTGGTCACCAGATGTCAATGTTTAATGACACCTTCCACCGTACGGTATATCCACAGTCTAGACAACATGTAATAAGCGGCATTGAACGATGTTGTGTCTCATACACGATAAGATGGAAGTACCAGCGGTTGTAAAGACGATGCACGTACTACACGTGTGACCAATGTGTGTCAGTGTCCACAGAGTCACCTGCATGTGCACCAAGGTGTAGCATCAGAGGAACGGAATATCAATTAGAACCTCCAAATTCAGCTTCACGATCAAGCTGTACATCATTTCCGTTGTCAGTGCCTCAACCGTCGATCGCTCCAGCTGACACTGCCAACACGTGGTTATGCTGCCACGCGGTAGGTGGACACACGAGTCCCAATATATCAAAGCTATCTGCTTTTGAAACCATGTCTCCAAATACAAAATTTTATCACTCCAAATATCTACACATTCACTCGCCATTTCGACCGTAATACGCATGCTAGCGCCGCAAAGCTGACCGTGTACCACGTACAAAAGTACGCGGCACGCACTGTCAGGACCCTGTAGTATAAAACATGATGCATCAGTGGCAAAAGACCCTCCAGGACGCGGGTACGTGGCTGGCCTACCACCACCCACCAGCCTGGCGCTAGGCGACGGTCTCCCGGCCACACTACCAGCCTCCTCCACCACCAACCACCCGGCCCCGGCAGTACCATCAGCCAGCTGCGCGACGGAGCGGCAGACAGACAGAGAGACGGCCCCTCCCCCCCCCTCCCCTGGTCCCCCCCCCCCCCCCGGGCGAAATCAGCGACAGCTGGAAGCCCTAGTCCTTGTCAAACATCGAATCGAATCGCCGGGTGAAGGGCGAGGTCACCACACGCGCGGCGAGGCTTGCGTATCACCGGGTGCGCGATATAAAACACCCGACACCGCTCTAGCGGTTTTCCGGGAAGACCGCCAACCAGTACAGCAGTTTGCCGGGCCGAAAGGGTTAACAAAAAAGTGCTTTTTTTTGGATGTACTACTGCCTTGGTCTTGTGCCCAGCGAACTCCAAATGTCTTTGAATATCATACTTTTGTACGCACCACTGTGAGCAACAACAAAGTCCTTTCTGCACACGTTGCATGCATTTGTAGCAGTGGAGCCCCCTGCTATCGCTAGTTACTACCCGCGAGTCAGAGTTCAGTGTTTCAGTGCACGCTTGGCGCGCTGTGTGCGAGTATTTTTGCTGCCTTGGCTAGTCAGTGTGTAGCGGACTACACGCGCAAAGCTTAGTGACAGTCTCTGGTTCCAGAGGCTGGGAGCCTAACGGTCGATCTTCAGTCCACAATTAGCCAGCCAGCCCCCCCCCCCCCCCACCACCCTCCCCCACGTAAATTGCGTATTTTAGAGGGACTGGTCGTATTCCCGTAATTTGAGCAGAAAATGTGTAAAATTACGAGCTAGCGCGTAAGGTAGGCACCTCTGGACTGTCGCTGAACCAAGCAGAACATAAGCAGTGTCGGAATGCTTTATGGTCTCCTTGATTACTGGCAGTGTTAGTAAACGACCATGAGAGCGTGTGCCGCCAGCGATGGCCCAGAGGCTACGAGAATGATGTCATGGGTTGAACGGTGAATGGTCAGCTTAGAACAAAAGCTCTTCAATGTGTGTACACAAGCATTCAGCAGCCTCATACGGCTGGCCGGGCCCCTGCAAAATCGCCAAGGAACACGGCGCGATTTGGAACTCGCTCTGTTTCAACGAATACAGTTATCAGTCTTCACACACACACACACACACACACACACACACACACACACACACACACACACACACACACAACACACACGAATTATGGTGGTCCGATAAACCGTTCTCGAGATATAGCATAAAACGTGCCCTTTAAACTGTACACGTTTTGTCCCAAAATCGTCAAATTGATGAAAATGGCAACTTTAGACTCAGAGCATGCACCTCCGTGTCACAGAAGTACACGCACTTCGACCACTGCGTAGATTGTGCCTATTTTCCTGGGCTTGTAGATTGTGCCTATTTTCCTGGGCTTGTAGATTATGCCTATTTTCCTGGGCTTGTAGATTGTGCCTATTTTCCTGGGCTTGTAGATTGTGCCTATTTCCCTGGGCTTGTAGATTGTGCCTATTTTCCTGGGCTTGTAGATTGTGCCTATTTTCCTGGGCTTGTAGATTGTGCCTATTTTCCTGGGCTTGTAGATTGTGCCTATTTTCCTGGGCTTGTACTACAAACGCACATCCTGTGGTAGGCCCGTTAACCCATTCAGCCCTGACGCACTACAGCAGGAGATGAATCGACCATGATAATGCAAGGGTAGTGCCAGATCAGCTTGGCGCCTGTCGGCGCCAAGCTAATCAGTCTGGCACTGCCCTTGCATTATCATGGTCGATCCATCTCCTGCAACAGGTGCATAGTCGTTTGATGACGCCTCCCAAATTTGGGAAATACGTGCATCGGGCTGAAAGAGTTAAAAACGCCGAATTTTTACGAGAAACCAACGTCCTTTGAGCTTGAGCGTTGGGTTCCAATCTTTAAACGGTAATATCTCACAGACTACTTAATCCTCTAACTTCAAATTTGGCCCTACTAAAGTAAACCAAGACGGGATGAACCATAGCCCACAAAGTCCCTTCTATATGAGAGCTGTCCTCGCTGTCAAAGGTCTCTACCTTTTGTCTTTGACCTGATTCTGATGTTGAATTATCTCCTATTGAAAAAGTCTCGCAGATCTGCAAATGCGTCAGTGAGTTTTACAAGGGGCGCAGGACATAGGCGTCATTGATTTGTCAAACGTCATTTGTCATAACGGTAAGTTTTAGTTTTTACGTTATTTTATATTTTACGTGATATGAGTTTCACACAGGCTTGAGAAAATGGTGACAAAACTAGAACTTCACGGTACGGTACAATTTCAGTTTTGCTATAATTTGGATGAAAGCAGGTTGACTTTACCTAGCTACATGACATACTAAGTACACGGGTCACCTGCATGCTCATCTGAAAGCGCGTCGATGTGTGTGTGTGTGTTAGTGCGTGCGTGCGCGCGCGTCCAAACATCTCCAAGAGGCATAGATCCTCCAGGCGCATGAGGATCTATCCCTCTTGAGATGCGCGCATGTTTGTGTGTGTGTGTGTGTGTGTGTGTGTGTGTGAGAGAGAGAGAGAGAGAGAGAGAGAGAGAGAGAGAGAGAGGAGAGAGAGAGAGAGAGAGAGAGAGAGAGAGAGACGCGCGCGCGAGAGAGAATGACGTCATATTTAGAGTATTATGTCAATGTCTGCGTGGTGACGGAGTTGCTTCTTTTACGTCACCGCCACTGTCTGACTTAATCTAGAAGCAAGTTTTTTTTTAGTGTATTAATTCTTTTCTGAAAAGAATTAATTTTTACTATACAAGTTAAAGGATACAAAGCTGACTAACAAACTCGTCTAATGTCTTTCTCCAAACTAGCTACTGATATGCAAACGTTCAAGTAAACATGACAAAAATTACGGACTCTAATCTGGGTCAACCGCCTATAAACGGTTGTTTATGTCTTCAATGAGACATTTAATTACAATATTCTCGGAGGCTCTCTTAGCCACCCACTTAAGAAACTATTTCGATAAGTTTCAAGCTTGTGTGTACAGAAATATCGGAGATTCTCTTGTTTGCACACACAATACATAATACGCACATACGGCGCTTCGCGCCAAATGTACGTTCAGCAGCGAGGTTAGCGTAACTAGACATGACGTAATTTTTATGTTGTTAATTCAATTGTTAGAGGTTTAGCCTGCCCGCCTTTGACATCATGGACTTGCTATTAAATTCGCCCCGTCCTAAGAAGTCCCTTCTATAAATGGAAAGGACTTAAAAAACTGAGAGGCTCATGGGAAAGTGCGGTTGTAAACACCTGTTTTGGTAGCTGATCGAACACAATTGATTGTACTTATTGACAGTGTTACGTGGCTACATGCATTTCAAATCTACCCACACGTGGGTGTGTCTGTATGTAGATGGGGAGGTGTTTTAGCGCCCTTTTAATGAAATGTGTGTACTTTAAATGAGAGTTAAAATTTCGATATTATATCTTTTGGTACACCAAAAATAATTTCACTACAAAAACCGAACGCAGCGACGTACCTCTGGCACTCGATGAATTGTTGGACTGTAAGGGCAGTCAACTGGAAGGCCAAACACAAGGCTGCTTTGAAAAAGACAAAGGTGTTTCAGAAATAATACCTGTAGCCTGTGGCCTATATTCACACACACACACACACACACACACACACACACACACACCACACACACACACACACACACACTCTTTATTTGTGCGACTCACAGTTCAGAACAGTACGTTAATATATTCCATCAGACATATGGACATATGCATTTTTATCCGCCACTCCGCTCATCCCCATGTTTAAAATCGTTGCATGTGGTAGATTTAGTAAATAGGTATGAAACTCTCTCTGTGTGTGTGTGTGTGTGTGTGTGTGTGTGTGTGTGTGTGTGTGTGTGTGTGTGTGTGTGTGTGTGTGAGTGTGTGTTTGGTATCATAAGTAATGGCAGCCGCGGCTAGATCGGTCAGTGTCGTAAAATCTTCTGCCTGTTCGTTATCACAGTACTTAACTATCATGGTCATCAATCGAGTGGGGGGGGGGGGTGGGGGGGGGGGGAGAAGGGGGTGGGGGGGGGGGGGAAACATTTGCAGCACATGGCCGGACACAATATCGGCAGATCAACATACACTAAGATGAAAATCAGGAAACTTCGAGGCGGATCACCTGAGCTATCTCAGTTCCGAAACTGTGACAGACCTGATTCCTCCGACTTTAACAATAAGAAATGAGTGCACGTCATTGCTGTGTGTGGGCAGACCGAATAGATCTAAAATGAAATCGAATGGGAGATAATCAGAAAGATGGGGAGAAAACTCACAGTCTACTGCCCGAAATGCACTCCACGACATCTGTACGTGGCATGGACCTTCATGATCCGCCACAACCGTGGGGGCCCATGAGGATATATTCTTCTTTTTGTGCAAAGTTATACAGTTAAGAAAATTTGTATTCATTACTGAACGATCATGAGAAAGATGGGAAAACATTATGAATACAACCGAAGCAAACGTGTTTGCAAGTGTCATAGATTATAAAGCGGCTTAGTATAGTCAGAGATAGTCTCTGGATATCTCTGGTATAGTCTACAAGCTGGAATACGTAGCCCAATACATCTGCTGACCCGGGACTAACAGAATTGACGCCTTGCTACTGCCAGCGAGTTAGAGCTACGGGCGGTAATCATCACAACAGGAAAGGCCTGGAATTGTTGCACGATAACGATTTAAATAAGAGCTCGAAATGACGGACAGAAAAGTAGTGATGACGGTGCTCGAAAATGCCCATTTACTTCCCTGTGCCATTCATTGACCACAATGCAGATATTCTGGACCCATCTCAACACATCGGCCTACAAATGACCACCGAAAAAATAGCCCACAGATGTAACTTGCAACACACTTCTCTCCCCTGTCAGTGCTCTTACCTACTTTACTTTGTAAACTTCCTAAAATATGAGCACTGGCAGTCTCCCCTTTTCTTTTCATTTATAACTCCAAAGAAGTTCAAGTCTGCGCGCGCGTTGCGTGTGTATGTGTCAGAGGGAGAGAGAGAGAGAATTACGTCATGCCTAGAATATTGCGTCGGTGTCTGAGTTGCTGATTTTACGTCACCGTCACTCTCTGATTTTCTGGAAAAGTCGCGGCTTTTTACTTTTTTCTGCAAAGAATTAGATTTTACTAAAAAAAAAAAGTTGAAAGGATACAAGCTGGCTAACGAACTCATCCAATGTCTTTTTCCAAACTAGCTATATGCAAAAGTTCAAGTAAATATGACAAAAATACGGACTCTAATCTGAGTCAATCGACTTCCTATAAACGGTTGTTTATGTCTTCAAAGAGATATTCAATTACAATATGCTCGGAGGCTCTCTTAGCCACCACTTAAGAAAGTATTTTACCAAGTTTCAAGTTTGTGTGTACAGAAATATCGGAGATTCTCTTGTTTACATACATACGCACATCTTATCAGAAGGTCAAGGTCACACATATTCAAAATATGTAATGAAAAAATAAGTTTTCCTCAAGCTTTTAACACTTATTGGGAAGCCTAACATGTATGCTTTACAATGAAACACAACATTATTCTTCCAAGGCAAGTTATTTGGGTTTAACGCCGAGCAGGCGACTAAGGCCATCTCACGGCGGTCTTCCAAGGCAAACTTTGATAACATTTTACAATCATTAAGGTCACTGGATGTCATCCAATGCTTGACAAGTGGTCAATGTGTGTCAAAGTTTGAGACTGCATATTTGCATCTCCAGACGTGCATATTAATTCAGCTTAGAGTTTGAAAAGCATTTCTGTATGTCTGGTTGACATTTGGCAGCTCAAGGTCACAACGGTCAAGTAATGTGCGAAAAGCAGTTATGGTTTGTCTGTGACTGAATTTCTAAAAGACTCTGTGGTCAGATAAAGCTTAACATGATATACTCTTTGTTTACGAAAGGGCTTTCTTTGCATACTGATATATTTGACCCCAAGTGCAGTCCAAGGTCACAGATTAGCAAATGTGTCAAAATGAACATGTTTTCATAATTTCTGTGTTCCAGTGTGCTTTGTTAGTTTCCTGTGTTGCTGACTATATGCGATAACTGTTTATGTACACATCCGTATCAGTGGCCTTGAGGTGGGGTCAAGGTCACAGTTAATGTTATTCTTATTTCATAGTCTTAAGAGTATCCAGTTTGAGGCTGGTTGTGTTTCAGTGCAGGCGTTGATCTAAACGCTACGTTAGAAAGTCTATGAACATACTCATGAAAACTTTACAAGTGTAGTCCAGAATTATGTTTCATCCCACCAAAGATGACACCCTTCCGCCTTGAAAGTGGAGGGCGCGATGGTGGAGGCACTTCGTTTTCAACGTTGGTTTGTTGCGTTTGTCATTCGATTTTATGTGGAGTTTAGGTGGTACGTGAGTTCCATCATTAAAACTGGATCAAGAGGAAGGGTGTCCAACCTACAAGGTCAAAGTCGCGACTACATGTATTGTGGTTGCTATTGTTGTCAATCACTTTGCACAAAACGTGACTTTAAAAACACTGGGCCGATATGATCCATGTTTGACTTATCATGGTCGACCCATCTCCTGCTGTAGTGCGTCAGGGCTGAATGGGTTAAACTGGCCGGATGAATGTGTGGTTTTTTTTTTTTTTTTTAATTGTTATTTGCAAGTCTTATTACAAACAGCGTTTGCGACAAACGGAGGAATGCTCCGTGATCTAACACCGCCCATAATATAACTAGTCTCCATATTATTGTAAGCTGTCACGTATGAAAATACATTAGCCTGTTCTGCTATCTAGATTTGTCTCGGTGGGGAAAACCAGCTCGTGCGGAACCACTTCAGTGATATTAAATAAGCCAGAATTGCTTTTAACGCTTTCACTGCTGGAAAAAATGCCGCGAACACTGCCCTACTTCGAGAGGCAAAGACTCAACTGCAAGAGGTAAAGAACCTCATGAGCCCCCGCATCTGCGGGGGCTCATGAGGTTCTGTGCCTCTTGCTGACCCTATTCATATCCGTGGTCTGTTTGGTGTTGACTTTGCCTTGTTTTCAAAGACCGAATTTTGCGTCCACTGCGCCATCCTTTCCTTGTCAGTCACAAAGAAGACTGAAGAAAATGGTACATGCAACCATCGCACATTTACTAATGGTTAACCCTGTCTGCCTCGATGCCTCTCGCTGCCGGGTGTTGTTAGCTGTCTTCCGGCGGTGAAACAAACAGTACACTTACCAAGGGAAAGCACTTAGTGCTGGACAAGCAAACAGTTAGGTCCCCTGACCTTTCCCCCAATAGCCAAACGTCTTCGGACCCTGGACGGCCTAGCAGGGAAAGGTTGTACTTTTGCATTTCCGCTGCTATCTGGGCGGCCTTGCCGCTCTGGTACATGGTCTTGACATTCCATATGCCCATGGTTGTGTCCCTGGATAGAGAGAGGCGGCTCGGTCCTGTGGCTTCCGAAGACTTCCGGCTTTCACCACAGGACGTCATAAATCTTCTGGTAGAAGAACCTTCCTCCTCCAGGAAAGGAATTGCTGTTTGTCTTTTCGTCGGCGTTTTTGTAGCTATTTCCTTATTTGCAGGGTGGGGAAGCTAACCCCACGCCCAACCACCTTGCTAGGAGGATCAGGGGTTTTCTGTCGGGGTGACCTTCCCTTAGACCATTTTGGTTCACGGCACCTTATTTCATTCGGTGCACCCCTCTCGCGAGGGAGCCCCTACCCACCACCCAGGGGACGCGCCTCAACGCCCTATGGTTCCAGCGCGAGGTTTACAGATGTTTTACTGCTCTAGAATTGTTAGCGTTCTAACTTTTGGACTGGCGTGCTGGGGTAGAAATTTATGTAAGAGAGATCAAGATCGTCTTAACAAAGTAATCCGGAAAGGGGGCGGGGTGATTGGTAGGGCCCAGAATACTTTGGACGCACTGTACAACAGACGGATTACGAACAAACTGGTTGACATTCTTGATGACGAAACACATCCTCTTAGATATGAATTTGACAGCAGACGTATCGAACGAAGTGGCACACTTCGAGTACCCAAAAGTAGTACATCACATTATGCCAACTCTTTTGCCCTTCAGGCTGTTACCCTCTTCGACAGTAATATCAGTAGATAGTGTCTGTCACCATTCTTTAGTTCTAGCCCTTTTAGTAGTTCACTGCAACATTGCTGACACCAGAAGCACAGGGGGAATCCATCATAAGTGTTTATGATGCCAAGAGTGTTACAAAGGTAACAATACGTCTGTTACAGTTTATCTCTTTAATTGAGCGTTATGGGTTCTTTAATTATTTCAATGAGTGAATGATGATGCCATGTGTTATATGGGCAGACAGCGAATTTCCCCATGAGCGATTAATAAAGTATTATTGTGTTGTATTGTAACTTTATGTGTACCGCTTTTCCCCTTTTTAGCCACCAGCGGTGGAGAATAACTCATGTATAACTGATTTTCATCTAATTGTGTGACAGTCTGTACAAAGTGAGAAAATAAAACACGTACGTTCTGCATCACGGCTCTTAAACCATGAAAGTTTTCCACAAAAAAACCCAAAACAAAACAAAAATGCAGTGAACTGCTGGTGGGTCTAATACCGGACATGTAGGTTGAATGGATGAGATGCCCTAGCCGTAGAATGAAGTATACACGCACGGCATTTTCTGGGGTGGATTACTGTGGATTACCGATGTTGAGACTACCTAGCAACCTTCGATATACCTAGCAACAAGAAACGGACCGACGACCGAACACAAGCACGTGCTGAAGTGAAAGTGTGACATAACAAGACTTGTGCATAATTATTGAAATGACGCATTTATGCAGCAGTGAAGTGCGTCGTTTCAATGGATAAAATGCGAGTTTGACGTCAGATGTAGGCTTCCTTTTGTCACTCGTAATAGAAAGCAGTAGCGGCATGTTCTCAAAGACTGGAGTTTCGTGCCAGCGTTTACAGTGATGTGAAGGATATTCGTGACAGAAACAGGTCAGAGGATCGTTTTCTCACGAATTGTCGGATACTAGTGTGAGAAATAATTATCGGGTTTACTGACATCTGAAGCACATTCGTAATTTTAGACGCGTCACCGAGACATAAACATGCCATGGAGTAAGTCCACCCTAATGGTTCAGTTTAGGTCACATATTCAGCACACAAAAATAGTCACAAGTAGAAGGAGGCGCTGACCCCGTGCGCAAAAGGCCATCGGGCCGGGATAAGCTGCTTAGGCAATAGGTGAATGCCGCACTTCCGGACTGTGACAATTTTTTCCACTCGATTAGTCCACTCGCGCCCCATGTCCAAGCACTATTTAATGGCCAAAAACTCGGACAACGGAGAAGGGGGCTGGGGTGGGGGTGGTGGTGGTGGGGCGGGGAGGAGGGGTTGGGGAGACCCTGAGGGGGGGGGGGGGGGAGGTTGGGCCGGGGAAACCCTGAGAGAGAGAGAGAGAGAGAAGGGGGCTGTGATGCTAGTGCACTACTTCATACAGCAGCATTCCTCACTTAACTGGCCGGAAAATCAAAAGGCAGAATGCAACAGACTTTCACGTTTTCCGAAATAACCCGGACATTTTCACGGATCACGAATACGTTATTTTGGGCTTTGAAGTGTCACGACGACCCCTTCTTTCGCGTTCACGAGGATGAAAAAATTGCAATCACGACTGAACCACGATAACCACAAAAAACTAAATAAACAAACAAAAAACACTCCAATTACGCATCACCATTTGTAGACCCACTTCCGCCGTAACTGTTCAAAGATACACTTCTGTTACAGACAGTTACAAAACGCTACATACCGGTCTAGATATGCCAGGTTCATTTAGACACAAGACAATCCAGTTCAGCACACGTCTTCTTAATGTCAAGTAACCTGACAATGACTCCACTCCGTTCTAGAATTACAACGCCGCTATCAGTACGAGAAACAGCTAAAAATAGATTGACACGCTAACGGCTGCACATCAATAAATAAGTGCGATTACGCGTGTGCTTTTCCTGCGTGTAGTCCCAACTGCTGTTAAAGGCCTATGAGTGTCGACAAGGCATAACAAACACAAATGGTGCTGAAACGTGTCTTCAGATTTATGCGTAATGGTACTTTAAGGGCAACACCCCCCCCCCCCCCTTTTTTTTCAATAATATGAATTACTTTTACACACACGTCTTGTTGGTTGGTTAGTTCGGGGTTTAATGTCCACGGCACCGGAGTGATAATGGACGGGCCTGACGAGCATATTATAGGGAAGAGCGCGACCCAAACACGGGTCAATTTACAGCCGGTCCGCCGTTTTGATAATTGACCGTCCAATACGCAAAAGGCCATCGGGCAGAGGTCGGCCCGCGCCGACCACGGCCCGATGGCCTTTTGCGCGTGAACCCTTCAACGGACAGAGAAAGAAAAGAAGTGCCCAACGGAGAAAGAAACACGCTTAGAAAATACGGGTACAACACAATTTATTAATATTTCGGGTAAATACCCTTTGGATACAAATTGTGTTGGTCTGGGATTTTGGATCTTGTGACTCTCGGTCTGTGATTTTCGACAACACAGCTCAGTCTAAGCTGTAAAGTCAACTTTTTTTTTTTTTCTTCAAGTCTGCCCCAAAGACTGAAATCTAGTACTTTCAAATGATTTGACAAAAACCAACAGGGGATTCGAACGGTTTAAGAACCGCTCGCGTCAGTGAAGCGAGCGGTTCTGAGTTCAAATCCCCTGGTGGGCCGAAATGGGTGGGGGCTTTTTCGGAGGCTCTTGCCCACGATGCTGGAGCAGACAAATTCTTGTGCATACATGAGTAGTAACACACCGTGTGTCTTTTGTTCCAGTCACTGTGAAGCAACACAAAAAGCAATACCTACTGCGCACTGCTACACAAGACAACGTCCCGTGTCACAGCCACTAGGAAACATAAATAACGAACAGACTGATACACAAGACAACGTCCCGTGTCACAGCCACTAGGAAACATAAATAACGAACTGACTGATACACAAGACAACGTCCCGTGTCACAGCCACTAGGAAACATAAATAACGAACAGACTGATACACAAGACAACGTCCCGTGTCACAGCCACTAGGAAACATAAATAACGAACAGACTGATACACAAGACAACGTCCCGTGTCACAGCCACTAGGAAACATAAATAACGAACAGACTGCTACACAAGACAACGTCCCGTGTCACAGCCACTAGGAAACATAAATAACGAACTGACTGATACACAAGACAACGTCCCGTGTTACAGCCACTAGGAAACATAAATAACGAACTGACTGATACACAAGACAACGTCCCGTGTCACAGCCACTAGGAAACATAAATAACGAACTGACTGATACACAAGACAACGTCCCATGTCACAGCCACTAGGAAACATAAATAACGAACTGACTGATACACAAGACAACGTCCCGTGTCACAGCCACTAGGAAACATAAATAACGAACTGACTGCTACACAAGACAACGTCCCATGTCACAGCCACTAGGAAACATAAATAACGAACTGACTGCTACACAAGACAACGTCCCATGTCACAGCCACTAGGAAACATAAATAACGAACAGACTGCTACACAAGACAACGTCCCGTGTCACAGCCACTAGGAAACATAAATAACGAACAGACTGATACACAAGACAACGTCCCGTGTCACAGCCACTAGGAAACATAAATAACGAACTGACTGCTACACAAGACAACGTCCCGTGTTACAGCCACTAGGAAACATAAATAACGAACTGACTGATACACAAGACAACGTCCCGTGTCACAGCCACTAGGAAACATAAATAACGAACTGACTGATACACAAGACAACGTCCCGTGTCACAGCCACTAGGAAACATAAATAACGAACTGACTGATACACAAGACAACGTCCCGTGTTACAGCCACTAGGAAACATAAATAACGAACTGACTGCTACACAAGACAATGTCCCATGTCACAGCCACTAGGAAACATAAATAACGAACTGACTGCTACACAAGACAACGTCCCATGTCACAGCCACTAGGAAACATAAATAACGAACAGACTGATACACAAGACAACGTCCCGTGTCACAGCCACTAGGAAACATAAATAACGAACAGACTGATACACAAGACAACGTCCCGTGTCACAGCCACTAGGAAACATAAATAACGAACTGACTGCTACACAAGACAACGTCCCGTGTCACAGCCACTAGGAAACATAAATAACGAACTGACTGCTACACAAGACAACGTCCCGTGTCACAGCCACTAGGAAACATAAATAACGAACTGACTGATACACAAGACGGCAACGTCCCATGTCACAGCCACTAGGAAACATAAATAACGAACTGACTGCTACACAAGACAACGTCCCGTGTCACAGCCACTAGGAAACATAAATAACGAACTGACTGATACACAAGACAACGTCCCGTGTCACAGCCACTAGGAAACATAAATAACGAACTGACTGATACACAAGACGGCAACGTCCCATGTCACAGCCACTAGGAAACATAAATAACGAACTGACTGATACACAAGACAACGTCCCGTGTCACAGCCACTAGGAAACATAAATAACGAACTGACTGATACACAAGACGGCAACGTCCCATGTCACAGCCACTAGGAAACATAAATAACGAACTGACTGCTACACAAGACAACGTCCCGTGTCACAGCCACTAGGAAACATAAATAACGAACAGACTGATACACAAGACAACGTCCCATGTCACAGCCACTAGGAAACATAAATAACGAACAGACTGATACACAAGACAACGTCCCGTGTCACAGCCACTAGGAAACATAAATAACGAACTGACTGATACACAAGACAATGTCCCGTGTCACAGCCACTAGGAAACATAAATAACGAACTGACTGCTACACAAGACAACGTCCCGTGTCACAGCCACTAGGAAACATAAATAACGAACAGACTGATACACAAGACAACGTCCCATGTCACAGCCACTAGGAAACATAAATAACGAACTGACTGATACACAAGACAACGTCCCATGTCACAGCCACTAGGAAACATAAATAACGAACTGACTGATACACAAGACAACGTCCCGTGTTACAGCCACTAGGAAACATAAATAACGAACTGACTGATACACAAGACAACGTCCCGTGTCACAGCCACTAGGAAACATAAATAACGAACTGACTGATACACAAGACAACGTCCCGTGTCACAGCCACTAGGAAACATAAATAACGAACTGACTGCTACACAAGACAACGTCCCGTGTTACAGCCACTAGGAAACATAAATAACGAACTGACTGCTACACAAGACAATGTCCCATGTCACAGCCACTAGGAAACATAAATAACGAACTGACTGCTACACAAGACAACGTCCCGTGTTACAGCCACTAGGAAACATAAATAACGAACTGACTGCTACACAAGACGGCAACGTCCCATGTCACAGCCACTAGGAAACATAAATAACGAACTGACTGCTACACAAGACAACGTCCCGTGTCACAGCCACTAGGAAACATAAATAACGAACTGACTGCTACACAAGACAACGTCCCGTGTCACAGCCACTAGGAAACATAAATAACGAACAGACTGATACACAAGACAACGTCCCGTGTCACAGCCACTAGGAAACATAAATAACGAACAGACTGATACACAAGACAACGTCCCGTGTCACAGCCACTAGGAAACATAAATAACGAACTGACTGCTACACAAGACAACGTCCCGTGTCACAGCCACTAGGAAACATAAATAACGAACAGACTGATACACAAGACAACGTCCCGTGTCACAGCCACTAGGAAACATAAATAACGAACTGACTGCTACACAAGACAACGTCCCGTGTTACAGCCACTAGGAAACATAAATAACGAACTGACTGATACACAAGACAACGTCCCGTGTCACAGCCACTAGGAAACATAAATAACGAACTGACTGATACACAAGACGGCAACGTCCCATGTCACAGCCACTAGGAAACATAAATAACGAACAGACTGATACACAAGACAACGTCCCGTGTCACAGCCACTAGGAAACATAAATAACGAACTGACTGATACACAAGACAACGTCCCGTGTTACAGCCACTAGGAAACATAAATAACGAACTGACTGATACACAAGACGGCAACGTCCCATGTCACAGCCACTAGGAAACATAAATAACGAACTGACTGATACACAAGGCAACGTCCCGTGTCACAGCCACTAGGAAACATAAATAACGAACTGACTGATACACAAGACAACGTCCCGTGTCACAGCCACTAGGAAACATAAATAACGAACAGACTGATACACAAGACAACGTCCCGTGTCACAGCCACTAGGAAACATAAATAACGAACTGACTGCTACACAAGACAACGTCCCGTGTTACAGCCACTAGGAAACATAAATAACGAACTGACTGCTATACAAGACAACGTCCCGTGTTACAGCCACTAGGAAACATAAATAACGAACTGACTGATACACAAGACAATGTCTTGTTTTCAAGTGACTAACCCTTTGCGTGTCGGTAGCGGTTTTTGTCGCGATGATTCCTGCAGGAATCATAGTCGCGACAAACTGAACCGCGAACGACACGCAAAGGGCTAGAAGGAATACACACCGTGCAGTGATAGCCGGAGATCGTGTTAACGTCATAGTATTACTCTATCCCAAACTGTGCTTAATCCCATAGAATAATGAGAGAGAGAGAGAGAGAGAGAGAGAGAGAGAGAGAGAGAGAGAGAGAGAGAGAGAGAGAGAGAGAGAGAGAGAGAGAGAGAGAGAGAGAGAGAGAGATTTCCCTTTCCCTTCATTGTCTCTACAACTGCACCAGAGAAAAAAAAAAAGTAACACTGCTACACAAGTGCAACATTTTGCGGTGCGGACCCTTAAACACTTGTTTGTAGCAGATGCAACATTTTGCGGTCGGCAACTGCACTTTTGAACCACGACCGCGAAATGTACTGCAACACGTAGGCCCACTGCAACACGTTGTGGTCCCACAATAGTACAGACTCGGGGTTACGGACATGAACCATCAGTACTGACGTACGTTGAAATACAACCAGTCTTCATTGTTGGACTGATGAAAGAAAGACTGACAGGGTAACCGCAAGGTCATTCTTTAGTTGTCAGAGGCCGGATTAGGCCTGCCCGTCTTAACTCACAAAACAGATAGGCGAGGCTAGCGCTGGTAGAATTGTACACATCAAGGGTTGTATGTGATCGGTCTTGTTCTATACCTGCGTATCATTTTCCTGTGGGCTGGCGATGATTGCGTGCCTGATTGGTGGAGGCAGGGGATCGAACTGTTTGGCCTGTCCGGCGCTGAGTAATTCCCCTTGGTACTGATGTTAGACTACTGCCCGCCGTCTTTGACATCATGGATATGCTATTAAATTCGCCCTACCGCGACCCGGCCTAAAAAGTCCCTTCTATAAATAGAAGGGACTTAAAAATGAACACACTGCAAGACAACCGCATAGTTAACCCTTTAACTGCGGGAGCAAGACGAAGCTATCCATCTGCAAGGGACTCATAAATCCTCATGAACCCCCGCGACAGCACTGAGTGGTTCATGAGGATTTATGGCTCTTGCTAGTCCTGTGTTCTCTGTGCCCACGTCTGGTCCCGTGTGTCAGTTCTTCACGCGAATGTCGGTCAGTGTGCAGTGGTTTCTGAAATCCGCGATTCACTGGCAGGCATATGGGGAAGGGGTTAAATTTCTCATCCGAAAGACGAGTGGTCTCAGTATTGCGCTCGTCAGTAGTATGCATATCAATTTTGAAAAGGGGAATTTTCACATAAAAAAAGTTTTTTAAAAATGTGTTGACGTACTTGTTCTTCAAGTTGTCAGTGCGTTTTGTCTTTGTTTGGATTTTCTTACCCCCTGACTGGTATAGGGCTCGGGAAGCCTCCCCGCGTTGCCTATAGCAGCCGTCGGCGCATCAGCCGCCATCTTATCAGGATACCGTAGTCATCAGATCAGTACGAGTAGCGGAATAGTGTTTCAACACGTTGTTCTTCATGATGTGTTTTCCTCTTTGGAAACAAACAACAGAATCTGGTGAGCGGTTTCATACAGTGATGGCAAGACTTGCTGTTATTGCTTATAGCACATCAGGACTTTCCTGACATTACAACTGAAAACAGCGAGTTCGGCCCTATGAGCGCTTAGTCCCTATCCTCACAAGATGGCCGCCACGACTGGCGTGATAACGTCAGCTTCCCGAGCCCTATACACACACACCCCCCCCCCCCTCCTCTTTCAGCACAGAGCGCTGTATCAGAGGTCTACCCGGGCCACTGTGGGGCAGACTGTTCATATTTTGCAGCTCAACGCAGTTCAACACATAGTTCAATTCAGACCCCCCCCCCCCCCCCCCCCCCCCATGCTAGAACAGCCGCGATAGATCCCCACGAGCACCCGCTGGTTCAGCAAGAGGAACAGATTCTCATTAACCCCTGCAGAATGACGGAGTTCATGAGGCTCTATGCCTCGTGCAGATGTGAAATCACGACTAAAGGGCCGCGGACGGCATAGTCTACTGTTTCAATCTATAATAATAATAATAATAATACCGTTATTATATAGGCGCTTTTTCTCAATTTTTGGGAATCGACTCAAAGCGCCGCGAACTGAAACCCAACACGCACACTCTCACGTAACAGACACGGATTAACGCCATTTAAGACAAACACAGTACAAGACAGACGAAGGGCCAGTTCAGCTACTGAAGTTACAGAGATTTTTGATCGCTTGTATTTGAAATTAGTGGCCTGAAACCGGTACCAAAGTGTGGGGGGTGCGGGGGTGGGAGGGGGGTGGAAGAGCCGGAGTACCCGGAGAAAGAACCCCCGACGGTCCGCCCGAATTAACGGTGACACTTACCAGAGGAATAAAGTCCGACGCCGGGACCCGTTTTCGAACATCGCACCTTTGGCATTGGTGGCAGGCGCCTTAAACACTGCGCCACGGACCGCCCCAAAAAATCTGGGACGGAGAGTCCGATTTCAGTGTGAACAATTGTGACGAACTGAATTCCTCACGACCTCCTTCGCCCGAGGAAGTCACCCGACTGGAACCAGCAAGAGGCATAGATCCTCATGAGCCCCGACAAGGCGAGGGCTCATGAAGATCTATGCCTCTTTTGGATGAACCTATTTCGGCGAGGAAGCGTGGTTTGAGAAATCTTTGGCTGAATGCGTTGTTGCTATGGTAATAGATTAGGGGCGATAACTCAGTAATATTTCTCACAGGAAGAGCACGGTGGGGGGGGGGGGGGGGGGGGGGGGGGGGGGGGAGGGAGCGTGGTAGATCATGTAGGGCTTTGGCGGTTATCGTACACATTATTTGTATTCATTTACACAATCCAAAATTAAATGACTAGCTGAACTTTGTGATCAGTGGTCATTACCGGAAAATGTCATTTCATTTGTCTTTTTTTCCCCTCCAATGCAAAAACAGCATGCCCCCAAACACGCACAATCACCTTGAAAACAACAGCGCAAAGGACAATATTAACACTATCCTTCCGTTCCCCCATTTAAACAACATAACACCATGAAGTTAAAACCGTCACCCACCACCAACAGCTAAATTACAGCCCACCACAAGTGCACCACCAACTGGCCGTTCCCATCACCAACACACACACACACAGAAACGTTCAACATTAACTCCATTCAGTGCCGGGAAAATTTAAACAAAACCCAACCGCAAGAAGCATAGATCCTCATGACCCTGCGCAGTTGCGGGGGCTCATGAGGATTTACGCCTCTTGCTGACACCACTTTGAATCCACGTCCATGAGACATCCAAGGGCGTTTTAGTGTTGAATAAAAAAAAAAGGTTGCAGAAAAACAGTCTGCATCAGCTGGCACAGGAGTCAGGGCACACGTTTTGTCCACCACACTGGCGATTTCAAAGACAGGGCACTGAACAAATATTTGATCTTAGTTGGGTTCGAAATCGTTATCTTTTCGAATTCATGCCCCCCCCCCTCCGCACACACACACAGTCAGACACAAACTTAAACATACTAAACTGAGAAACAAGCTGCGAGTCCCTATTCATAATTTCATAGTTTATTATAATACACAACATAAACTTTAAGTACCCAACATTGACACCGTTGAGAACTTTGGCAAGTTGCCATTATAACAGCCTTGGAAACACACAGACGAAGGGCACTTCAACATTTTTGTACCCGCTGAGTTTTCTTAAGCAGTGTCAAGCGTGTGCTGATCTGTGACTTTCAACCTTAGGGACTCAAAGCATCAGGTCCAAAATCACAGCTCAGCACACAATTGTACATCTACAACTCTCACACTCCTACGCTCATGCACACACACCCAATCACAGGCATGCACGCACGCACACTCAATCACAGCCACGCACACACACCCAATCACAGCCATGCACACACACCCAATCACAGTCACGCACACACACCCAATCACAGTCACGCACACACACCCAATGACAGTCACGCACACACACCCAATCACGGTCACGCACACCCAATGACAGTCACGCACGCACACCCAATCACAGTCACGCACACACACCCAATCACGGTCACGCACACCCAATGACAGTCACGCATGCACACCCAATGACAGTCACACACGCACACCCAATGACGGTCATGCATGCACACCCAATGACAGTCACGCACGCACACCCAACGACAGTCACGCACGCACACCCAACGACAGTCACGCACGCACATCCAATGACAGTCACGCACGCACACCCAACGACAGTCACGCATGCACACCCAATGACAGTCCAGCACGCACACCCAACGACAGTCACGCACGCACACCCAACGACAGTCACGCACGCACACCCAACGACAGTCACGCATGCACACCCAATGACAGTCACGCACGCACACCCAATGACAGTCACACACACACACCCAATCACAGTCACGCACACACACCCAATCACAGTCACGCATGCACACTCAATCACAGTCACGCACGCACACACGCACAAATCCAAATAACTCTGTCCAAAGCATGCAATCTTGGTGTTACTGTCCTTAATTAGCCCCAAGCACTGCAGCAAGCGATAGATCGACCATGATAATTCAAGGGCAGTTCCAGATTAGCTTGGCGCCAAGCTAATCTGGCAGTACCCTTGAAATGTCATGGTCAACCTGTCTTCTGCAACTGGTACACAGTTGTTAGGCGACGTCCAAAATTTAGAAAACGGATTGATTGATTGTACATTGCTTAACGTCCCGACAGCAACAAAGGTTTCTCAGGACGTGCCTGCACTGCTTGTGAAAAAAAACTAAACAGAATATTGAATGTATGTCGCCAGCCGGTCCAATACGTTAAATAAACCTACGACATGGGGCCTAAATAAAGCTAAGACCATTTAGCAACACACATCCAATATCAAAAGCTACAGGCAGCGCAGACAGTAGGGAGAGTTTAAAATGGGAAAGTACAGGTGAATGGTCCAAGGGTAGACAGAAACACATGCCCCAGAATAGAGGGGAAAACCCACCCTGTGGGGCTGACCAGGGTGACCCTGGGAACTAAAAAGTAGTTAACCCCACCCAAGTCCCCCAGAGCAGATCTGGGTGGGGGATTGGAAAACGGGGTTGAATGGGTTAACAGTGTGCTGGTCTGCGAGTTTAGACCTTATGGTTATGAACCACAAGGTCCAAAATTTGGGAAATGTTGCAGTGGGGTTAAATGGGTTAACATTATGCCGGACTGTGAGTTTAGACCTTGTGAATAACAGACTAGCACACAAATATTCTGTTACCTTTCTCAACAGTTAAATCACACATAAATTAGCAAACATAAACACATTTTATATAGGCAAATCAACAAAAGTTCATACTCTGCTACAATGGCTTCAACAGAAAAAACAAATTGCTATGAAAAAAGTAACTTCAACAAACTGTCCTCAACATACAAAACACATCTTTTCATACACATACAGAATTGCACCCAAAACTTGTAACACTTACACAGATATCTTCAAGTCTGCCATCGTCCGTCCTCTCCTAAAAAAACACAACCTCGACCCTAACGAACTCAAGAACTACCGCCCAGTCTCCAATCTCTCTTTCCTGTCCAAGCTTCTTGAGAAGGTTGTTCTCAATCAACTCAACCTCCACCTCGCCGACAACAACCTCGTCAGTCCCTTCCAGTCTGCCTATCGCAAACATCATAGCACTGAAACAGCCCTTCTACATATCCTTAACGACCTGCTTCTCTCCACCGACTCAGGCAACATCTCCCTTCTTACGCTACTCGACCTCACTGCCGCCTTCGACACCATAGACCACTCTATCCTCCTCCACCGCCTTCACCACTCCTTTGGAATCACCGACTCTGCTCACTCCTGGTTTCTCTCCTACCTCTCCGACAGACAGCAGTCCCGTCACCATCGACGGCGTCTCCTCCAACCCAGTCAGGCTCTCCTGCAGCGTTCCACAGGGGTCCGTCCTGGGCCCGGTCCTTTTCACTCTACACCTCCCCCCTGTCTGACATCATCCAGTCTCACCACATACTCGACAACACTCAGACACTACCGACTCGCACGGCTGACTGCTATGAAGACGTGAAAAACTGGATGACAGCAAACAAGCTCAAACTGAACGACAAAACAGAAGCCATGCTGGTAGGCACTCGCCAGAAACTTTCCCAGCTCCCTCCCTCTCTCCACCTTCAACTCGACAGCACCCCCATCTCCCTCTCCGACTCGGTCAAGAACCTTGGCGTTATCCTCGATTCCTCTCTTTCCATGACCAGCTTCGTCTCCGCCACGGCCCAGGCATGTTATTTCCACCTCCGCCGCATCAGTCAGATCAGAAAATACCTCACTACCGAAGCTGCCACCAAACTCGCCGTCTCTCTCATCTTATCTCGCATCGACTACTGCAACTCTCTCCTTTCCGGCCTTCCTCACTCCACCACTCTCACTCTCCAGTAGGTCCAGAACAATGCTGCCCGCCTCGTCCTCAGAAAGAAAAAATCCGACCACATCACTCCCCTGCTCAAGCTCCTTCACTGGCTCCCCATCGCCCAACGCATCCAATACAAGATTCTGTCTCTCTGCTACAAATCCCTGAACAACTACGCTCCTGCCTATCTCTCCAACTTACTTCACCCCTACACTCCTCCCCGCACCGCCTCCGACCCTCTCCGCCTCCTCATCCCCCGCACCAAACTCAGCACTTTTGGCCCCCGCTCCTTCTCAGTATACGGTCCATCCACCTGGAAAACTCTCCCACTCTCTCTCCGTCAGAAACACCCGCTCTCCTCCTTCCAGTCCGCCCTCAAAACTCACCTCTTTCAACAGTTTTAGCACTATATCACCACATCCCCACCCCAAGCTGACCGTCGTAATGTATTTTCACTATTTGTGTTACGCGAGTCATTGTCTAAAGCGTGCGCATGCGTGTGCGAGTCATGAGTGTGCGCTTAGAGTTATAATTATTATAAGATAAGCGCATTATAAATACCGTAATTATTTTATTTTTAGAAACACAACTCTCCACAAACACTTAGCACACACAGAATCACACCCACACTTGCACACATGAAACGCATACATGCACACACGTACAACTCGCTCGTTTGGACCATTTACACAAATGCGAATGAAGCAAGTGGCTATAACTCTGGCAAACTGTCTTCATCGTCATAATCTTCTCTCGGCCAAAGACCCTGGCTGCTTGTCACATCCCAACCCAACCTCTCTACGTCTGTTCTCATTTTCTTGACAGACGTAGTTGAATCTATGTCTGCGTCAACGTCTCTCTCCAACCTTTCCTTAACCCCCTTGTAAACGCAACCACTGGTACTGATAGCAGTACCGGTGGCTGCGTGCACAAGGGGCTTAATTTCACCATCAACGTCCAACTCTGCCTTCACAACTTGTGGTGACAGTTGACCTGTTTCATCATCAATGTCTTCATCGTCGTCTATAAGCTGCGAGTTTTCATCCTTGTCATCGTAGCTGTCGTCATCATCATCATCCATGCTGGCATGCAGGGTCTCCATTTTGGCTGGGGACTCTTGTGTAGAATAACACGCAAAGATTTTCCTCTGGGGCAAGAAGAAATGCTCTAGTCAGTTTTCAATTATATGTACTTTCACGGTTCAGCTTGCATTTCATACAAAGGAAGGAAAAGTTGCAGTTTGTAGATAAAACCCTCAATCAGTTTTTTTATGTCTGATCCGATGCAAAGTGTCTTCCTTGTGCTCAAAAACACATTAGGGTTTTATCTACAATTAACCCATTTCATCCTGAGGCTGATTTCTAAAAAAACTTGCTTATTGTCCTATGAAGGCTACATTATGGATTGGGAGACAGATCAACCGTTTTAGTTCAAGGGTGGTGCCAGAATAGCTTGGTGCCTCAGGCGCCAAGCTATTCTAGCACCACCCTTGAACTATCATAGTCAAATTTATTTCAAGCAATGGGTGTTCGAGGATGAAAAGGGTTAAGTTAGGGCACATTACTGTTTATGGAGATCACACACACCCAGACATTGTTTATGGTATAGTGCAAGCGCTCAAGAAAAAAAACAAAAAAGGGAAATTAAAATAAACACACAAATAAAATTAACGCAAGCATGAGAGGGTATGCAATAGGTATCAATACAATGCAGTCCATTTAAGGGGAGACACGGTACCACAAAAACGTCAATTTTGGTGTCGAAGTGTTTTTGGGTTGACCGGATTTTTGTGTTGTTTGAACCCCCTAGACCCCGGCCACAACCATAAAATATCACAAAATACCTTTTATTTGCTGTAAAAAAATAAATAAAGTGAAGCACCTGGCTCAATATTTCAAGCGTTTGCGACGTCTTTTGCTCGAAAACTTCCAATGTTTGGACCCCGACAACACTGCTTTGCGAGCGCCGAATGCCGCCATGTTTGGGTCTATTCGAACCGGTTCCGTCTCTACTTTCCCATTCTCAAACCAGCTGAAGGTTACAAAGGCTCTATAAATAGCTATATGGGACAAAACCGATCTCACGAACGACCGGAGATTTCCTTATACGGAGGTTATGCTAATGAGATAATACTATTTTCGGAAACCGACCAATGAGCAGAGCGCGCCGAGTGTTCTTGGTGACTTCGGGTTTTTCCGGCCAGGCTCTGAGCGGCTTCGGGTCTTTCCGACCGTCCAACAATGCACCATTACGCATGGCATACAGCTCGATCAAAATACGAGAATCGCTCATTCAGATCACGCATTTTCAATGTTTTACATCACTTCAGCAGTTATTTCGCAAAGTCCATCAGTTGTAATCTTTGAAAATGTCTCCAACGGCTTCAAAGAAGTTGCGTGGTGCTCAGCTAGTTGCTGCGAGATTGAACAGACGAAGAGAGATGTGTTCGAGCAGACGAACCCGAGTGAAGAGAGGAGAGAGAAAAAAGAATCCTAAACCTCCTACTGTAAATACCGATGAGACGGTGGTGAAATCCACAACACGCACGAAACTTGAATTGATGAAAGATGCTCGCGACGTCGGCATTTGACAGTAAATGATAAAGAAATTTGGTTTTACACATCGCTCAGGTGAATCTGAAGTGACACCGACAGTACAGCAGACACTTTGTGCATGACACTTCACCTGTAGAAACTTCATCAGTGTGGATATATCCAAGACTGAGAAACCTTTTGCTTTTCATTTTCTCATGAGAAATATGTTTCTATATGTGGCTATTCAATTTTTTAATTTTTTTTTTTTTATCCCATAGGTGTTTGTTATGGCACAGTACTCTGTGTTTCTTGTCCAATCTTTTGAGACAGTTTTCTCAGAATGTTATTTTTTTTTTACCAAATAAAAGGTTGTATCTTTTGAATGGCTTGACCGATCCATTTCATATTTGGATATGATATTTGTATCATGTGTTGCAATATTTCTGTGTATGGAATATGAGTTTAGTGTATTAGTTTGTGTTTGGTGACCATGTGAGTTTCTGTTTTTGGTCTCTTGATGACTGCAATTTATAATGATTATTTCCAGTGCTCATTATAAAATTACTGATGTACTGAATGCAATTTCCATGCACAGGTCTATTTAGCACACAGATTTAAAAAACAAAAAGTGAGAGAATATATGTATTAGTTAAGACACAAGAACTTTTTGAAATTTAGCTAATTTTGCGACGTTTTTCCCAGTTTTTGATGCAAAAAAGTCACAAAATTTTTTGTTGTTGACATTTTTCAAAGTCTGTATATAATCCAGCAGTTATTTTACATCATAATGACAACAAACAGCCAACAGTTTCTGACAAAAAAAAAATTCATTATTTGACTACCATGTCTCCCCTTAAATGTTATTTCTAGCAAACGAACCAAGCCCATCACCGGAAACTACATTTTAAAACACTGACCACCCTGCAGTGAATAGAAAGGATTATTAATTAAGTAATGGTATTTCTATGCATCAATGTGTCTTCATGTGAAGTGGCCGTCTTCCATTAAAAAGATTCTATACATCTCTTGGCTTGACTTCGCGAACGAAGATTTTATAGGAGTTGCCCACGACGTCTGCAGGCTTTCTATAAGTACCCTTTAAATGTTCTATAGGGAGTATAAAACCCTTGAAATGTTCAGTGGAGTTATGTCCCCTTGTCCCTGACACTACCCTTGAATTATCATGGTCAATCCATCTCCTGCTGTAATGTATCGGTTGGGGGAGGGGGGGTCAAAAGGGCTAACTCATTCAGCCCTGACATACCACAAGAAGACATGGATCGAGCATGATAGTTCAAGGGTGGTGCCAGAATAGCTTGGCGCCTACAGGCGCCAAGCTATTCTGGCACCACTCTTGAACTATCATGCTCGATCTGTCTCTAAAATTGTAATACAGTCCTTCAGAGGGCAACTTCAAAATTTGTGGATTTCGGTCCTGGGGCTGAAAAGGCTGTGAAGTCCAAACTGACAGATCAGCACGAGGATAAACCTCACCTGTCGAATGCTGCTGGACTTGAGAGCGAGGTCCCACTTGCTGCACATACGCACCAACACATCCTTCACCTGATGCAAAAACCAAAACGGTTTGCAAGTCGGCTTCTAATTCAAGAACAACTACTCAAATAAAATGTGCATGCAGTCAAAGAATACAAGTTTCCAATCCAATATATCTGATATAAATCACACAGGCTTACGGCTCCAACAAGATGCAATGTCAGCAAAAGGTCCTCGGGTCTACGTCAGCCTTAGCTGGCCCGCACGCAGGACAGCTAAGGCTAATGTCGGCTCGAGGACCCTTTGCCTACCAAGTGTTTTTTTCTTCTTCACAGATCAATGTAATTTCAGCACTGCAAGAACCTGATTGTGAACAACGGCTTGCGACTTTATGGCTCCTGAGTACCACAATATATTGAGGCTGACCTGTGTAAAGTCAAAAACTATACTGGTGAGCAAAAGATATCCAACATTTTTGGAATCATCAGAAACACTTTCGTGTTTGTGATGATTAAAAAAATGTTGCATTTCTTTTGCGCGTCAGTACAAGTTGCAGGCTGACTCACCCTGATAATATCCAGCTTGCGAACGTTGTCCCTCATGTCCGATATCATGTAGCGAACCACCTCAATTAGTTCATACAGCTGTTTCTGAAATACAGACAAACACAATTTCAAAGTTGAAAGTCGGTGCTCAGTGAAGGATCACAAATGAGCTAGTTTACACATGTAAATCTTGTTGTGATCTCTGTATTTTATTTTTAATTTTTACTTTATCAGAGTGCCACTGCACCTACTTTTTGAAAATTTTATTTTATAAGAATTATCCCCCCCCCCCCCCCCGCCCCCCTCCCCTCCCATATTTGACAAAGCTTGCCGGAGGAAGAATGCTGAAGTACCAAAGACCCCTGAAGGCGCCAAGCTCATCTGGCACTACCCTTGAATTATCATGGTCAATCCATCTCCTGCAACAGTATATTGGGGCTAAATGGGTTAAAAGGAGAAGGAAAAAGAAAAGACGAAGCAAACAACAGCTGCAGAAAACAAGAGCTACAGCAGCAGACATTTGTCTGCTGGTCTGTGATCTCGGACCTTAGCTTGTGGCTGTAAGGTCCCAAATCAAAGACCAGCACACACCTTCCAGTCTCATGTGAAGCCATCCACCAACCTGCTGTGAGAAGAGCATGAATGCCGAGCCCACACACACGTCGATGAGCTGAACCAGGCTAGACAGGCGATACACGTCAGTGTCCAACAAAGCTTTCAGTTTACGGACCAGAACCACCACCCCTTTCAGCTATAAACACACCGAAAAATTAAAAATCAATTTCAAACTGTATATCCCACTAAAACTGAATCAGGAGGGAGATGGATTTGTTGCTGCTGGACTTTTCCACCCCCAGCCTTTTTATCGCAAGGTCTTTTCCACACGGGAAATTCTCGCAATACTGCCATCTGCCTTCCTCTATTAGACTGGAGTAAATGAAACAGTAAAAGAAATCAACAGCTTATTAATGCCAGCCGACATAGACTGTATTCTTAAAATCATTGTAATTTAATGTTAAAGAACCTCTGCTGTCAAAGAAACAGGGATACAACATGGTTTCAGCAAAAAGCATAGATCCACATGAGTCCCAGCAACTGCGGGGCTTCATGAGGATCTATACTTCTAGCAGTTAAGTGGTGTTCAAGTTTAATCTGCACTTATCTCTCTCTACCTTGCACACAAGATCCACATGAGTCCCATCAAATGCAGGGCTTCATGAGGATCTGTACTTCTAGCAGTTAAGTGGTGTTCAAGTTTAATCTGCACTTATCTCTCTCTACCTTGCACACACACATATGCACACACAGGTATTTAAGGTTGTCATTTGTACTCGCCAGACAAAGTGTTTCACTGGCATGTCAAATAAACTTACTTAAGCCCAAGGTAGCATTCTCTCCCCTTTACCCCAGATAACACAAAATGATACATCACAAATATTAACTCACCTGAAAATTCGAGATGGCTTCATCTGCAAGCCTCATGTCTCCTATGAGCGCTGCATGGAGAAGAATGAAAGCCAGTCGCTGCCGAAAATAGATGGAGCGTTGAGACGACGCAGGTAAAAGCTGAGTTAGATAGACCTGATTGTGATGATGGGCAGTCAGCCCGCTCAGCCGACGACACATAGATGGTACCTGTCCATAAAAAATACAGACATTTTTTCACAATCATTCCGTCATAACCAGCAAAATGAATTGCTGATTTAAGACTTTTGACGGTACCTGTTCATTAAACACAGAATATTCTCACAATCACAGGCCATAAGTTTGCAAATCTCAGACATGGGTGACAGTTTGAAATATTTGAATGACTGAAAACAGTCCGTAAACTAACTTATACCCTCATGATCCATGACCAGCAATAGACAAATTGTAATGAGCCCCGGCAGCATCCATTGGGGCTTGTGAGAGTCTCTTTGGCC
Organism: Semisulcospira habei; assembly: GCA_036245525.1. Taxonomy (NCBI): domain Eukaryota; kingdom Metazoa; phylum Mollusca; class Gastropoda; family Semisulcospiridae; genus Semisulcospira; species Semisulcospira habei. The sequence goes on from BTPG01000002.1 coordinate 322,216,732, forward strand.
ATGGATCACGCAAATGTATGCCTCTTGCAGATGGAACAGGCTGGCTCAAAGACTGCTTTATCTCAAATAAAAATCTCAAATTCAGCTTTCTAGGGTTTTGAAAACGCTGAATCAGTCCACAGGCAACACATGCTTCCCCCCCCCCCCCCCCCCACAAAAAAAAAAAAAAAGAAAAAAAAAAGCATATCTGCCAACCCTGAGGCAACAAAATTCCTGAGTTGCCTCCACGACGCTAGCCCTTGCTTCCAGAGGCAAAATATCAAACAACGGGGGTGGGGGGCGTGGGGGGGGGGTGGGTGGGGGGGTGGAGGGGGTAAGCGCTAGACCGTGACCATGGCCGTTAATCGATACACACCTTGCTCCAGCCGAATAATCAAACACAGTCCGCGTCAGCCCGCCTAGGTTTACTGTGCAGCGATGTTTATGTCTGCCCAGCACATTTTACAAACGGCAGTGTTCGCCCTTTCTCGATTCGTCGATGTAAGGAACGCTTGTAGTCTGGATGGAACTTCACCAACCACTTCTGCTTCTTTAGAGGCATCATTTTGTTGAAAATCGAAAATACCAGTTGTGAAAATCGCTAAGCATGTACTCCAGACCAGGGCAATTTCGAAGCGATCGGAACAAACACAGAATGAATAGAAATTTGCTGCGCATGCGTAATCAAGACTGGCTGTGGGTCCCCGATAGCTTAGAGGTACAGTATAACGGCAGGTTCTCAACTACAGGCGCTTGACCCCGAGCGGTACACCAAAATGCCTCGAATTTTAAAACAAAGCTTGAAAATCTGAAAATCGGGAAAAATGTACAAAAAACCAGAAAATCGAGACTTTAAAAGAATTCGGGAAATTCCCCAAAAAATCAGGAGGGTTGGCAGCTATGAAAAAGGTAAAAAAAAAAAAAAAAAAAAAGAGAGAAAAAAACGCACAATGACTGCATTGCTGCATTTGTGATTGTGCATTGTCCAGATAAAAATGACCTTTGTTTAACCTTATAAGGATACTCAGTAAAAATAAAAGTGGTGTACAAGTTTTACTGACCGTGGTGTGCCACTGGCTGGCACTGTAACACTCCAGAATGGACGCCACACACACTTGAAAGTCATACAGCAAGCTCAGGCTGAAAAGTGAAACAGGGAAATGGAAATGGTTAATTCTCGTCACTACCTTTCACACATCAAGCAGAACTTGCTGTCTCTCTCATTTTGTCTTTCATTGACTATTGCAACTCTCTCCTTTCCAGCCTTCCTCCCTCCACCACTCTCACTCTCCAGTGTGTCCAGAACAATGCTGCCTGCCTCGTCCTCAGAAAAAAGAAATCTGACCACACCACTCCCCTGCTCAAATTCCTTCGCTGGCTCCCCATCTCCCAACGCATTCAATACAAGATTCTGTCTCTTAGCTACAAATCCCTCACCAAAATATGCTCCCTCCTATCTCTCCAACTTACTTCACCCATACACCCCTTCCCGCTCCCTCCACTCTGCCTCTGACCCTCTCCTCCTCCCCATCACCCACACCAAAGTCAGCACTTTTGGCCCCCGCTCCTCTTCTGTCTGCGGTCCAACCACCTGGAACACTCACCCACTCTCTCTCCGTCAGAAACCCTCTCCCTCCTCCTTTAAGTCCGCCCTCAAAACTCACCTCTTTCAACAGTTCTAGCACTCTAACACTACCACCACACACCCCACCCCCAGCTGACTGTCGTAATGTATTTGTGGTATGCGAGTCATTGCTAAAAGCGTGCACATGCATGCTCGAGTTGTGAGTGCGCGCTTAAGAGTTATAATTATTATAAGTGCATTATAAATACTTATTATTAACCCTTATAATTCGGAATACACCAGTGGGTGAAATAAGTTTGACTAAAATAGTTCAAGGGTGGTGCCAGAATAGCTTGGCGCCTCTAGGTGCCAAGCTATTCTGGCACCACCCTTGAACTAAAGCCATTGGTCTATATCCTTATCTGTAAGTACTGTAATGTAGATTGCATGTGGCAGTGTACACATTTGAAGCGTTTAGCCACAGTATGATATGGGTTAAGACGTGCTGAGCATTCTCTGGTGTGTGTTCACCATGGTACAGCAGAACCTGTGCGAGACCACCCTTATGAGACATCACCTGTCATTAAAGACCATCATTTAGGTAGATACAGTCACAGCCAGCTACAGCCACAGCCACAGCTACAGCCACCTAAATCATGGTCTTTAATGACAGTTAACACTTTTTGCCTTCCGCCCCTCTCCACATCTCTGCTTCACAGACGGTCAAACGTAACAGCATCTGATTAACCCTTTTAGTCCCAAGGTCCCATTTCTCAAATTTTGGAGGTGTTGTAATGTAATGTAATAATGACCATGTACCAGTTGCAGGAGATGGATTGACCATGATAATTCAAGGGTAGTGCCAGATGAGCTTGGCGCCTTCAGGCGCCAAGCTCATCTGGCACTACCCTTGAATTATTATGGTCAATCCATCTCCTGCTGTAGGGACTCGGGGCTAAGAGGGTTAACCTGGCTACAGCACTATATCACCATCAATACTGTAAACACCTACACAATTATGGCGGAAACAAGAGCGTGCCAAAGGGATTGACAATCCAAATTCAAGTTATTAATCATTTTCTACATTTCCGTCGAATGTGTGAAATTTTTTTTTTACTGGACGGCTTGAAGAGCTGTGAGGTGCAGAATCAAAAACCGGAGGAAATGAGTTGATAAATACAGGCTTACTTGCAGAACGAGGTATCCAGCGCCACTTTGCACACCATCAACAGAAGCTGGGTCAGCTCTTGGCTGGTGTACGATGGTCTGAAACATACAAAATGAAATGTGACATAATGAAACAAAACACACAATGAAGCAAAAGCAACGCACGTTTATGAGCAAACTGTGAATGTCATCAAGCATAAGACCCATTTCAATGCGAGTCATAGGTGACAGTGCCAAAGACTGAAATTGGTCCATGGACGAACTGTGCCCCATAATCCATGTCCAGCAACAGACATAAATTCTCATGAGCCCCTGTGGATGCAGGGGCCCATGACAAATTATGCATCTTGCTGGTGGAACGGGTTTTGCTCTGTCTGCACCAAAAAGCTGGATTGTAGAAAAGTTGAATACATCTCCAGGACTAAAGACTGTCGCCCACGGCAAATGAACAAATCTTACTAACAGAGGTAGTCCCAAATCAAAACAAGAAAGGCAAAGCCCTTATGGCTCACGTGTATGGCAGCCCTGAAAGTCTAAAATTTTGCCCACCAGCCTTTGGCTAGTGACTTCCAAGTTTTACTAGCCAAACTGAAAATGTTACTAGCCAAAACTGAAAATTTTACTAGTACTGAAAATAGCCCAACTCAACAATATAATGTACCACAAGTGTTTGACGCCCAATGTTAGAGAGTGTTTTCTGCCCAGAGGCATTGAGAACAAATATTTGAACAGACAATCATAACCAAGTTCATGTTTATGTCCTGACTTCAAGCTTTTGATAGTATCAAGTGGAGAAATAACTGACAAAGTCCCTATGTGAACTGTGGTGGGATTTTTTATTTATTAATTTTTTGTAAGTAGAGCTGGGCTTCTCTTTGCACAACAGGTTAAAGGGTCTGTAGACCCCCAGGTATAAATTTTAGAGGGTACACAGACCCCCATCCTAACATTATAGAGGGTCCGCAGATTTATTTAAGAAAAACTGCATCATCTGTATGTTCCTTAAAATAAATTATCCCACCCGGGTCTGCCCTGGGGGACTTGGGTGGAGTTAACTACTTTTTAGTTCCCAGGGTCACCCTGGTCAGCCCCACAGGGTGGGTTTTTCCCTCTATTCTGGGGCATGTGTTTCTGTCTACCCTTGGTCCATTCACCTGTATTTGTCTTTTTAAAACTCTCCCAACTGTCTGCACTGCCTGTAGCTCTTGATATTGGATGTGTGTTGCTAAATGGTCTTAGCTTTATTTAGGCCCCATGGCGTAGGTTTATTTAACGTATTGGACCGGCTGGCGACATACATTCAATATTCTGTTTCTTTTTTTTTTCACAAGCAGTGCAGGCACGTCCTGAGAAAGCCTTTTTGCTGTCGGGGCGTTAAGCAATGTACAATCAATCAATCATTAAAATAAATTATCTCATTTCGCTCTCTCTTCTTTAAATGTGTTGTGACAGTGTGTGTGTGTCCTTTCCATGATACCGATTCTTTAACTGGTGAGCGCAAAAGCCTGTCTCCCTCACTCTCTCACACACAGAAAAACATATCTATTTATTTATTTGTATGATCATTTGATAATGTATTGTAACAGAGAATATAGTGTTTTCTGCTGAATGCGGCAGATTGACAACCAAAGTGTGACTTGTCTAAACTCTGTGTGTGTGTGTGTGTGTATGTGTGTGTGTGTCTGTGTCTGAACTGATGTACTTAAAAGTTTGTTTCAACCCGTTTAACCACTCAGAAAGACGTGTTTCTCCAATTTTTGCCTAATAACTGTGTACCACAAGATGGATCGACCACGATTTAAAAAAAAAACTGACAAACTTATTTCTGTTCAAATTTCTGGACTTGCTTTTTGAGTTTGCCTCAGTGCGCATTGCGCATGCCATTCGAGTGCCGTCGTGCTTTAGCCATGGAAATACACTCAGCACAGCCATGACCTCTGAAAACTGTGAAGTAGCGGCGGTGCCGCACACGGCCCAGGGGTAGCATTTCTGGTACTGTTCTTGTCGATGGAGATGGCGGTGTCGAAGTGCAACTTTTTTCTTAGCAATTATCAAGATCAGACGGTGCCGGATTGAAGAATCCGAAGCATTTCAGCTCTTCCTTTGCTTTTTCTCCACCATGTACAACTTCGTTCAAGATCGAAAGCGAATCGCACGATGCCGTATCCCATAATAGTATTATGGTGATGTCACAGCAAGAAATGCGTTCAACATGTAGCGCGCACTTTGTAATAACATGCTGACACCACACATAAACTAACAGTTTGCCCGCCCTGTTACACTCACACGGACCCCGGCGTCGGGTCGATTCTGAACGCAGCCGCGACTGAGCGAGCGGCTAACCAATTCGTCACTAAAAATAGAACGACTGTCACCGACCTCTGTTATGGTACGCACAGTTCGAGTGATGTGTTCGGCTACTGCCGCAAAGTGATGTTAGAGGCGGCTCGCGGTGGCAGGTCACGCGCCGGTGTACCCGATGTTCGGCTGGCGGTTTGCCGTTGGATTGGAAAACGCACGAGCGCACTCGCATTTGGCGAGTGGGTATTTTTTTTTACTCGCCAAAAAAAAAATTCACTCGCCATGGCGAGTAAATTACTTGCCATTTTCAGGGCTGTATGGCCGATCCACACGTCTGACAATAAGTAAAGGGATGGCTTCTGCACTAACAAAATCCATGTTTTCTCCAAATTTAATCAGTTTTTACATCTGTGAAACCCCCGTGATGAGTCGACAAAATTAGGATACATAGGAAGGTCTTATCATCAGCTAACTTTGTGCCAAATTTGATCGAAAAGTTTGCAAAAATGTTGATAACTATTACTGGCATTTTATACACATTTGTCGACCTCTTGTGACCCATGACCTTTTCCGAGGGGTCATCCAAATTAGTATGCATAGATAGGTCTTACCATCAGGTATCTTTGTAGCAAGTTTGAGTTTGAAGTTGTGAACAGTAATTGCGAAAAAATAAATTATTGCCCCAAAAAAGATATTTTTGATATATTTTTTCCCCCTGATCCACTGTGACCTTGGTGAGAGGTCACTGAATTGGTATGTTTAGAAAGGTCTTGCCACAAAATATCCTTGGGCCAAGTTTGAAGACTTAGCTTGAATAGTCTCCGAGAAAATGCCATCGTTAAAGTCTACCACGGACGACGGACAGACGACCACTGGCCCAGAACATACTCACTTTTGCTTCGCACGTAAGCCAAAAAGGTTGACAAAAATACAATTGCGAGCCACATGGCAGGCAGATATGCTCAAATGCTTTCCTCAGATCAACCCCTTGACTGCAACCGATGACGCCTCTCGACTGAAAAGACGTGTAACTACGCGCCTTTTCCGGCGAGCGGCACCGTCACCAGTAGTCGAGCAGTTAACTCCTTCACGGCCAGTGGACGCAGCCTGCATTTTTGAAATCACTGTGAATTAAACGTCAAAGATCTCCAGCCACTGAAGGGACACGGACACACAAACAGTTTTAGCAAGAGGCATAGATACTCATGAGCCCCCGCAATTGCGGGGGCTCATGAGGATCTATACCTCTTGCAGCTGGGTGGTGTTCAATTTTTCTCGGCAGTGAAGGGGTTAAGGAAAATCATCCATATTCAGTGAAAACACGATGCATTGCAAGCAGATCACACACTGCTCGTGCATCGATCACACCCCAACCCCCCCCCCCCCTCCTAATTCTCCCTTGTCCGACCCAATCCGATAACCCCCCCCTCTCCTAGTCCTAGCATGACGTCAACAAACCTGGACTGCAGGCAAGCCGCCAGGATCTTCAGCACAGCCTGTACATTTCTACTGTAGACCTGAGGTGGCTGTTGTAGAGGGGGTGGATCATCCTTGTGTAGTGCCTCACTGTTGAATAAAGAAATGAAATGTATCATAATTGGCATTCACATGAAGCCTTTGGCAGTTGGTAGCAGTTTTGTCAAGGTGATTCCTGCAGGAGTCACCTTGACAAAAAGCGCTACCGACAACTAAAGGGTCAAATGGTAATTTAAAAGTTAAATAACTCCCCCTCCTCCCCGGCAGAAAAACAAACAAACAAACAAAAAAATACCAGAAAAGAACAAAATAGCCATACAGTTCTGACAAATACAATCAGTCAGGTACAGATACCTGCTTTATAGAGGGAAGAGAATTGCATATACGGCTGTGATGTGAATTTGTGTTTTTGTCCAGAAACCTCCAAAAGTTGCTGAAGTCCTTGTTAGGTGAGCACGGATTGAGCATAATTCCATCTGTACTGTTTACAGTGCCGGGCCGGACACTGCATGCACATGGGGATTTAAACCATTACATCCTGACGATAAACTCCTTTTCTTACGCACTCTCTCTGGTCTTTGTCACAGTTCCAGACAAACATCGACCATGACAGTTCAAGGGTGGTGTCGGAATAGCTTGGCGCCTAGCGGCGCCAAGCTATTCCGACACCACCCTTGAACTGTCATGGTCGATTCACATCCTGTTATAGCAGATCACAGCCTTATGGGTTAAATTTCATAAGGTAGCATTTCACCAAAGTCCTCTGACCTCTTGTATTTATATCTACGCTCCTATACAAGAAGTGGTGGTTAGGCTTTCAGCTTGCAACGGCTTACCTATCCCCTGCAGGTCCAACGATGTCCAACTCCAGGGAGCCTGCCCCTGTGAAGAAACAAATTTGATCACATCACAGATAAAACACCTAACCCATTTCACCCCGAGGGACACATACTTTCCAAAATTTGGGAGATACCACCTCATGACTATGTACCAGTTCAAGGAGATGGATCAAGCATGAAAATTCATGGGTAGCGCAAGATCAGATTGGCGTCTGACAGTGCCAAGCTGATCTGGCGCTACCCTTGAATTGTCATGGTTGATCCATCTCCTGCTGTAGTGCATCGGTGTGAAATGGGTTAAACTGATCTGTCCTGGGATTTCAGGACCAAAATTACAGACAAGCACACATACACAATGTGAAGAAGAATCTCAGGCCAAATTAATTTTGGTGAGAGCAAATTAGGGCATTATTTTACATTTCCTAAAAAGTATTTTTCTTGCTGCCTAAACGTGAAAAACGTTGTACAGAACTTTTAATCAATCTAAAATATAGTGGAAATATTATTTTTAAGCAACAGCAAATGCACACCCACACCATCACCACATCATCAAAGACAACAATGAAATATGTAAATATATTAATGGTATTTAAAAAATAATATTTAAAAAAAAACTTAAAACATCAATACACACAGCACAAAGTCAGATTACATCACAGATGATTACATCACTGGTGAAAAATACTTTAAAAAGAGAATTCATCTGCAGCAACTCACCCCAGTTGGTGACAAGTCGGAGTATGTCCTGAATGGCAGGTGACCATGTGTTTCGAAGTGAACCCCCACCCATGACCCCTTCTAGTTGCCACTGCAAAATCTCTGCGATCTGGTCAATGCATTTCAAAACCACCAGGCTGTCGCTGTGTACAGAGGCTGCAAAACACAGGATAGACAAAACATAATGGGTGACTATGCGAGAAACTGAAGTAACTGATAATGGTCCATGATAACTGTGTATGCCCCACGATCTGGGGCCAGCAAGAGGCATCCATTCTCATGAGCCCCTGCGGATGCACCAGTACAGTAGTGCGGATGCAGAGGCTGATGAAAAAGTATGTCTCTTGCAAATGGATTAGGCTGGCTAAAGGTACATTATGTCTGAACCAAAATTTTGAACTTCTGCTTTTAGGGATTTTGACTGAAGATTGTCACCCATGCATTATATGAGCATTACAGCATACAGCCGGTCCACAATCACAGACTGTGATGAAACTCTATGCTCTTGCATAGTGTTCACACATTAGGATAAATATGGTACGGTTTTTGTTAACGGTTTGTTTTGTGCCGATAGTCCGTGAGGCCCGTTGTCCACGTGAAATCTTTAGGACATGGTTAGCATGGGGATTAGTGAGTTGTAGGCAGAAGTTTAGTCTGTCAGAGCAGTAATACGTTAGTACGGGCTTTCTTGTTGGAGGAAACAGATGTGTTTGAGATACCTAGCCCGTATTCCAAGACTCTGAAACCTAGAATTCAGGTCTAGGGTTGCCCGGATAAACCTCGTATCTCACTTTTTTCCGAAAATGACTTTTTTTTACGTCATTCAACTCAGTTTCACTTCGAGATTGTGTTTGTGAAAGCAGACATAGAATAATGATTAAAATTAATTAGTTATTAATGAATAATTAAACCAAGTATAAAACTTCAAACAAAGTGGTGCCCGTATAACAACCGTAATTAGATATACGGTGGTCGACGGCGGCAGATTCCCTGAAAAGTTGGCTGTATGAACATCGTATCTGGCACAGCTGGCTTTACGCGGGCCCGGCGGTTTATCATACTGCACTCAGCAGCAGTGCCTGTATGAAAGCCATAATTGCTGTTGCTTTGTTTACATCGGCACAGGAAAGGGCCCGACTGCTGCTGTCTGCGCGTTTAATCACAGTACGACAGTCTACGAGTTTTATGTAGAATGAAAATCACCATTTCTTGGTCTCAATCACAGTTAGAACAAAGTATCTTGAAACTTGTAGGAGAGGGGGAAACGTTTTGAATTAGACTGAAATTAAGAAATTCGTCTGTACTTGCACATCTCTCAAACACCTAACCCCCCGCCCCACCCCCCACCCTCTCTCATGCTGTGTGTGTGTGTGTGATCTAAGTTTTTCATTGAATATGCAGCTTTTTTTGTTAAGTACCACCCAACGGAGAAAGAAACACGCTTAGAAAAGACGGGTACAACACAATTTATTAATATTTCGGGTAAATACCCTTTGTCAAAATAGACAAACAAACAAACATAGAGATTAGCCGCTACTTATCTTCAAGGCAGAAGGAATGTGGCAACAATACCCGAAATATTAATAAAATGTGTTGTACCCGTCTTTTCTAAGCGTGTTTCTTTCTCCGTTGGGTACTTCTTTGCATATTACACGATTGGCAGTCACCTTTTTGGTCTGGATTGCTTTTTTTGTTGAATAGAAAATAACATTATCAGTAATACTTTGAGTTCTTTAGGTTCTGTGATTATCTGCTAGGTATGCAGGCACCCTAAATGTGTTAACAGACACATCTGGAACAAATACCAGGGTAAAAAACTAATGGGAATCTGGACTGTGTAGGAGATGACACTTGTCAACACATGTCACTCCTAACGGGACTTCAGTGCAGCTGTGGTCCCTTACTTATCACAGCGGAACTTTTCCCACCAGGAATTCTAGAAATATCCCATGTATAATACAAGCACATAAAATTAAAACTGCCCATATCATTGACTTTTCTCCCTCACGAAAGATCGGCTTGAGTGGGCTACACCTTTTACCCTTTGTACTCGCCAAGATTCAGCAGATCATCTTCTGGAAGGTAAGCAACCATTAATTTTTGTGAAAATTATTCAGCAGTCTCTCTCTCTCTTTTTCTTTCTCTCTCTCTCTCTCTCACTCACTCACTCACACACTCACTCTCACACATTCACTCACTCTCACACATTCACTCACTCACTCACACACACACACTCACTCACACACACACTCACACACACACACTCACTCACACACTCACTCACACTCACACGATTAGTTTATAAGCTGGTCCGAGAGAGTTGTCCGTATCTCTACAAGCGACGTGTTCAAATCTGTCTTAGACTTCATGCCATCCAGCAGTAGCACCGCTGCCATAGCTTGTCAACAGGCCTTTATTGTCCACGAGCCGTCTCACTACGACACTTGCCACAGACCAGCCAGAAAGTAGACGCCAGGGCCTCAGGATGACGTCTGTATTCACTCTGACTTGGATGGTGAGGCTGAGGACTTCCAACCCAATCACCAGTCGACGCCAAATGAAGACCACAATCCGACCGACGGGGAAAGCTTGGGGGAAGGGCTGAGTTTTCCTACCATGGACGACAGTGTGAACACCACCCCAACAAAACAACAAAGGACAAAATAAATATCACACCCAGGAAACAAGTATTCTTCCAAACGCCTCCTAAGGAAAATCTTTCCTGGAAGAAAAATTTAAAGCCAGAAGCATGGAAACAAAACGTAAGAAAATCATTGCATTTGCAAGGGAAAGAGTATATATCTCAGGCTGGCAAGACTGTTCCTCCCAAACGTGTCCAGCAGACTGACTGTAGCAAATGCAGATACGACTGCAATAATCGTATTTCAGAGGAGTATCGACAAGACCTCTTTCAGACATTTTATGCCTTAGACACTTACGAACACCCAAAAGACTTTGTTTGTGCTCATGTTAGAGAAAGAGAGACTGTCCGTATTTTGGGTGCAGACAATAAGCCAGTGCCCAAGAAACGCCAGAGATGCCACACCTTCTTTTTTATTGTTGATGTCCAAGAGCGACCTGTCTGCAAGATGTTCTTTTTGGCGACACTGGCACTTGGTGAAGCCTATGTTGACCATGCTTTAAAGAATAGCACGATCGGAGCTTTCACTGGCAAGGAACGCCGAGGAAGTGGCAAGCCATACAAGGCCAGTGAAGAAGCTATTGAAGGGGTAAGAAAACACATCGAGTCCTTCCCCGCTGTAGAGTCACATTATACCAGGAAAGACTCTCAACGCAAGTATCTACAGCCCGGCTTGATGGTGAAAAAGATGCACGACCTGTATGTACAGCAGTGCAAAGAGGAGGGCCGTCAACCAGTGTAAACAAAGAAATACAGAAAGGTTTTCAACACTGAATATAACTTATCTTTTCATGCCCCCAAAAAGGACCAGTGTGCGCTGTGTGCTGCTTTTGCCACGAGGAAGATGAAAGAGCTGGTCACGGAAGATGACAAGAAAGCGTTTGAAAAACACCAGGAGAGAAAGAAGCGGGCACGCCTGGAGAAAGAGAATGACAAGGCAGAAGCCAAAGAAGATTGCTGAAAGCATGTCGTCACTGTGGATCTCCAGGTGGTCCTGCAAGCCTCTTGTGGCCTCATCAGCCAGTTATACTATAAAAGGAAACTCTCCGTGTATAACTTTACCATCTATTCACTAGCTGACGTGGAAGCCAAATGCTACACATGGGATGAGTCAGAAGGTAAAAGGGGAGCGTGTGAGATCGCAACCTGCCTCTACTTTTACCTCAGCTCACTCCCAGGCAGCGTTGAGAAGGTTACAATCTATTCAGACTGCTGTCCAGGCCAAAATCGGAATCAATACCTGGCAGCCGGTTTATCCCATGCTGTACAAAACATTGAAAACATAAAGATCATAACCCACAAATACCTGTAAAGTGGGCATATGCAGATGGAATGCGACTCCATACATGCAGCCAATACATTTGCAAAGAAAAGCACACCCATCTATACGCCCAGCGGCTGGGACATCATCCTAAGAATGGCCAGAAGGACGCGACCATATTTGGTTGTCCCAATCAAATACACAGACATCCTTGACTTCAAAACACTAGCTGCCTCAACACTACGCAACACCAAGACAGACATCACTGGACAAAAAGTGAACTGGCTTCAAATAAAAACATTTCACTTTGAGAAAGGCAAAGGAGAGGAGATATTTTTCAAGACCTCCTTTGATCAGGTCGACTACCAGACCATCAAGGTTGCAGGAGGAAGGAAGAGAGGCCGTGCTGTCCCTATCAAAACTATACCACACCTGTACAGCCACAAACTTCACATCTCCCAGGCCAAGAAATCTGACCTCTTGTCCCTGTGCTCGTCTGGAATCACCATGCGTTCTACAGGAGCCTTCCGGCCTCTTCAGCTACAGTAGATCGAACTGCGATCATACTCTTTTTTGGCAGAGACTCTAAGGAACTAACCCGGCGTTATCCTTGGAAAAAAAATGATTATCAGAACCCCTGCACAGCGCACAGAGTTTTGCCACTTTGTTGACGTCAGGCTGTTCTGATACAACAGCAGCTCCTCAACAATAATCAACATCTCGTGGATGACTCAGTGAAACTGGTGTGCTGAAATATCGGTGTCTCTTACTGGAAAATACACGTAGTATTTTTTAAATCAGGAAATGCATCAATCGAAAATCAAATTACGAACTTGATATAGGCAAGGGATACCCTGTTAGCATAGTATTTGAGTCTCACCTGGGTCCAGGTCAGACCCTGGTGAGACCCACATGGAGCGCGTTGATCCCAACCTGTCCCCATATTCTGTCCAGGTGAGATCCATACGGATCCCACTGACTTTATTGACCGAGTACCGAAAAGTGATTTTAAGTGTGAAATGTTTCGTGTTTGCTACTAGAAAACAAAAGCCATTTTGTGACTTAGTGATACATTGATGTGTAACATCGACATGTGCGACTTGGATACTGACATGCTGGATACACGAAGACAAATCGGATTGCGGCACTGGCTTTCGGTCATGGTGATGACCAAGTGAGTTTTCCTCTTTTTTGTACTTTGTATGGAGCGTTGAATTAAAAAAAAATTAACTTTTCACTTGTGAGTCACAACAACCCATACTTAAGGACTGTAATATTCGGCAACCATTCTGTCGTGTCTTTTTCTCCGCCTCTCTCTCTGTTTCCTTTCCACACTATCATTTCGCGTGTGTCATTATCATTAATTCATAACGAAACACCCAGCATTGCAAAGAGACCACACTATGATTGAGTTATTGGAATATGAAGTAGAGGAAGAGCATTTATGCCAGAACTTTATTAGCAGAGTTGAAAATAAATCAAGCAGTTTTCAAATGCCACTTTCAGACTCTACCAAGAGGTGATTCAGTCACTTTTTGTGACTTTTAAAAAAGACGTTACTGGTTGTACTGGCCTTCTTAGGTGTTGTTGGAAATTCTAGGCATGCACAGGCCTGTCTTAAGACCGCATATCCATATAATTGCTTTCCGCTGGCTGTTTATTCCTAAAAGTGCCGCCGCGACGAAACCGTAGTTCTAGTTACGAGTTTTATTTAGGAACTAGAGCTGGCCACCTGCTAACCATTCCTGCTAGTGTCTCGAGTTACGACTGAAAGGCAGCCCTGTTCTGTGATGACATGCCATGTATTTGGCCTGTATAAACAGCGGAAATGCATTTCCGAAGTTTATACGGATGCTGTTCATTTAGAGTTTACAGTTTTTAGTACTATATAAATCCCGTATTTGCTACATATGTCATAAAGCATCAAATTATTTATAAAATTAATGCTTGTGCAGTTAAAAATTTACATGAGGATGCAGAGAAGAGAACAAAGTTTTGGTAGACACTAAATCAGTAAATGTTTTGGCAATAAGAAAAAGAAAATATTTAATTTTAAATGTCAAAATTTCAAAAGACTCACCTGTAAAGTTAGCTGAAATGGAGATACGAGGTTTATCCGGGCAACCCTCGAGGTATGTTTCTATATATGTATTATTGATGGTTACTTGCATTGAGGATAGTATGCATTAGTAGGAGTTAATTCAGTTGTATAGCGTTGTCTGGTTTGGTTCCGTTATGTTGGTTTGGAATTCAGTGAGGTAACCGGTGTTTTTGGTATACAGTTATTTACCGAGATGGATAACTAAAGGAATGTGAGGAGTGTATGTCTAATTCATTATGAAGATAGTACGTGGTTGGTTAAGCATAGTCTTTTCCAGTGTATAGAGTAGTGCATAGCGAGAGTGTTAGGCTATAGTCTGTTCCAAGGTATTGACAGAGTTATGGGGGGTGTTATGAAAGTGGTTCGGGTTATGGAGCACGTGTGTGTGTGAATGAACGTGTGAGTTGTTGTATCAGCCAGGTTACTTAGTGTTTCTCATATGATCCAATATGTTGTGTGTTTAGCAAGTGTTACGATTTGAGTCCTTATTGTTGTTTAGAGTGCTTGTCGTGTAGAGAGAGTGATTGATTGTATTGATTGTACATTGCTTAACGTCCCGACAGCAACAAGGCTTTCTCAGGACGTGCCTGCACTGCTTGTGAAAAAAAATAAATAAACAGAACATTGAATGTATGTCGCCATCCGGTCAAATACGTTAAATAAACCTAACATATGGGGCCTAAATAAAGCTAAGACCATTTAGCAACACACATCCAATATCAAGAGCTACAGGCAATGCAGACAGTAGGGAGAGTTTTAAAAAGGCAAATACAGGTGAATGGACAAAGGGTAGACAGAAACACATGCCCTAGAATAGAGAGAAAAACTCACCCTGTGGGGCTGACCAGGGTGACCCTGGGAACTAAAAAGTACCTAACCCCACCCAGGTCCCCCAGGGCAGACCCGGGTGGGGGCTGTAGAGAGAGAGACGGACACCGAGACGTCAGTCACCAGGACCTAACGCGAGGTCATATCTCCAATTCTTCACTCAGGGAGTGAGCGGCCGGGACCAAGAGACCCGAGTCACAGCGAGAACTGCGCTACAGTACGAGAAACGAGGACGGCCACGATACGACTCGAGGAGCGTACGTGAAAAGACTTGCACGCCTAGACGTGAGGAGGACTTGACAGTAACCAGGCGAGAACACCAAAGAGGTTGGAGACTGTGAGAAGCTAATACCTAGCCTGGCATAGATATTGTGTGTATGTGGTAGTGGTGTATATAGGTGTGATAGTTGTGAGCGTTCTTCTTATATTTATTTTGTATAAAGGTTACTTTAGAAAGGGAGCCCGTGTGTTGAGTTTTACCGCATGAATGCGCCCGTCTGAGTCAGTGGCGGTGTATGCGTCTATTGCGTGAGAGTCTGTACCTGCGACTGTGGGCAAGTCTGCGTGCGTTACACAGACCAACACATATATAGAGTTGTAGACATCATGCGCATGACACCCTAAATCTGAGGTGGTCAGTATTTTTAGAGCAAACTTCAATTCATCAATAAATCATTCAGTATAGTCCCCCCCATACCCCCCCCCCCCCCCCCCACCATCACACACACAAGTCCAGCGTGTTTATTATGAATCCATTTCTCTTGTGACAAATAGGAAGATTTAGAAATGACAAACCCAGAAAAATGAGCCACTGTAAAACAGGTTCCTTGCTCGGCAGAGAGCGGAAAGTCATGGGAATAATGCCAGATGATAACACATCCATCACATAAGCTGAAAATACACAAACACATCATGGAATCATGAACATATTATTTATAAAGTATATGACATTAACCCATTTAGCCCCAATGCACAGCAACAGGACATGGATCGACTGTGATAATTGAAGGGTAATTTGGCACTACCCTTCAATTATCATGGTCGATCCATCTCCTGCAACTGGTACATAGTTGTTATGTGACCTCTTCAAAATTTGGCCATGGGGTTAAATGGGTTAAGACTGTAATCACAGACCTTACCTGAATGAACACACAACTTGGTACTAATCTTTTCATGGTCAGAAGCATCAACTCAATTCTTACTGAAATGATTTTTACATTTTTATCTGTGCTTGTGGTAGGGCACTATTATAACTCATTGTCCTCACAACTTTATTTTCTTCTTCTTTAATTAATATTCCATTCATTATTTATACCTTTTAGTTATCTCTTTTTGTTTAATTCACTGTAAGGTGCTTTGAGCTTGTTTTCGACAGGAAATGAGACATATACAAGGAATTTATCGCTAATAGTCATTATTATTCTTTGGTTCATACCTGGCTGAAGCTGGTCCAGCAGCCGCTCCAGACTGGTTCCCTTGGTGTTCGTGAAGCCACAATGAACCGGCATCAGGGACTCGGTGAAAAGCCGCCCACACCACTCCGGCTTCAGCACCATCTCACCAGGGTGGTACTCAGCAATCTGATGCTGATCCATGCGTAGCTAGAAAAACAAACATAATTATAGACACATGAACAACATTAACTCATTGGAGACATGCCGTATACACGGCGAATAGCTGCATATTCATATACAGCATGTGTCCAATGAGTTAACACCTAGCCCTCGGCTCGCAGTTCTCTCATCTGAGAGGTGACCGTGGAGGACTGTATTGCAGCTCAGAAGACAAGATTGACCATGACAGTTCAAGAGTCGTACTAGAATAATAATAATAATAATGGTTATTATATAGGCACGTTTTCCCAATTCGGCGAATCGGCTCAAAGCGCCGCGAACTGCACCCAACACGCACGCTCACGTGACACACACACATACACTCTGAAGACAAACACAGTACAAGACAGACACAGGACATTCACGTGGTGCGAAGGGTCAGCTCAGCTACTGAGTTTTCGGAAATTTTGATCGCTTGTATTTGAAATTTTTATAAAGTGACCTAAAACCGGTACCAAAGTGGAGGGGGTGGAAGAACCGGAGTACCCGGAGAAAGAACCCCCGACGGTCCGCCCGAATTAATGGTGACACTAGAAGAGAAAAATCCGACGCCGAAACCCGGTATCGAACCTCGCACCTTTAGCATTGGTGGCAGGCGCCTTAACCACTGCGCCACGTACCGCCCAAAGGCGCCAAGCTATTCTTGCATCACTCTCGAACTATCATGGTTGATTCATCTCTAGTTGCAGTGTTTCTGGACTGAATGGGTTAAACAATTATGAATAAATGATTGAATAAAAGAAAGAATAAAATGAATGAATGAACACAGTTGACTTTAAAGTCTGAACATAACACCACCTTTCAAAGGTCCTGACAATCTCTAATCTTCTTTAACGTATACAACTACCTCTAAGTGAGATACAACAAAAGTTTCAGCACCAAAACCCCCATACCCAACGTTCTCAGCTATAAATAGAGCAGTTAAAGATTTTCACAAAGTTTATCTTTAACCTAACACCAACACGAACACAACACCATATTAATTATCACAACCAAAGAAAACTGTAAAGGGCTCACCTGACTGAGACAGTCTCTCTGTTCCGTGGTGAAGTCATCTGCAACGCACACACATATATGCAAAACTGCATGAAACGGTTGCATTTTATACCTGCAAATCTGCTGACTGCAGCAATAAATGTGAAAGCATGGACAGCTGTGACCACATTCAAATGTTTTATTGCTCTTTCGCAAATCGTGATCCAAGTGCAAGAGACACAGATCCTCATGAGCCCCTGCAGTTGTGGGGGCTCATGAGGATCTATGCCTCTTGCGCTCAATACACACATATGCCTATCCTTGTCTCTGTAAGATGTCTCTAATATAACTGCATGTTCTCTCACACTTGCAGCAAAACAGAACCCATCTGTACAAGGCACATACACTTGTGACCTCCTGCAGCTTATGCCTACTTGTAAACTTGTAGGTCTGTGTTCCTCAGGTACAGGAGGTCAATGGGCGTTTCATCTATGTACATGTAATAGTATACTTTGCAACTGAAGCGGGCCATTGATGCTCTAACAACCTCACTGCCTCCATATGACGACTGACATATAGACATGTGAAGAAACTGTTTTGTGCACTAAAGCCGAAATGACAAACAACACACATGGTCCCTAGAGCATGTAGTTTAGACCTGCGCGAACGTACCATATGAGAAAATACAAAGTGCGATATTGGGGAAACAGATCTATCATCATGAACCGGATGTCAAAGCAATGGCCCCTCCCCTCCTCACCCCCCCCCCCCCCCAAAAAAAAAAAAAAAAATAAAAATAAAAAAATAAAAAAAAATACTCATGAATGTCTGTATTATAGGCTTTGTTTCTTTCTAAAACATTTTTGTTAGAAAGCAGCAAAACATCCTCTGCATGTGGCGTTCTTTTTCCTGCACTGCCTAAGGCTATTGGCATATTCTGTTTCTTGTTAAAAACAGTGTGGGGGAAACCTCCATTATTCTGGCCAATCACTGAGTGGGAGGTAAGGTACAATCTGGTCACGCGATATTTCACTGAGCAGACCCGAAGGTGCATATGGTCTGCAATGGAGATTAGGTCCCTAAGTGGGTGTAAATTAAGGAGCACAGCTGTTGCTTTTGGATGAGTGAGTGAGTTTACTTAGTTACTGACTTGCAATCTAAATTTACTTACTTTAACCCTTTCAGCCCCAGAGTCCCATTTCTCAAATTTGGAGGTGCTTAATGACTATGTACCAGTTGCAGGGATGGATTGACCATGATAATTCAAGAGTAGTGCCAGATTAGCTTGGCGCCTGAAGGCGCCAAGCTAATCTGGCACTACCCTTGAATTATCATGGTCAATCAATCTCCTGCTGCAGGGACTCGGGGCTAAATGGGTCAAGATAAGGGCTCAATGACTCAATCACTTTCTCATCCTAAGCAAGTAAACTTGCACTCCGAGTCAACAATCTCTTTTCTGAAATAAGTAGACTAAGATATAGGTGAACTTAAGATTCCAAGTCAGTCCGATGTCTTACCTAAGAAAGTAAACCTTACTTCAGAAAGTAAACTTAAGATTCCTAGTCAAGAGATTCCTTATTGTAAGTAAGTACACTTCAATTCTGAATTACTAACACTACCTTAAGGTGTACTGTTAGGGGAGCATTCCCCAGATGGAACAACTCGAAGGGTACCCCCTCGGATGCTTAGCCGTTTGCGGAAGCACTCCCCAGACCAACCTATTCACAGAGTACATCACAAGTACACTTCTATTCAAATGAGCTGCAAAGCACAAGTACACCATGCGAAGCATCTCATCTGAATAGAAGTGTACTTGATGCGTGTCCTGACTGTGTCTATCTGGGCAGTACTACAACAAACTTTATGGGTACCTAGACTTAAGTTAATCCGAAAAGTGGGAGCTGAACACTTGCATTTGGTGTGACAAAGTAGACACTGCCCTAAAATAATCCCTCACCGTCGCTTCCCTCATCCTGCGCGGCCTCTTCTTCCAAGGCCTCAATGCCACCTTTCAGAATCCCCGCCTGTAATGTCATTCAACATCAACATTTGGTGAGTAGACTTGTAAGAAATGACAAAGGGAATACAAATCTTAACCCCCTTGTGCATGCAGCCACCACTAGTGTTCCAGAGGCTAAAGGGGGTTAACCATTTAGCCATAACACACTACAGCAGGAGATGGATCGAACTGGATAATCCAAGGGTAGTGCCAGATTAGCTTGGCGCCGTCAGTGCAACTTGTAGGTGGAAATGTGACTGTGAAGTTAAATGGGTTAGTCTGTTATATTCTAATTTTTCATTGTCAATCGGGAAAGTGACCCCCCCCAAAAAAAAAAAAAAAACACAAAAAACAACAACAAACAAACCACCCAAAAGTCCCACCGTCAGTCCACTTACCCTAAGTTCCTCCTGCATAATTTTGATCTCCTTCTCCACTGCATCCTGCACAAAGTTAAGCAACAATGCTCAGGTACTGAAAGTGTAAGAGGTCCCCGAGTGTCCGCATGTTTACTGCAGTCTTGAAGAACAATTCACCCAAAATTATAGGGGGAAAGCATGTGCCGACAAATGCTATTACGGGTGTTTAAAGCATACACCCTGAAGACAACACACAAAGAGATGGATCAGCCATGATAGTTTGAGGCTATTGCCAAACTACCATAGTAGCAGAGTCAGATTAGCTATGCAGTAAAGGACCACTGCCGCCATAACTGTTCAAAGCTACACTTGTGAAACAAATGGTTACGAAACGCTACACACAGGTCTAGTTATGGTTCATTTGGACACAGGAAAATCCAGTTCAGCACACGTCATCTTAATATCCAGTAACCTGACAATGACTACACTGCTTTCTATAAATACAGAGGTATAAGAAACAGCTAAAAATAGACTTAAATGCGAACGGCTGCACAGAATAAATAAGTGTGATTACTCATGTGCTGTTGCTGCCTGTTAAAACTGCTGTTAAAGTTCATTAGGTGTGTCGACAAGACATAAGAAACACAAATGGTGCAGAAACGTGCCTTCGTCTTTATGAGTAATGGTACTTTAAGCTAAACTGGCGCTACCTTTGAACTGCCTGACCGATCCATCTCTCAGAGATTTAATCCCTTGACTGCTGCTGATGATACAGGTTGGCAGAGATGTACAACTCTGCCTCTTTTCCACCGAACGATATCTCAGTAGCAGTCAAGGTATTATTTTTCCACACACGGTGAAGTGATATCACCCACAGCTGGTACACAATTATCATGGATGTTTTTGACAGCTGAGCAGTCATTATAAGAAGTGCATGAGTTAACAGGCGACGTTGATGAGAGACACTATTGGTCATGTTGTAGCCTGTCGAGGGTGAATGAGAAGAATCGGCCATGACAGTTCAAGGGTAGTGCAAGATTAGCTTGGCACCTGGTAAGGTGCCAAGCTAATCTGGCACTACCCTTGAAATCTCATGGTCAATCCATCTCCCAGATGTGCTGTCTTGGATGACACCAAGCTAACCGGGCACTATCCTTGAAATATTATGACCCTGTCGACCAATTACAACCTCATCAGTCCACTCATAAACACATAAGTAGCTGTGCAAAAAAATTGTTGGCGCTTACGTTTCTCTTCTTGTCCTGGAGAAGGGAGTCAAGAGAGAAAGTCGTCAGTCGCTGCGACGTTGATGCAGACTGGAACTGTGACGGATCTAATGCCGATGCCAACTCTGTATTTTTGGTCTCCCGCTGAGATATGCAGAATTTAAAAAAAAAATCATATTAACCCATATAATACTGAGGCTAAAAGCTTCAAATTTGTACACTGCCATACGCAAGCTACATTATAGTACTTACAGATAAGGATATAGACCAATGGCTTTAGTTCAAGGCTGGTGCCAGAATAGTCTGGCACTACCCTTGAACTATTTTAGTCAAACTTATTTCACACACTGGTGTATTCTGAATGATAAGGGTTAACCCACTTAGCGCTGACACGCAGCAGGAGATGGATGGACCATGATTCAAGGGTAGTGCCAGATTAGCACGGCGCCTGATGGCACAAACTAATCTGGCACTACTCTTGAATCATCATGGTCCATCCAGCTCCTGCAACTGGTACATAGTTGTTAAGTGACACCTCTAAAAATGGGGTTAACTCACTCCACCCCAGACACCCCACAGCAAGATAAGGATCGACCATGATAGTTCAAGGGTGATGCCAGAATAGCTTGGCGCCTATGGGCGCCAAGCTATTCTGGCATCACCCTTGAATTATCATGTCGATCTGTGTCCTGCACTGCAATGCAGTCTTCAGAGGACAACGGCAAAATTTGGGGATTTCGTTGTTGGGGTAGAATGAGTTGAAGCAAAAGCAAGTGTGCCACAAGTATCAATATGGGGATGCTTCGACCCGTTTAGCGCAACCATCCTTATGAGACATCTCCCGTCAATAAAGGCCATATTTCATATGATTGTAGCCACCTAAATGATGTTTTTTATTGAGAGGCGACACTTTCTTGTCCTTTATGACTTCAAGGTTGTACGTTGCTTAACGTCCCAACAGCAACAAGACTTTCTCAGGCGTGCCTGCACTGCTTGTGAAAAAAAAACCCAACTAAACAGAATATTGAACGTATGTCGCCAGCCGGTCTAACATGCTAAATAAAGCTAAGACCATTTAGCAACACACGTCCAATATCAAGAGCTACAGGAAGCGCAGACAGTAGGAAGAGTTTAAAAAAGGAGAATACAGGTGAACAGACCAAGGGTAGACAGAAACACATGCCCCAGAATAGAGGGGGAAACCCACCCTGTGGGGCTGATGAGGATAACCCTGGGAACTTTACGACTTCAAGCGAGCGCACCTGTCCTTAAGGACCACTTTCATCTTGCAAAAATAGGTGGCTTCTCCAGACAGGTTATAAAATATAATGTTCAGTGCACCTGTCCTGTGTAGACTACTGGATTAGTACATTACTGTTCAGGAGAAAGGCTCACCAAGATAGTCCGCAACCCTTAACTATCAGTTATTCCCGCTGTAGTTTGTAATTGTAAAGTTTGAGCGAGTTTCTTTCTGTATGATCGCCTTTAACCCCTTTGCTGCCAATGATTATGAAATGCATGTCAAAAGAACACAATGTGACTGAAAACCAATATAGGCATACAAGCTGTCTCCTTGTTAGCTAAATTAAAATAGTAAATACAACAAGCAAAACTCACCTCAAAACCTACAGACGTTGGGGACGCAGGAGCAGGTTTGGCACTGTAACAAAAAGCCAACAAAAATTAAAAAAAAAAAAAAATGACACCCTATGGTAAAGGCATGTACACGTAAAATCATACAATACAACAGTGCAGACACACAAAACATTCAAATCAATACAAACAAAATCTGACACCCTAAGCCAAAGGCATATTATTGGTGTAACTGGAAACCTTGTACCTCAACCTGACACACAAATGTGTGGCAGATACAAGGTTTCCCAGTTACACAACAAGATGTTATTTATATCAATACCTACACACTGATGATATAAATAACATCTGATGATGTAGTGCGCACACAAAAAACAAGTTCAAATTCATAAAAACGAAAAGCCGATGGCAAATTTACATGCCTATGATACATGTTCAAGCCGACATTTCAGCCGAACAGCTGTGGCTAAGATATACCATGCCAATAAAAATGGAAATAAAAAAAAACCTACAGTACTGTTAGCTGCAACTGTGCAGGATCTTAGGCGTATTTCTTTACATGACCTAAGTGTGACAGAGAAAAATTGAGTCACAGAAAACAGCTAACTATGCCCCATGATCCATGGCCAGCAGGAGACATAAATTTTCATGAGCCCCTACGAATGCAGGGGCTCATGAGAATTTATGCCATCTGCAGAAAAAGGCGATTCAGTCTCCAAGACTGAACAAGAAAGGCAAAGCCACCATGGCTCACATGTATGATCTATTTACATATGTGTGACCTTTGTGGCAATAAGTAAAGGGCTGGCTTCTACACCAGCAAAATCCATGTTTTCTCATAATTTAAGCATTTTTTACACATCTGTCAACCCCCCCCCCCCCTCGACCCTTGACCTTTACGATGAGACTAAATTAGTACACATACATACTTACTTACTTATGCCTGTCACCCCTCCCAGGGTATAGGCCGTCGACTAGAGACCTCCAGCGACTCCTGTCCTGTGCTTCTCCTTCGATTTTACTCCAGGTGGTTCCCAGTCTCTTGATGTCTGCTTGGAGGTCTCGACGCCAGGTGTTTCTCGGCCTGCCTCTTTTCCTCTTTCCCTGGGGGTTCCATGACAATGCCTGCCTAGTGAAACTGGAAGCTGGCTTTCTCAGACTGTGACCAATCCATCCGCATCTTCTTTGCCCAATTTCATTCTCTGCTGTTATCTGCTGTTCTCTCCCAGAGTCTGACATTGCTGATCTTCTCTGGCCAGTAGATTTTCAAAATTCTTCTAAGGCAACTGTTTATGAAGATCTGTACTCTGTTGACTGTAGTTTTTGTCAATCTCCAAGTCTCTGCTCCACATAGGAGAACTGCTTTTACGTTGGAGTTGAAAATCCGGACTTTGGTGTGTTGTGACAGCTCTCTGGAACTCCACACTTTTTTCAAAAGGCTTCTCTGGCTTTACCGATTCATGCTCTGACATCTGCATCAGTGCCGCCTTTTTTGTCTATTATGCTCCCGAGATAGGTGAAGGACTCCACCTCCTCCAACGGGGTGCCAGCAAGCAAGACTGGTTCTTCCCTGGTTGCGTTCAGCCTCATTGTCTTTGTTTTCTGTTTGTGGATGGTGAGGCCCACTTGGGACGAGATGTCAGCAAGCCTCGTGGTCTTGTCCTGCATTTGTCGATGAGTGTGGGACAGTAAAGCCAAGTCGTCTGCAAAATCGAGGTCGTCAAGCTGTGTCCACAGTGTCCACTGTATTCCACTTCGTCTGTGCTCTGCGGTCCTCTTCATGACCCAGTCTATGGCCAGTAGGAAGAGGAACGGAGACAGCAAACACCCCTGCCTGACACCAGTTCTGACCTGGAGCTCCCTGGTGAACTGCCCTTCGTGGATCACGCGACATGTCATGCCATCGTAGCTGCTCTTGATCAGGCAGACGAGCTTTGTGGGAACACCGTAGTGTCGTAGAAGTTTCCACAGAGTCTCTCGGTCCACGCTGTCAAATGCTTTCTTGTAATCCACAAAGTTGACATACAGCGGGGAGCTCCACTCTAGAGACTGTTCCACGATGATGCGGAGAGTGGCGATCTGGTCTGTACATGATCGGTTTTTCCTGAATCCTGCTTGCTGGTCTCTCAGCTGGGGGTCGACGGAGCTCTTCATTTTCTCCAGGATGATCCTGTTGAAGACCTTTCCTGGTACTGACAGCAAAATGATTCCTCTGTAGTTGGAACACTTGCTGAGGTCGCCTTTCTTGGGAAGCTTGATTAGGTACCCCTCCTTCCAGTCAGCCGGCATCACCTCCTCTTCCCAGATCTTTCCAAATAGTGGGTACAGCAGCTCTACTGTTGTCTCTAGGTCTGCTTTCAGAGACTCCGCTGGGATGCCATCTGGCCCTGCTGCTTTGCCGTTCTTGAAAAATGCCACTGCTCTTCTGATCTCTTCCCAGCTGGGTCTGTCACAGCTGATGGGTAGGTCGGTCGCTGCTGGCTGGATGTCTGGGGGGTCTAGTGGGCTGGGTCTGTTCAGTAACTCTTCAAAATACTCGGCCCATCTGTCGAGTTGGTCTGCTCTGTCTGCAATAGGCTTGCCTTCTTTGTCTTTTACTGGTCTTTCTGTATGGCCATACTTGCCCGACAATCTTCTGGTAATGTCGTAGAGCTGTTTCATGTTGCCGCTGCCTGCTTCCTTTTCTGCCTCTGCTGCCAGGCTGTCTGTGTAGGCCCTCTTGTCTGCCCTGATACTCCTCTTCACCTCGCGGTTTGCTTCTGAGTATTCCTCCTGTGCCCTTGCTTTGACTGCTCTTGTGCGACTGTTGTTGACAACAGCTTTCTTCTGCTTCCTCACTTCTATCTTCTTCAAGGTCTGTGCCGACAGCCAGTCCTTGTGATGGTGTTTCCTGAACCCTACAGTGTCTTTGCAGGTTGAGTTCAGTGCCTCTCTAACTGCCTTCCACTGCTGCTCTGTGGTGACCGCCTCTTCTTCATTTACTAGCTCCTGTAGCGCTTGATTCCGTTTGGACAGCACCAGTTTGAACTCTTCTCTCACTCCAGTCTCTCTCAGGAGGCCTACATTAAAGCGCTGTCTTCTTGTTGTCTCTGTGCGGCTTTTCTTTAACTTGAGCTTTACTCTTAAGGTAAGCAGATGGTGGTCTGAGGCGACATCTGCTCCCCTCCTCACTTGAACATCTTGAAGGGATCTTCTAAATTTCTGGCTAATGCAGATATGGTCTATTTGGTTCTCTGCAGTATGGTCAGGTGAGACCCAAGTTGCTTTGTGTATTCTTCTGTGTGGGAAGATGCTGCCTCCAATGACAAGTCTGTTTAGAGCACAAAAGTCTACAAACCTCTTCCCGTTCTCACTCATCTCCCCTAGCCCATATCTATCGGTATACGCCCGCGTGCGTGCACACCCATTTCCATCGGAATACTCCGCCGCGCGTAGGCCTCCCTTTCCGACGGTATACTCGCCGACGTGTAGTTTAGGTGGTTCCCCTGTGTTACTCTGTGTACTCGTAAACACCTATTTCCCATGACATCACAGGTTAGTGCTCTAAACGTCATCGAAATATGTGTACTTTTTCCAGTTCGACTGAGAATTTGCCGGAAGTTGTAAGCCTTTTTTAGGCTAATTTTCACCGCGTGTTTAGAGTGAATACATCGAGCATGATGGCTGAGCCAGGTGAGAGAGAGGACGTGAGCGATAGAAGCGATTTTGACTTAGATCCTGACGACAACATATTAAGGGAAGATGAAGAGTTGGTGGAGATTCGAGATGTACAAGTTTACGACGAGTTGAGTGATTTAGTTCGTCAAATTTTCGCAATAGTGGGGAAGACAACGATGATTTTGTTGGGTTTCAAGATGGCTGGCAACGTGACAATTTTATTCCTTGCGTCAATAGAAAATGTGTAGTTTTCAAACCGCTTGATGGATTTCATTCATTCTTTTTTTATTAGGCATATATGCTGCAGTGATTTTGGATCCTTCTATTGAAATAATGTATTTGAACACAAGGTATGTGAACATTTTTGCAATAAACTCACTTTTACACCAAAATATTTTTTTCCTGTTTTCTTTTTCTCCGTTTATTTTTACATGAATAGCTAGTATATTCAATGCTGAATCTGCTGATATGCAACACTTAATGTTTTAGGGTGGGGTTGAGACTGTTGTAAGCCTTTTATACAACTACCACTTGTGCACTAAATTTTCATAAAAAACGGTCAGCTCTGAGCAGGCACTCTGTTAGGCCTCTTAGCTCACAGAGTGCCTGACTGGAAGTGTCTTCCAGATGGATATGGGCTAGTCCCTGTCTCCCCATCACCTCTTCGTATCCGGTGTTGTCCTCCCCTATTTTGGCATTAAAATCGCCCATGACGATGGTGATGTCTCGCTCAGCACTTTTGTCCACAGCACTCTGGAGTCGGTCGTAGAACTCTTGTTTCTCTTCCTCGTCACTGTCATTAGTGGGCGCATAACACTGGATGACGTTCAGCTTGAGCTTTTTCTTGGTTCTAAAGGCTGCTGTGATAATTCTTGGCCCAAGCGGTTTCCAGCCCATCAGCGCTCTCTGTGTCACTGGTGACAGCATGAATGCTACACCTTCTGTATGGGGCGCATTCTCCTCTTCATGACCTGAATACAGAATCATCTCCCCACTTAACAGCCTTTTCTGGCCAGACTGCGTCCATCTGGCTTCACCGATACCTAGCAGGGAAAGGTTGTACTTTTGTATTTCCGCTGCTATCTGGGCGGCCTTGCCGCTCTGGTACATGGTCTTGACATTCCATGTGCCCATGGTTGCGTCCCTGGATAGAGAGAGGCGGCTCGGTCCTGTGGCTTCCGAAGACTTCCGGCTTTCACCACAGGACTTCATAAATCTTCTGGTAGATTTACTTCAAGCTTTACTTTGAATAACTGCCAGTGTTTGATGCCTTAGTTGTAGTTCTGCAATCCTCCTTGTTTAGACTGAATGTTAATTAGAATATAAATTATTATGTATGTATTGTTGTTTAGTTTATTGTAAAAGTGGTGTGTTCGGGCATTGTGCTTTGTATTATGTCATTGTATTTTTATTTTTGTGTACAGATTGTAAAGCGCTTAGAGCTTTTGAGTAAGATTAAGCGCTATATAAATACTCATTATTATTATTATTATTAGAAGAACCTTCCTCCTCCAGGAAAGAAATTGCTGTTTGTCTTTTCGTCGGCGTTTTTGTAGCTATTTCCTTATTTGCAGGGTGGGGAAGCTACCCCCACGCCCAACCCCCTTACTAGGAGGATCAGGGGTTTTCTGTCGGGGTCACCTTCCTTTAGACCATGTTGGTTCACGGCACCTTATTTCATTCGGTGCACCCCTCTCGCGAGGGAACCCCTATCCACCACCCAGGGGACATGCCTAAACGCCATATGGTCCCAGCGCGAGGTAAATTAGTACACATAGGAAGTTCTTATCATCAGCTGCCTTTGTGTCAAATTTGATTGAAAAATTTGCAAAAATGGTGATAATGCTACAATTTTATCAAAAATTGACAATAAACACACATTTGCCGGCCTCTTGTGACCTTGACCTTTCCAAAGAGTCATCCAAATTAGTATGCATACATAGGTCTTACCATCAGGCATCTCTATACCAAATTTGGGTTAAAAGTTGTGAATAGAATTTGAGAAAAGACATCTTTTGTCAAAATATGGCTATTTTGGAACTATTTCTTGAGCTCTTGTGACCCTTGACCTTTTTGAGGGATCAAACAAATTAGTATGCATAGAAAGGTCTTCCCATCAGGTAGCTCTGTATCAAGTTTGGGTTTGAAGTTGTGAATGGTATTTGAGAAAAAACATCTTTTGTCAAAATATGGCTATTTTGGACCTACTGCTCGAGCCCTTGTGACCCTTGACCTTTCTGCGGGATCAACCAAATTAGTATGTATAGAAAGGTCTTGCCATCAGGTATCTATGTAACAAGTTTGGGTTTGTGAATAGTATTTGAGAAAAAATTAAAATGAATTATGTCAAACTATGGCTATTTTTTTACCTATTTCCTGATCACCGTGATCTTGACCTTTGCGAGAGGTCTCTCAAATTGGTAGTTTAGAAAGGTCTTGTCACAAAGTATCCTTGGGCCAAGTTTGGAGTCTATGGTTTTAATAGTCTCCGAGAAATTCCAACGTTAAAGTTTACCACGGACGACGGCGGACAGACGGATGACCACTGACCCAGAACATACTCACTTTTGCTTTGCACATGAGCCTAAAATGTCACCCATGCTGACCTAAGCAAGGTGGTTGTTGGGGTAGGCGTGGTGAAATGGTGACTTACCTGGATGCACGGTTTTCCAGAAAATCAGGACCATCGCTCAGTTCGTCCGATGATTCGCCGTCACTCATGTGCAATCGCTCATCCTCTGCAAAAAACACAGGAATGTGAAACTGGCATTGAATGGAGTTTTCAGCTTATGCAACCTTGAAAAAACCGTTCGCATGAATGGAGAAGAAAATGAGCGACATCGCTGCAGTGTTTAAGATGATTCAAATCGAATGTCTCATTTGACGTTTGCAACGCTGTACGACACTTTCGCAGCTATTGACGTGGGACGTCTTAAGTGAGAAAAGGGGACTGAACCACACTTCTACTGCACTTATGACAAACTTTGGACAATGACAACCACCAAAAGAATTAGGTCCCCAGGCGCCGTGTTATTCACATTTTACTATAAATACAACACTACATACCAGGCCTGTTTAACCCTTTTAGCCCCAAGGTCCCATTTCTCAAATTTTGGAGGTGTTGCCTAACGACTAGGTACCGGTTGCAGGAGATGGTATGACCATGATAATTCAATTAGTTTTTTGGGTTTAACGCTGAACAGGTGACTAAGGCCATCTCACTGCACATGATCAATCAAGGGTAGTGCCAGATTAGCTTGGTGCCTGAAGGCACCAAGCTAATCTGGCACAACCCTTGAATTATCATGATCAGCCATCTCCTGCTGTAGGGATCTGGGGCCAAAAGGGTTAAATCGTGCCATATTCACCCCCACTGTCTGAAGCCAAGGACTCCAGCCTGAGACGCTCCTTCTGCTGCAGGCATCTCCTGACAGGAACAGGCATGGCCGTGGTCGTCGTGTCTGCCACTTCTCTTACCTCCCCTTGTTCTGAGGATGAAGCTGGCTCTGAGGATATTTGCGACAAGTAATACACCCTGGGGGAGGTAGGCCCCCTTTTCAAACGCAGTTTTGAGCTGTGCTTACAGACTTCCCCACCTGAGGTGACACTGTCTGGAGAACTGCATGATGAGGGTAAGAATGATTTGATAGGGGTGTGTGTAGGCAATGGGGATTCGGGTAGATCGTCGGCTACGTCTACATGTACGGTGGAACTGCTGTGAAGGTTAGTGGTTACATGATTAGTACTACCGCTACTCTTAGTGCATGTATCAGTCTTTCCATCACCAGGCTCAGAGACAGAACATGGAGAACTGGCATTAGTGCTGCATGGATCACCTCCCCTTGTTGAAGCAGGAGATGAGAAAGTGGATGACTGTGATGACGCTACCTTTGTACTGGATGGATGGTGAATTACACTGTTCTCAGGTTCCAAAGATGGCGGTGACAAAGTGAATGAGCAACCGGAAGCGGGGGATCTAAATTCAGTTGATCTCTCCCAGTGCACTTCTAGTGTGGGAGGGGAAAGGGAGGTACTGAGGGGTGAAGCTTTTTCAAAGTTACCTTCTGTCATTGCTGCAGTCATTGATGATGACATGATTGACTGGTCAGCCACGCTGGGTGGGAGCATTGCAACGGTGGCTGGCTTGGCTGGTAGTCTTTCACAAAGAACATTACATTCAATCAGTCTGGGCACCATTGCTGCAACACCACAATCCTTGTCTGACTTTGTCAGTCTCTTTTGACCAACGTCAGATTCCACCCTGTAGTCACTATCGATTTCTTCCTCACCAAATGGAGGCGTATTAGATTCCACACTCTCATTGCCGACTTCTTTATGTGAGAGTTTATTTTGTGCGGACATATTGCTAGCACTGGATGCATCTAACAAAGTTTCCTGAAGCTCACCTCTGTGACTGGCTTCCCCAGTACCTGTGATGACATCTTGTTCTTCATGCATAAACACAGTTTCCATACTTTCACTGTCTGCGTCCTGTGTCAAAACCAGGTCATCCAACTGACTGTCTGATCTGACATGAGAACCTTCAACCTCATCATCATGAGTAAAGACAGAATCTTGCATTGGACTATGAGGCGAGCATTTGTCTGTCCTCTTTAATTTAGTCTCACTCTCTCGTGCAGGGTCGTGTTTTTCTGCCACTGTGTGTGATGTCTGCTGGGAATCCTCTCTATCTGGGGCACTTGCAGTGGATCTACAAAAGCCTGTCAGTGTGCCAGTGGCATTCTCTACTTCATTTCTATCAACAGACTGGTCCCTTGCTTGTGTACTAGCCAGTGTGCCAGTAGCATTTTCTACATCATTTATGTCAACAGATTGGTCCCTTGCTTGTGTACTAGACAGTGTGCCAGTAGCATTTTCTACATAATTTCTGTCAACAGATAGGTCCCTTGCTTGCGTACTAGCCATAGAGTCGGCAGCACTGCCTGCTTTGTCAGGAATGGTGTCGGTATCTGTGTGGTCCCCAGCCAACACAGTAGATCTACACTCCACTATTGGTCCAGCTGGATGCACTCCTCCATCCTCTGATGGTTCACACAATGCTTTTGCACCATCTGCAGGGACCTGCTCACTGGGCTTCACTGGTTGCAGTGAGATCCCCTTTTTCCAAGCTTCTACTTGTTCCTGATGTCCATGAGCTTGTTCAGCATCCAAACGTCCTTTCTTTAGGTGATCCAAGTTAGCACTGCAAGCTGCAGACTGTCCTGTGGGAGGCTGCGAAATACCATTAACAGAAGGTTGACCAGAAGAACCTCTGCTTGATGGAGCATCACAGGCCGGGTCCTTGTCTGGTAGCGCTGGTCTGGAGCTGGTCATTTCAGGGATCTCCTCCACTTCCATAGGAACCGGATGATCTGTCTCTTCTTTAGACAACTGTTCCTCTGGGCGTTTCACATTTTGATTGACGTCTTGTCCACCTGATGGAGCACCAGCAGCAATCTTCTGCTGGATGGGTTTTGTAGTCAGAGTTAGTCCAGGCATCTCATTCAAGTCTCTGGCCTTCAAACGCCTTGTTTCTGCAGTAAAGCTTTTAGACTGTGAATGCGTTGCATTTGTAAAGCATTCAAAGTCCACAGACTTTACTGCAATTTCCACCGAGTGGTCTTTGGGAACCGTGACGCTGAAGGAAGCTGTCAGAACATCACAATCATTCTCCATCTGCTGAAAACTGGAACTAGAAACACCAGCCTGACTAGCACCTTCTCCAGCTTCAGTCTCCTCCGCTACAGAAACATCGACATGTTGAACTTGGACTTCTCCTCCGACGCGCTCACATACCAAAACATCCATTTCATCCACATCAATATTCAAGGAAATTTCAATCTCCGTTTCCCCTGTTCCAGACTCCGTCTGGGGCAGTGTGATCTCACTTGGTTGATTGTTGAACATTTTGTCCACCTTGGGAGTAGATGTTCGTGAGCGAAACTGCTGAGATTTTAATAGGTTACTGCGAAATGCTTGTAGTTTGTCAGGTGTCAGTTTCAGCTGCTCAGCCCCCCTTGGTCTCCGTACGTTAGTGGAGTTACAGAGTGACGGGTCACAGAGAGACTGGTTACAGAGAGACCGGTCACTTTCGCTGCTTCTGCTAGAGTTGTAATGGACAAGACTCATGCTCTGAGATGCACAGACTGAGGTCTCACTTTCACTGGTTGTAGACCAGTTGTAGTCAACCAAACTAGTGCAGGTTCCTTTTGTTTTTGACTGTGCCTGAATTGTGTGCATGTCCATGAAGACTCCTGCATGTCCTAATGTGCTGTCACTTGCTGCAGCGCCCTCTTGTGGATGGTCCAGTGTCAAATCAATACACTCTACTGCCTGACCGCCTCTCTCTTCTTTGTCTGCCAAGTCCCTGTGTGCTTGTTCCAAGCCCGACTCCAGCTTGATACTTGCAGTGATTGTACTGGGATCAGGCATCACTCCAACATCCTCCTTAATCCCCTTGTACATGCTGTGACTAATGTTCACAGCGTCAGCAGCTGCACGTACAGGAGGTTTAACCTCCATTTCTTCTGGCTTTGAGTCATCCAAACAGGAATCTATTTCCCTCAAAATGTCATCATCGTCAATAAACTGGTCACTGTGCGAAGGACCGCCTCCTAATGGTAATAGGCTGTCACTTTCATTTACTGTTGCTGCCTGTCCCGGTGGCCCGAGCAGACGGCCATTTTCATCAGCGTGTGGCATCGTCACAACAGTTGCAGCCGAGTCTTCAGGTGCTGAACTCTTTGATTCAAGGTGTGCAAGCACCTCCGATTGCCTAAATACAGAATCTACTGCATCTTGAGAATCTCTCAGAGTGGGCGGTTCAGAATATGATCTCTGCAAGGCAGTCAGGGAAGATGTGGTTAGCCTCTCGTTCTTCTGTACAGAGAGGCTCTCTTCGTGCAAGTCTTCAGTGGTAATCCACACAGACCCTTCAATCGGTGATTTCTCATTGCATGTGGTTTCAGTCAAAGAATATGACTTCTGCAAGGCAGCAAGTGCACCGCATTTCAAAGATACCACTTGCACTGTGGAAGTCGCTACCTTTGGTTGTGATGCAAGCTTCTTTTCAGCAGGGATTCGAGAAGTTCTTTTCTTTACTGAAAACAATGCTTTCAGTTTCTCTCTTTCGCTGGATGAAGATGTGCTTCTCTGAAGAAACTTCCTTTTGGGTGAATCCTTATAAAAGCCAAAGCCTGTTTGTACGGGCAGTACAGAACGCAGTAGGAAATGTTTTACTGGGGAGGCGAGAGGAGAGCTAGAAACATCCGACTGATCCCGGCAGTCAACGTCCAGCGAAGGTTTTGTACTTTGTTGTTTTGGACTACCCGAGGTAGCGGAAGTTCCTGTGTACCTATTCCTCTTGTGATGATCCACGTGTAAAGACAAAGATTTCAACTTGGCCACATTATCAGTTTCAGTGACACTTTCTGCCCTTTCTTTCAAACAATCAAGACCATCACTGGCAACACCAGCTTGCTGACAACTTGTTTCAGTTTTCTCAAGGGCCACAACAGAACACAAGTCAAAGTCAGTATTTTTATGTGCATCTTTGTCCTCCTCAAAACATTTCAAAGAAAGTGAACGCAGAGAGAATTCATCTGCTAGCAAGATTTTTCTGAAAGCGTCATCTGAGTGGAGAAAGGTGGAGGCCTTGTGTGGTGGGTCCTGTATAGTGAACTCCCTAGTGCTGCTGAAGGAAAAGGTCGATGTCACCGATGATGTGGACACTGGGGAACTCACACCATCATCCTGCTGGCCAGATTCCTTCCAAATGGTGGCTCTGCTTGAATTATTGCTGATCAGTTGTTGCGAGTCTAGTGAGCAAACAGTGTCTGTGTCACTCGGCCAGTTCCTCATCTCCCTGGAGTCGCCATTCTTACACAACACTCTCTGTGCATTCTGAGCTTTTTCACCAGGATCTGGTAGATTTTCCTCAGCAAATGGTTTGTGCACACTATCACCTTTACTTTTCTGACAGGGCTGATCATTTGATGTTTTCTGGGATTGCCCATCAGACTCCTTGTCTGAGATGAAATCCTCCGCTAATTTATTCGACTGCTGCTTTTTGACAAAGATCCTGCGTGTTTGCGTCTCCCAGGTTGGTCGATCACTATCGCTGGACACACTTGGCTGTGTCGTTCCTACAGGCTGGGGTGTGTCTTTCTTTGAAAGCACTTTACTTTCCTGATCCTTCTTATCTTTCTGTTGACCTGGAATCTGGTTCAGTGGGCTTCGTCTAATATTCAAAGTCAGATTGTGTCGTAGTGGTGTTTGCAGTGTACCTGGGGGGTAATGAATCAGTTTTACTGCTTCAGCGATTGTCTCTTCTGTGCAACTTTCAGTAGGAAGAACTCTGCTTGCATCCAGCTGCTGTCCTGCGTGTGTGGACTCTTTGCTGGAGCTCAGCTCAGAACTGGAGCGTGTCCGTTTTACTGCTCGGACCTTCACTCGAGGCACTTGACGTACCACTCTTTGGCCTGCTGCGTTACTTCTCAATGTGGCTGCTCGCCTGGAATGCAGATTTCCAGCAGAAACCTGTCTGATATCAGACACTCGCATACGATCCAAGGGCACTCTTCTCCTCTCCACCCCTCTATGAAAAGACCGTCCACTGGCTAGTGTTCCTCTAAACAGTCTTCCTCTTGCCAGTCCTCCCCTTGAGAAGGCCCCTGTGATGAAAGGTCTTCCTGCAAGCTGTAGCTGGCTAGAAACTGGCGTTGTACCCACAGCCTGCTTTCGCCTCAAAATCTGATGTCTCAGATAAGCGTCAGATAAGCGACTGATAAATGATTGTCGCTGAACAGGAAACAATCTTCTTTCCACTGGTGGGCCTCTGGGGGCAACAACTCTTTTGTCAATGGAACGTCCTCTACTTGGGACTGGTCTTCGTTCTCTGGGACTGAATGGTTTCCTGTCACGGAAGCCTGGTCGGTGTGGGCTGGAGAAACTACTGTCCCTGGAGCGTGAACCCCTGGGGGCTCCGTCTCTGGAGATTCTGCGTTCCTCGCGACGGTTGCTATCGTGTCTCTGTCTTCTGTTCTCTTGTATTCTTGGTGTTGAAAACGAGTCTGTCTCACTGCTGTAGGACAACGATGACTTGAGCGGAGAAGGCTTGACGGGACTGGTGAAAGGACTAGATGTTGCCGATCCGGAGTTTGTTAATGCGTTCTTCAGTGACAGCAGTCTCTTGGTGATCTGCTCTATTTCATTCTGCGGATTTTGCACTGATCCAGAAAATTTCAGCAGCCTATCCCCCACGACATCTGAATGTGAAATGTCTGGTGATTCTCTCTGGGTCTGATCTAATGCACATTCATGCCTGGGCCCACTGTGGCCGACTTTGGCCAGAATGTCTGGCGATTCTCTCTGGGTCTGATCTAATGCACATTCATGCGCAGACCCACTGCGGCTGACTTTGGCCCGAATGTCTGGCGCTTCTCTCTGGGTCTGATCTAATGCAGGCGAGGATGAGGCTTCTTGTGTAGACACTGGTGAGGCAGGTGAAGTGGGGTCTTCTGCGTGATTATCCTGTCCAGACTGGGCTGCAAGCTGAGGAGTTCCTGCCGACGGTGACAGCTCAGGTTGGTCAGCACCACTAGCTACAGGCGCACTAGAACTTCGCTTTACACGGACATCCCAGCGTGATGCTTTACCATGGACATCCCAACGTGATGCTTTACCATGGACATCCCAACGTGACGGCTTCCCGCTTTTAGTCACTCTGCCCTGACCACTGTTCTCTCGTTTTGGGCCAGTGTCTTCTCCTTTTAAAGCAGCGTCCTTTTGTTTTGGCACAGTGTTCTCTAATTTTACAGTGGTAGCTCCTTGATTTGGAGCAGTGTTTTTTGGTATTGAAGCAGTGGTCTCTTGTTTTGGAGGAGATTTTTTTTGTTTTGAAGCTGTGGTCTCTCGTTTTGCAACAGCCTTTCCTTCTCTTGGAGCAGTGTTTTCTTGTTTTGGAACAGTCTGTTTTGGAGCAACGCTTTCTTGTTTTGAGGCAGTCTGTTTTGGATCAGTCTGTTTTGGAGCAATTGTCACTGGTTTAGGATCAGTGTGCCCTCGTTTTGGGTAAGTGTTTTTCTGTTTAGGAGTGGAGGTTTTACTTTTAGCAAGAGGCGTGAGTGGAACTGCTGCAGATGAACTGCCAGATATGGACACCCCCAAGTCCAGCACTCTGTCTGCCCTGTCTGGTGTTCTCAGCGAGGTTGACCTGTCAACTCTGTCCCTGTCGCCAACTGACCTGTTGCCACTCGACGTCCTACTATGCGTGTCACTGCGTGAGCTGCGAGTGTCGCTGCGTGTTCGGTGCCACCAACGACGCCCACACGGAGATGGGGAAACCAAAGGCTGGGAGGAGAAGGCTCGGGACCCATTCCTTTGTGAACCAAGGGTTGATCCTCCACCCCGACGCCTAGCTCTGGCTACAAACAGATCCAGAACAAAGCAAGTCAGATGGTGCACCTCAAATGGTTTCTGTCACCTGACTAAAGAGAGCCAAGAGCAGCCCCTTGCAGTACGAAGCAGACAGGATCGCTCGGGTCAAGCAATAAGCGCCCAGCATGGCAGTGGAGAGCTCATCCAGCAAAACAAAGCAAGTCAGGTGGAGTTAGTTATTTGAGTTTAATGCCGAGCAGGCAACTAAGGCCATCTCACGGGCAGGCAAGTCAGGTGGAAAAGCAAAGATGCTATGATATTGTATTAGTTTGACAGTTTCCAATTCTCAGTTGAAGAAAACAGTTGACGCAGAGTAAGCCCAAAGAGAAAAGCTGAGGGGGAAAAAAGATGAAGTACACCATATACCATTTAACCCATTTAGCCCAACAACAGGAGATGGACTGATCATGA
The DNA here is from genome assembly GCA_036245525.1 of Semisulcospira habei. NCBI lineage: Eukaryota > Metazoa > Mollusca > Gastropoda > Semisulcospiridae > Semisulcospira > Semisulcospira habei. The sequence goes on from BTPG01000002.1 coordinate 322,253,876, forward strand.
TAATTCAAGGGTAGTGCCAGATGAGCTTGGCGCCTGAAGGCGTCAAGCTCATCTGGCACTACCCTTGGATTATCATAATCAATCCATCTCCTACAACTGGTACATAGTTGTTATGACGCCTCCAAAAGTTTGGAAATGCGGCCATGGGGTTAAGAGGGTTAATAATGCAGACTCACGCTTCTGAAAAAAAACAACACAAAACTTGGTGATTACATCTGTCAAACACAACAGCTCTATCACTACTGCATGCTCCTCTGAATCTTAATGTGTGCAGGTCTATGCCATAATGCCCAAAATATCAGACCACATAACAGTTACTACTTGAATGGGGGAAAAAAAAAAGCAAACAAACTGTCACAGAATCCATGGCAATCACATCTTCTGTGAACAATACGTGTGAATTAAAAAAAAATCTAATTTATCTAAAAGAGAACTTTTAAATCATGAAAAATAAATCTCACAAACGCATTAAGTTTGTTATAATCGTCATAACTCTTTGTGACAATGTTACTATTAGTAGTATTAGCACTTAGTAAACTAAGGTTAGAAGTAAAAAGCGAAGCTTAGATTGTGTGAAACTGTGCTGCAACTCTCATCAAGCAGTAAGACCAAGACAGTGTAAAACATCAGACTTGCTGTTCTAACTCATTACACCCTGAGGATGAAGTTATACTTTTTCACAGATCCTGTAATGGTTATGTCACAGTTCTGGGCATATGATAGTTCAAGGGTGGTGTTGGAATAGCTTGGCGCCAAGCTATTCTGACACCAAACTGGAACTATCGTGGCCAATCCACAAGCGTTCCAGGACTTGAAAAAGGTACAGTTATCATACAGATTCAAGGGTACAAATCATAAACGAAAAAGTCTTATACTATAGGTGCTGCATTATTTTACACACCCCGAAGATAAAGCTCAGCGTGTGAATATGATAGGAGATGACTGCACCGACTGAACCTTCTTGTGCATGTAGCTACTGGTATAACAGTAAATGGAGTTAACGGATTCCAGACGTACCATCTCCGGATATGCAGCTTATGCTGCGTATCCGGAGGCAGCACCTCTCAAATGAGTTAAAGCTCAATCACAGACGGTGAATATACACCACCATAAACACATACACCATAAAAAAACAACACATCCGACTTATTAAAGCTAAATCAACTCGTTAGAAATAATAATAATACCCGTCATTATATAGATGCTTTACCCAATTCTGTGCATCGACTCAAAGTACCGTGAACTGAACCCAACATGCACATTCACGAGAAACATACACATTCACTGTGAAGACAAACAAGATAAACACAGGACATTCACGTGGTGCGAAGGGTCAAGCTCACTACTAGGCTTCGGGAATTTTTATCGCTTGCATTTGAAATTCATAAAGTGGCCAGAAACTAGGACCCAAATGGAGGGGGAGGATGAGCTGGAGTACCTGGAGAAAGAAACCCTGCGACCACCTGAATTAACAGTGACGCTTGTTAGAGGAGGAAGGTCCAATGCCAGAACCAGGTATCGAACCTCCCACCTTCAGCACTGGTGGCAGACGCTTAACCACTGCACCACGGACCACCCCAGTAAAGTTTGCCTGCACCCACGAGCAACCCCAAACCAACACCAACCTGACAGAAAACAACAGCTTAAGAGTGAAAGCAGGTGATAGGCAGTTACAGCAAAGTGCTTAAACACCAAGATACAAAATTGTTCTGCAAGTGAAACTTTTCGTCTATGATTGGAAACTCCGGTGAATGAGGTATCAATGCTGCTATGCTCCTGTGATATATATATACACACACAATACATGTACACAGTGTAACACTAACAGCAGAAACCTTACAGCTGTCTAATCCATTCCGCCGCAAGGTCGACTTTGCACTTGTCATCTAAAGACTGCACTACAATCTCAGAGACTGATCGACCACGACAGTCCAAGGGTGCCAAGCTTTTCTGGCACCACCCTTGAACTATTGTGGCTGATCAATTATTTTGTGATGGTTTGTCAGAGCTAAATCAGTCAAGCCTAATCATCCAAGACATAGTACACTGGGAGAGAGACCAACTATGATACAACAGTACTGGTAGTGCCTGATTTTGATTAGTTTGGTGGGAAGGCATTGAGCTCATCTGGGACTGCCCTTTAACTATCATGGGTGATATGTCTCCTGCTGCAGTGTATCTTGTTTGAATTACGTCTGACAAACTCATGCAACAGATCAAAATTATTTGCAGGACACCTCCATATTTGTAAAGAGAAGCCTGCTGACCAACCGCGTGACCTAAGAGAGAGACATATGGGGTCATGCTAAGGAAACTGGCTGCCCATCCAGGTCTGGCTGGATAATGTAGCATCATTTGGATGCTAAGCTGAACATCAACCATTTTAGCGCCAACACCCTACAGCAGGAGATTGATTGACCATGATAATTCAATGGTAGATTGGCACCTTCAGGTGACAAGCTAATCTGGCACTACCCTTGAATTATCATGGTCAATCCACCTCCTGCAAGTGGTACATAGTCGTTAAGTAACACTTCCAAAATTCGGGAAATGCACCCATGGCGCCAACAGGGTTAAAGCCCACACCATTTAGCTGTATTTGCTGCAATGTCAAAACAAGATGGGATGAACCATAACCCACAAAGTCCCTTCTATATATTTATATATATGCGAGCAGTCCTCACTGTCAATGGTCTCTACCTTAATTCTGATATTGAATTATCTCCTATTGAAAAAAAGTCTCGCAGACCTGCAAATGCGTCAGTGAGTTCTATAAGGGGCGCAGGACACATAATATGCATCATTGATTTGTCAAACGTCATTTGTCACGATGTAAGTTTTAGATTTTACGTAATTTTATATTTTACATGATATGAGTTTCACTTTCACTTCATAGGCTTGAGAAAATGGTGACAAAACTAGAACTTCACGGTACAATTTCAGTCTTGCTATAATCTGCGTAAAAGCAGGTTGCCTTTACCTAGCTACATGATATACTAAGTACACGGGACACCTGCATGCTCTTCTGAAAGCGCGTTGATGTGTGTGTGCGTGTTAGTGCGTGCTCCAAACATCTCCAAGAGGCATAGATCCTCATGCACCTGGAGGGTGCATGAGGATCTATTCCTCCCTGAATATGCGTGCATGTTTGTGAGAGAGAGAGAGCCGCACGCGAGAGAGAATACGTCATATTTAGTGTATTATGTCAGTGTACGTGTCGTGATGGAATTGCCTCTTTTATATCACCGCCACTGTCTGACTTTCTCTAGGAGTCAAGGTGTTTTAGTGTTTTAATTCTTTTCTGAAAAGAATTATTTTTACTAAAGAAGTTGAAAGGATACAAAGCTGGCTAACAAACTCAACCAATGTCTTTCTCCAAACTGGCTATATGCAAAAGTTGAAGTAAATATGAAAAAAATTATGGACTCTAATCGGGGTCAACCTACTTCCTATAAATGGTTGTTTATGTTTTCAATGAGACACAATTACAATATGCTCGGAGGCTCTGTCAGGCACCCACTTACGAAAGTATTTCACCAAGTTTCAAGCTTGTGTGCACAGAAATATTGGAGATCCTCTTGTTTACATACATACGCACCTTCGCGCCAAATGTATGTAACTAGACATGATGTAATTTTTATCTTGTTACTTTCAGTTGTTAGAGGTTTAGCCTGCCCGCCTTTGACATCATGGACATGCTATTAAATTCTCCCCACCGCGACTTATCCTAAAAAGTCCCTTCTATAGATAGAAGGGACTTAAAAAGTAGAAAAAAAACATTTGATACCGCCAAAACACAGATGAACAAACTGCAACTACATTCTTGCAAAGACAGACTAATATATTCCCAACAATGAGGACCCAGTATGCAAAGTTCTTTGGGCCGAAGACGGCCGCAGTGGGCCCACGCACGGATGTGCGCGGGACCACTGCGGTCGTCATCATCCTGAAGACATATTGCAACTGGGAAAATTATACCATGCGTTCACAAAAGGATCAAAACAATGACAAGATGGAATGCACAAGGCGAACTCACCCAAACATACACCAACCGACCAAAATGATATTGCATCAGCAATGATTTGTGCACCTAAACACAGCCCAGATCTGAAATACATGTACCTAAATGTACTTGACGGTCTGGTGACACTAACAGAAAGCTTCACTACCAGAACAATCTAGCGCAAGTCCCTGCAATACACTGTGCTGCCCTGCATATGACCTGAATACCTTGGGCACGCCTGATGACAGCGTTGGTGGTTCCAGACTCCGGATTGTCCATGAACACATCTGTTTCCGTCTGACCAGGGCCATCAGCATCTTCTGGCACAAGAGTCTCGGTGAGCGCACCTGCTTCGCTCCAACCAGGAGCAAAAACATTTTCCGTTCCAACACCTGGCCCTTCCTCTGAGGTAGGATCTTTGGGATGTGGACAGTCCTGGCCCTTCCTCCGAGCTGGGATCTTTGGGATGTGGACAGTCCTGGCCCTTCCTCTGAGGTAGGATCTTTGGGATGTGGACAGTCCTGGCCCTTCCTCCGAGGTAGGATCTTTGGGATGTGGACAATCCTGATCAGACCCAAGCATATCCTCTAAAAGAGGATCTGCTCGGAGCTTATCACGACTGTCAGTATCCTGTGTGGTGATGCCTGACAATTCACCATCTGACAAGTCCAGAATCACAGAGTCTCCTGACAAATCTGACAAGCACGTGCTAACTTTTCCTGCAGGTGTGGCTGACCGACAGACTTGAAGACGTTGAGGGTGATCCAGGTGTGTGCACTGTTCACTTGGGTGGTTTGTGTCACCTCCTGGCCGAGCTCCTTCCCTATCAGACTGCTCTTTAGAACAATCAATTTGCATTGGTTCTTCATTTGTTTGCACCGCAACGTTTGGTTGCACACTATCCTCACCTAGTATCCTATTTTGCTCTGGTTGCATTGGAGCTTTATTGCACTGCACCTCATTTCCAACAGACTGCAAGTGAGCATCTGCTGGCTGCACCTGATTGCAGTGATTCTCACCTGACTGTCCATTAGCTGTGGTTTCCATGCCCGATCCTGCACTAGACTGTGTCCATGGCTGATCAAAGAGTGAGGTTCTCGAGGTGTTGGCACTAACATCTGTAGCCTCTGACACAGGTGAGAAAACAGGTCTATATGGCCCTGATACATGCATATGAGCTAGTGAAATGTAGTTTGTCTCGACTGGCACTTGTGAAACTCCAGGTTGATAAACTGACTCAGAAAACTGAGGCCTGGTTTGCTGCTGCCCCTGCACTACATGTGCGAATGCTGCGAACAGGTTACGTGATGCAAACACATTTTGTAGCGGCCTTCTCACAGGGAAAGCAAAATCCACAGTTTCTCCTGGAGAAGCACAATATCCTACTGGTAATGGTGACTCAGCAACATCTGATAACGGTGACAACGCAGGCTGATACATGTCTCTGGATCCTTGTGTTGCAAGACTATATGACATGAAGATGTCCTCCTCATTCCCGGACACCGGTGATACTAGTGGCTGGTAGCTGTTTGTAGACAGAGGAGGGGTGACTGGCTTCACAAGTGCCAGATGGGCTGGCAATGAGTCCTCGGATACATCTGATATCGGTGAAAAAGTGGGATGAGTGTGTGAGGAAACTCTAGAACTCTGAACCCTCTTTGCTGCAGCAAGTCTCTCCAACTCTATCAAATCTGCCAGTGAAACCTCTTTGATGTCAGACAGAAGAACGTCAAAAGACTGAGCCTCTGGTGTCTGTGTGTTTAAGTCCTGAACATCAGTCACGTCAAGTCCGTCTGACTTCCCTTCAGATGTGCTCACATCCCCAACTTCTACCGAGGCCTCTGAAACCAGCGTAGGTAAAGAAGCAGAAATGTCATTTCTATCACTCACAACTGTGTCTGCTGCTTCCACACCCCCCTTGTGCATGCAGCCACTGGTATTGTACACAGTACCTACACCTGCATGCACAATGGAGTGAAGAGAATCAGTATTTTGGGTGTCTGTGACTATTGGCTGCCCCTCTGGTAGCTCCATCTTGCTATTGCCTGATGATTCTGACTCACTAATGGCACAGTTTTTCATCATTTTACAAACAGGATTAGTGTCTATATTGCTTGAGGATGAGTCTGTAGCACCATTTTCTGTAGCCGGAGATGTGACAGGTGTACCAGGCGGAGAAACGTGGTCAGAGGTCTGGCAAGTGGATTCCTTGTCAGCAGTACTGAGCTTGTCTGACATGGCTTCATCAAGATGTGTAACTGTGGAACTGGAAGGCTCTTGAAACAGGCCTTGATGATATCGCTGTGACTCTTCAGAGGGTGAAATGTTCAGTGAAGCTCCAGATATCTGTAGAGAGGATTCTGAGGAGGACTTATGAAGTAAAGTCCGAGAGGTACTTTCTGGGGCAGACGTGCGCACTGATGTTTCAGTGGAAGATGTTCTTTGTGACTCGAGCAGTGAACTTTCAGAGGAAGATATCTGCACCGAGGTTTTAGAGGATGATCGTCCCAGCGAGGATTTTGAGGATGATTTTGTCAATTTTGAGCAAAAAGATGAATTGTGTGACAAGACTTGAGAGGGTGGTTTTTGTGTTGAGGTTTTAGTTCCCAGTGAGGTTTGAGAAGTGGACTGCCATGAGGTCAGGGCAACGGACTTTAGTGATGAGGCTTGAGCAGAAGACTTGTGATGTGAGATTTGTGAAGAAGACTTCTGCAGCGAGGCTTGCAAAGACGACATATTAGATGAGGCTTTGGAGGCAGATGCTTCCTTTGAAACTTGAGAGGAGGACTTGCGCTGTGAGGCTCGACAGGCTGATGACTGTGATGCGGCTTGAGAAGCTGACTTTTGATGTGAGGATTTTAGCTGTAAGGATTGTTGCTGTGAGGTTTGTGGGGACGACTTTTTCAGTGCGCTTTGAGAAGATGTTAACTGTGATGAGGCTTGATAAGGTGACTTTTGTGATGAGGCGTGAGAGGCAGCTGATTGCTGTGATGTTTCACAGGAAGATCTTTGTGATGAAGCTTGTGAAGATGAGGCTTGAGAGGAAAGCCTCTTTGAAGAGGCTTGAGAAGATGACTTTTGAGATGAGGCAACTGATTGCTGTGAAACTGGAACAGACAACTTCTGTGATGAAGTTTGCAAGGATGGTGCCTGTTGAGAGGTCTGCGAGACAGGCAGTCGTTTAATTGGTCTGTGTCTTTTGAATGAAGACTTCTGCTGAGAACTCTGCGAGGAAGACATTAAGAGTGAAGAATTTTGAGCTGATGATGTCTGTTGTGAAGTTGATCCTGATTCACATAATGATGCCTGAGACGCTGAACAGGATGTAGAATGTACAACAGCTGAAGACTCAGTCTGCATGACTGGAGGCGCATCATTGTCAGACACATCCATGCTCTCATCCACACCAGTTGATGGTTCACGGGAGGGATGCTGCTGAATCTCTGTCGATTTCTTGCTGCTGCTGTTGTCCTGCACATCTGCCTCGTCTTCTCTGATCATACAAAGTCTCATATCCAAGTCTGTCTGCTTGGGCTCGGGATCCCTATCACTGTTCTCTCTCTTTGTTGAAGTTTCAGTTCCTTGAGAAGAAGACACTTCTGGGTCTTTAGCTACAGATACGGGAAGGCTTTGCCTTCCCGTATCTATAGCTGAAGACCCAGAAGAAGTGACTGTGTTAGATTTCTTGCCCCCAGCCCCCACCGCATCCTCCTTATGTGTGCGGCCACCAGTACTGTGAACATTACTGCCGGCTTTAAGCACAGCTTTACCCTTCAGTATCACATGTCTCACAGGCCAGCTTGCAGACTTGGACACCTGATGGGAGGACTGGCTGTCACCTGGGGCTCTTTGTTTGCTGTCTTTGGCACACAAAGCACCATGTTTTTTCTGCGACCCTTCGTCTGTATGAACTTCTCTTTTTTGTGATTGTTTTTGCTCTTCTTTCTTTGTCTGTATTCTATATACCTTCACCGCATCATCCTTTTTCTGTGATTTTCGCCAGTGCTCGAAGGTTTGAAACTTTCTGTTCCCTCTGTGCAACATCTCTGTAGGCTTATGACGAGCGTAAGGTGACAACTGAGGCGAGAGGTGAGGTGGGCCTTGGGAGAAGTCACCTGGCCGGTGGTGCTGAAAATGATCACCTGAAAGCAAAGGGGAAAGTTTGTGAAGATTGTACTTGTAGTCTGTCTGTGTCATGTCATCAGAGTGAAAGAATTCAACCCGGTCCGGTGGGCCAGGAGAGAAGTCCTTGTGATGACGATGCTGAAAGCGGCCGATAGGGGGACTGTAATAACAGTTATCAGGTTTTGGAGGTACAAGATGGTCAAAGGGTGGCGTGCCCTCAAAACAGCGCTCTGTGGAAAAGTGTCTGTACCCACGGGTTCCATGTAAGGGGTTTGGCTGAAAGGGGTCCTCTGGCATACCCGGTAACAGATCTCTCACCCGATGATGTGGCTCTACAACTCTAACATCTGGAGATGGCGTCCATGAACCTCGACTTCTAGGTCCACGTGTATTGCAGCCATGTTGGGGTGACGTGTACTGGACATGTTTGGATGAGTAGCTGTGACCACGACATGGTGACCGACTGTCCCATCCTAGGTCTTCTGCCTCATTACCAGGCATGGGAAGACTGTCCCTTGGGTCCGCAAAGATAACATCTCTTCCGTTTCCAAAACGTAGGCAGTCCGGCTCTACAGCAAGAGCCTCATGTCCTGTGTCTGGGTACTTGCCCCTCATTTTTCCTCTGGGTGCTCTACTGGGGGGTTTCCTAGAATAACTGTCCCCAAATGGAGGGGTGTCATCCTGTCTTTTTCTTCCACTGTCATAATGGTATTTTCCAAAAGATGCTGGAAAGTCCCTGATGTTTCTCTCACAGGCATGTTCCTCAGATTCTGTGGTGAAACGCTCAGATACTTTGCTCAGCCAAACCCTAGATCTGCCCTGACCTCGACAGCCAGGTCTACCGTCAGGTCTCCCTTGGCTGCGATCTCCTCTATATGGTCTAAAGCGAGTGCCCCTGTCACCCATCTCCACAAACCACACAATGTCTCAGATGATGAAACTCAGTGTCAAATCTCCAACAAAGCACAATAAAAAATATATTCAGCTGTATTGAAGACTGGAAAATGTTTAACATTCACTGCAATGGTATGGACTAATTCAGGTATTTGAAGGCACTTTTTTCCCCTAAGTAATGTCTAGCAGTCACGTGCTAGCAGTGAACAATGTCCATGCCCTGCGGCACAGTCCTTCTAAAGTCAAGAGGGTCCCTTGCTACGGCTGTGCAGGCCTTACTGAAGCCTGTAAATCTATACAGTACACAAGCTGCACAAGGGGCAGAGTGGAAAGCCAGCATTGAGAAGGAATCCCACAGACGAAGACTGAGGTTGCCCTGCAAAACATAGCCACCAAAAGCACAATAAAACTAAAAGCGTGAAGCAACACAAAGCACGAGTAAAAACGTAGAGGCAATAGAAATACGACACTGACACTTACAGAACTATACACACCAGACAGATGAACCACCAAAGGGTAGTGCCTGATTAGCTTGGTGCATCCTTGGTGGCAAGGCTAATCAGCCACGTCCCATGGTTGACAGTTGATGCACTATCTTGTGAGGTTTCCACATGTACACAACACTTAGTAGACACATTCTGCAAGTTTAACCCCTTCCCTGCCACTGTACATACTCTTTTGTTTCTGAAACCTTTGTTCATTCAACGACCAAAAGCCAAAACAATCCAAGAAACGTGCATACAAATTGGTCTCAACAAGAGGCATAGATCCTCATGAGCCCCGCCCCCCCCCCCCCCCCCCCCCCCCCGCCCCCCCTGCAGTTGCGGGGACTCATGTGGACCTTTGTCTCTTGCAGATGGATCGTCTTCACTTCTTATTGGCAGTGAAGGGGTAAACAACTACTCAAGTTCAAGGACACGTGTGCATCTCAGCCAAAAGCCACTGCTTAAAATTTCAATGGCTACAGACTCAGTATAAAAAAATCTGAGTCATTTCGGATTCATTTTAAACTTGTTTCAAATTACAAATTGTTCAAATTACAAGTTTTTAACATGATAAGTTAATTGATAATTAAAACATGTTTTTGCTTTATTTTTGTTATCACTATAACTGAACCCAAAGTGACAAGCTGAGGCTTTATTTGGCAATATGTGCTTATTGTCCTATGAAGGCTACAGTACATTACAGATTAGAAGATAGATCGACCAGTTTTAGTTCAAGGGTGGTGCCAGAATAGCTTGGCGCCTCAGGCGCCAAGCTATTCTGGCACTACCCTTGAACTATCAGTCAAGTTTATTTCAAGCAATGTATCCGAATTAAAAGGGTTAAATGATACTAAGGTGCTATCACATGTTTCAACTCACTGCAACCAATTAATCAAACCCATGAACATCTAACCCACCCCAACCCCCCATGTGCATGTAGCTGCCGGTACTGTGAACACTACTGGAGACTACATGCACAAAGGGGATAAACCCTTCGTCACCAGCGGATGCAGATGGGGTTTTCGAAATCTTTGTAAATTCAACGCCAATGATACTCAAGCGAAATCTTTCTTCATTCAACGACCAAAAGCCAAAACAATCCAAGAAACATATACACAATGTGATTTTTGTCTGAGGCATAGATCTTCATGAGCCCCCGCAATAGCGGGGGCTCATGAGGATCTATACCCACTGCAGCTGGGTTGTGTTCAATTCTTCTCGGCAGTGAAGGGATTAAAGGAAATTACATGCAGTCAATGGTTTTTCACTGATGAACCAGACAAAATGACAAGACATGCTGTTTTAATTTGCAGGGATGTTACAAATTTCCATAATTCACCATTAACTCCCTTGTACAGGCAGCCACCGGTGCTGTTAACCTTTTGACGACGGAACACACATGTGTGCCCCAAGCAAAGCTCCGTTGCCGACGAGCCGCACACATATGTGCGCTGGCCTAGTTTCCCATTGCCAATACCGGCAGTGTGGTCTAAGGGAAGCAATCTACTATAATATGTCAAGCACTCATTTCTTTACTTGTAGAGTGACTTTTCTTGTTTGTATGGGCTGAAACCAACGAAACAGAAGCTCTAATACAAAACGTCCCCATGTGCAAAAAAAAAAATGGCGGATTTTGGTGTAAAAACTTTTATGTGTGAAGAAACTTTTCTGTTGTGCCTTTCTTTCTGGATTATTTACTGGTGACACACTAGAATATGTCCCTGGAATGCTAGGCGAGTTGTAATTTTCAAACTCTGGCTAACTAATACACTAACAGCATGTTCAGTTTCAGAACCCAGTGTGAAACTGTTTTTGATTTTTGGCTTCTTACCCCATCTTCTTTATACACCTGTAAAATCTTAACATTACAAAATATTTTCTTCAGCATAGTGTCTACGAGTTCACCTTGAATTGCTTTTTCCACCGATACCAAATATGTTGGGGTATGATAAGATTTTTACGACAGACAGGGGCAATGAAATTTGTCAAAATTACTACGGTAGCAGGGAAAAATCTAACCGACAGACTACGGTGGCAAAAGGTTAAACATACACAGTGAGGCCCTTGGCCACTGACAGCCAGGATTCAACTGACACACCAAGACTGCCTGCGCTTTATATATTGACAGGCAACGGTTCAACCCTTTGGCTGCCGGTATTGCTTTCTGTCGCGATGACTCCTGTAGGAATCATCTTGACAAAAAAGCGCTACCTACAGCCGAAGGGTTCACAGTGGCTGCATACACAAGAGGGTTAAAGGCAACATGAAATCACCTGCCACCAAACAGGCAAGCAGCACCGACAATCAGCCATGTCATGCAGGCCATGCCCTAAATTCACACTCACGTTCAAATCACATCCTGAGGCTGATTTTGTAAAATGTGCTTATTGTCCTATGAAGGCTACAATACAGATTAGGAGATAGATCAACCATTTTAGTTCAAGGGTGGTGCCAGAATAGCTTGGCGCCTCAGGCGCCAAGCTATTCTGGTACCACCTTTGAACTTTCATAGGGAAATAAATTGCAAGCGCAAGCGTATCAGGATGAAAAGGGTTAATAATGTAAACAGTACTGGTGGACACACAAACTTAACCCTTTGGCTGTGGGTAGCGGTTTTTGTCGTGATGATTCCTACAGGAATCATCATGACAAAATGCTACCGACAGCCAAAGGGTTAAGGGGTCAAGACACTGCAGCAGCTGGTCGATAGGCAACGAGGACCAAGTCCACTCGCCCATTGCCAAATTTATGCAAACATAATTCTTGTTGGGCGAAGGGAAGTCATGTTTCAGGGAGCCCAAATGGCAATGTACATTTCGGTGCATGCACACACGGCAACATCGTTTGAACCACCTTTGAACCACCCGAATAAAGTGTGGGCTCCCAGAATTCACTTGGATGTTTGTCCAAACTGTTACTATTCCTGTCTGTCAGTAGCGGTTCATGTCGGCGAGACATTCAAATGGCTAGGGTCCAAGAACATTTGGTCCTCCCTGAACCTAGTGATAGTAATGATGTTTGGTAATGTCAGATTAACTTCATGCCTTTCCAGGCCCCAAGCTTGTCTGGCACTACCACTATACCAGTGATATTTCAACAAAACTAAACAAACAAGAATGGCAAAGCCCTTATGGGTCATTTGAAAAGACGTACCCAACAGAGAGAGAAACACGTTTAGAAAAGACGGGTATAACACAATTTATTAATATTTCGGGTAAATACCCTTTGTCAAAATGACAGAGAGATTAGCTGCTACTTATCTTCATTCACAGAAAGAATGTGGCAATTTTGTCTATTTTGACAAAGGGTATTTACCCGAAATATTAAAATTTTGTTGTACCCGTCTTTTCCAAGCGCGTTTCTTTCTCCGTTGGGTACTTCTTTGTATTTTACATGCTTGGCAGTCACCTTTTTGGTCTGGATTGTTTATGGCTCATTTGTATGACTGATCCACATAATAAGTCTGACCTGTGCAATCTTGACCTTTCCAACAGGTCACTAAAAGGAGTATGTGTTAGAATGTCTTAACCTATAAAGCTCTAAAAGACTACAACAGGATGTGGATCGACCATGATATTTCAAGGTTGAGGTCAGAATAGCTTGGCGCCTAGAGGCGTTAAGCAATTCTGACACCAACCTTGAAATATCATTGTCGATCTGTCTCTAGTACTGTGATATAGACTTCAGAAAATATCTACAAAAGTTTGATAATTTCGTCCTCAGGACATGAGTTAACATAATTGATTTCTAAAAAATTATGCACACATTTGTACACAAGACCCCCCACCCCTCCCCCCGACCTTTGCAAGGGGTCTATTAACTTAGGATGCACAGAAAGGTATCAACACCACTACCTCTGTACTGAATTTGTTTGAAAAGATTGCAAAAACTTTGATAAAGAAATGAAATTCCATCAAGAACTGGTGTTTTTCACACATTTGCCAACCTCTTGTGACCCATATCCTTTTCAAGGGGTCATCCACATTAGTATGCATAAAATGGTCTTACCAACAGGTCACGGTATACATTTAAATTGGGAAGGTCAGGCAGTAAGAGGCTCCGTGTTTTTAAAAATAATTTTTGCCTTGTTTGAAAATTTGCAGTTGGGCTGACTGTTGGAATTTGCTGGAAATTTGTGGTTAGCCGAGAGGAGACATGTTTGGTGCTTTGATTCATACCATCCTGAGCTTATCCAGTGGACATTTGTGGGGCCTATGTTGAGTTGCCTTCGACGTAGTGATTTGAGGGGCACGCTGATTTCAGCTGTGTTTGGGTGTGGGGTTGGTAAGGAACCAGTTTCATAGCCAAGAAATGAGACGGGTCATGTGCTGTTTTTTTTTGTATTTTGTGCATGGCAAATGTGTAGCTGGTGGGCGATAGTGTTTTTTAGGGAATTGAACCATTAGGGGATGACTGGGACTGACTAAGGCTAAGAGACTGGACAGTACGGAAACACCACTGTGGTCCGTGGCCTGTCAGGTGCACCACATGTCATATGCGACATAGACCGGAAACTGGTTTAGTGTAACCAGATCATTGAGTTTGGATGTTTGCAGTTGGAAAAGTAAGAAAATCGTGAAAAATTTGAAATTTTGCCAAAAAATCACTGTGCATGCAGTTTTATAGGCGTTTTGGCATGTTTTGCGTGGCAACACCCTGTTTACCTGCACTGTGAGCTAGGTTTAGTGTATTTGCTCATTTATTTTTTGTCTTACAGGTAGTCTTAAGTCACGAGTCTTTCTTTCGACCATGAGCTGTGACCTTTGACCTCGACATTGAAAGGGGTGGGGTTTGGGGTGTTCAGTTTGATAAATGGGTTAAAAGAAATTCACTCTTTCAGTTATTGAAGTTGTGTGGGGTGGGTGTAGGGTGGGGTGGGTAGGGGTTTTGGGTTGGAGGTAGGGAGGGGGGGGAAGGGGGGGGGGGTTGGGGGCTTAAGGTAAAAGGTTAAGATAAAAACAATGAAACAGTGTTAGCATGTGCATTTCCTCAGACCGCTGACCTCGGAGTGAAATAAGCGGCCAAATTTTTGTGACATGCAGAAGTGTTATTTTGCATGGTACTGCTACACTGGTTGCATCTGAGGTGTCATTCTGCTGTTATTGTCATGAGGGATGTCTCTGGTGTCTTTTCTAAACCAAACACAAGCACTTGTACACTGAGTAAAGCTCATTTGAGTGCATTGTTATGGGACCAGCAGTTGCGGGCACCGTTACAGGGTTTTACAGAAGTGTTCACAAGTTTGGCACACACATGCCTACTGCATCTACAAGATGAGCTGAGGTGTTTTGATACTCTGACAAGTGTGTTTTATATAAAAATGAACTGTACATAACCATTTTTCTATGCTACCTCCTAAATCAGCATTCCAGACACTTGTTAGCGTATGCGGCGTGTCCCGCGTAGCATAGTTTTGGTCGTTTTGTGTAGTCTTTTCCCTGTGGGATAGCTCAATAGACTTGATGTTTAAATTGCAGAGCTGTTTCATGACCCCTTTTGCCTAGGGAAAGATTGCCAGCAGCATATAGGGCATGGCAGCTGGTTACAGGCCTCTTCCAGCTTGTTGTCACCAGACAACAGGGTCAATGAGGATGCCTGGGTGTTGTCTTTTGGGCTGCCCTAAGATACACAAGGAAATGGCCTTGGGTCTCAAAGCTCAATTTTCATCAGTGTCAGTGTCATGGTAACTTTTTAAAGTTCTCCAGCCCACCAGAAGTCAGTTTGACTGTATTGCATGCGTGTGTAAACTTGGGAAAACAGAAAAAGTAGGGGGGTAGGCAATGGAAAAATATGAAAAAAACCCACTTTCATGTGCCTGTGTCTCAAATGCAACATTTCTAAAGATCAGATATATTACTTGATGTACATGCCAATTTTGGAGGCATTCTGACCATATCTAGGCTGTTTTTCATGGCATCAGATATGCATGATCCAACACATCAACAGCATTGTAAAGGCCACATCAAGGCACTTAACATAATGGGCCATAACATAAAGATGCAGCAACTTTCAAGGGTGTCACTTTGGGTTTGACTTAGCTATTGTCTAAGGGTTGCACTGATGGCAGATTGAATGGTGTTCAGGTGGGACAAGTTTCTCTGACAGGTCACGGTATACATTTAAATTGGGAAGGTCAGGCAGTAAGAGGCTCCGTGTTTTTAAAAATAATTTTTGCCTTGTTTGAAAATTTGCAGTTGGGCTGACTGTTGGAATTTGCTGGAAATTTGTGGTTAGCTGAGAGGAGACATGTTTGGTGCTTTGATTCATACCATCCTGAGCTTATCCAGTGGACATTTGTGGGCCTATGTTGAGTTGCCTTTGACGTAGTGATTTGAGGGGCACGCTGATTTCAGCTGTGCTTGGGTGTGGGGTTGGTAAGGAACCAGTTTCATAGCCAAGAAATTAGACGGGTCATGTGCCGTTTTTTTTTGTATTTTGTGCATGGCAAATGTGCAGCTGGTGGGCGATAGTGTTTTTTTAGGGAATTGAACAATTAGGGGATGACTGGGACTGACTAAGGCTAAGAGACTGGACAGTACGGAAACACCACTGTGGTCCGTGGCCAACAGGAGTCTCAGTATCAAGTTTGGGTTTGAAGTTGAAAGTTGCATTTGAGATATAAACAAGATGGGATGAACCATAACCCACAAAGTCCCTTCTACTTCTATATGAGAGCTGTCCTCACTGTCAATGGTCTCTACCTTTTGTCTTTGACCTGATTCTGATGTTGAATCATCTCCTATTGAAAGTTTTGCAGATCTGTCAATGTGTCAGGGAGTTCTACAAGGGGCGCAGGACATATGCGTCATTGATTTGTTAAACGTCATTTGTCATGACATTAAGTTTTAGTTTTTACGTAATTTTATATTTTACGTGACGAGTTTCACTTTCGCTTCATAGGCTTGAGAAAATGGTGACAAAACTAGAACTTCACTGTACAATTTCAGTCTTGCTATAATTTGTGTGAGAGCAGGTTGACTTTACCTAGCTACATGATATACTAAGTACACGGGTCACCTGCATGCTCTTCTGAAAGTGCGTCGATGTGTGTGTGTGTGCGTGTTTGTATGTGCACGCGCTCCAAACATCTCCAAGAGGCATAGATCCTCATGCGCTCTCCGGGCGCATTAGGATCTATTCCTCCTGGAGATGTGCACGTTTGTGTGAGCACGCGCACGAGAGAGAATAAAGTCATATTTACAGTATTATGCCAGTGTCTGTGTGGGGACGGAGTTGCCTCTTTTACGTCACCGCCACTGTCTGACTCTCTCTTGAAGTAAAGATTTTTTTAGTGTTTTAATTCTTTTCTGAAAAAAATTAATTTTTACTAAAGAAGTTGAAAGGATACAAAGCTGGCTAATGAACTCATCCAATGTCTTTCTCCAAACTAGCTATATAAGTCAAGTAAATATGACAACAATTACGAACTCTAATCTGGGTCAACCGACTTCCTATAAACGGTTGTTTATGTCTTCAATGAGACATTCAATTACAATATGTTCTGAGGCTCTCTTAGCCACCCACTTAAGAAAGTATTTCGCCAAGTTTCAAACTTGTGTGTACAGAAATATCGGAGATTCTTTTGTTTACGTACATACGCGGAACACACACACATACATACATACATACGACCCTTCGCGCCAAATGTACGTTCAGCAGCGAGGTTAGTGCAACTACACATGACATTTTTATCTTGTTACTTCAATTGTTAGAGGTTTAGCTTGCCCGCCTTTTGACATATGGACATGCTATTAAATTCGCCCCACTGCGACCCGTCCTAAAGTCCCTTCTATAAATTAACCATATTCTATAAATAGAAGGGACTTGGTTTTTTATGGCTATTTTGCACCTATTTCTGAACCGCTCGTGACCTGACGTTTAAGAGAGGTCATTGCAATTGTTTTGAGACGCCTTAATCCAGACCAAACAGGTGACTGCCAAGCATGTAAAATGAAGAGAAGAACCCAATGGAGAAAGAAACACTTAGAAAAGACAGTTACAACACAACTGTGTTGTAACTGTCTTGTCTAAGCGTGTTTCTTTATCCGTTGGGTTCTTCTCTTAGAGAGGCCTTGTACAAAGTATCCTTGTTTAAAGATTACCAGTGACGATGGACCTGTAACGGATGGCCCAGTACACAGACTCATTTTGCTAATACTCATCAGCCAACCCCCCAATATTTACCAGTTCAGAATCAGAGCACAATTTACTTCTTTAGGCATCAGTGTCAAAAAGGTCCAGCAAGTAAAAAGGCACAGTAAGCAACACAAAGAAAAGACAAGTGACAGCAGCCAAAACAAATAAAGAGATCAAACTTATTAACCAATTTAGCCCTGGGACCCTGCAGCAGGAGGTGGATTGATCATGATAATTCAAGGGTAGTGCCAGATGAGCTTGGCGCCTTCAGGTGCCAAGCTCATCTGGCGCTACCCTTGAATTATCATGATCAATCCATCTTCTACAACTGGTACACAGTGATTAGACAATGCATCCAAAAATTTGGAAATGTGGCCATGCGGTTAAGAGGGTTAATTTGGCAGAAAAATAAATAAATAAAACAAGGAATTTGCTTTGGAATGAATTGTATGACAATATTTCAAAAATATAACTTGTTATGAACTCTTCAACATCAAGCACAAGACTTACCTAAAACAACTTTCTAAAACAACAACTACAAAACTACCACTGGCACCATTACCTACACAAACACCACCAAACACGAAAGAGACCTGACAAAAATCACACAAATTAAAAAAATTCAAAAGAAATGACCTACACAAAGAGCAGGCAATGTACATGTCATTCTCCATGGCAGTGCAATTTCAAATAAACAAGAATTCAATAAACAATTTAACAGGCTGACGAGCTCTCATAACCCCTTCACCTGTAGCACAGGCTCTGATTGACAGGAAATGCTCATGAATGCTACCTATAGAAGGAAAATGTAATACAAAATACAGTTAGCAAGGGGCATAGGACCTCGTTAGCGCCCACTGCTGTAGGCGCTCATGAGGGTCTATGCTGCCTCAAATTGGATGGTTTCATTTTTCCGGGCAGTAAGGGAGTTAAATTCTAAACCCAGATGCTGCACAGTACAGCCAAACCTGTCAAATACAGTCAAGTAAGCAAAAACGGCAGCAGAAAGACAGTTTCAACTGAAAGTTGTCAATGGGCATAAAACCAGTCATTCAAAGAACACCAGAAAACGTGGAGGGGAACGGAATTGGGTGGCCAAATGACACAGTCGTCTTCTCCTTACTGCTGGTCATGGTTGTTTGTTTAAATTTGACTGTACCTTAAATGATCTGGGGATTCTGTTTAAATGTCATCCAAAAAACCAGGATGCTCTGGGACAGCTGTTGCCAAACAGTGACAAGTAGGTGTGAATGAAACAGATGGGGTTTCCAGACCCCATATCATGGCTGCAAATTTGTACACTGCCATAATATATGCAAGCTACATAATAGTACTTACACAGTTACAGATAAAGGATATAGACCAATGGCTTTAGTTTAAGGGTGGTGCCAGAATAGCTTGGCCCTTAGAGGCGCCCAGCTATTCTGGCACTACCCTTGAACTATTTTAGTCAAACTTATTTCACACACTGGTGTATACCGAATGATAAGGGAATAATAAGGGTTAAAAACAGCACTACTTCTACACCTCTCCTGCCTTCCCCAAACTCAGATATATATTAACCCATTACATCCTGAGGCTGCTTTAAAAAAAGTGCTTATGGTCCTATGATCCTATTAGTACTATGATTATGTGTGTCAACTGCCGTGGGTGTTAATGCTGTCAAAATGCAGCAAGCCGCATGCACAATGGGTCATCAGCGGCAGAGGACAGTGTCACAAGATGCATGAACCCTTTGGCTGAGCTGCCTGTTGTGCATTTTGTTGAGATGATTCCTTCAGGAGTCATCTCAACAAAAAGCGCTATGGATAGCCAAAGGGCTAAGGTGACACAGGGTCTGACAGAATTTATGCACAGAGCGCTGTTTGCAGTAAACGGCAGTCACCCTCAGCAGGTTTCAGTGTATTTGTGAAGTTGCTTACACCTGAACCCAAAACCAAAGGCTGTGCTGTGAACAATGTCCAGCAAACACCAACTAAGCTTTTTTTTTCCTGTACAGAAATTCAGAATACAAATGAACAATACATAATTTAACAGCGTGCATCTACAGTCAAGAAAAAAGAAAAGCAACAGGGACAAATTATACACTGCCATCGTCTGTATGCATGTGTGTGGCTGTGAATATGTTACGCACATCAGTTTGCCAAACCACCGGGCTCTCACACAAAAGAAAAAATTAGGAATCTCCAACAAACCATACAAACAAACGAAAAAAGTCCTATCGAACTTCAGAATCATAGGGTCAGTGAAGAGCGGAAGAAATGCTGCAGAAAGAAACACATTGAATCCATTTGAAAGTCAAATTTCACAAATTCTCCACTGAAGACTATTAGGACAGATCAGGAGACTGATCAGCCACCATCAATAGTTACAGGGTGGTGTCAGAATGAATAGCATGGCGCCTGAAGGCGCCATGCTATCCATTCTAATACTACCCTGGAACCACCATCATCGTTTCATATCATGTGTTTGAGCTGAATCAGTCAAACATGGGTAACATTTTGTTTCACCACACCAGATAGTGACAGTAAAGATTTTCCGAGAACTCGGAATGGTACATTCTTAATAATAATAAATCGTTCTTGTATAGCGCCGTTCTCCAGGAAAACACTGGACCCACTGCGCTTGCACAACAGCACACCCTCTCTCTCAGACACACGCACAATTATACACTACTTGAAACCACCCCATCCCTTCCCAACACCTTACATCCACTTCCTTCTTGTCAGTACATCTGTACAATCAACAAAGAAAAAGATTTTTTTTCCATTAAAAACAACAACTCAGCAGAGCTGTAAGAAAAATTATGCAAACTGCATGCCAATGAAGCAGAAAAACTAACTTTTTCTGTGTGCAAGAGGAAAGTGCATGCCTTGCAACTGAGATGTGCAAAGAAAATTGTTAGTAGTTGCCAAAACTGCCCACTAGTAGTGCCATATTCCCTTTCACAAATTGACCATTGCCAGCAGACAACACTGAACTTACCTACTCTCCACAAACAATATCTTCAAAGACCTAAAATTGAACGGAAGGAAGTTCAAGCAAAACTTTATACACACAAGTGTACACTGGGTTTGCTTTGCTCAAGAAGGCAATGAACCTTGCACCGAAATATTGTAGTTGCAAAAGGTTTACCTATTATATATATACACTTGGAACAAATTTGAAACATGCATCAATATTCAATCCCCCCCCCCCCCCCCCCAATCTCCAAGACAGGAGAGCATGATGTAGATACAGTATAATGCAAATCAGAGATTTGTTTAGCGTTAAAGGGTGAGATGTCAACATTTTCTGATAATGCTACCTTTAACCCTTAAATAACAGGGACACAAATTAACCCACTCAGCCCTCATGAACTACAGCTGGGGATGGACTGACCATGATAATTCAAGGGTAGTGCCAGATTAACTTGGTGCCAAGTTAATCTGGCACTACCCTTGAATTATCATAGTCGATCCATCACCTGCAGCTAGCACAGTCATTTGGTGATGCCTCTAAAATGTGGGAAATGCAGCCGTGGGGTTAGAATGAATACTCTTTTAACAGGCTGTGTGTGTGTGTGTGTGTGAGATTTGATACGAGTCACTTTAGCTGCAACATTTATTGTATTTTTACTTTCTTGTACCTTCTATCCTGCGCTTGTGGTCTTGTAAATTGCTTAGAGCATCATTAAAACTTTTAGTCCCAAGGTCCCATTTCTGAAATTTTGGAGGTGTTGCCTAATGACTATGTACCTGTTGCAGGAGATGGATTGACCATGATAATTCAAGGGTAGTGCCAGATTAGCTTGGCACCTTCAGGCGCCAAGCTAATCTGGCACTACCCTTGAATTATCACGGTCAATCCATCTCCTGCGGTAGGGACTCGGGGCTAATTGGGTTAATCTGGAGGTTAGCTGCTGAGTAAATGTACATTATTATTATTATTATCAATGGGTGAAGTTTTTGAAACCTTGGCGCATTCAAATGCAGGTAACCCCATCTACACAAGGAACATAAATAGGACCAGCAAAAGGCCCCCGCAGATACGGCATCTCATGAGGTTCGTTTACCTCTCGCAGCTGAGTGGCGTTCACATTTTCCTGACAATGAAGGGGTTAATCGTACATTTCTGACAAGAAAGCCCGTGCATATTTACTGTCTGTGTTAAACTCTTGAGAAATGGAGAAAATATGGGAGTCAGATAATAGTGGGCAAGATGTTTCCTTTGCATAGCACATTAGCCGAGATTGGAGTAGAGCTGCACGTGTCAAACAGATCTGAAAGAATACACGTTTTATTAAGATCAACAAGCCAGTCACAAAGCAAACTGGTTATATATCATGACAGCATGGTTCAGACTCGGTTTTAATGCTTCACTTAAATAAACTCAACATGAACGTCAAGAATTTTTTTTTTTTAAAAAAAGGACACTGATTATAAAGGGGAGGGGTCAGGGTGGGGTGGCTTATCCCCAATTTGTGATTGGCATTTTTGTTGTTGCTGAGTGATTCTTTTGATCGCAATGTTTTCATCCTCGTGATCCATCAAAAACGGGGTTGGCATAAAACATGAAAGTCCAAATAAGGTTTTTGTGATCCGTGAAAACATCCTGGTTATTTTGTGAAATGTGAAAGTACTGGCGGGGGAGTGGCGCAGTGGTTAAGGCGTCTGCCTCCAATGCCAAAGGTGCGAGGTTCGATACCGGGTTCCGGCGTTGGATTTTTCTCCTCTGGTGTCACCGTCTGGGCAGTGGGCAGATGTTCACATCTGCACAGGACATAGACGACCCCGGCCCCCACGAGTCCCCTGCTGCCTTGCAGGCATGGCCGCTTGGCTGCGGAAAGGCTAAGGGAGGAAACCCCTGACATCAAAGCCCCCGTGTCTCCGGGGAAGGCTTTTGAGCCAGAGACTAAGACAAGGACAGTCTGATATAAAACCTACGACCCGAGGACCTCGATGCCACCGTCCTGGCAAACGAACCAAGGGTTTAAAGGGTGGGGCCAGTACTGCGCACACTGCACTCCACCAAAAAGCTCCACCGCGCAGGCTTTAGGAAACGCCCACGCCCAAGTACTGTAAATTCTAGTCAGAAATCTCATTAACCAACCCCCCCCCCCCCCTCCTTCCGGTCATTTGATTTTCCAGCCAATTAACCCTTTGTGTGTCTGTAGCAGTTTTGGTCGCAATGATTTCTACAGGAATCATCGTGACCAAAACCATTACTCATACTGACACACAAAGAGTTAAGGAATGCTGTGTGCACAGCAACCCCCCCCCCCCCTCCCCATCTCCCAACTGTTTACAGCCAATAGTCAGTGAAAGAGGTTATAAATGAAAGCATTACCTCATCTATGCCAACTATATTTTTGGGTTTTGTGATCCGTAAATTGCAAATTAGTTGTCGTGAATCCATGATCGTTACCCCCGACCCATCGATATACAATCCAAGGCAAAGTTAAGCACACACAAAGTTGGTAAGGAGCTCTTTTTACAAAGCTAATGAGAAAAAAATGCAGAACACTTAGTTACACTTCTAATTAATCAAAATAAAAATTGTACAAGAATCTGTTACACTATAAGCTTCTAGTCAAGCTTTTGAAGGTCTGTCTACCAAACTGACTGAAACTTTGATGAGCAAATGCTGCTGGTATATAATTTATGCTCTCATTATGCACTCATGAAATGAGGAATGGAAATTTCTCTAAAGCAATTACTGACTTTCACTCAACAATGCGCATAAATTTATAGATTTATCATTTGACTTGGCCCATTAAGCCCTTACATCGTACAGCAGGAGAAGGATTTTCCATGATAATTCCCTTGAATAATCATGGTCAAGCCATCTCCTCCAACAGGTACATAGTCATTAACTGATTAAGTAAACTTCCAAAATTTGGGAAAGGCACCCGTGGGACTAAATGGGTTAACTTAATCATGAGTCATTCTCCAGTACTCGTAGTGATGAGGGGTCACAGCATTCAAAACCCAAAATATTAATACATACTATTTGTTTTGGAAAAATCTAACCAGTCTTGTGATTTACTAATGTTATAAAGTTATTGTATCTGGAAAATCAGTAGCTTAAAAAAATTCAATTATTAGTATTTTAAATTTATTTAAATTACGATTATTATGCTCAAAATGGCGCCGACGAATTGGAAAACCTTGCCCCTGCTATATTATCGATCCATATTTCAACACCAACACTATCAATCCTCATTTATTTGATTGTATGTGATTATCGATAGTTTAGTAAAGCAGCAGAATGTTGAAAAACATCAATTCCATTTGTTTCTACTGTGAAACTTGGGTTTGAAATTGCGGGTAATTTGCGCACCAGAGGCGTCACATACACGGACTTTAAAAAAAGGTGAAGCAGACGACAAAGTAATGAAACAAAGAAAATTTTAGTCCTACCTGAAAATCTCATGAAATACACATATTTCTATGATTTACAAGAATACAGATACTGCGGGAGGTTCTGGATGGCTTGCTTTGATTATGACGTCACAGACATCACGCAAATGACCAGCGTTTGTTTTTTATTCATATTTTAAGAATGCGATAAAATTGTGAGGTCCGAAAGGAACTGGAAGGTTTATTTTCAAACACTGCACAAACCCTGATGACGTTTTGCGGGAAATAGTCATGCGACTTGGTTTTGTAGACCAAAATCAATGATGTGTCACACATACAGTTTCCCATGTGCGCAAATTACCGCAAAATTTTTTTGGCAGTGCGGTTCTGTCCGACTTGAAAGATCGACGCTGGTTTGCCTTTAATTTTGCGTCATCTTGTGCTATAGCCGAGTTCACAAGTGTTTCTAATGCTGTATTGAATTGAATTAAAGGTCTTGTTTTAAAACCGCATGCATATTTTGAGCTTTTGGGTGCCATAAGACTAGAGCATTCACGTTGTGTTTACGTTTTTTTTACTCAGTGTCATATGTCATGCAGGTAGTTTGGAAACAGCTATCAGCGTCGTGTTTGTAGCCTATGTGTTATTTTTTAAAAAAAAAGCAACACAGATTGCTTGTGTGTGTGTTTGCTTGACACTTTTATTTCATCTCACCTACTATTGTATTTTTCTTTTTTTGCTTTCCCCTCATTTTTGGTAATTTTCATGCACTGGTGATGCGCATCATGCAGGTTACCATTTTCAGGTTATTGCTTAAATTTCATCACAGAATGAAATTAATTTTGTCCTATTGTTGTTATTTCATTTGTCTTCATGTAAAAAACATGTTACTAGCGTCTTTTACTAATTTTAAGAAAAATCAATTTTACAGTAAAACAAATTAAAGGAGTGGTAACCTGCGCATGGCGTCACACAATTTCTTGCCTCACATCTATTTCGAGTCTCGCAAATTTCCTCTTAAAATTATTCATATGGGTAGTAATAAGAGTTATTTAATTATGGTATTAGTTGTTTTGCAAAAAAAGTTATTTCAACTGGTCATTATAATGGTTTTGTGTCACATCATGCAGGTTACCAGCATGGGGGTCCCCTATTGGGAATAAAGTTTGTGTCCAAAGCGTCAATGTTGCTGATTTATCGTTTTCATATACAGTGGAGTCCAGTTAACACGAACTCGCTTAACACGAATTTCCGGTTAACACGAAACGTTTTTGCATTCCCGGCCAACGGCCTTCTTATTCTGTATTAAAATTCCACTGATAAAACGAAATGCTTAACACGAAATTTCGCTTAACACGAAGCTGTTTTCGGTTCCCAACCAGAGCAATTTCACTATTATTCACCTGTTTAACACGAACACAGATTCCATTCACCGAAAACCAAATTCACGTGTCGCTCTCGCGCTGTGGAGTACACATAACAGATCAGAGCGAACTCTAGTCTGTGATTGGCTGAATAGCCTTCGGCTGTTGTAATCCGTCTTCTCATTGGCTAGCACTTCTGAACTGTATTCATGTTGTATCATTCGTGTACCAACACAACCCTTTTACCGATGCGGGATTGTAATTCAGCCTGTGTTGCTTTTACCTGATGGATTGTAACTTACTATGGATTTTACCTGATGGATTTTACATTAAATATGTGAGCTGAACACGTTTCCTTGTGTTTTCCTAGCGAGCTGAAGGTATGCACATCAAAGTACGATAATGTGCACTTTTAACCTCGTATTCATTCATGCACGCATCTCTTACTTTTTTTTTTGCCGGGAGGGCCGTGATCAATTTTGAGGCCATATCGGTTAACACGAAATACGGTTAACACGAAGTGATTTTCCGTGTCCCCAGAAATTCGTGTTAAGCGGACTCCACTGTATTCAGATAGGTATTGCAGTTACCTTTAAAATGGAACTAGTCTTAGGTTTCTATGAATAATTTTAAAAAATGTTTAAAAAATTGGTCTGTTTCCACTTTTTCACTACGAGTACTGGAGAAACACTCCAATGCAATTTAACTTTGTGAAGACACAGTAAGTAATAACAACATATTATTTTAACATTGCAGAAACTGGAATTAGTGGTAATAATCAATGTGCAGTTAAATTAATACTATAAGTAAAATGATATACCTACCCTGTGCAAGTGTTGAACTAGAAATGACACAGAATCCTCTGGATGAAGGAAAACTTCTGAAAATCGAAAGTGTTCTTTATAAACGACACCCAACAATCCTTACAACAGACCGTCAAAATCCCAACCTTAGGACTATAGATCAGGTAACTTTCAGAGCGTATTACCCACATAGTCATTTTCCCTTAACCCTTGCAGCCCAAAGGTCCCATTTCTCAACTTTTGGAGGTGTTGCCTAATGACTTTGTACCAGTTGCAGGAAATGGATTGACCATGATAATTCAAGGGTAGTGGCAGAATAGCATGGCGCCAAGCTAATCTGGCACTACCCTTGAATTATTATGGTCAATCCATCTCCTGCTGTAGGGTTCCAGGGCTAAATGGGTTAAAAATAAATAAAAAATCAAAGACTGAAAGTTTACAAGTTTCTTGATACCTACGTGGTAGGATGCAATTTGTGTTTCCTCACTTGATGGGGCAATACAGGTCAGCCTCAGTATGCTGCTGTACCCAGGAGACTTAAAGTCAGGCAGCTTTACTGTAGTGCTAAAATGTACGTAGATCTGTGTCTACGTGAAGAAAAATCACCTGCTAAGCATAAAGCTAAATGACTGATGTCAGCTCGCGCACATCTGTGCGTGGGCCAGACCAGTTAACCCTTTTAGCCCCAAAGTCTCATTTCTCAAATTTTGGAGGTATTCCCTAATGACCATGTGCTACTACCATTTGTAGGAGATGGATCGATCATGATAATTCAAGGGTAGTGCCAGATTAGCTTGGCGCCTTCAGGCTAAATGGGGCGGTTCGTGGCGCAGCGGTAAAAGTGCCTGCCACCAATGCAAGAGGTGCGAGGTTCGATACCCGGTTCCGGCGTCGGACTTTTCTCCTCTAGTAAGTGTCACCATTAATTCGGGCAGACCATCGGGGGTTCTTTCTACGGGTACTCTGGCTCTTTCCTCCCCCACGAATTTGGTATTAATTTCAGTCCACTTAATCAAATATCAAAAATATAAAAAAAACGATTTAAAAATTTCCAAAAATTTCAGTAGCTCGCTTGAGCTTGACCCTAGCACCACATGAATGTTTTGTGTTTATGTACAGTGTGTGAGGGAATGCGCGGGATTCACGTGAGCGTGCTCGTTAGGTTCAGTTCACGGCTATGTCCTGCGCATCGAGTTATATTATAAATATGAGAAATGCGCCACATAAATACTATGTATTATTGTTATTATCTGGCACTACCCTTAATTATCATGATCAATCCATCTCCTGCTGCAGGGTCCCGGGGCTAAAAGGTTAAGGTTCACGGATCTGTTTTATCACTGTGCATCCCGTGGGCGTGATATACCAGATAATGCGGTATATTGAAGCGTGTACTAGTAGTACCAAGGCTGACCAATACAGTGGGTGAATACCGCTCCCAGTTGGTTTTACCACAGGCTGACGTCAATCCAGAGGGATCTTACTCGGTCTGCTTCTTTTCTTATCCATGGTACGAGACAATGAGCTTGACGCAATGGATTTAAAGACTCTCCTCTCCCCAACACACACGGCAAAGAAGAACTCCCGCCCGCTTTTTCTACCTATTTTTCGGACAAAATCCAAACTCTGCGCAACACACTCGACACGCTGCCTTCTCCGCCTTGCCCTCCCGACCCCACCTTTTCCGGCACTCCCCTCTCGTCCTTCCGCCCCG
Source organism: Semisulcospira habei (assembly GCA_036245525.1). Taxonomy (NCBI): domain Eukaryota; kingdom Metazoa; phylum Mollusca; class Gastropoda; family Semisulcospiridae; genus Semisulcospira; species Semisulcospira habei. The sequence goes on from BTPG01000002.1 coordinate 322,281,741, forward strand.
TCTCTCAGGATGAAGTCCTCAAAACCATAAAGTCCATGCCCTTCAAAACCTGCGAACTAGACCCCCTCCCAGCTTCTCTCTACCGTGACGGCCTTCCAAAACTTCTGCCCTTCATTACCGACATCATCAACGCATCTCTAGAAAACGGCTCCGTCCCCGATATCTTCAAGTTCTTTCTCCGGGTACTCCGGTTCTTCCACCCCCCACACTTTGGTACCGGTCTCAGGCCACTTTACAAATGTCAAATACAAGCGATCAAAAATCTCTGTAACTTCAGTAGCTGACTGGCCCTTCGTTTGTCTTGTACTGTGTTTGTCTTAAATGGCGTAAATCCGTGTGTTTCGTGAGTGTGTGTGTTGGGTTTCAGGCGCGGCGCTTTGAGTCGATTTCCCCAAAATTGAGAAAAAGCGCCTATATAATAACGGTATTATTATATATAATAACGGTATTATTATTAAGTCCGTCATCGTCCGTCCTCTCCTAAACAAAACACAACCTCGACCCAAACGAACTCAAGAACTATCGCCCAGTCTCCAATCTCTCTTTCCTGTCCAAGCTTCTTGAGAAGGTTGTTCTCAACCAGCTCAACCTCCACCTCACCGACAACAACCTCCTCAGTCCATTCCAGTCTGCCCATCGCAAACATCACAGCACTGAAACAGCCCTTCTACATATCTTAAACGATCTGCTTCTCTCCACCGACTCTGGCAACATCTCCCTTCTTACACTACTCGATCTCTCTGCCGCCTTTGACACTATTGACCACTCTATCCTCCTCCACCGACTCGACCACTCCTTCAGCATCACCGACTCTGCTCACTCCTGGTTTCTCTCCTACCTCTCCGACAGACAGCAGTCCGTCACCATCAACGGCATCTCTTCCAACCCAGTCACGCTCTCCTGCGGAGTTCGACGGGGGTCCGTCCTGGGCCCGGTCCTTTTCACACTCTACACCTCTCCCCTGTCCATCATTCAGTCTCACCGTATACACCACCACCTCTACGCCGATGACTCACAACTGTTAGACAAAGACAAACTCGACAACACCCAGTCACTACTGACCCGCACAGCTGACTGCTACGAAGACGTGAAAAACTGGATGCAAGCAAACAAGCTTAAACTGAACGACAACAAAACAGAAGCCATGCTGGTAGGCAGTCGCCAGAAACTCTCCCAGCTCCCTCCCTCTCTCCACCTTCAACTCGATAGCACCCCCATCTCCCTCTCTGACTCGGCCAAGAACCTCGGCGTTATCCTCGATTCCTCTCTGTCCATGACCAGCTTCGTCTCAGCCACGGTTCAGGCATGCTATTTCCACCTCCGCCGCATCAGTCAGATCAGAAAATACCTCACTACCGAAGCTGCCACCAAACTTGCTGTCTCTCTCATCTTATCTCGCATCGACTACTGCAACTCTCTCCTTTCCGGCCTCCCTCACTCCACCACTTTCACTCTCCAATGCGACCAGAACAATGCTGCCCGCCTCGTCCTCAGAAAGAAAAAATCTTACCACATCACACCCCTGCTCAAACTCCTTCACTGGCTCCCCATCCCCCAATGCATCCAATACAAAATTTTGTCCTCTGCTGGTCAAGAGTACGACTGGGTGTCCAAAGAGTGTGACATGGGTCTCCGATTTTGAACTTAAACATAATGAGCATCATTTTGCATGATTGTGGTGTATTTAGTCATAAGTAACCTGCCCCCCCCCCCCCCCCCCCCCCCCCCCCCCAAAAAAAAAAAAAAAAAGAATTTCCCTATGAGCAGTCGTTTGGGTGTAATTGGCGAAAAACCGTTATGGTTAGTACATAACATTTACACCATCACACATTTATAAAACACATTTTCTAGCTTTCACAAAGTAGATTCATGCTGTATAAATTATCATGTTGTTCTTTCCTTACTAGGCTATGCTTAAACTTCAAAGAAAGTTTGATGGGGTGAATAGATACACAATGGTGCAACACTGAAATTGTTTGAACATAACTTTACACTCGGTTATACATTTATGCAAAAAGAATGCATAAATTATATTTTAAAAATTGTGTGTGGTATTAAAAACACAATTTAAATTGCACAGTGATAGATTCTAAACTATCCTAATTGAGATAAGTGTGAACACAGTAGCTATAAAACTTTAAAAAAAATTGGACAACTTGCTGATGAACAAAAATTTTGAAATCCTTGACAACACAGCAAAGAAAGTCAATTAAGATGGTGTGTTTTCCCTTAATTGTGTACTAAACTCTTGTAGGTTACATGATTTTTTAGGGAAAAAACATTATTCACAACATAGAATGAAATGAAGACTAAAAACAAGAAACACACAATGCTTGAACATAACTTTACACCGTGACGAACAAACTTGAGGCTCTTTAACATACATAAATCCAAAAATAACAAAACACTACTCAAGTGATGTGTTTTTATGAAATACACTTTTATTTCTCCCAAAATTGTGTCTAAACTAGTAATGAAAGCAGCAAATACATATTGTAATTGTTTGTACATAACTTTACACCACGAGCTTCAAATTTCAGCAAATAAGTGCCTCCACAAATGGACAAGAACCAGAAAATAAAAATCACAATCACCTGTAGCTTTCTACTACACTACAGAACAGCAGTAATGTAATTATCAGGTTTGAAATTGATAATACAAGGGAATAATGAGTAAAAATGGCAAGTTTGAACATAACTTTACAACCGAACATGTTGGTATTATCAACACTGAAGTCAAAATAAAAGATAAAAATGGGAAATTACATCAAATTATGTGGTCAGTAAACCCCAGCATTTACCAGTTTTAATAATTGTGTCTACAATGTTTAAAGCAAGTAGCAAAACAAATCTGTACATGTTTGTACATAACTTTACAACATGGAGTTCAAATCTCTGCACAATGTGGTTCCACAATGTGAAAAAGCACCAAGTGAAAAAAAGTTTAAACTTTCAATACATTTTAGAACACCAACAATACATTTAACACTGTTGAAAACTGACATTAGTTAGCCACTGCTCATCCTTGCTATGGGCTGTGAGACATCGGAGCCTACCTTTTGCCCAAATACCTCCGCAAAGAAACACTTTTCTGTACCACTTTCAAACAAATATAATCTAGCACCAATTGACCTAAGTTTACCACGACGGATGGTTTTCAGCAGACCACTGGCACAGAAAGTACTCACTTTAGCTTTGTACTTCAGCTAAACATGGCAGAAACAATTTAAAATTTATCAAACCCAACCAACCTCCACTCGTGTGCATTGTTGGAGAGTGGCAGGAAATCTACAGCTGACCCTACAATCATATCATCCCCTACTTCTTGGATGTCATCTATTTCAGGGTAAACAAATACTCCTTGTTTTGTCTGGTGAGGCTTGATGAATTTGACCCCCAGTGGACGTACTCTGACAATCACTCCTGAAACAGAAAAAAAGAGACTGCTTTGCATAATGATCACAGCGCTTTCTTGAAGCAACCAATAACAAGCTTCCTGCTGATAATGTTTCATAAGGAAACTTCAAACTCCTTTTCTTTATTGGCCAGTGACAACCAGTCCCACTTGTTTCGGCCGTACCTTTCAACCTTTTATAATTTTTCAATGTCTCCATCTCAAACTTAAATGGAGCTAAAACATGTTCAAAATCCACATTTTTCTGGTTTCAAATACTTTAAAAAGTTTCCTGGCTGCTATCATTCGTAAGTACAAGTATGCTGACATAACCTTGCTCACCAGGGTACAACCTGTCAGGGTACTGCACTACGACGCGTGTTGAGCATCAATTTTCTGGGTGCTTTCACGGCTGGGAAAGACCCTTCAGCCTCGGAAACTTTCGATTCAGGAACAAATCCCAAAGAACTGAAACAGAGAGGGTCAAATAATTTCAATTTGTGTCCATATTTGTGATTTGTTATTAGCTAGCATCAGCCCAACATGTCTGGTTATGTTTCAACAGCTTTGTACTAAAATGGCTGGTTATTATTAAATTATGATATATCATGGCAGCTATCAAGCATGGCCAGCACAACAAAGAGTAAAAGGCATGATCAGACTGTAACTTGGAAGACAATGTGTGAACCAAACACAACTGTGGTTGAACATAACTTGACATCACATGATGTTGTCATGTTATGTACAAACTATTTAAAACAGAAAAATGTATATTCTGGGTTTAACAATTTATATTTTAGTACCCAAGCTGTATGTTGATAAATAACAACTAGCAAAGTGGGCATCCCAAAGACAGTATACTAGGAATTGTGCTACAGTAATGAACATAACTTTACACTTTACATGTCAGTCTAGTTTGTCAAGTTATGTTCAGTCATCTAGCTAGTAGAATAATAGTTTGTATATTAGTTACAATAGACAACATAATCAAACCCGTCTTCCACTTTGGAAGAGACTGTTACTATGAAGGAAAATGTTAGCTGAGCACTGTTTTAACTGTACATAACTTGACAACATAATTGTTGTCAAGTTATGTTCAAGGCATTTCTTAAAAATTGTCATTTCTTGGGTGCAGAAAATCTTTTTTAAAATGCACAGACTATCTGTACTTATTATAGAACACTAAACCATACAAAAATAGCATGAAGCACAGTGTAACAGAACTTTACAACCCAAACACCATAAGTGTTACATCATGTTATGTTCAGTCCAATACTGCCAGAACAGGGTTATTCTTACTTAATCTTATGTTACATAATAAAGAAACAATAATATAAAATACATAAAGACAATGGGAACATTATCACAGCTTAAGATAAGAAAAACGACCATGTTTTGATTGAAGGTGCTATGTCTGTTCCCTTTTTTACTGCGTCATGTTATGTACAAACGCTATAATTCAGCAACTCATAATCTATGACCCGAAGTATAAATCAAATTAGCACAAAATACCTTCCTACCAACAAAAATTGATACAAAAAATGTATGACTTATCTTTCCCCCAAAATGCATCACTCATGGTTTGAACATAACTTTACATAAAGATTTACCTGGCCAAAATGTGTAAAGTTATGAACAATCAAACAGCAGGAGCAAAAGACATTTACTCTATTTTTTATGTCAGGAACTTTAAAGACAACAATACTGAATCCACGAAAATGTGCAATACATAGTGTTCTTTTTAATCTTTGAAAATAACGCTGTAATTGCCTGAACATAACGCTGACAACCTTCAACCATGTGTAAAGTTATGTACAAGCGGACGGTAAAAAGTAATAATTATTGTTTCAAAGTGTTGCTGCGCTACAAAACTACAGTGGAGTCCAGTTAACACGAACTCGCTTTACACGAAATTCCGGTTAACACGAACCGTTTTTGCATTCCCGGCCGACGGCCTTCTTATTCTGTATTAAAATTTCACTGATAACACGAAATGCTTAACACGAAATTTCGCTTTACACGAAGCTGGTTTCGGTTCCCAACCAGGGCAATTTCACTATTATTCACCTGTTTAACACAAACACAGATTCCATTCACCGAAAACCAATTCACGTGTCGCTCTCGCGCTGTGGAAGTACACATGACAGCAGAGCGAACTCTAGTCTGTGATTGGCTGAATAGCCTTCGGCTGTTGTAATCCGTCTTCTCATTGACTAGCATTTCTGTACTGTATTCATGTTGTATCATTCGTGTACCAACACAACCCTTTTACCGATGCGGGATAGTACTTCAGCCTGTGTTGCTTTTACCTGAGGATTGTAACTTAGTATGGATTTTACCTGATGGATTTACATTAAATACTCGAGCTGTACGCGTTTCCTTGTGTTTTCCTAGCGAGCTGAAGGTATGCATAGAAAGTACGATAATGTGCACTTTTAACCTGATACTCATTCACGCACACTTCTTACACACTTTCTCCTTGAGGGCCGTGATCAATTTTGAGGCCATATTGGTTAACACGAAATACGGTTAACACGAAGTGGTTTTCCGTGTCCCCAGAAATTTGTGTTAAGCGGACTCCACTGTAATCAGAACATACATTACTTGTTCTGTTTTATCCTTTGAAATATTGAATATCGCATTCAGAAACTTGAACATAACTGTTACAACCAAAACTAAACTGTCATCGTTGGGTGGCGGCAAATTCCATTAAGTAATGTTTTCTTCCTTTGTTCAAAACACGCGGTCATTGAGCCGATCGATTTTACATTTGTTTGCGTCAACATTCATTTGAAGTAATTAGAAAAGCAGTACACTTACATTGCTTTTTTTAAACATTTATGGTGCTCGGTCATCAATTTTGCATGAACATAACCATTTACAACCAAAACTTACCTTCAACTTTGTCGCTTCCCTGCTCCATCGATGTCACCTGTAGGTATCAGGTACGTAGGACTGACCAGATTCAAATCTCAAAATGGACGACGATTCCAGAAAATCACGCGCGTTGATGATTGCGAGATTTTTTCCCGTGTTTGAACATAACGCAAAATTTACAACTTTTGGGTTGAGGAAGTTTAAAATGCAGCCTTCTTTAAGTTCTCAAAAGGATTTCAAATTTGTTTACGGTAATCAGAATGAAGAGTAATGTCTAGGATATGTTAATTAGGTGCCTCACGGAACGTTTTTTGTGTTCCGGTTAACAGCGAGATTCGCACATGTGAAATTTACAACGCACGTTATGTTCATTCTCGCCTTTACTTGCCCTCAAACTACTTTAAACTTAGACACATGTAAAACTCGACGATATGGTAACAAAATAGTAACTTGCATTGGCTCTCTATAGACCTAAACTTGGTTTCGATATATATTCTATTTCATTCCCCGAAATTTTTTATCTGAAAGCGAACACACGTGAGTGATGTCACGTTTCGAAATTTTGGCTTCCGCCGCTCGATCGCACAAACCATTGAATAACTCTTTTATCCTATCGGATGTATGCAAAAATGACACAGGATTAGAAGGTATGTTCAATTTCTAACCAGTTGATATATGGTTGTGCGAGATGCATGCCCGATTTTGAGTTTGAAGGCTTTGTTTTGTCGGTCAGGTAGCGAAACCGGCACGACGCCTAGTCGTACTCTTGACCTGCTACAAATCCCTGAACAACTGCGCTCCTGCCTATCTCTCCAACTTACTTCACCCCTACACACCTTCCACAGCTGGAGACTCGCCGGACGAGACGCTGAGGGACCTGTCGCGCCTATCCCCAAGGGGTGAGCGTAAGTAAGTAAGTACACACCTTCCCGCTCCCTCCGACCCTCTCCGCCTCCACATTCCTCGCACCAAACTCAACACTTTCGGCCCCTGCTCCTTCTCCGTCTACGGTCCATCCACCTGAAACACTCTCCCACTCTCTCTCCATCAGAAACACTCTCCTCCTTCCAGTCCGCCCTCAAAACTCACCTCTTTCAACAGTTTTAGCACTATATCACCACACTCCCCACCGCAAGCTGACCGTCGTAATGTATTTCACTATTTGTGGTACGTGAGTCATTGTCTAAAGCGTGCGCATGCGTGCGCGAGTTGTGAGTGCGCGCTTAGAGTTATAATTATTATAAGATAAGCGCATTACAAATACCATAATTATTATTATTATTTAAATGTATGGGGTCATTGTTTTCACATTTATAAGCTCAGTATTTTCTGATTTCTGAAGGCAACTACTGGAAAGGAAAGAGCAGCTAGTATATGATACTGATTAAAAAAGAGAAATACCCACTGCGAAGGTACATACTAAAGAATGTTTAAACTTTAAGCAATTTACAATGAACTGATCTGGATGGCAGGCGCTATTTTGGCCATGTTGTACTGAAACTGAAAGAAAATACTGGTTGTCAAAAACCATGGCGCAGGTAAGAGTGATGTCCTAGGTGAAAAACTTGGCTTCAATTTCATGCACTTGAGTTTTTCTGACCATTTAAATCTAAAAGTAATTTGACCCCTACTTAAATACATAATTTTTCACAATCAAATCTGTGATGGTGCATGCCCCAGCACAGACAAAATGTGATGGTTAGTGTTCAACCATTTTGTGTAAATTATTAATGTTAGTGTCGACATTACGTCAGAGTTCTTATCAATACCTGGATTCACTGGAAATGAGAAGTATACACACACGGACACATAATATCCCAGAACTGATGAGCAGTGACGAATAAGGAAAATGTTTTAAAAACTTCACTCAGGTGCCAAGCTATTCTGGCACAACACTTGAACTAAAAATGGTTGATCTATTTTCTAATCACTCACCTGATACGCGTTCTTCGCAAACTATTTTCTAAACGTTGGTTTAATGATGTGACCAAACTGGCCGCCGGAAAACAACGTTAAAGAGCCGACGGAAAACAAACTGAAACTGAAAGCAGTTGTCCGTACCCAAATGCAGACTATGTACTATAAAAAATCTGAATCATCTCCAATTATAGGTACTGATTTTAACAACCAATCATACATCACTCTGTCGGGCAATTCGCACAACATACAATTAGTAGTTGTAGTAATCCTTGATACTGATAAAGTGTCGGTAGTACAAGCAACGTTCAACCATCAACCTCACCGCCCTCCATTTGGAAATCGTGCAGCTTTCAGTTTCTCAAAAGCATGTCAAGGTATCACATTGTGCTATTTCTCATACCTTTGTTTTGATCTTGAGCGTCGTCTACGTGTCATTCTTCAAGCTGCATGCCTCCAGAATGCAAAAACATCGTGAATTTGGCTAAAATCGGTTCGATCGTGTGAGTGTTAGATGCTATTTCCCACGCACACGTTTACGTTTCGGCGAACCTTTTAGTACACGACACTTCGTTTTGTTGTGTTGTCGGAAATGCTTGCTGAATATAATTCAATACTTTATATTTATAATGGTCAAACTAGTCACACATTTGAATAACTACTATATAAATTTGAGATTTGCTTACTTGTGACCAAAACGTTTCTAATTTTAGGTTTGAGACACCCGCTTAAAGCGGAAGTCACATGAGCAGAATGTCTCCGACGCTCAGATGCGTTATCTCACAAACCGGCCGCGGCCCCCTTGGTGCCCGCACTGAACCACTAAGTTATCTATGACTCATTGTCGGCTTTACACATTTTTTTATGCACACTTAATTAAATACATTATCATGTTCCGCAGTTGTGTTATTTGTATGCATTTTTAAAACAAGTTGACGTAAGCGACTGCCGATCAGCTGCCCGGCGCCGTGCCAGGCTCAGTGAACTGGAACCGGCCGGCGGCGGTTGACGGCCGCTCCGGCATTGCCGGACCGGAACAGCACTGAGAGTCATTTCAGGGTACTACCTTGACGATTACGAGTGTGTGTGACATCTATACATGAACAGTAAACTTCGGCTCAGTATAATTATATTATATATATTACATATATTATATGTACCACTGATCATGTTCCGGCTGTCGCTAGGTATGTTACTACGCAAAGATAATTGAGTTCAAGTACACTGACTACTGATGATGAGTGCGGCTGTCCGGCGACTGCCCGGCCAATCGGCCGCGCAAAAGGCGGGGCCATCGGGCCGATATAGTAGTATCGGCCGCGGCCTGTTGCCAGCGCGGCACGGCCGTACGCGGCCGGGCCAGCTACGGCCGACGGCCTCACACTGCTGGCCTTTGCCCACTGCCGGGTGAGGACCTGGTCGGCAGTCGCATTAGCCGGCCGACCTTACAGTATTTTTTATAAGCCAAAGCAGGCTTATCATATTGGTTATGAAATCCAGTCAATTCAGTTCTTGGGTTTCGAAAAGCCGGGACTGCCGCCGATAGGCCGCCGCCGCGGTTAAGTACTACAGCTAACAGCTCAGCCAGTGCGGCGGCACTGGCCAACGTTTTTTTTTCCCCCGCTCCCGCAAAAGTGACAATATTTCTGAAGCCGGGTGTAGAAATTATCCTGTTGTTTTTGCCGAGCTGTTTACTGCTATTAATTATTTTGAAAAAAACCCCAAAAAACTGGTTACATTTCAGAGTTATCCAGACCAAAAAGGTGACTGCCAAGCGTGTAATATGCAAAGAAGTACCCAACGGAGAAAGAAACACGCTTAGAAAAGACGGGTACAACACAATTTATTAATATTTCGGGTAAATACCCTTTGTCAAAATAGACAAACAAACAAACAGAGAGATTAGCCGCTACTTATCTTCATTGACAGAAGGAATGTGGCAACTGAAGGAGGTGACGTAAAATAAAAGAAAAGGAAGAACAAAAGTGCGGAAAAAGTAAAAATGACGTCAACGAAAAATCGTGAGAGAGACTCGGAAAGAACCTGAACACGAGAGACAAGAGTATGTGCAAGCACGTGCACATGGAGCGAGCGAAAGAAAAGGCGTGTAGATGAGGCCAGAGAAAGAGAGAGAGAGAGAGAGAGAGAGAGAGAGAGAGAGAGAGAGAGAGAGAGAGAGAGAGAGAGAGAGAGAGAGAGAGAGAGAACGAACGGGGATTACCCTTGGGCACGAAGTAGGCTGAGTGTCTAATACACAAAGCCGGCTAAACACCAACCCGAAGGCAAACTTTATATCACCTTCAAGTTGAGGACTACCGGCCCTCGGGGAAAAACGGGAGGACCCCGGGAAAAAAAAAAACCAGCATTTAGCACGGTACACAAGGAATAAGTCATGAAAACAAAGCAAAAAATCAAATTCAGTAAGAGAATAATTAGGTATAAGTGGAGAGTAGGTAGTTGTGAAACCGTCTTCAAGGGTAATTTAAAAAAATAATAAAAAATAATAAGGGGGGGGGGGGAGAGAGACGGGGGCGGGGGGGGGGGGGGGGGGGGGGGGGAAGAGGAAGGGGAAGAAAGGAAAAGGAAAAAGCGTAAAGAGAGAAAGAGGGCTAGAGAGAAGTGTTAAGTGGGGGAAGAAAGAGGGAGAGAGGTAGAGAGAGAGGGGAAAAAAGAAAAAAAAAAAGGGGGTGGGGGGGGGGGTGGGGGGGGGGGGGGCGGAAGACAACCAGCCAGAGCCACCAGCCCCACCCAACAAGCACCCACCAGCTCACAGAAAAACACACAGGCACGCAACAAGACGACCACATACATCCCCAAGGGATGCACACGATCGCCCCGCCCCAAAACCGCGTATTACTCCGTGAGCCGGAGACCGGGCGCCCGACAGGGAAGGGCAAGGGATCCAACTAAACGTTCGGCCAGCGCTGAGAAAGTCCCCAAGGGAAAGGTACAAATCAACCAGCGCCAACCTCACCTAATTGGTTAGTGAGTAGTAAAACAGTGAGGTAAAGGTACAGTTAGCAGACACAAGCAAGGTAAAAAAATGTTAATCTTTCATATTCATCCCGAGTGGCGCCACAGTGCCCAGTTTATTAATCAGAAATTTTTCACGGTCTTTCCTGGCCCAGACAGTACTGGCTTGCATAAGCCAGAGGCCTTTAACCCGAATGTCCGAGACGGAGTGGTCGGCCTGATTGAAATGTCGTCCGACCGGTCTGTTGTATTGGTACTTGACAGACTGAAGATGTTCTTTGAAACGGTCGTTGATGATTCTTTCCGTCTCTCCAACATAGAGTTGGCCGCATTTCACACAGGAGATGACATAAATCACGTTGGTGGTTTGACACGTGAAATATCTGTCTATGTTGAATTTGTAACGTGGACCAATCACCACGGTGGAAGGGCAAATAAAAGGACACGTCTTGCAATTAGGAACATTGCACGGAGTGGAGCCGGAGGGTCTGGTGGTATGACGAGGCTTGAGAGTAGAGCGAACAAGCATGTCCCGCAAATTAATATCCCTCTTGAAAGCTACCAACGGAGGTTCAGAAAAGATAGCAGCAGATTCTTGAGTGGATGACAAAAGACCCCAGTTAGAAAGAAGGATTTTACGAACCGGATTGGTGTGGGGATGGTAGATCATGGTTACGATAGGCCTGTCACTATCAGCGGTAGGTTTAGTCTGCAGTGTACTCGCGCGACTAAGTTTTTGAACCGTTTGGAGAGATCCTTGAACAACAGTATGTGGGTAATGTCTGTCGATGAAAAATCCAGCCATTTCTTTGGATTGAACATCAAAATCTGATTCTTCGGAACATATTCTTTTTAGCCGAAGAAACTGGGAATAAGGGATGCTGTTTTTAGTTTTGGGGTTGTGAGAAGATCGGTAGTCGAGGTAGGAATGTGAGTCGGTAGGTTTGTAATGTATTGAAGTTTTCAACATTCCGCAGTCAATCCTGATGTTCATGTCCAGAAAGTCGACTGACAAAGGGTATTTTGACAAAGGGTATTTACCCGAAATATTAATAAATTGTGTTGTACCCGTCTTTTCTAAGCGTGTTTCTTTCTCCGTTGGGTACTTCATTTCAGAGTTAGTTATAGGGCTCGGAAAGCTGACGTCATCACGCCAGTCGTGAGGATAGGGACTAAGCGCCCGCTCATAGGGAAATCGCTGTTTTTGTAATGCCAGGAAAGTCCTGTCGACGTACTACTAAGCAATAACAGCCAAGTCTTGCCATCACTGTAGGAAACCACTCACCAGAATCTGTTTTTGTTTGTTTCCACTGAAGAAAAACGTGTTGAAACACTATTTCGCTACTATCTGATGACTATGGTGTCCTCTTAAGATGGCGGCTGACGCGCCGACGCTGCTAGGGTACGCGCTCGGAACTTCCCGAGCCCTATTGGGGTTTAACGCCGAGCAGGCGGCTAAATCCATCTCACGGCGGTGGTTACATTTCAGCCGGACCTCTGTGACTTCTTTAACACTGGTGGAGATGAGAAGACCCCGGTGGCGGCCAGTGGGCCGCGTTAACCCTGGTGGGTGGAGAGGAGACCGGGCCCTGGGGGTGGGGGTCGGGGTCGTTAACCCGCCTTCACAATTACTGACAATCAACCCATTCACTGCCAAGAGAAATTCACCACCACCCACCTGCAAGAGGTATAGAATCCTCATGAGCCCCCGCAGTTGCGGGGGCTCATGAGGATCTATACCTCTTGCCGCCTCAGTGAAACCACTTTGTGTGGCCGGGTATGTCCACTGGGCAGTCAGTTGTGGCTGTCGGTCGTTGGACGAAGAACGATTCTAGAAACTGACTGCGGCTGTGTAGGGTTTACTAGAAACGGACACAGCTGACAAAATGGCCGGTTTCTTTTACGGCCACAATAAAGTGACACCGGAAAAGGCTGGATTTTTTGTGTTCTTTTCTATTACTGGGTTGCTGTTTGTTTATTTTTAGAGCAAAGATGAAATTACAAAATCACACAACTGAACGACTCATGACGTCACCCGTCATACACCGTCTGATCATCAGTTCTTGTCTCGACCGTAGATTAACCCATATCATACTGAGGCTAAAAGCTTCGGCAAATTTGTACACGGCTGCCATACGCAAGCTACATTGTTACGGATAAGGATATAGACCAATGGCGTCAGTTTAGTTCAAGGGTGGTGCCAGAATAGCTTGGCGCCTCAGTAGAGGCGCCAAGCTATTCTGGCACTACCCTTTAACTATTTTAGTCAAACTTATTTTACACACTAGTGTATTTCGAATTATGAGGGTTAAAAAATTCAACATTCCGCTTTTATCGCCTTTTGACATCGTTATGAACAACCGGCGGCAAACCCGAAAGAACCAAAGCAACACACTTGAATGACACAACCCACAAACAGCTCAACCCACAAACAGCTCAACCCACAAACAGGACTGAGACTAGAATTGACGCTTTTCGACACACATAATATACACACACATGCACGCACAAACAAACGCCAGCACGCACGCACGCACACACACGCACTAGAGGCGGGGAAAAAGAGAGCTGTCAGTCCAGCCTTCATTTATTACGGCCCTGTCTCATCTGACATTACTTCCCTTATATGCGTGTACAGGTTTAGCATAATAACGCATGTATTTACATCACTAATCATACATCAACATTTTTCTTTACAAGGTTACAAATCAATAAAAACGTGACACAAAGAGAATGATATACATGTATTGCTCTACAGATGTCTGTAGCATTTAACTTACTTCACACGAGTAATAAATAATATAATGCATTTCGTAACTTTGTGAGGTTTCTGTCGAGATCATACTAGCTGCGAGAGATGGATAGAACATGATAGTTCAAGGGTAGTGCTAGATTAGCTTGGCGCCATGCTTCAGGCGCCAAGTTAATCTGGCACTACCCTTAAACAATCATGCCGATCCACTCCCCCATTTGTGGCCGGTGTCCTAAGTGTGAATGTATTTAAGTAAGCAGGCAATTCATATATAGTTGCGCTAAGAATACAAGTACAGTACTTCACACTAGATATCTGTCTAGTGTCTCCGCATACTAAGCACTACAACTCACTAGATTAACCCATATAACCCTGACGCATAACAAGGAGAGATGGATCGACCGTGATAGTTCGAAGGTAGTGCCAGATTAGCTTGGCGCCTGATGGCGCCAAGCTAATCCTGCACTACCCTTGAATTATCATCGTCGAACCATCTCCTGCAACTGGTACATAGTCGTTAGCTGACAACTCCAGTCCAAAATGTGGAAAATGCAGACGTGGGGTTAAATGGGTTAACGCTTTTAAATAGGAGTTATTCATGAAGTCAGAAACAGACCAAAGGCAGTAGGTCGCGCCCCTTACAGTAAGGACGTCCACGCAGTAATTAGTACATGTAGTAAAGCACTGCTTCGATGGGCCGATCTCCGAAATCACTGCGGAATGTACAGGCACTGGATGATCGTTTCGAAAATCGACTACTACCCGCCTTACGGAGGTGGTTAGCTTTGCAAAAAAGTCTCACATGCCTGTAAGAGTCGTACTATTAACCCTTAGCGTGTCGGTAGCGGTTATTGTCGCGATGATTCCTTTAGGAATCATCGCGACAAAAACCGCTACCGAAACGTAAAGAGTTAATACGTCAAACTGTGGACGTAACAACGGCAACTGATTCAGTCCCTGCGAACAAGAGGCATAAACTGGCCCGGGTGGATGAATCCACCGAATGTTTGTAGTCCGTGCAATGTTTGACCTACTTCATAGTTAGGAATAACTTAAAATGATTTTATATAATTTAATACATGTGTCTACTTCCAGCCGTATGATATACAGACCTCCGCAACTCTGGGAAACGCATGTGAAGACTTTGCACAGAACTAGGCTGTGGCAGATGGACAGGCCATGACAGTTTAAATTAAGAGTGGTGCCTGATGAGCTTGGCACCCGGGAGGGCCGCAGGTCATGTTAATCTGGCACTTCCCTTGAACTATCATGGCTGATCCATCTCCCACGGCTGTTGTGTCTTGAGGGCGAGTGAGCCCAAAGAAACATGAAACCTTACAGCACGCTGCCGGCTTAAGTAGAGTGTATTCGCTGTATAAGCCTAAAAGTAACTCGCGTCTGTACATGCACACAAAGTATGAAGAAGAAAAACAAAATTCATAAATTCAAATTTATGTTGGCTAGACTACGATTTATCTCAGTTAAATATGTTTCATATAAATTAGTCATCTACATAATCACAGTACATCATATTATAAGCACCTCAATACCTCAACGTCTCAACCAAAAAATCATAGTTCCACACTCGGCACACGTAACAAAAGAGATACATTCTCAGCACTTGGCAATGTGGCACTAAAGGCAAGATAATTATGCTTGAAGAATTCAGTCTCACGATTTCAGAGCTCGACGCATACCGTGTAATAGGCGGTTATGGCGTTTCCGTAGCAAACGCTATAACCGCCTAGTGTACGGTATACGACGGGCTTAAGAAAAACTCCGCCGTCAATGTTACGTCATCTGGTTTATCGATACACTTTCGACACTGTTGCATCGTCATTTATATAGACCTACTCGTGCTTTGAAAGCCAAGAGGAAACCCGGCCACGCCAAAACTGCTAGTCTTCGATCACTTTTAGTGCCAGTGGGACAGTAAACTGGAAAAGAACGAACGAATCTGAAAGCCGCGCCGCCACAACGTGTAAATGTGGGGGTGAGTTTCCATTGGAGGCAGGCTTTAACCCGCCATTGGCTGTCGGTAGCGGTCTTTGTCGTGATGATTTCGGCAGGAAGGGTTAGAGTCCGGCACTGAGGAATCATGGCGACAAAGACCGCTACGGACCGCGGAGAGAGGTTAACCTCTTGATGTGGTCACGATACCCGGCGCTCATTTCAACATGATGTACATCCGCCACAATAATTTAACTCATTTAGCCCCGACGCACTACAGCAGGAAATGTATCGACCATGATAATTCAAGGGTGGTGCCAGATTAGCTTGTCGCCTGACGCGCCAAGCTAATCTGGCACCACCCTTGAATTATCATGGTTGATCCATCTCCTGCAGCCGGCGCATAGTCGTTAGGTGACATCCGCTCCAAAATCCGGGAAATGGGACCTTGGGATTGAATGGGTTAAGGTTGGTTCTGTAAAAGCGCATATTCTCCTGAGCCACAACGTCCCTGGATAGATTACATGCCGTGAGAATCTATGCAAGCCTCTTGCCGTTTTGAGTGATCGGCTTGACTCCTTCACACCTCAACTCAGTACTCTGACGCGAGACTGAGACAGTTGTACGTTTTTTTTTTTCACACAGTCAAACGTGATATGCGTCAGTTTCTGCCGCCCCTGATTCAAGGGTGCTTGAGGACCAGTTTCATGTTAACACTCCTGGTGTCGTGGAAGCACCGCTTGAGAACCGCAATGGCCTCGGACTGTGTCATGCCTTTTACGGACTGCCCGTCCACTGATAGAATGTGCATGCCGGCCTGCAACGAACGGAGAAAAATATTGAACGTTTAATTGTGATACCCGAAAACACGAACATCTCATACTACCAGCCAGATACGTGTATCATAACAGCCCACATGCCCCCTCTCCCACCCCCACCTCCCCGACCCCCTCGACCTCCCCCACCTCCCCCCCCCTCCCGGCCCTCGGGCGTCAGCTTGGCCGTTCTCCGGAAGTAACCCGATTAAAATAAACTTTCAAAGGACATACCTCACAACAACTGCAGCTAGGTATATTTAACCCTTTTTTTTGCACCAGGGCCAAATCTCCTAAATTTTGCAGGTGTCACTTCACGATCATGTACCAGTTGCAGGGGATGGATGGGCCATGATAATTCAAGGGTAGTGCCAGATTAGCGTGGCGCCTTCAGGCGCCAAGCTAATCTGGTGCTACCCTTGAATTATCAAGGTTCATCCATCTCCTGCTATAATAATAATAATAAGTACGGTATTTATAATGCGCTTATCTTATAATAATTATAACTCTAAGCGCGCACTCACAACTCACGCACGCATGTGCACGCTTTTAAGTTTGACAATGACTCACGTACCACGAATACAGTCAGCTTGGGATGGGGAGTGTGGTGGCGTTATAGTGCTAGAACTGTTGAAAGAGGTGAGTTTTGAGGGCGGACTGGAAGGAGGAGAGAGAGTGGGAGAGTGTTCCAACTGCTGTAGGGCGTTGGGGCTGAATGGGTTAAACAATATATACATGTATCAACCACAGGCGCCAAGGGCGTCTTCTGGCCGCACCATCCTTGACCTCAATATCATAATCGATTTGCCGGCCTACTGAACTGCGATGTAGTCTGCAGAGGCCAACTCCCAACTTTGAAAAAAAAAACCAAAAAAAACCCCCAAACAACCCAACTATTCGACATTGCCTCACCTTAATTCTGTCGTCATCAGCGGCGGCTCCCCACGGCATGACGAGGTCGATTCTAACACTGGGGTCCATGTGATCTCCGGCCCCCCCACACACTATCAGACCTGCACACACACACGGATGAAAAAAACAACTTGTCATCACTAGTCCGTCCCGACACACTCACACACACTCTATCTTAACCTTTTCACCGCCGAGCAAAACTGAACACTATCTAATTGCAAGAGGCATAGATCCTCATGAGCCCCCGCAATTGCGGGGGCTCATGAGGATCTATGCCTCTTGCGGCTGAGACCATGTTCTTTGGACGGAGGCTGGGGGCACTTTAGGTCAGTTGGTTAGTTTTTATTTGCTGGCCGCACTGCCTTTGAATTGTCATGGTCGATTCATCTCATGCAACTGGTACAGGGTGGTTAAGTGACACCTCCGAAATGTGGGAGATGCCGTGACCGTGGGGTCGAATGGGTTAACACAGACTGCAGAAACACAATCTGCGACCATTTAGCCGAGTGAAGTGGATAGCTAGACATAACAAGAAAGACAATCTGCGACCATTTAGCCGAGTGAAGTGGATAGCTAGACATAACAAGAAAGACAATCTGCGACCATTTAGCCGAGTGAAGTGGATAGCTAGACATAACAAGAAAGACAATCTGCGACCATTTAGCCGAGTGAAGTGGATAGCTAGACGTAACAAGAAAGACAATCTGCGACCATTTAGCAGTTAAGTGGATAGCTAGACATAACAAGAAAGACAATCTGCGACCATTTAGCCGAGTGAAGTGGATAGCTAGACATAACAAGAAAGACAATCTGCGACCATTTAGCCGAGTGAAGTGGATAGCTAGACATAACAAGAAAGACAATCTGCGACCATTTAGCCGAGTGAAGTGGATAGCTAGACATAACAAGAAAGACAATCTGCGACCATTTAGCCGAGTGAAGTGGATAGCTAGACATAACAAGAAAGACAATCTGCGACCATTTAGCCGAGTGAAGTGGATAGCTAGACATAACAAGAAAGACAATCTGCGACCATTTAGCAGTGAAGTGGATAGCTAGACGTAACAAGAAAGACAATCTGCGACCATTTAGCCGAGTGAAGTGGATAGCTAGACATAACAAGAAAGACAATCTGCGACCATTTAGCAGTGAAGTGGATAGCTAGACGTAACAAGAAAGACAATCTGCGACCATTTAGCCGAGTGAAGTGGATAGCTAGACATAACAAGAAAGACAATCTGCGACCATTTAGCCGAGTGAAGTGGATAGCTAGACATAACAAGAAAGACAATCTGCGACCATTTAGCAGTGAAGTGGAAAGCCAGACGTAACAAGGGTTTCCCTATACCGGATTTAACCCCCTTGAGCATGCAGCCACCAGTAGTGTAAGCAGTAGGCTGCGTGTGGCCGCCGCAGCTGGTTAACCCTTTTCGTCCTGATACGCCCATTGCTTGAAATAAAATCATGACTGATAGTTCAAAGGTGGTGCCAGAATAGCTTGGTGCCCCATATCCTGGCACCACCTTTGAACTAAACAGTTGTTCTATCTCTCAATCTATAAAGTAGTCTTCATGGGACAATCGGCAAATTGTACAAAATCAGCCTCAGGATGTAAAGTGTTAATACCGTATGGTAAGGACGGACTAACTCCACAGCTTTCGCCGAAGTAAAGGCAAAAGTAAATTCACACACAGTTCATCCTAACATACAGTGATGAGAAGTGACCAAATATATATATTTTTCTGTTTTCTCCCCGTTTTTCAGTAAAATTTCCATAACGAGTCTTACCCAGGTTTTTCTTCTGTTTTGAGACGTAGACAGTAATGCCTTCTTCTTCCACAGGCGGAGGAGGTGGCGGGGGAGGTGGTGGAGGAGGTTCTTTTTCCACAATAATCCTGCAATTGTACATCAAAGAAACAATTATCTGTCGAAACACGCCCAAAAGCAACGTGTATGTAACTCTACAAGGACGATGTCTCTGAAAGGATGTTAGAAAACCAGACACAGCTCCTTTCCCGCCCGCACCCCCTCCTCCCCTCCGCCACCTCCACCCCCCACTCCAGCCCCCCCCCCCTCCCCCTTCCCTCCCCCCCCCCACACACACCTACCCCGTAAACAGGAAGCATGAGGCCATGTTCCGTTTATTTAAAAAAAATTCAACCATTCAGCCTTGACACAACACTGGTCGTCTCCCTGATCAGGGGAGCGAATCGAGGGAGACAACCAGTGTGCCCAGACACTCCACACCAGGATATAGACCGACTACGATGGTTCAAAGGTAGTGCCCGAATAGCTTGAGTTCAACTAATCAATCGATCTATTTGGCTCCTTGGCTCGGCCCCAAAAAAGTGAATTCGACCATAACTGCAAGAGGCCCAGATCGCCATGAGCTCCCGCGACTGCGGTAAGTTAGTGCGACTGTGGTAAGTTAGTGCGACTGCGGTATGTTAGTGCGACTGCGGTAAGTTAGTGCGACTGTGGTAAGTTAGTGCGACTGCGGTATGTTAGTGCGACTGCGGTAAGTTAGTGCGACTGTGGTAAGTTAGTGCGACTGCGGTATGTTAGTGCGACTGCGGTAAGTTAGTGCGACTGTGTTAAGTTAGTGCGACTGCGGTATGTTAGTGCGACTGCGGTAAGTTAGTGCGACTGCGGTAAGTTAGTGCGACTGCGGTATGTTAGTGCGACTGCGGTAAGTTAGTGCGACTGCGGTAAGTTAGTGCGACTGCGGTAAGTTAGTGCGACTGCGGTAAGTTAGTGCGACTGCGGTAAGTTAGTGCGACTGCGGTAAGTTAGTGCGACTGCGGTAAGTTAGTGCGACTGCGGTAAGTTAGTGCGACTGCGGTAAGTTAGTGCGACTGCGGTCAGTTAGTGCGACTGCGGTAAGTTAGTGCGACTGCGGTAAGTTAGTGCGACTGCGGTAAGTTAGTGCGACTGCGGTCAGTTAGTGCGACTGCGGTAAGTTAGTGCGACTGCGGTCAGTTAGTGCGACTGCGGTAAGTTAGTGCGACTGCGGTAAGTTAGTGCGACTGCGGTAAGTTAGTGCGACTGCGGTCAGTTAGTGCGACTGCGGTAAGTTAGTGCGACTGCGGTAAGTTAGTGCGACTGCGGTAAGTTAGTGCAACTGCGGTCAGTTAGTGCGACTGCGGTATGTTAGTGCGACTGCGGTAAGTTAGTGCGACTGTGTTAAGTTAGTGCGACTGCGGTATGTTAGTGCGACTGCGGTAAGTTAGTGCGACTGCGGTAAGTTAGTGCGACTGCGGTATGTTAGTGCGACTGCGGTAAGTTAGTGCGACTGCGGGGGCTCATGAGGATCTATGCCTCTTGCTGACACCATTGTGTGTCCGTGTTGTTTGGAATCAAATTGACAAGAAGCACGATCTACGGCACTGAAGTGGTCAACTCACACTTTGATGTCATCCCGCCATTCTATGGGCGGCGGCACCACGTGGACTGGAGAGGTGACGCCACTCTTCTTCCTCTTTTCATACTTGTTGTTGCTGCTACTGGTGTAGATATTATTGCTGCTGTTGCTGTAATTGTTATTGCTGCTGGTGTAGATGTTGTTGTTGTTGTTGTTGTAGACGCTGTTGCTGGTGGTGATGGTGGTGATGGCGGGGCTTGTGTCGAAAGGCCTGGACTTGCTGTGCTGTAGTGTGGTCACCACCTGGGACTGAAGTTGCGTGTCGTAATCATGCTGGTCTAACGACTTGATGTGAAAATGGCCGTCAGTATCTGCCACAGACAGGCGCACAAAACCAATCAATCAATCAATCAGTCAGTCAGCCAGCCAGCCAGCCAGCCAGCCAACCAACCAATCAATCAATTATAAATGATAAATAATTAAATAATCAATAATTAAATAATAAATCAATTATGAATAATAAATAATAAATAAATAAATAATAAATAAATAAATAAATAAATAATAAACGAACCAACAAAGCCAACAAATAAATAAGTAAATAAATCCAAACTAAAAAGTATCTCTTCACTTACATCACCTTTTCAACTCATTTAGCCCCGACACGCTACGGCAGGAGATGGATCGACTCTTGAATTAGAATGGTCGATCTATCTAGTCACGCAACAGGTACGTAGTCCTTATAGGGTGACACCACTGACCAACATTTTGGAAATGCGGCCGTGTGGCTAACAATGGCTTAAACATAAGTCACAGACGTGTCTGTTCTGTTCTTGCTTGTCTGCTTTGAAATTGGAGCAGTAAACTGCATCGTTGGGTCTTCGTTATTATAAGCAGTGTTTCCTTTTCCCCCAGTAAGCAAAAGTTCCACGGTCCGACGTCCGTCGGCAGCAGCGGACCTGTGAGCGAGCCCACTGCGGACGAGTACGGCCCGACAACCGACTTGCGTGCAGTGTATGTTCGTCACTTCCGCTGTACAGAAAAGGATTTCACTTTGATTTGGTGTCTCGGCCCGTTTTTAAACTACCGCACTTTGCTAGGCCATCAGGCCGGCTGGCGTCGACCCGATGACTTTTTGCACAGGTGGGGTCAGTGATCTTTTTGCGTACTGACCTAAAACAGTGGTCATGAGCTTGGAGCGTGGTTTGGAACCCGAATCTTGCCGGTGCACGGGGCTGAGTGGCAGATGTAGCTTGGTGGACAGTGTCTCGTATGAAGTCACCTCATGGCTGGCCACCAGGCTGTCGAATCGACCCACGTGGTACGGGTAGATCACACCCCTAAGAGTAAACGTCACACTTGACAATATACAGGTATTTGGGACAAATAATATAATAATAATAATAATAATAATAATAATAATAATAATAATAATAATAATACATAGTTCTTGTATAGCGCTGTTCTCCAGAAAAAACACTGGACTCACCGACTCCGCATGCACAACAGCACACCCTCTCTCTCAGACACGCGCACAATTATACACTACTTTAAACCACCCCATCCCTTCCCAACACCTTACATTCACTTCCTCTAGGATCAGAATAAAAGACAGTCAACAGTTGGCTAAAGATGAGCTAAGTGTTAAATGCCCGACAGAAAAGAAAAGCCTTCAAGTGAGCTCTGAACTGTGACCGTGGGCAGATTCCGCATTTTGAGTTGGCAGAGAGTTTCACACACTTGGGGCTAAAAAGGTGAAAGAACGCTCCCCGACAGTTTTCATGTTAAGCTTCGGGATTTTAAAAAGTTTTTCAGTGGAGAAACGGAGGGTGCGTGATGGCTGATAAACAGACAGCTTGGCAGAAAACTGCCGAGCGGCAGCAAAAAGACAATATGTCCATTTCTTTGAAAAGCGAGATTTATTTTTATTGTGCCAGAATGAGAGCCTTGCTTTTCACAAAAATAGACTTAAACCTTTTGCGTGTCGGTAGCGGTTTTAGTCGCGATGATTCCGCAAAGGGTTAATGTCTTTTCTCTTCATAGGACTGCAAAAAAGTTTCGTTTCGTCTGTCAGTCTGTCTGTCACTATTTTAGTATGTCCTGAATCCACGGGACGTTTGTTCTGCGACGTAGCAGTTGGTGGACCTATCAGTGGTCGTTCCATTTCCAGCCATGTTCTCACCTGATGTCTTTGAGAAGTTGGAGCTTTTCTGGGCGGTCCAGTATGGTCAGCAGTAGTTCCACTAGTCTCTCTAGCTGCTTGTTGTCGTGGTACTAAAAAGCACGAGCAGGAAATGATAAGGTTGTTGTTCATGATTGTAGCAAATGCAGGAAATTAGAGTGAAAAGGCTTTGTTTAACCCTTTTAGCTCCAAGGTTCCACTTCTCAAATTTTGCAGGTGTTGCCTAACGACTGTGTACCAGTTGTAAGAGATGGAATGATCATGATAATTCAAGGGTAGTGCCAGATGATCAATCCATCTCCTGCTGCAGGGTCCCGGGGCTAAAAGGGTTAACAAAAGCAATCGTAATTTTGTTTATGCCATATTGATTTTCATGCATTCTTATGACTCTTGTGAATGTAACACAAACACAATTGCCACTAATATGATAATAAAAAAAATCTAACACTGACACAAATTTAAAAAAAAAAGAATGCACGAGTAAATGTATTCTTAATTTTGGCGTACATATATAGTCCACGGAAAAATCACAAATCAATGTGTCAGTGACCGACCAACCAACCAGCCAACCAATCAACAAACCAAACAACGCAACAACCAGGCCTAACCACAACCACGAAACCAACTATCAAACTAACAAACAAAAAAAAAAACCAACCTATCCAACCAGATAACCAGCAAACCCACCACATGCACTGCAAGGGCGGATCAGTTACCTCGAGGGCGGAGGGGGGGGGGTGTTCCAACTTTTTGTTTGGAACCTTCAACGCCGGGGGGGGGGGGGGGCGTGTTAAGACTTTCATCATTCGCCAAAATATTAAACAACTGGGGGTGTGGGGGGTGGGGGGGGAGGAGGCGGGAGGGGGGTTTCCAAACACCCCAAATAGGGACTTTGTTATAGCGTTTAAAAGAATTTTGAGGCGGACATGGGGGGGGGGGGGATGGGGAAGGCCGGAACCCCTGTAACCCCCACCGGGCTCCAGATCCGCCCCTGCACTGATACAATGTCCAACCCCACAAGAAACAACCCAGCCACACAACCGCCCAAGTAACACCACGCAGAATTAACTCACCGTCTTGATGTGTTTGAGTACTGCGACGCATTCGTCTTTGTTCAGCAGCTGTCTCGCCCGCTCCTCGACCATCATCATGTTGTACTTGTCCACAGTGTGCTGACTCATCATCTGAGAACCGAAGGTGCGTTCAAACACGCCTTTCTTGCGGACGGAACCCATGGGGAAGGCTGCAACAGACCGTTAATTCATTTAACCCCGGGACCCCGCAGCAGGAGATGAATTGACCATGATAATTCAAGGATAGTGCCAGATGAGCTTGGCGCCTGAAGGCGCCAAGCTCATCTGGCACTACCCTTGAATTATCATGATCAATCCATCTACTGCAACTGGTACACAGTCGTTAGGCAACTCCTCCAAAATTTTGAGAAAAGGGACCTTGGGGCTATAAGGGATAATTCAGATACTTCATTGCTGTTTTTGTCCAAGGTTTCAAATCAGCTCCTGTACTGCTGAGAAGAAGTGAATACGATTCAGCTGCAAGAGACATAGATCCTCATGAGCCCCCGCAATCGCGGGGGCTCATGAGGATCTATGCCTGTTGCTGACACGAAGTTTCTTGGACGGCTGAAACTCTTTGGTGTTGAATGAACAGACACTTCAGAAGCAAAATATGCGACCACTGGTAAAAAAAAAAGGGTGTTAAAAATATGTCCAGCACCAAAGAACTTCAACAACAATGACAGATTTTAACAGCAGATTTCGTTCCAAAACTAATATCGTGACATGCATGTACCCCCCTGCCAAGCTGGAATGGGATCTGGGGGCAATGTATTTCCTAGTAAGATGAACGATTAAACTGGAACTTACGTGCTGGAGATGACGCCGCGTCTGTCTTTTCTGAAACACCAGGAGGTCAGATTTATGATCAAGATTATCACAGTCGTGATTAATTTCATAGTTTTGCAGTTCGAATACAAAGCTCAGGGGCGGATCAGATACCTCGAGGGGAGAGGGTTCCAACTTTTCGTTTGGGACCCTCAACCTGATACAAAAGGCCACCCCGACGTTAGACCTTATTTCGTGGGGCCGAAAAAATCGAAAAGCGGAGAGGGGGATTGCGTGCGTCTTAAAGCTCTCACCACCATTTGCCAAAATATCAAACAACGGGAGGGGGGGGGGGGGGATGGGGTTCTATACACCCTGTAAAGGGACTTTGTTATGGCATTTAAAAAATGTTGTGCGGAGGGAGGGGTAGTGGAGAGGGGGGGTGGGTGGAAGGGGTGGGGGTGGGGTCCGCAACGCCTGTAACCCCCCCCCCCCACCCGCACCAGATCCACCCCTGGAGCTAACCAGTGTAGTTCGATCCTTGACTACGGAACGGGCATCTCCAGACTCTCCGGTGAGTACTGATCAGTTCATTGTCCGCAGACGACTGGCAGCCGGCCACTGTGTTCTAGTTTCACACACACAGAGTTGACATTTGATGTTTGCCTGGTGTATATTATTTCCATTTCCATTTTAGCCCCAACGCCCTACAACAGGAGATGGCTTGAGCATGATAGTTCAAGGGTAGTGCCAGATTGGCTTGGCGCCTTTAGGCGCCAAGCCAATCTGGCACTACCCTTGAATTATCATGGTCGATCCATCTATTGCAACTGGCACATAGTCGTTAGGTGACACCTCCAAAATTTGAGAAATGGGACCATGGGGGTAAAAGGGTGAAAGTCAGCTCAGGGATACACGTGTTCGTTCAGAAGTCATACGGCGTTTACTGATTGTGGAAACGTTCCTGTCTTGATGCATTATTCGGGATACTCAAATTCGGCACATAAATTATCAACTATTTTCCAACAGTACAGGGAAATGGGTGTGTATGTATAGATACCGTTTCGCGAAATGTCGATGCTATGCGATACCACGTGGATATATATGGATAACCCAACCAAGTGCCCCTCCACCAGATTATTATCAATAATATTATAATGATTTAAATCCCTTCTATTTATAGAAGGGACTTTAGAGGACGGGTTCGCGGTGGGGCGAATTTAATAGCATGTCCATGATGTCAAAGGCGGGCAGGCCTAAACCTCTCACAATTGAAGTAACAAGATAAAAATTACGTCATGTCTAGTTACGCTAACCCCGCTGCTGAACGTAGGCCTACATTTGGCGCGAAGCGCCGTATGTGCGTATGTATGTATGTGTGTGCGTATGCATGTAAATCTAAGAGAGCCTCCGAGCGGTAAAAGCGTCTACCACCAATGCAAGAGGTGAGAGATTCGATACCCGGTTCCGGCGTCGGATTTTTCTCCTCTAGTAAGTGTCACCATTAATTCGGGCGGACCGTCGGGGATTCTTTCTCCGGGTACTCCGGCTCTTTCCTCCCCCACGAATTCGGTATTAATTTCAATCCACTTAATCAAATTTCAAAAATATAAAAAACGATTTAAATTTTCAAAATTTCAGTAGCTTGCTTGAGCTTGCCCTTAGCACCACGTGAATGTTCTGTGTTTACGTACAGTGTGTGAGGGAATGCGCGTGATTCACGTGAGCGTGCTTGTTGGGTTCAGTTCGCGGCTATGTCCTGCGCATTGAGTTATATTATAAATATGAGAAATCGACATATAAATACTATGCATTATTATTATTATTATTATTATTAATTGAATGTCTCATTTAAGACATAAACAACCGTTTATAGGAAGGCGTTTGACCCAGATTACAGTCCGTAATGTTTGTTATATTTACTTGAATTTTTGCATATAGCTAGTTTGGAGAAAGCCATTGGATGAGTTCGTTAGCCAGCTTTGTGTCCTTTCAATTTCTTTAGTAAAAATTAATTCTTTTCAGAAAATAATTAAAACAGTAAAAAATCTTGACTTCTTGAGAACGTCAGACAGTGGCGGTGACGTAAAAGAGGCAACTCCGTCACCACACAGACATTGACATAATACTCTAAATATGACAAATAATCCAGACCAAAAAGGTGACTGCCAAGCGTGTGAAATGCAAAGAAGTACCCAACGGAGAAAGAAACACGCTTAGAAAAAACGGTACAACACAATTTATTAATATTTCGGGTAAATACCCTTTGTCAAAATAGACAAACAAACAGAGACATTAGCCGCTACTTATCTTCATATGCAGAAGGAATGTGGCCATATTCCTTCTGCATATGAAGATAAGTAGCGGCTAATGTCTCTGTTTGTTTGTCTATTTTGACAAAGGGTATTTACCCGAAATATTAATAAATTGTGTTGTACCGTTTTTTCTAAGCGTGTTTCTTTCTCCGTTGGGTACTTCTTTTCTAAATATGACACAATTCTCTCTAGCAAGCGCCGAAGTCTCTCTCTCTCTCTCTCTCTCTCTCTCTCTCTCTCTCTCTCTCTCTCTCTCTCTCTCTCTCTCTCTCTCTCTCTCTCTCACACACAAAAATGCGCGCATCTCCAGGAGGAATAGATCCTTATGCGCCCTCCAGGCGCATGAGGATCTATGCCTCTTAGAGATGTTTGGAGCGCGGCGCGCGCACGCACGCACTAACACGCACACACACATCGACGCGCTTTCAGAAGAGCATGCAGGTGACCCGTGTACTTAGTATATCGTGTAGCTAGGTATATCAGGTAGCTAGGTAAAGTCAACCTGCTTTCACGCAAATTATAGCAAAACTGAAATTGTACCGTGAAGTTCTAGTTTTGTCACCATTTTCCCCAAGTCTTGAAGCGAAAGCGAAACTCATATCACGTAAAATATAAAATTACGTAAAAACTAAAACTTACGTCATAACAAATGACGTTTGACAAATCAATGACGCGTATGTCCTGCGCCCCTTATAGAACTCACTGACGCATTGGCAGATCTGCGAGACTTTTCAATAGGAGATAACTCAACATGAGAATCAGATCAAAGACAAAAGGTTGAGACCATTGACAGCGAGGTCAGCTCTCATATATAAGGAACTTTGTGGGTTATGGTTCATCCCATTTTGTTTGTTTTGGAGTTCTTTTTTTGTGTTGATTATATATACTTTTTATCGCTTTTTGGGCACCTAAAATTTGGGATGATTTTCTGTTTTTTTGTGGTTTTTTTCTTGGTTGGTAACAGCAATTTTTGCTGTAATTTGGTCGTTTTCCCTCAGTTTTGGGTTATTTTTTTTTTGAGTTTTCGACTTCTGGAAATTTGGGGGTTTCATCTCTTTTTTCATCTTTCATTTTTTGTTGTAAAAAATGACTGTTTTTGCTCTATTTTTGGTCGTTTTTCGCTGTTTTGGAGAATTTTGTTAACCCCTTATGGAGGGACCCCCTCGTGTCCATGAACAAACCTTCTCTCTCTCTGTCTCTGTCTCTCTCTCTGTCTCTGTCTCTCTCTCTCTCTCGGTGAATACTACGTGGATATGTGGATACTCACTGGATATGTGGACGCTGCATGGATATATGGATACACATGAGAACATTACGTGGATATGTGAATACTATTAGGGATATGGGGATTACTACGTCGATCTGTGGATACTACGTGGATACATGGATGTATGGATACTACGTGGACGCGCGGATACTATACGGATACGCCGACACACAGGGATATTTGATGACGCCTTGGACCATCACCGCATACACGTGAGTACCTGTCAGTTTGCCATTTTTGTTTATTGTTGTTGCTGCTGCTGTTGTTGGCGGTGCTGCTGGTGTCGTGGTGGTTGTTGTTGTTGGTGGTGGCCGTGGTTCATGGGGTTGATGATTAATAATGACTTTCGGGTGGGTTACATTCGGGTGGGTTATGGTCACAGACACTCAAACGTCAATCGACTGAGACGCGCCATATCTCGCGCCCTACACCAGGAGTAGCAGGAGTGGAAAAACCCGGTGGAGGAAAATTCCTCGGGCTGATGTCGATCTTGGATGGCCCGCGCACAGCTGTGCGCGGGCCAGCCAAGATCGACGTCAGCCCGAGTATTGACGGATGCTCGGCATCCAGCTAAAGTCGGCCTAGGACTGAAGTCCTTTCACGGAGCGAGCAGGCTATGAACGTTGTTACGTGTCGAGTCGCAGTCGTAGTATGATTCACCAGACGCACGCACGTAAGGTTCTTTTTAAAGAAACTTCATTCAGCTGCAACCCGTCACACGTGGCTTAAGGTTGTAGACAATACTGGAGTAACAGTTCCAACAATATTTTATTTCAGCGATGCGATCTCCACACAATGCATTCCCAATGCACCACCACTGATACAATGTCTCCTCTGCAAAATGTCAACACTGGCGACACAAAGTTTCTCTTACAACGTACACCACCGTTACGCTGCGTCTCTCACAACGTACACCCTATACGGGCCACGTACCTACGATAAAACTGTGTGTCCCTACAACTGACAATGCATGACAATGTACACACGTGCTTCCTAGCACCATCTTTTATAGTAAAACAACTTTCCAGAATAATCCAAGGAATTCACACAACGCAACCAATCAGAACGGAACACGTAACTGAAACTCATAAATATTAATAAAAAAGAACTTTCTAGAATAACTACAATAGTCTACAAAATTTGATTGCTAATTTCAGCCCCAAATCTTAGTGGCGTCACACAAAAGTATGGTAGACCGTTCACGACCTTTAATAATACACTGACTGGCTGCTAAATTCACGCGCACACAAAAAACAAACAAACAAACAAACAAACAAAAAATGACTAAGAATAGAGCGTCTCTACTAAAATGTTCCTTACATTTTGACGTCACATGTACGAGGTCACTAGACAGCGCGACCTTGCTCGAACGTTCTGGTTTATTCTCAGCGAATCTACGCATAACAAAAATCGACCGCTCTTCTCCGTGCGACTTTGCTAGAAACTTCCGGACTAAACTTAGCGTATCATAACAAAGCCAATTGCGCTATCTGCGCGAACGATAGAAAATCTTACTGAAAAGGTACATGATACGTAACCATGATAGCTCAAATGAATATCGGATCGTTTCCTACGATTAACACATGCATGCTCTCACAGAACAATACAACCACAATCGTAACAAACGTCCTCACCCAATGCGTAGTCGAGAGCCTTAAAAAATGATGATGAGAAGCACACTGGTTGTCTCCCTCGATTCGCTACCTCTGGTGGCGAATCGAGGCAGACAACCAATGTGGATGACAAACACGGGTAACACTTACTTTCTTTCTTGACTCTAAAACTGCCGGTCAGTTTCTTCTTGAGGTTCGTCCACGCTCCCACCTTCTTTTCTGGCCCGGGTTCTGCTTTCTTTTCTACTGGAAAAAGAACAAGACGCAAAGAAGATAAAGAAAATGTATGCGCACTGTTCTCACAGGCACAACGCGGCCAATACCGGCTCGGGGACCTGCGGCTGGTCACTGGGATAATTAAACAGTTGATTGCCTATTTAACACGTCTTTATAGTTTTGATTGGTTTCGTTTCAGTGTAAAGAATCGCCATTTTGGAAAGTGAACGTTGGGTAACACTAACAGGATACACTGTTTGTGCGTTGGTTTGTAAGTTTGAACCTTACGGTTCTTAGCCTTGGGTCCCAAGTCGCAGACCAGCACACGTTAGAAAAGAATTCCCCGTTGTACTGACAACAATGGACACTCATTAATTTGCAGATCGTCTTTGGTTAAATGCAGTTAAAATCAATCAATCAATCAATCAATCAATCAATCAATCAATCAATCAATCAATCAATCAATCAATCAATCAATCAATCAATCAATCAATCAATCAATCAATCAATCAATCAATCAATCAATCGATCGATCGATCGATCGATCGATCAATCAATCAGCCAATCAGCCAGTCGGTCAATCAATGCAGAGTGACACCAGCAGATGAATACTTGGCGTAGCATAGACAAATCATTAGACGAGATGCGCGCCTGTCTGTACTTTTGTGCCCCCTACCTCCCCTCCCCTCCCCCCCCCCCCCCGCCCCCGATTAGAACCTGGTCCAGAACCAGATACCAGCCGAAAATCTGTGGTCTCATTGACTACAGTCACCACCCCCTCAAAAAACCCGACACTGAGCCTTGACCCCGAAGTTAACCACTTCACCGCCAGTGGACATAATCTGAAACCGTCGCAAACTTCACAACCTCAGCCGCTCCGTGTGAAGAGCGCAGATATGTACGAGTCCACAAGAGACATAGATTCTCATGAGCCCCCGCATATGCGGGGGCTCATGAGAATCTATGCCTCTTGCATGTGTTTGTATTTTCCGTGTTCCGGCAGTGAAGGAGTAACAGGAAAGCGGGGATGAAAAGGGTGGGTGGGTGGTGAGGGGGGAGGGGGGGGGGTGGGAGAAACAAAATAGGTTAAAATCAGTACACAAAGGTACCAGCAGATTACAGGGGAAAAAGAAAGGAAAATCTGAAGAAGAAGAAGAAGAAAAAAAAAGCGATACCACACCGTAACAAAAATTCAAGACGACAAAATGCCCTTCCACCTACTCACCAAACGCTTTCACGTCGCAATATTCAAGATCGTCTCGAATTGCTTGACATTGGACAATACATTGCATCGCATGCCACTCCCCCCCCCCCACCCCCAATAGGAGCTAAAGGGTTAACTAAGGTCAACGTCGGCCCAAAGACCTTTTTGCTCAACTACAGGTCGGTCTACTAGTCTACGGAGTCTTGAATCATTAAATCGTAAAGCATGCTTTCTTCGGACATGTCTGTGAATAAAATTCATATTTGACTACGGTCACATAGTTCTACTAACACGGCGTGAAAGCACTCTTGGGTGTTTCTTAGCCTACTAATCACAGCTTTATTTTACTAATGAGACGCTAGCCGCTTGTATTCGGTACATGAAACCGAAACGTATTTGCAAATGTGCGCGTGATATAAATGTGTTTAACCCTTTTAGCTGCGGATCCCTACAGCAGGAGATGGCTTGAGCGTGATAATTCAAGGGTTGTGCCAGATTAGCTTGGCGACTTCAGGCGCCAAGCTAATCTGGCACTACCCTTGAATTATCATGGTCAAGCCATCTCCTGCAACTGGTACATAGTCGTTAGGCCTAACCTCCACAATTTGAGAAACGGGACCGCGGGGCTAAAAGGGTTAAACGAGGAGACAAAATAAAAAAAATAATAAAGAGCCCGCAAGCAGAACCAAGCAGCTGAACTTTAAACTAAACCACTGGAACCACGATGTTGTTTGCCAGTTTGTGATTTTTCACCCAAGGAAAGGTATTCAGGTCGACATCGGTCTCAGTGGGCCCCACTGCGTCCGACGTCGGCCCGAGGACCTTTTGCTTAAGGTCTTAAATCACAGGCCAGCTGCAGGACAGGAGGGGTGTATACATGGGTAATAGCTAGAAAAGGGTACACAGGTCATGCTTCCTTACAAATAAACAAACATGAAATTCCAAGCTGTCCTAACAACGCACACAAATATGACACATAACATAATCTATTAAAAAATATTAAAAAAAAAAAAAACAACCACAAAAAAAGAAAGAAAAGGTTTTCGCTAGACATTTTTATAAATTGATTTCTTGATCTCAGCATTCAAACAAGATCGACACTGCTACTCTACGTTTCTATGAACTAAAAGTGTCGCATCTGATTTTTTTAAAGTTTCGTTTCAGGCAACTCGTTTGCATATGTTTTGTCCAATGTACCAATACGATCAGACGCTGTAAAAACAAGACCACAATTTAGACTCAGGTTTCCGAAGGTAACGACAACAGCAAGAATAACAACAACAACACGAACAAGTCACCAAGCAAAAAGTACCGTCTCGTGATCAGGCGGTCTCTCACAGTAACGAAAGTTGGCGATACACGCAGTTGTAAGGTTCTGTGAGCGCCAATTTACAAACGTGTCCGTATTGTTATAATAAAATAATAATAATAATACCGTTATTATATAGGCGCTTTTTCTCAATTTTGGGGCAAATCGACTCAAAGCGCCGCGAACTGAAACCCAACACGCACACTCACGTAACAGACACGAATTTACGCCATTTAAGACAAACACAGTACAAGACGGACGAAGGGCCAGTTCAGCTACTGAAGTTACAGAGATTTTTGATCGCTTGTATTTGAAATTTGTAAAGTGGCCTGAAACCGGTACCAAAGTGTGGGGGGTGGGGGGGGGGGGGGGGTGGAAGAACCGGAGTACCCGGAGAAAGAACCCCCGATGTTCATGCACCGACATGCCAGATGAGTCAGCACGAACGGGACAACGTGTATCACATCGACCAGTGGGTTCAAACTTTCCACGTGTTAGAATTGTCAGTTAGTTATTCAGTTAGATGGGGTTTTACGCGAGGCAACCCAGCCTACAAGCCCGTGAGTACCGAGGTGGGGCTGACGCGGCCTCCAGATACTCTCAAACCAGATAGGTGAGGCTAGCGCTGGCAGAACTGTACACATACCAAGGGGAATTACTCAGCGCTGGACAAACAGTTAGATCCCCTGCCCCCGCCTATCAGGCACCCAATCGCCAGCCCACACAGAGAAATACGCAGGTATAGAACAAGACGATCATCTACATCCTCTAAATAGCAAACAGATAGCCACAGGCAAACCACTCAAAGCCCGCTCTGGCCCCACCTCGGTACTCATGGGCTTGCAGGCTTGGTAAGGCCATCTCACGGCAGCTTTGAAGTTGTCCCCTGAAAACTACATTACACTTCAGGGGACAGATCGATTATGGTAGTTCAAGGGTGGTGTCAGCATAGCTTGGCGCCTACGGGCGCCAAGCTATGCTGGCACCACCCTTGAACTCTCATAATATAAAGTGTCAGGCCTAGGGTCACCGACCGGTTTAATCTGACTACTTTTTGACCATTTGGCTGTCGGTAGGGCTTTTTGTCGAGGTGATTGAGTCATGCAAGAATCGCCTGGACAAAATGTGCTACCGACAAGCAAAGGGTTAACTCACTCTACCCCAGACACACCACAGCAAGATAAGGATCGACCATGATAGTTCAAGGGTGATGCCAGAATAGCTTGGCGCCTTTGGGCGCCAAGCTATTCTGGCATCGCCCTTGAACTATCATGGTCGATCTGTGTCCTGCACTGCAATGCAGTCTTCAGAGAACAACGGCAAAATTGCGGGATTTCGGTGTTGGGGTAGAATGAGTTAAGATCTTTGTCGCTCACGATCCAAACTAATGATTCCGTTACCTCTTTGCGGCGTGGCTTGCTCAGTCGGCGCAATAGTGAAGATTTCCCTGGAGCCCAGGTTTGACTTCCTCTCTTCCAGGCGTCTGATCTCCGCGTTCAGCAGCTCCAGTGTCGTGTGCTCTCCCCCTGGACGCACTGACGTCAACGTGACGGGGGTGATGGGAGGGGTCACTGACCTTGAACTGGCGCTGCTGTCCTCCCCATCCTCCTCCTCCCCGGGCATGAGGGAGACTTCAGGGGGCGAGTAGTGGTGACGATGGGAGGGGGGCTTGTCTTTCGGGTTTACGGCGCCAAAGCTTGTGGTCATCTCATCCAGGACTTCCGCTACCAGTGTGTAATCATCGTCAAGTTTGTCGTTGTCGTTGTTGCTGGTGGTGGTTGGAGTGTGAAAACCCCTGCCACCCCCTTCGTAGTAATCACTGATCGTGTTATTACCACGGAACGTGGAAAAGCTCGGCGGAGGAAGGGGCGCCTGAGACCGCACCACGGTCACCGACTCACTCTCGGCATCTTCTGCAGAACTGCCGTTAATGTGGTACACGTAGGTGCGATGGCCGCGGGGGGGTTTGGCGACGCCGCCTGCACCTTGGTCGCTGCCGCTGCTCCTGCTGGTGTTGCTGTTGTTGTCGTTAGCGGAGTGGGAGTAGTAGTCACTGGTGGAACTACCCCCCAGCCCCGCCTTCGCGAACCTGTCCTCCATGGCATGTTTAGTGGCACTCCCGTCCCCTGCTTTCCCCACCAGAGTAACGTGGGCTTCAGCGTCGTTTCTGTGTGTTTTGTGAGGCTGCACCACAGCGTACACGTCAGGCTGAACAGCGCGAGAGTCGTGCCTCTGTTCTGAGCTTACAGTCCTGCTTGAGACTCCATAGCTATCACGCGTCACGGTATAAGTGTTCTTTCTCTGGTCTGTGGCGTGTGGGACATACGCTAGATTCTCAGAGTGGCGCTGCGTATGAGGCGAAGCCTCATACGCAGCGCCACTCTGAGAATCTAGCCTCCGTTCTGACTCTCCTGTCGTGTGGGAAACAGTGTACGCACTCGACTGCCCAGTGTTCGCTGAATTCAGTCTCTGGCCAGATCTGGGTGGTTTGTGAACCACGGCATACACGTCAGAATGCCCCGCGTCATCGTTGACCGTGAACTCTGCCGTGACCTTGGGGATTTGACCTTGGACGACCCTGGTCCCGTTCCGACCTTCAACCTCCACGTTCCCGTCGCTGCTGATGACGGATGACGTGGTCAGGCGACCTTCGTCCCTCCGCATCTGGCGCTCGAGAAAGGTCGTGTAATCCATGTCAAGGTCGCTGGAGTCGGAGTCGGAGTTCAAGGCCGCAGCTTTGATCTTCGGGCGGAAGTTGTGCCTGCCCTTCCGGTCGCCGGCTGTTGAGGATCCTTTGGGCGATATTTCACCGTACTGCCTGTCCAACTGGCGCCAGTTCTCACTGTAGAGAACAACAACATAATAATATAACAACTGAATGCCTTCACTGGCACAGGCTGCATAATATTGTGTTTACTTATCAAATCATTTTAAATTCAACTTCGGAGATCATGAGCTGTCAAAGCAGCATGGACACAAAGCGGTGTCAGCAAGAGGCATAGATCCTCATGAGCCCCCGCAACTGCGGGGGCTCATGAGGATCTATACCTCTTGCGGCTGGGTGCTGTCTACTTTTTTTCTCGGCATTAGAACGGTTAATGACGGAATCATCCAGCACATCGCTAACGACTGAAGCCCGTGATCTATCAATATTACCTGACCACCAGTTTAAAAAGCGCATGTCACTGCACAACAAGGCACTGTACAAAGGGAAGATAAAATCCAACGGCGCTCACATGGATCGAATACGAGTCATTCCTACATCAAACTTTGGTCAAAGAAAACAGTCGGTGCCCCATTCAAAGGGACGAAACACGCACGCGTGGTGCGCCGTCCACGAAGCAGGCTTATGACCACCTCAGTTTTAGGAATGTCAATATTGGCAAGTCCTTGCCAGAAAGAGTCCTAGCTTATAATTCACACCGGGGCCCTTTCTGCTGCAGGACGTTATGAGAGAATAGGCTGTGTATGCCTACAGCCCAGGGGGCGAACTGGAGGAGTCCAATAATTGTGTGGGCTTCGGGCATTAATTTTCATGAATCTGTTTAACCCATTTAGCCCCGAGTCCCTACAGCAGGAGATGGACTGACCATGATAATTCAAGGGTAGTGCCAGATTAGCTTGGCGCCTGAAGGCGCCAAGCTAATCTGGCACTACCCTTGAATTATCACGGTCAGGCCATCTCCCGCAGCTGGCACGTAGTCTTTAGGCAACACCTCTAAAATTTGAGAAATGGGACCTTGGGGCTGAAAGGGTTAATCCTTATTTAGAGACGGCGTGTGTTAACCCCTGGCCTGCTACAGACGATACCGCTCTGCAAAAAAAACGCATAACTTCCGCCGATCTGTTATCGTCCGCGGCGGTCAAGGCATTAGCTCATTCAAGGCGTCCCGCATCAATAGCTGCGGAAGTGTCGTATAGCGTTGCCTCCGGCAACGCTATACGACACTTCCGCAGCTATTGATGCGGGGCGCCTTGAATGAGTTAAGCCACTCCCTTCACTCCCCTCCACACACACACACACACACAACCACCCACCCACCTGTAATTCCCGCGGAATATGATGTCCTGGTCTCTGGGAAAAAACAGCTCCGGACGGAGTATTTGTAAATAGTCGTAGTCGTCGTCTTCCGGGTCGTCGTCGTAGTCTATGGCGGGGTCATCGCCGATGTGAAGGCCGTCGATGCCGTTGAGGACGATGCCGCTGTCGTAGCGAGATGACCTTGACCTGGACGCGCGGTCGACGCGCGTCTCCTTGGTGCGAGTTCTGTGCGTGAGTTGCTTGCCGCCAGGCTTGCGTCTGGGGGCTGCTACTGGTTCCGGGTGCAACTCTGTAACAGAGGCAGGCATTGGCGGGTCAGTTATTTCTTGCTTGTGGGGGTGGGGTGGGGGGTGGGGTGGGGTGGGTGAGGTGGTGAGCGCGGGCGGGGTTTATAACTTACAAGCTCTCACCTATAAAAGCATAGGGGCCTGACGATGGGCTTTGACTAAATGCAAATCCGCTGCGCCAGCGCGAGCGCGCCACCTTATCACTTGAAGTGAGCTAGTGATAAGGTGGCGCACACGCGGTGGCGCAGCGGATTTGCATTTAGTCAAAGCATCATCATCAGGCCCCTATGTATGAAAGTACACATGTATAAGTATTGTCCACTTCCGTGGAAAAGAAGCCGCTTTCCGTTGTACATCTATTACGACGAGAATCTTGTTTTTTCACAAACATGGCGTTATTCTTGAAGAGAGGAGGCCCGGGGGCAAGGGGGGGGGGGGGGGGGGGGGGGGAGGGAGGGGAGGGAGGAGGGGAGGGGGAGGGGGGAGGGAGAGGGGCGGGCTGTTGTAACAAACTATCCCAGTATAAAACAATGTCCATTACCGTGAAAATTAAGATTTTCATTGTACATGTATTACGACGAGAACCTTTCTTTTAAAAAAAACAAAAACATGGACTTCCTGTCGTGTACTTTCACATGGCGGAGCTGGAGCTGGTGTTGGAGTCAACTGCCATTAACATCCTGCCCGCGACACACCACAGCAAGATATGGTTTGACCATGACAGTTCAAGGGTGGTGGCAGAATAGCTTGGCGCCTATAGGCGCCAAGCTATTCTGCCACCACCCTTGAACTATCATGATCGATCTTCTCCTGAACTGTAATGCAGTCCTCAGAGGGTAACTCCAGAATGTGGGTATTTCGTTCCTCGGGCACAAGGAGTTAAACACCATCATTTAGGTGGCTACAGCCACAGTCACATCTACAGCTACAGTCTCAGCTACAGCCACAGCCACAGCCACAGCTACAGCCACAGTCTCAGCTACAGCCACAGTCACAGCCACAGTCACAGTCACAGCCACAACTACAGCTACAGTCACAGCCACAGCCAGAGCCACAGCTACAGCCAGTCACAGCCACAGCCACAGCTACAGCCACAGTCTCAGCTACAGTCACAGCTACAGCCACAGTCATAGTCACAGCTACAGCTACAGCCACAGTCACAGTCACAGCCACAGTCACAGTCACAGCCACAGTCATAGTCACAGCTACAGCTACAGCCACAGTCACAGTCACAGCTACAGCTACAGTCACAGCCACAGCCAGAGCCACAGCTACAGCCACAGTCACAGCCACAGCTACAACTACAGTCACAGCCACAGCTACAGTCACAGCCACAGCTACTACAGCCACAGTCACAGCTACAGCCACAGTCACAGTCAAAGCTACAGCCACAGTCACAGCTACAGTCACAGCCACAGCCACAGCTACAGCCACAGTCACAGTCACAGCTACTACAGCCACAGCCACAGCTACAGTCACAGCCACAGTCACAGCTACAGCCACACTCGGCCACAGCTACAGCCACATCGACAGCCACCTAAATGATGGTCTTTAATGACAGGTGATCTCTCGTAAGGATGGCCTAT
The DNA here is from genome assembly GCA_036245525.1 of Semisulcospira habei. Classification (NCBI taxonomy): domain Eukaryota; kingdom Metazoa; phylum Mollusca; class Gastropoda; family Semisulcospiridae; genus Semisulcospira; species Semisulcospira habei. The sequence goes on from BTPG01000002.1 coordinate 322,320,553, forward strand.
CCAAACAGGTTCTGCTGCAGTGCCAGAGGTTTCACTGTTGCACCCGTTGCAAAACTGAACGCGTCCAAGAATCTTACCTGCAGTGTGCACGTGGCTGTCTCCCCTTGTGTCGTCGCTGTCGCTCCACACGTATTCAGAAAACAGTTCCTTGTACGCCGGGAACCGCCCCACGGCCTGCAGCATAAACACATGGACCAGACTGTACGTACAAGAAAATCACACTTCAGCAACGACTGTCAATGAGCTGACCACAAAAAGTCTCCAATAAGTTGTTTTCATTTTCTTTTCGAGGGTGCGGCTGACTTGACTTGAACCCTCAAAGTGTAAAATGTTGGTCCCCCCCCCAAAAAAAAAAGGAACGGTTGAAATATGTTGAGATTTTTTTGAGGGTACGGCTGACTTTGGTCAGCCGTACCCTCGAGAAAAACATCAACATATTTTAGATTTTTACTGCTCAAGTCATTTACATGCGATGCTGAAATCAAAGGTCCTATATTTCATACCTTTAGTGAAATTTTATTTGGGCTTTTGTTTTGTTGTTGTTTTCTTTTGTTAGGTGCGTACGCCAGCTATAAAATTATTGACCAGCACGCAGGAATACCGACCCAAGCAGTGATGACGAGCTGCTTGCTGGAGCGGAGTAGGTCCACAGACGTAGGGTGTGTGATGTCATCCAGACGGTGCCCGTTGACCTGCACTAACTGGTCGCCCACTTGAATCCCAGCCCGCTCAGCTACACCCCCTTTGTCAACTCTGATTGAAAAATACAACCGACAGACAATGGAGGAATTTGAATACGGATGCATGACGTGACATGTTTGAGTAGAAATAATCCAAATAATGACGTCACCAAATCAGCCAATCAACCAAATGACCTAAAACAACCCACCAAAAGACCAACCAACTAATTAACCAACCAACCACACGACGTTACAGTGAATGTCAATAAAATGTAACCTTTCTATGGCGTTATTTGTACCCGTTATAGAGCCACGATACTAACCCTGAGTACAGACTAACCCTGAGGCTGTCGGCAGCGGTTTTGGGTAGCGATGATTCCGACAAGAATCATCGCGACAAAAACCGCTAACGACAGCCAACGGATTAAGAAGAGAAAGGCTTTGCTAGTGAATAGAAGAGAGAAATACTGTAGCCTATGCTGAAAACTCGTCTCTCTACCCTAGTCCGAGGTCCTGGGGATGGGTTTTACCTTGACACATAGATACCCAAGCCGTACTCTTTCCCCCCACGGACGTTGATGCCAATGAAGTCAGTCTTGCGCACGAGTTTCAGCACGACTCGTCTCTCCGTCACTTCCGTCCTTTGAGCGCCCGGATGTTTCACGCTAGTGACCTCCCCTGACGGAATTACCACCAGCTTCTTTGTTGCCACGTCATACCTGTTGTCACGGAAACAGAAAAGTTAACAATAAGGCTGTAAGCCCAATCCAAAAACTGCAATATAAGTCATTCCATTTAAGAGCAAAATCGCGATTTAGAAATTATCGCTCAGGCAATTTAATTACAAAAGGTCTTCGAAAAGATGTTGATTTTACTTGGCCCGTGTGTTGGCCAAGGAAGGCTGACTTCGATCCGAGTATCTTTTGTTCACCTAAAGTAGGTCTGCCAATCCTGACAACTAGAAACAGCTGAGCCGTCATCTTTGGTTTAATGATCAACAGTAGGTTTCATGGCTCGGCGTCAAGACTAGTGTCAGCTGTCAAGGTTAAAAAGTCAAGGACAGTATGGAAAGTCAAGGTCCACAGTCAAATTCGAGGTCAATTTTGAACCTGAATTATTGAGAAATCAAAGTCGACAATGAAAAGCAAAGTCAATGCTGACGGTCAAGATCGGCAACAAAAGTCAAGGTCAGTCATTCAAGGTCGACTCACCAAAGGATCCGTTCCTTGGTGACCTTCCACTCGGGCACATTGCGCGTGCGCCGGACGATGAGGGTGGGGGTGAGGGTGCCGCCTAAGAGCTCGGCAGCGCGCGCGCTGGTAGCGTTCTCCAAGTCCACACCACTGGCCTCCAGTATCTGGTCACCGCTCCGCAATCCGCCCGCCTCTGGACAAGAAAGTCGGCTTACATGTACACCCAATTTCACTCTATGTCTTTACTGCAGGGTCCCGGGGCTAAAAGGGTTAAACAACTCAATGGCGAAGTTTTTTTTAGAATGGCAAACAAAGCAGTGCGTACAAACCACAGTGAGCTGACTGAGTATGGCAGCCAAGGCGTACAATATTACTAGCTTGACACCTCTATCTGCTCGAAGGCATTATAACTCATTTAAGCAGACAGCTTTCTCTCGTGGCACGGATTGCGTGCAACACTTCAAAAGCTCTGAAAGCTCTCCGACCTTGAAATGTCACGGGATGCAGTGACTGAAATCGGCTTGAAAAGACCAATCGAAACTCCCTATCAAATGCATCAGTAAACATTTTAGAATCTTGAAAATTTAATCCCATGTTTTTTTTTGTTTGTTTTTTTTTTGTTTTTTTTTTAATAGCAGGCTACATGTTTCATTGGAACTTAAAAGATTGATATTAGATTTTTTAATTATAATCAAAACTATCAGCAAACACTCGTACCAATTGACTGTGCCTCACTTTGACTCCTTGACTGCCGTGAAAAAGTAAAATGATCCACCCGCAAGAGACATAGATCCTCATGAGCTCCCGCAACTGCGGGAGCTCATGAGGATCTATGTCTCTTCCAGAGATCAGTGTGTATCCACGGCGTTTTGGACGGTTGCGGCTTTTGGTTCTAGAATGAACGAAGATTTCAGAAACAACGTGTGTCCACGAGTAAATATTTGCGGAGATCAGCATTCTTAACTCATTCTGCCGGCCGCGACACACCCCAGCAAGACGTGGATCGAGCATGATAGTTCAAGGGTGGTGCCAGAATAGCTTGGCGCCCATAGGCGCCAAGCTATTCTGGCACCACCCTTGAACTATCGTGCTCGACCTGTCTCCAGAATTGTCATACAAGTCCTTCAGAGGGCAACTTCAAAATTTGGGGATTTCTTTTCTGGGGCAGAATGTGTTATATAGTAAGCACAAAAAGTCAGACGGAGAACTACAAGCATATTCACATTCATCCACTAACGTACCATCGTTCAGTCGAGGACCCCTTTAACTTTCATTTATTTTACAGAAGTGCGCACACTAATATTGTGTGTCTGGTCATGTATGCCCCCCCCTCCCCATTAACCCCCTTGAGCATGCAGCCAAGGGCACTGCGTACAGCACAATTAGACCTACACACACTGATTACAGTACCGGTGGCCGCATGCGTAAGGCAGTTGTTAAGTTTGTTTGCATTCAGTTGTGGTTTCTTGACTGTCTTACCACCGTACAAAGACCCTTTCTAAGCTTTAATTTATTTCGCCCCAGACAAAATAATGGTAGAAGTGGTTGGCTGTTCACACTCCCGCACTTGTCATGCCTGGGCGCATGGAGCCAGCTGGTCATATGGGTGCGTATGACATTCACACACACTTGTACTTGGCGTAACCTACGCATGCTTTATTAGTTCGTCTCTGTAAACCACCGCTGCGCGCTAGGGGGTACCCACCTGAACTCGAGAGGTCAAATAATGATTCAAGAAAATGTGTGCTGGTCTGTGATTTTGGACCTTACGGCTGGAACCCGTAAGGTCCAAAATCACAGACCAACGCACAAATTAACACAGCCATGCGGCACGCTCGCATAACATCTGGAGAGTAGACGCACTTAATATTTCGTGAGTGGGCAGTTGGGGGACTATAGGAGGGAGGCGAGGCGGGAGGGGGGGGGGAAGAGGGGAAAAAGGGGAAGTTGGGGGCGGAGTTAGGGGTCGTGGGGCGACTATTCCTTCTGTGAGAGACTGTAGCGAACATTTCATTCTGTCAGAAGGCATGGATCTTCATAAGCCCTTAGCCTCCAGGAGGTAATATGACGATATTTAAAAAAAAAGTAGCTTACCTCTTAAAACTCCCAGAGCTAAATTGCTTTTATTCAATAAGAATCGAAGTCATTTAGTTCTGGGAGCTTAAGAGCTAAATTACAAGTTAAGTACACGACACGCATAGCCTTGATTGACCCATTCAGCCCCGACGCCCTACAGCAGGAGATGGATCGACCATGATAATTCAAGGGTAGTGCCTTTAGGCGCCAAGCTAATCTGGCACTACCCTTGAATTATCATGGTCGATCCATCTTCTGCAACTGTACACAGTCGTTAGGTGAAACCTCCAATATTTCAGAAATGTGGCCGTGGGGTGAAATGGGTTAACGAATGAGAAGGTATAAGCGAGCTTCAGGTTGATGCAACATAAACACGGTTATGTTAACAACACCAACAGCAACGTCAACAACAGCAACAACAAAAAAAACGGCAACAAAACAGCAGCTACAGAACAAGAAAAAAACAGCGACAACGCGCACGGCAGTAAGAAAAATGGCAGCAGCAACAGCAACAGAAAACAACAGCAACAACAACTGAAAACAGCACACAAAAAAACCCTACAACAACATAAACAACAACAGCAACAAAACAGCAACAACAAAAAAAACAACCATAAAAACTACAGCAACGACAACTTAAACAACAGCAACAAAAGCAGCAGAGCAACAATAACGGCAACGAGCATTAAACAGTGACAAAAGATAGACAGGCGGTTGCTTCTGCGTGTTTCAGCAGGAGCTCTTGAGGATCTATACCTCTACCTGAGTCGCATGTGCGCCGCTCACAAGTCTTTCTCACACCAAGCAGCTTACGGGGAGTTCAATTTTCGGCATGAGAGCTATCTTCTCCCATATAATTTGCCAAGGTGTCGCGCTTCCCAAGAAAAAGATGAATCTATTCAAAGGGCATTCGCATTCAGTTCAATGTACCCAAACCATTCCATTAGCAAGAGGGCTAGATCATCATGAGCCCCTGCAACTGCAGGGGCTCATGAGAATCTAGCCCTCTTGCTGGTTAGGATCTGATGGCCATATTTACTTGCACATTTTCTCATAATGGGGAGGCCCACAAAAGGTTTGAGTGGTGTAACGGATTGAATGAGAGTTGCTAAGTTATAGTCCTGTAGATTCGCTAATGTGTAGTTTACTTCAAGTGCTTTGTACCCAACTCTGCATGCGCAAAAAAAGTAAACGGAGAGCAGAGGCGTGAAAGACTGTCTTGGCAAATAAGCAAGGACGCCATTTTCATATCTCTGTGCTGATCTGTGATTTTAGACCTTACGTGAAAGCCGTTAGGTTCAAACTCACAGACCAGGGCACGTGAAATGTCGAAGCATTATGCCATTCAAGTAGCTCTCTACTCGACATGTACCAAGATTTACCCCTGTAAAACTAGAAAGTATTGTCTGTTTTCGTTTGACACTGCAAACTAATATAAAGACACGGTAACATTTAACCCTTTGGCTGTCGGTAGCGGATTGTGTCGCGATGATGATTCCGACAGGAAGGGTTTTAGAGTCCGACAGGAATCATCGCGACAAAATCCGCTGCGTCAACAATTACAGGAATCAAATTTCAAATATTTTGTAACTTGTGACGCGAAATGCTCAAAGCAATCAAGAGTTACTATGTCCCAACATCTCCTGTACAATTTCCCTGCACAAAAAGGATTAACTTAACTTATGAGGTTTAAATGTTGACACGAGAGACCATTCTGCTATTTTCGCTCAGGGGCAGCAGAAAACGTGTTGCGTGAGCCTTCTCAAAAAGATTGTCAAAAGAAGGGCAGAAAAGGCTTAGCTGATGAAAGACAACGTTGAGACTGACCCACTGTATCAGCAAATTTTAGCGATCAAATATTGCCCGGGAGCAGATCATTAAAATTGTATTTGCGCACGAAAGTAAAACCTAACAGGATGCGTTTAGAATCGGACTTGCAGTCAGGAACTCAGCCACATACCAGTCTATAAAGCTGAAAGAGGGGCAGTTCTAAGCGAATCAAAATCAAAGTAGTCACTACTGCACGTACCTTAATTTTACCCTTGAACTATCATGGTCATTCCACCTCCCGCTGACCATCGTGTCTTTAGACAGTAGACATGCTCAGTTTCTCTCTCACTTTCTGCACGACAAGCGGACAGTAAATACACATGTTCAGTGCTTAGCATGCCGACTCCACACCCTGTCAACAAGAAACCTGGTCCTCGGGCCGACGAAGCGCGCGGTTGGCTCGCGCACGCTAGTGCGCGAGCCAGCCGCGCGCTTCGTCGGCCCGAGGACTTGTAGCACACCGGGTACCAACAATCGAAATAATTTGTCCTGTGCGTGCGTCAAGAAATGTGGAGGCGTGGGCAAACATTTTCTATTTTCTTCTGCCGGCTTCTTTTTAGTCGTACGTAATTCGACTGTAAGGCTGGATCTTTAAAAAAAAAAAAAAAAAAGGATTCAAAGCGAACGAGCAGGCTTTCAGTCAGATCCTATTGTGAGCCGAAAATAATAAGCGTGACTGGCCACAAAATTCAGACGCAATACAAGTAAGGGCGGAGGGGGAGGTATGGGGGGGAAGTACTGTCACGACTTTTTTTTTTTTTTCATGATAACCTTTTCGCTGCCGAGAAAATGTTGAACCCCCACCCTTCCAGCAAGAGGCATAGATCCTCAAGAGCCCCCGCAGTTGCGGGGGCTCTTGAGGGTCTATGACTCTTGCTGGAATCAGGTTGTACCCACGTTCTTTGGACTGTTGGGGATCTTTGATGTTGGAAGCAGGCAATTTCAACAGGTGATTTCAATATCACGGTCCGCGTACATTGGCGGTACAGGGGTTAATAAACAATCATGATTTGTACCATCATAATGTTGTCAGCAATTTTAAAGAGGTCTTTCACGAATCACAATTTAAAAAAAAAAACTGCAGCACGGCAGTCAGGTTTCATGTCTAATTTTAACTACGACACATCCCCTTCAGCAAAGAAAAGTTGTCAAAGCAGCAGACTATATTCACACACGCAATTTTCCAACAACAGGAATCGAGGCTTGTCGTGCATGAAGGCAAAGGCTTGGCTTCCTAAAGTTTCGAGCTTTTAAATAAGAAAACACAAGAGATATCATTTCAATATTGAAAGTTTAAAATTCCGAATTGTCAAAAGGCTTTCGGATCCGTATTTACCTCAGGTTTTGAAAGTCTCGAATCCAACCACACAATTATAGTGCCCATGTGAATATAGTGCCTTGAACAAGGTAGTAATTCTAAGGTCCTCTAAACTAGCTTGCTTTCATGGCAAGTTGTGTTTGCCAAGACAGACAAATCGACACAGCAGTTGGACACTAAACTCAGATAATTTATCAACTTTGAGGATGTAAATGGAACCGGCAAATGGTAGTAAGAGGCATAGATTCTCATGAGCCCCTGCTCTGCAGGGGCTCATGAGAACCTATGCCTCTTGCAGATCGAATGGGCTAGATGTTAGACTGAAAAGAATGGATGTAGGCGCCATTGTAACATCAGAGAAAGCTTTCATGAGAAGAAAACTAGGAAAACAGAGTACCTTTCGAACAAAAAAGGGAAAATTGCTTTGCGTCAATTGTGGTCGTGCCTCTTTCAATTGCAAGCCAACTGCGAGAGGTGGATAAACCCCTTGACTGACACTGGGCACATTTTTTAAAACATTTATTCTTATGATTTTTAACAATTTTTTTGTTATTGATCACTGTAAATTTAACGTCAAAGATCCAAATGGGTTGCAGGAACTTGAATACAAAGTGGTATCAGCAAGAGGCATAGATCCTCATGAGCCTCCGCGAATGCGGGGACCCATGAGGATCTGTGTCTCTTGCAGCTGTGTGTTTTTTTTTTCTCGGCAGAAGGTTAAACGTAACCGTTCAAGACTAATGCTTGATTAGTTCGGTACCTGAAGTTGCACCAAGCTCCTCAGGCCATCGTATTAACTGAAGGATAGTGCCTGATTACCCTGCAGCCCTCGAGCTATCACGGTCGATTCAATCTATTCATGCACGAACCATGAGCTGCCATGGCCAATCCGCTTGTTTAACACTTGCAGATTGTGTTTTAAATCGATCTGCACCAGGGCAGGTTTTGACTAACTGCTTAAATTCACCGATACTACGAGTTCTCAATGCTGTCTCGCCTCAGCTGAGGCTCTCCTGCCCTTCTTTTCACAATCCACGCGAGTAGGCCCATTTACCAGAGGTTTGCCGCTGCCTTTTGTGCGTAACAGAAGTAGCTCTCCTGCGTGCAAAGAAGATAAAGAGCAGAACGGTCTTCCATTTTACGACATTCAGACTTCACAATTTAAACTAGGCCTTTTTCCTCACCATTAATGTAAGATATAATAAGAACGTTTATAAAGGTGATATTACTAAGATCACCTAACCCATTCGCGGCCAGCCGCATCCGGATGCGGCTGGCCGCGAATGAGTTAATCCTTTACTGCCCAGTCGATGGAGAAGGTCGCTTTAATCGGTGAAAATTTCTGACTTGCCTCTTAAGCTGAACGCCTAATCGATGTGGGTATGCTCAGTCGAACGCGGCCCTTGCGAACGACGCGCATAGAGACTGGCGACAGGCTGGTGTCAAAAACCAAAACAAACATGGACCATCGATCACGACTTTCAGTTTCACCGTCTCAGGTGTGACAACACGACCGTTACAGTTTATAAAGGAACGCCAGCGTGTACCGAGTCATCACTTCCCGAGAACTATCACGGTTGATCAGTCCGGCTCCCGATACGTGTGGGTAAGTATTTCCTTAACCCCTTCAGTGCCAGTGGTCGCAGTTTTTGCCAGTGTAAACGGAATCTTTAATAACTCAGGACCAAAGAGTCCCAACCGTCTCCAGAACCGTGGACACAAATCAGGGTCAGCAAGAGGCATAGATCCTCATGAGCCCCCGCAGTTGTTAAGGATCCGAAGGAGTTCTCGACCAGTCTACTCCAACTACTTCGAATTGTTTCCGAGTCAGTCACGAAGCCAGTGTATGCGAGTCCGTAATTTTGGCTTCACCTCCATTAAAATTTGGTTCTAATTCTATTTTGCAAAAATTCCAGTGATACCGTTACCCGTAAGGTCCAAAATTACAGACCAGCATAAAGTACTATCAATCGTAAAAATACTAAAAGTACTAAGAACTAGCACTTTCTTTGAGCCGCCTAGGTTTTAATCTTTTGCCGACAGGGGCTTGGGCGAAGGGGGGTGGGTGTGGGGGGAGGGGGGGGGGGGTTCAGTACATTCTACTTATTATTACTAGCATTATAATCAATGACAGTGCCAATTTTCTGAGGAAAATTACAATACAATACAATACAATACAATACAATACAATACAATACAATACAATACTACTTTAGTAAACCCTTATAGGGAAATTCACTGTCTGCTCATACAACACATGGCATCATCATTCACTCAGTCAATTAATTAAATAACCTATAACTCTCAGTTAAAGAGATGAACTGTAACAGATGTACTGTTACCTTTGTAAAACTCGGGTACTGTTACCTTTGTAACACTTTGTAACAATTTCGTAAAAATTGCGCACAGTATAAATCCCTCCCAAAATAGTGCACGCAGATTATGTTTTGGAAAGCGTTAAGAATTGAGCGTCGAAAATTCTCAGCAAAAGTGGTGTCAGCAAGAGATATAGATCCTCATGAGCCCCCGCAACTGCGGGGGCTCATGAGGATCTATACCTCTTGCAGTTACGTGGTGTTCAAATTTTCACGGCAGTCAACAAGTTAAATAATAATTATTTCAGCACGAAAAGTGCCTGCATTTAAAGTGAAATAGGCAAGTAATTAAGGCAGTTGACTTGGTCATTCACCATTCCTTTCCTTTGCAATAGACATAGATTCTCATGAGCCCAACGGCCGCAGGGATTCATTACAAGTTATGCCTGTCGCTATCCGAGATCGGCTCCAGCTGTTCCTGAAACTTCGGGTGTAAGCGAACGACTGTTTTGGTAAGCATGCGTTTTCAAGTACTCCGTAAAAAAAGGAAGGTCCTTTGAGAAACACCTTCTCTAATTATGAAAGACTTTTTAAAAGAACGCCACGTCCTTTTGTATGAACTATTGAACTAATAATTTACCTCATTCAGTCCCGACACACCTCCTCAAGATATGGATTGACCATGATAGTTCAGGGGTGGTGCCAGAATAGCTTGGCGCCTACAGGCGCCAAGCTATTCTGACACCACCCTTGAACTGTCATGGTCGATGTGTCTCCTGAATTGTAATGCAGTCCTCAGAGGACAACTCCAAAATGTGGGGATTTCGTACCTGGGGCACAATGGGTTAACTAACGCTTGAACTCACGCACGTGGTCACGGCAGTTGTAAAACAATAAATACGCGAGGGAAATATGTCTGAGCTATTGAGCTGACGATATAACTCATTCTACCCCAAGACCGAAATCCCCAAATGTTGCCGTTGTCCTCTGAAGACGGCCGCATTGCCGTGCAGGACACAGATCGACCACGATAGTTCAAGGGTGAGGCCAGAATAGCTTGGCGCCCACAGGCGCCAAGCTATTCTGGCATCACCCTTGAACTATCGTGGTCGACTGATCCACATCTTGCTGTGGTGCGTCTGGGGTTGAATGGGTTAACCAACGCTTGAACTCAGACGATTGTTGAATTGCGGCAGTTGTAAAAAACATGAATATGTAAACGACCTATGTATGAAGCATTAAAGCGGATATTTTGGGCACTAACGCTTCAACGGCGCTCGCCGCTCAGTTAACTCCTTCAGCCCCGACACACGGCCACAGCAAGACATGGATCGAGCATGATAGTTCAAGGGTGGTGCCAGAATAGCTTGGGGCCGACAGGCGCCACGCTATTCTGGCACCACCCTTGAACTATCATGCTCGATCTGTCTCTAGAATTGTAATACAGACATTCAGAGGGCAACTTCAAAATTTGGGGATTGGGTCCCGGGGCAGAATGGGTTAAAAAAAAAAGTAATATGGAAAAGACTTTTGCCATTTGACCCCTGACAGAGAAAACACAAAATATGCAAATACTTCTTTTTTTTTTAATTTTTATTTTTTTAAATTTTTTTATTGACATAATACATTTCGCGTGAAGGCAGTGTGTGGTCGCACGTTTGTTTAACGTTTGACAATACAACGGGAAGTGTCGTCATGTTTGATTAATGTCTTAAAATGTGAGGATTTAAAACAAAGTAAACAACACACACGTTTGTAGATATATATTCATGAAGCCAGGACAGAACGGTGGCGTAGGAACCGCAAGGGGATTTAGGGGTGGGGCGGGGGGGGGGAGGGGGGCGGGGGGGGGGCGGGGGGGGTAGGGAAGCAGGAAAATAAAATGTCAGACACTTTTGGCTCTAACAACAACAAAAAAATTCGTCCTACACCACTGTAGAATTCTCTCGAAAGGTTTGAATTTACAACCGTCTACAGTAACAAGAACATCACAACTTCACACACAGGAAACAAACAAACAAACAAAAAAAAACCCAAAAAACTGTGAGTTAATCTGAAAGCCGTAACGTCCAAAATCACAGATTAACACACAACGATGTTGAAAGATTAGACAAACCGTAAGCTCCAAAAGACTAGAGCACAGAATACCACTGAATAACACTGGTACATGTATGCATACTTACACTCACCTATCTGGTTTGTGAGTATACTTACACTGTCTGTGTCAGCGAAAATATTGTAGCACCGCACTGTGTTTGCAAGCCGCACGTTGGAGTCTTCGTAAGTTAATCCACTGAACGTATTCCGCCTCAATGGCGGATATGTATTATGTATTCCCAATGGCTCACAGTGTTGACATTGGTTTCAAGCGCCGCTGAAGTCGCCGACACATTTTTTTTTTTTCACACCAGGAATTTGAAACACAACTAAACGCGCCCTCACATTTTTCCAACGAATGTTGTTGTTTTCTTGGAGATGTGCGGCATGCTTATACGTGGCTCTATGGCGCGTATCCGTATGCGGCACGTCCCGTATGAGTTAACGTAAGGAAAGACAACGAATGTTGCTATTTCCTTAATGTAATGAAATAGGACTGTACCGCTCTTTTTCGCTATTTCCACGCTTGTTAGTATTCGTAATCCACACATATCCCTCACACACTTCAGAATGTGGATCGATCATGATAGTCCAAGGGTTGTGCCAGAATAGCTTGGCGCCGATACGAAGATGTCCACTCCGAATATTCCGCAATCACAATCTGTGTTCACCGAGCCAACTTGACACTACTCTTCAACCTTCACGGTAGCAGCCCAGAAGCCGCAAGATGATCACTCCTACCCTTGCGCTTTCACGGTCCCCCCTCTCCCGGTAGATATGAAGTCATATGCCACACCATTTTGCGTCAGTAAGAAGCTATATATACCGCCCAGCATTAAGATCAGGGGGACACCGTTTTATGACACTGACTAGTGGCTTAGGTGAGACTCTGTAATGCCGTCTCTCTCTCTCGCAATGCCCGCCTGGTAAGCAAAAGGTCATGAGGCTGATGTCAGCGTTAGCTGGCTGAGCGCCAGCTGAGGCTGAATTCGGTCCGAGGACCTTTTGTTCCATGGATATTCTACTGCGGAGTGCGGTCCCTTTTTGTGTGGCGCAAGGCTTGGCTAGAAGTGACTGCCGAGAAAGACATCGCTAAGTTTTGTGAGCGCAATGATTTTCCGTGCATTTTCCTCGTGACGCACACGAATGCATTAACCCATTCAACCCTGACGCACTACAGCAGGAGATGGATCGACCATGATAATTCGAGGGTAGCGCCAGATTAGCTTGGCGCCCTGTCGGCGCCAAGCTAATCTGGCACTACCCTTGAATTATCATGGTCGATCCATCTCCTGCAACTGGTGAATAGTCGTTAGATGAGGCCTCCAAAATTAGGGAAATACGTGCGTGGGGTTGAATGAGTTAATAACGCATTTCTAGAAATTGTATTCGGTTCACACATGCGAAGGCGGAACTTCTAAAGGACGTGTTGACAATGACAAACAGGATCGTGACGCGCTCTTCTACATTTTCTGTTTTCTTTCTCTCCGATTGCGGGGACTGAAATTTGAAAGGACGCGAGAGACCCACAATGAACCAAACCAATATTGGTACAGTCTCGAGAGAAACTCTTCTGATGGGCGGGGTGGAGCGCGTATGGGCTTTTCCGAGCGCAGAGATCCTATCTTGACCTGATCTGACCTGAACTGTTACGGCATTTTGCCCACACAATTATTCTATTATTTTCTGGAGGCGTCTGTCGGGCGGGGTGGAGCGCGTGTGGGCTTTTCCGAGCGCAGAGATCCCATCTTGACTGACCTGACCTGAACTGTTACGGCATTTTGCCCACACAATTAGGCCCCATTCTATTATTTTCTGGAGGCGTCTGTCGGGCGGGGTGGAGCGCGTGTGGGCTTTTCCGAGCGCAGAGATCCCATCTTGACCTGACCTGACCTGAACTGTTACGGCATTTTGCCCACACAATTATTCTATTATTTTCTGGAGGCGTCTGTCCCGGCTGTGGGAGATGCATCGACAATGATAGTTTAATAGTAGTGCCTGATTAGTTTGGTTAAACTTTAAATGTTTAGGGCTTAACGTCTTTTGTCCACCACAAAGGTGATTTCAAAGACGGGGCACCGAAAAGTTGCTTAACTACCTTTTAGTTCCCAGGGTCACCCTGGTCAGCCCCACAGGGTGGGTTTTCCCCTCTACTCTGGGGCATGTGTTTATGTCTACCCTTGGTCCATTCGCCTGTGTTTTCCTTTTTAAAACTCTCCCTACTGTCTGCGCTGCCTGTAGCTCTTGATATGATTGGGATGTGTGTTGCTAAATGGTCTTGGGTTTATTTAGCGTATTAGACCGGCTGGCGACATACATTCAATATTCTGTTTAGTTTTTTTCACAAGCTGTGCAGGCACGTCCTGAGAAAGTCTTGGTGCTGCCGGGACGTTAAGCAATGTACAACCAACTTGCTTGTACAAATTTTGACCCCAGCTGGGTTGCAACCCACGACCTTTCTGCACGAGAGTTGAACGCTGTACCAGCTGAGCTACTCAGCTCCCCTGATTGATTGTTGATTGCTAAGGCACCCAGCCGCACAACTGTAGTTTGTATTACTTTCTTTTTCATCTTCAAATCCTTGAATTGGTGCTTTGCTACATACCTCTTAGACGCTTTCTCTGCACGAAGCGCTTTAACCCACTACGCTACTGAGGCTGATTAAAAAAATCTGCTTATTGTTCTATAAAGGCCATATTACAGATTAGGAGACAGATCAACTGTTTTAGTTCAAGGGTGGTGCCAGAATAGCTTGGCGCCTCCGGCGCCAAGCTATTCTGACACCACCCTTGAACTGTCATAGCCAAATTAATTTCAAGCGGAAGTGTATCAGGATGAAAGGGGTTAAGAATTATTTCTGGTTGGGCGAGAAATATGCTCTGCTAATGAACGTCAGTCCTCCACCCCCTCAACATCCAAATCCATGCGATATCGCACGTTTGTACGGGATTTTTAATCCACGTTTTTTTGGCGACAAAACAGGTGCAGAATTGACCTACTTCTGATGCCTGATTATCTATGGTGACATTGACCACTCAGGCTCCATTCACACGGAACTCTTAGAATTCAGCGGTTCGCAGGGCGCATGAAAGCTGTCTTTCCGTGGAGCAGAAGTTCTAACGTTTGTGCAACCGCTGTTCACAGCCTGAACACCCTTCAACATCCTTCCTGTGAGGATGAGAAGTTCTACTGCCAGAGGCATAGATTCTCATGCGCCCCTGCGTTCGCAGGGGCTCATGAGCATCTATGCCTCATTCAGACGTAACGGACTCTATAAGAGACTAACCTCTTTACAAACGTATTCAATACAGGCAGTATAATACATATTATAAAATTCTGTTTTTCTGTTTTGAAATGAGCGTACGGCTTTTCAACGTTAATCTTTAAGCGTCACGCAGGCAGGCAGTGTCACGGCAAATGTTTGTCACCGTCATTCTGAAAGTCACGCAGACACGCAATATCACGGCAATACTGATATCAAAACCGTAAAGTTATAACCGGGTCAGCGAGAAAGGAACCATTCTCTGAGGTGTTGAATGAGTACACCCTTTCGCGTGAAGGTGAAAGCAATTTTTTTTTATTATTTCTCTGCAAATGCGCATTGAACCTGCGCATGCGCGCGTGGAATCAAATGTGTGCTGGTATGTGATTTTGGACCTTACGGCTGAAGCCGTAAGGTCCAAAATCACAGTCCAGCGCACACAAATTTAGTTTTTATTTTGCCGATCATAACTTTTTCAAATCTGTTCAAGCACAGTTATTGCCTTGTTAGATTCTTCGTCAGCCAAAGCGAGGTATATTGTTATATTTAAAGTGCTCTGAAAGAAAAAAAAAAAAAGTTGGCGGGCTTTTTTGTGCGTAAGGAACCCGAGACAAAAGCACTAAAAGCCGGATTCCTTTTATACGTATTTTCGAGCTCGTATTGTAAAAGGACATGCATGAACAGTAATCGCGTTGCGTTCAACGTCTTTAGTGCCACCGCGAAGATGATCGTAGTTTAAAAGAACTGAAGGGTCAGCGAAAATGAACAACTTGAGGAAATTTTAGCGAGAGGCAGTACCTCCACACCTTCCCCACAACAAAGATCGTGTTTTGCATACATTGGTCTAATTTCTGACTGACTGGTCTGGCTATTGGTAGCTTGCGTGATTGATTCTACGTTAATTTGTCCTTGTCCCATTCTCAATACGGACTGCCTGCGGTGCAAATGAGTTATTATGGTTAAACGCCCGAACGTGCAATTAACACTCTGGGCGCTGTCCGGGTAGCGGTTTGTGTCGAGGTGATTCCTGCAGGAATCACCTCGACACGAACCGCTACCAGCAGCCAAAGGGTTAAGGCCACTTCACGGGGGCGACCTACGGTTCAAGATGCTTGTAACCCCATGTGTGCGCGCAGTATTAGGTAAAAATCTTGGGTTTATGCTGTTATTGATTAAACATAAAGGTGCTGGCTGCGGGTATGCGTACTGACCTATCGGGCGTCATGTATTATTGCCTTAACCCATTCATCCCTGACCTCACTACAGCAGGAGATGGATCGACCATGATAATTCAAGGTAGTGCCAGATTAGCTTGGCGCCGACAGGCGCCAAGCTAATCTGGCACTACCCTTGAATTATCATGGTCGATCCATCTCCTGTGAACAGGTGCATAGTCGTTAGATGACGCCTCCAAAACTGATTTGGGAAATGCGTGCGCCGGGCTGAATACCGCGTTAAGATTGGGCAATAAATCAGAACTTGATCGAACCCGCGTTACTGGCTTATGCCTCGGCATGCACGTCATTCATCATAACAGAAGGAGACAAGACGAATTAAAAAAAAAATAAATGGAAGGGAAGGAGGGTGAAGTGTGGGATTAACCCCTTGAGTGCCGAGAAAAACCAAACAAAAATCTAACCACAAGAGACATAGATCCTCATGAGCCCCCGCAGTCGCGGGGGCTCATGAGGATCCATGTCTCTTGCGGAGACCAGTGTGTGTCCATGTTCCACGGCTGGTTTGCCGCGGCTTTTGGTCGTCGAGTAAGTAAAGATTTCAGAAATACAAGGTGCGTATAGTCGCAGGCAAAGGGTTACGAGTAAGGCGGAAGGGGTGACGAGGGGAGGGGGTGGGGGGGGGGGGTGGGGTGAGAGAGAGGGGCGGGTTATGTCTTAGTATTAATCTTCTGCAGGCAACAGCTGGCGTGTCAAATCTTCAGACGCGGTGGTTGTTTATACTTCAGGCACCTTGTGCACAGTTCACAATCTCTAACACGCGGCCGGCTGTGTGTGCTGGTTAGGGTTATGGTTAGGGCTAGTTGGTTAGGGTTATGGTTAAGGCTAGTTGGTTAGGGTTATGGTTAGGGCTAGTTGGTTAGGGTTATGGTTAGGGCTAGTTGGTTAGGGTTATGGTTAGGGCTAGTTGGTTAGGGTTATGGTTAGGGCTAGTTGGTTAGGGTTATGGTTAGGGCTAGTTGGTTAGGGTTATGGTTAGGGTTAGGGCTAGTTGGTTATGGTTATGGTTAGGGCTAGTTGGTTTGAGTTATGGTTAGGGCTAGTTGGTTAAGGTTATGGTTAGGGTTATGATTAGGGTTATGGTTAAGGCTAGTTGGTTAGGGTTATGGTTAGGGCTAGTTGGTTAGGGCTAGTTGGTTAGGGCTAGTTGGTTAGGGATAGTTGGTTAGGGATAGTTGGCCGGTTAGGGTTATGGTTAGGGTTTTGCACACACACGTATTACAGGACAAAACATAAACTACACGATCAGTGTGTGTTGTGCATATCGGAAGCAGTCGCGGAGTGCCAGTGCCTTCGTCAACACGCAAAGACTGACACACATACTGTGTAAGTGGCACAGATAGTAATTGCCCCCCCCCCCACCCCGCCCCCCTCGCAGTACCAGGGGCTCTTGAGAATATATGCAACTAGCTGGAAGATATTATAGTTCAATACATGATAACCTTATTGATAGAACCTTATTGATAGAACTCAACCGAGCTAACTCTGCCACACAACGACAGAAAAAAAAAATCGTGGTGATTGTTATTACAAATATGATTTTAACTCCTTCAATGCCGAGAAAATAATTGCACACGATCCAGCTGCCAGAGGCATAGATCCCCATGAACCCCCGCAGTTGCGGGGGCTCATGAGGATCAACGTCTCTTGCTGAGACCACTATGTATCCAGTTTAACTTGAACGGCCGTGGCGTTGCATTATAACACAGATTTCAGAAACACAATCTGGGCCCATCGTCAGCGAATGGGTTAATTTATTATGTCAATATTATTTCGGGTTTACGCAACGTGAACGCACAAATGCGTCTTTCTGCAGCCAAGCGTGTCCGGTGACTCAGAGCGTGACGCGGGGAAGATCGAAAACCGTGTGCACTCATGCGTTCATAGCGTTGCAGTTCCTGGTGTCGTTACAAATAAAAGACACTCCTTTTTTGGAATAACGGCCCTCCGTCATTAACCCTTTCACTGCCGAGAGAAAGTAAACACCACACAATGGCAAGAGGTATAGATCCTCATGAGCCCCCGCAGTCGCGGGGGCTCATGAGGATCTATACCTCTTGCTGAGACCAATTTATATCAATCTCTCTTCGACGGTGGTGGCTTCTGGTAGTTGAATGAACAAAGATTTCGGAAACAAAATATGCGCCCAGCGGCCGGGAAGGCGATAACGTAGCCTACAATAGACGGACAGACCAGGAGACTGCACCAGCGTTTGTCGTAAACTTCACTGGACAAATTTCTTTAGAAATGAAAGCAGTTTGCTGCTACAGGTGTTGTGGCCTGTGCGAGGACCACCTACGGCTGTACGGTCGGCCCGAAGAACTTTTGTTTTGGAAAAAAAGGATGGGAGGAAGAAACAATCGAACAAACGAACGAAAGGAGGGACAGAAGGAAGAATGAAAGAATGACGGCAAGGAGGAACACACCTGCGACAAAACGAAAACAAGGAAAAAGAAACAAGAAACAAACAAACAAACAAACAAACATTTAAGCAAACAAACGAACAATAAAAATGAAACAAACAAACGAACAAACAAACGAACCAACCAACAAACCAACAAACCAACAAACCAACGATCGAACAAACAAACAAACAAACAAACATTTTTTTTTCTTTTCTTAAGTTCTCACAAACCAGATAGGTGAGGCTAGCGCTGGCAGAATTGTACACAAACCAAGAGGAATCACTCAACGCCGGACAGACAAACAGTTGCACGTATTCCAAACTTTAAGGTTGACTGACCTGCGGGTGAACGCGATTCCACCTGACTGACGAAGACCCCCAGTCCGAACTCGCTGCCCCCGCGGATGCTGAAGCCCATCCTGGGGCTGGCGCCAGCCGTGGTGTGGATCTTGATCACGTGGATTCCTCCCTGCCGGCCCAGGGGGTGGCTGCCTGCAAACAGAGAGACAAAGGTTGGAAGCTCTCCGTGCGTTGGTCTGTGAATTTGGACCTTGTCATCATCATTGACCACAACTTATCTGATGGTCTGCGATTTCAACCGTAAGGTCCAAAATCACAGATCAGCACACACGTGAATATGGTTGTGGTTGGGTTGGACATGATGGTAATGATGATAATTAGGATGAGAGAGGTGAAAGATGAGAGTATGTGACTTTGAGCCTAACGGTAAAAGAGAACATATCAACGAAGAAAGGAACACGCTTAGAAAAGACAGTTTTAACACACAATGGTGCTGTAATTGTCTTTTCAAAGCGTGTTTCTTTCCTCGTTGGGATGTTCCCTGCATTTCACAGGCTTGGCAGTCACCTTTCTGCTCCGGATTTCTTGAGGTAAAATAATCAGAGGCGGATCAGCATACAAAGTGCAGGGGCTTAACCCTTTGGGTGTCGGTAGTGCTTTAAGTCGGGATGATTCCTGTAGGAATCATCGCGACTTAAAGCGCTACCGACAGCCAAAGGGTTAGTTGAGAAGAATCCACCCTCAAAAAGGACAAAGAAAGCTACATCTAAAACATGTAAAATACCTGCAACACAAACACACAAAATTACAATATTATCATCTCAACATCAAGCTTACCATCCATCCAACATCATCCATCATCCATCCATCCATCCATCCATCCATCCATCCATCCATCCATCCATCCATCCATCCATCCATCCATCCATCCATCCATCCATCCATCCACCTCTCCATCCAACCATCCATCCATCCATCCATCCATCCACCTCTCCATCCATCCATCCATCCATCCATCCATCCATCCATCCATCCATCCACCTCTCCATCCACCATCCATCCATCCATCCATCCACCCATCCATCCATCCATCCATCCATCCATCCATCCACCTCTCCATCCATCCATCCATCCATCCATCCATCCATCCACATCCATCCATCCATCCATCCACCCACCCATCTATCCAAACCGATCATGGAAATGTCTTACTGTATCCCACAAGTGTGTATCCTCTTCTATCCACATGAGTCCTCTCACCATACTTGTCAAACACAACAATTCTGTGCACACTGGTCTCAAAGGACCGCATGTTCTTGTTGCCTCCAATCATTCCCGAGTCCGCGTTCACAGTTCCCCTGGTCTTAGCGGACTCCACGGTCCCTTGTCTACTGGTCTTAGCGGACTCTACTGTCCCCTGTCTACTGGTCTTAGCTGACTCTACGGTCCCCTGTCTACTGGTCATAGCGGACTCTACTGTCCTCTGTCTACTGGTCATAACGGGCACTACTGTTCCCTGCTTAGTGGTCTTAGAGGACTCAACATTATTAGTACCACTGGTCTTATTGGACTTCGGATTTTTCTGCCCACTAAACCTTCTGGAGAACAGGTTTTTAAATCTGCCGTTCTGAGCGGACTCCTTGTCTGGCTTTTCACTGGTCGTCGTGGTCTCTGCATCGGTCTCTCTGCTGGACGTGAACTCTACACCTTTCTGGTCCCGGTCTTTACCGAACTCCACTTCTGCATAGTCACTGGTCGCGGCGTACTGGCCAAATTCCTGTCCATTCAGCTCGACTGAGTTGAACTGCCTGCTTCCTAAGGTGTCAATGGAGTCCAGACTCCTGCTTCTACTGGTCGCGATTGAGGCCACACTCCTACTCCGGTTGGTTTTACTGGGGCTTGTGTCTCCACTTCCGACTGTGTCAATGGACTCCATGCTTCTACTTCTACTGGTTCGGCTGGGTACGACGCTTTTTACTGCACCCACATTTTCATTTCTGCCTGCTTTACCGAAATCCAGACTTTTGCTTCTGCTTGTCTTATTCGAATCCACGCTTCTGTCCATACTGGTGTCACTAATATCCATGATTCTAGTTTTTGTCTCCGTGTGGTCCCAATTTCTGCCCCAGTTGGTCACACCTTGGAACATACAACACTGGTTACCTCTTTCGATCCGCTACGCGTAGCGTAGCGATTTGAAAGAGGTTACCAGTGCTGATAAGAATACACACTTAATCTTTCTCTGCTTTTCTTTCCAAAATGCATGCTTCCATCTTGACTCGTCTTTGCATCATCCATAAATTTACTCCTGTCTCTGCCCGAAAAGTGGTCCATGGCGATACTTCCGCTGGACGCCATATTAAGTCTGGATTCACTATAGCGTCTGTGGTGACGTCCGTGTTTAGTCGAGTGAAATTTCACATTTCGCACGGTCCAGTTTCCATCCCTGCTTTTACGAACTCCTGGTCCAACAATTCTGGTATGTGGCATCTCAGGCCAGCAGACGACATCTTTTCGCGCGCGACTGCTGCGGCTGAATGCTCACATAAGCAAACGATGGCAGTCTGTCCTGACCACATATGGATGTGCGCGTTAGGGACGCGGCGTTGTAAGCTGAAATAATCGAACCATTACTGTGCGTCCTATCAAACTGTTTCAAGTTAGCTTCCAGCGTTCACAAGCTGTGTTTGATTGTGAAATCCATCGCCGACGCGAAAAAGAAAAAACCCATCTAGCCGCTCAAAAAACAACAGATACAAAGTTAGACTGCCAAGAGGCATAGATCCTCATGAGTCCCCGCAATGCGGGGACTCATGAAGATCAATGCCTCTTGCCTGTGGGCGTTGTTCGATGTGTCCTTGCATCGAATGGGTTAATATGAGCAATTTATTTGCCTGTTGATGAAATAATCAAATCATAACCACTTAACGGACGGCTGTGCACAAAATCTATAGGTGTGTGTGTGTGTGGGGGGGGGGGGGGGGGGGGGGAGGGGGGATGCGAGGGGGGGGGGGGGGGTTACACTAATTCGCCAACTTTAAAGCGTTCTTGTCCTGAATACCAGACTTCGGCAGCCATATTAGCTACACGCATACAATTAGTACACTGTCTTTGTTTTCGTTTTTTGGGGTCTACATTATCAAAAAGAATGCTTTAAATTCTTGTTCTGTCTTTCTAACTATCTATCTTTTCTTTCTTTCTAAACAGGTTTCTGTCTTTCCTGATATTTCCTTGCGTTTTACGTTTTACGGTCGCCCTCTGGCCACGCTCTGGTTTTCGTATCGCGGTTAGCATTGCTTGATGTCTGACTTTGATCAATCTTTTATGATTTTCATAATATACAATAAATTGTACAGGTTGACTATGAGCATCTGTCGACTCCTGCCGACACATACAAATCCCGGCCTGCGTAATCTTATTGATATTCTTTACACAAATATCCTGCTTGGTGGGGAAAAAGGACCTGGTGGGGGTGGGTGGTGGGTGGGTGGTGGGTGGGAGGGTGGGGGTGGGGGGCGGAGGGGGGAGATGCGTGGGGGGTTGGGGGGCGGAGGGGGGGAGGGATGGGTAGGGATATGATATTATGCCTCAGTAACAGCCCTTCAGTCGTCTCTTTTGTTCTGCAAGAGCCTAACCCATAGATTCTCATGAGCCCCAGGGCCCCACGAATCACTTACGTGAGGGAGCTTAGTCCTGCGCCAGCCACTAAGCAAGGTGCTCCGCTGTCGCGGAGCACCTTGCTTAGTGGCTGGCGCAGGAGCACATTGCTTAGTGGTTGGCGCAGGAGCACATTGCCGCGGCTTAGTGGTTGGCGCAGGAGCACATTGCTTAGTGGTTGGCGCAGGACTAAGCTCACTCATGCAACTGGCTCCTGCAGGTTCTGCCATCAGAACTGGGTACGTTTGCAACAGTCTTCATATGTGCGTCATGTGATTCACCAATTTCTTTTCTTTTGCAAGAGGCGTGGACTTTTTAAAAGCCCCTGCAACCCGAGGGCCTCTTGCTGACGGAAATTTATATCAGTCCTCCGATTGAGGGTGCCTATCTGGTGTTGCGTTTACAAGTGTCCGCTAGCAACAATTGGGGGTGGGGCTGGAGGGTGAGGCTGACTCACAATTCATCATTCTGTGTAGGAGGCAACGTGAATTGATTGATAGTGGTTGCCCGGGTTTATTGCTGAGACGTAAAAGATACGCTTAAAAGAGTTCATGTGTCATCATCACCAACAGCAGCAACAGCAACAACAACGAAGACAACAAGGGGAGAAAAAAAAAGAAACAACGACGGCGAGAACATTGCAGTAAAAAACAGCAAAATTAACATAGCCAATGAAGCAGACTACATTAGCATTGTAGTGTTCGTGCGCGGAAAAGGCCTAGAACAGAGCAGCCAGTAACCTTACCAATAACAATAACCAATTAACCCATTCAGCTCTGACGCACTACAGCAGGAGATGGATCGACCATGATAATTCAAGGGTAGTGCCAGATCAGCTTGGCGCCGATAGGTGTCAAGCTAATCTGGTGCTACCCTTGAATTATCATGGTCGATCCATCTCCTGCAACATTTCATAGTCGTTAGATGACGCCTCCAAAATTTGGGAAATACTTGCGTCGGGCTGAATGAGTTAATGATAATATGTGAACCAACACGTGGTGAATGAGGTGACAGATGCGTCATGATTTTGAAGTGTTGTAATCCGGATTCATAGTCACAATACAAAACAAGATGGGATGAACCATAACCCACAAATTCCCTTCTATATGAGAGCTGCCCTCGCTGTCAATGGTCTCTACCTTTTGTCTTTGACCTGATTCTGATGTTGAATTATCTCCTACTGAAAAAGTCTCGCAGATCAGCCAATGCGTCAGTGAGTTCTATAAAGAGCGCAGGACATAGGCGTCATTGATTTGTCAAACGTCATTTGTCATGACCTAAGTTTTAGTTTTTACGTAATTTTATATTATACGTGATATGAGTTTCACTTTCGCTTCATAGGCTTGAGAAAATGACTTGACAAAACTAGTACTTCACGGGTACATTTTCAGTCTTGCTATAATTTGTGTGAAAGCAGGTTGACTTTACCTAGCTACATGATATACTAAATACACGCCTTCAGCCTGAAAGCGCGTCGATGTGTGTGTGCGTGTTAGTGCGTGCGCGCGCTCCAAACGTCTCCAAGAGGCATAGACCTCATGCGCCTAGAGGACGCATGAGGATCTATTCCTCCTGGAGATGCGCGCATGTTTATGCGAGAGAGAGAGAGTGAGAGAGTGTGAGTGAGTGAGAGTGAGAGAGAGAGAGAGAGAGAGAGAGAGAGAGAGAGAGAGAGAGAGAGAGAGAGAGAATGATGTCATTTTTAGAGTATTATGTCAGTGTCTGCGTGGTGACGGAGTTGCCTCTTTTACATCACCGCGGGGCCACTGACTTTCTCTAGAAGAAAAGTTTTTTTTTTAGTGTTTTAATTCTTTTCTGAAAAGAAATATTTTTTTTACTAAAGACGTTGAAAGGATACAAAGCTGGCTAACGAACTCATCCAATGTCTTTCTCCAAACTAGCTATATGCAAAAGTTTAAGAAATATGACAAAAATTACGGACTCTAATCTGGGTCAACCGACTTCCTATAAACGGTTGTTTATGTCTTCTATGAGACATTGAATTACAATATGCTCTCTTAGCCAAACACTTATGAAAGTATTTCGCCAAGTTTCAAGCTTGTGTGTACAGAAATATCGGAGATTCTCTTGTTTACATACATACGCACACACACACACATACATACGCACATACATACATACGCACATACGGCGCTTGGCGCCAAATGTACTTTCAGCAGCGAGGACGGTTAGCGTAACTAGACATAATGTTTATCTTGTTACTTCAATTGTTAGAGGTTTAGCCTTTGACGTCATGGACATGTTATTAAATTAGCCCCACCGCGACCCGTCTGAAAAGTCCCTTCTATAAATACTGAGAAGGAACTTAAAATATATATAAACCACTGGTTGTCTCCCTCCCGGATTCTCTGCCGCTGATCAGTGGCAGTGAATCAAGAGGGACAATCAGTCTCAGAAAAAGATGACGCAAGAGGCATAGATCCTTATGAGCCCCCGCAACTGCGGGGGCTCATGAGGATCTATACCTCTTGCAGTTGAGCGGTGTTCATTTTTTCCTCGACACTGAACGGATTCATTTTGTATGGAGCTGTGTTCCAAAGCTTAGCACCCGAAAACCAGCCGCTTGTCCGCTTGATAAGGTGTCATTGCCATTACCACCACAAACACGTGATCACCAGCACAGACCTGACTTGGACGACGATAGCGACGAAGAGTAGTTACGGAGCCGGCTGTGTTTTGCCCCTCCCACCACTAAGCCCTCGTGAACCCCCAGCAGGGCGTCAAACCGAGGCCGGTCCCTCACCGCCATCAGCTTCCGCACGAATGGAAGCAGCTGAAACAATAAGTTGCGTTGTTCTGTGATTATTAACCTTACAGCTCTAGCCCGCGCAGATACGGAAGCAGCTGTGTCTTTCAGAGCTGTATTAACCCGTTCAATGCCAACTGACGCAGACTGTGCCGGTTTCTGCAGTCTTCGTTGGTGCAACATCATAAAACCCTAGCTGTCACAGGAACGTGGATTGCAAAAGGTGTCCGCAAGAGGCATAGATCCTCATGAGCCCCCGCAACTGCGGGGGCTCATGAGGATCTATACCTCTTGCAGCTGGGTGACATTCACTTTTTCTCATTAGTGAAGGGGTTAAAGGTGTTCACTTTTTCTCGGCACTGAGCGGGTTAAAGCTACTGACATAATTTCGCATGGCACTCTATTCCAAAGCTTAGCACCAGAAAACCAGTCGAGAGCTTTTGTACGCTTGATCACGAGAACAGTGTTGTATGAAATCAGCTACAGCAGAACCTGTTTGAGCGACCGCCCCTATGAGAGGTCACCTGTCATTAAAGACCATCCTTTAGGTGGCTGTCGCCGTGACTGTGGCTGTAGCCACCCAAATAAAGGTCCTTAATGACAGGTGGCAATTTTCTCTTTCCAAGATTCTTCTTGAGAGAGGACCTGTCTTTAACGACAATTTTTTTTCTTGCGAGAAAGGCGGTTGCTCCACAGGTCCCACTGTATCCCCAGAAAGACAAAGGAAAGGGTGGTGTGATAGAGGCAAGAGTGGATAGAAAGAAATAACCAAGGGGAAATAACCAAGGAAGGAAACACCGAGGCAACAATCTGCAGAGAGAAAAGACAAATCAGTTGTCTAAATTAGCCCGTTAACCCTTGTAGCCCCAAGGTCCCATTTCTCAAATTTTGGAGGTGTTGCCTAACGACTGTGTACCAGTTGTAGGAGATGGATTGATCATGATAATTCAAGGGTAGTGCCAGATGAGCTTGGCGCCTGAAGGCGCCAAGCTCATCTGACACTACCCTTGAATTATCATGATCAATCCACCTCCTGCTGCTGGGTCCAGGGACTAAAAGGGTTAAGTGATGCCGACGGTACTCTTAGAAGAAAAGACGCGTCTTTTGCGCCGAGCTGTATAGTCAGCAGCAGTCAAATGGTTAAACCATTTTTCCCCAACGCACTACAGCAGGAGATGGCCCGACCATGATAATTCAAGGGTAGTGCCAGATTAGCTTGGCGCCGTCAGGCGCCAAGCTAATCTAGCACTACCCTTGAATTGTTATGGTCGACCCATATCCTGCAATTGGTACACAGTCAGTCGTTAGGTGACACTTGCACAATTTGTGAAAAAAATGGCCTTAGGGTTATATGGGTTTTAAATATTTCTCTGCGTATTTCTCTGTGGGCTGGCGATTGGGTGCCTGATAGGCGGGGGCAGGGGATCTAACTGTTTGTCTGTCCAGCGCTGTGATTCCCCTTGGTTTGCATACAATTCTGCCAGCGCTAGCCTCACCTATCTGGTTTGTGGGTTAAATAAAGTTAAAATCGGCATATCAACGTGAAAGACAGAGAGATTTGAAAGGGATGGAGGGATTACGGGGGGAATAACTTGCCATACCTGCAGTTTCTTGGGTGAGGACCACAGGTAGCTGGTGTCCCTGACGAACGCCGCCACGTCACGACTGCGCTGGTACGCCTGAAGCCTGCGGTGAAGGTCGTTGCGCTGGGAGGGAGTCAGGAGCTTGCAGCTCAGCTGGTGAAACGAGGTGTAGAAGTCACGCTTAGGCGATTTCGGTGCTGCCGCCATTTTGGTTAGGTGTCGTGTTTTTTTTTTTTTTTTTTTTTTTTTTTTTTTTTTCACGCTGGAAGTTGGTTATTGCACCACAGACTCATCATCATGGGGTGTCCCTCTGGTTACACAGAAAACAAGTCACTCGTTTCAAGATGGTCCCGAATATTTTGAAGGCACACATTGTTTTATTCCTGTCGAGAAAAAGTGAACACGATCCGACTGCAAGAGGTATAGATCCTCATGAGCCCCCGCGACAGCGGGGGCTCATGAGGATCTATGCCTTGCTGACACAACTTTGTATCCATGTTTCTTGGACGGGCTGGGCTCTTTGACGCAGAACTCATCAAGATCATCCGAAAACAGAATCGGCGTCTACTCATGTTGAAGACGGGTTTTAAGCTTTTGTAAGTGGTACGAACGACCTCGCACTTAAAAGCTACCGGCCGGGTGAATGCGCCGACAAAAACAGTGATGTGTGGCCGCCAGGCGCCAACAATAACATTGCAGAAGGATACGGAGTGCACTGTGTCCTTACCGTGGTATACCGTGGCTTCAAGCCGGACTTCTGCGCGTTTTTTTCCCTGCGACTCCTGAAAAACTGTATTCACAGAGCTCTAACTGACATGACACACAAGAGACCCAAACAACTAAATATCAGCATCGTTTGTTGTCAAAGAGTTCAGAACGGTGTTGGGATGCTTAACCCCGTCTCTGTCCCTTAATGCAGATTCTATTCAGTTCTTTTTTTTTTTCTTTTTCATTCAGTGTCCAAAAGCCCCAGCCGTCCAGGCCGGAACATGGATTCAAAGTGGTGTCAGCAAGAGGCATAGATCCTCATGAACCCCCGCAACTGCGGGGGCTCATGAGGATCTATGCCTCTTGTAACTGGATTGTGATCATTTGTTTTTTCTCTCTCGGCAGTGTCAAATCCTCGGATCGAGTTAGTCTTAACACATTCAGCCCTGACGCACTACAGCAGGCGATGGATCGACCATGATAATTCAAGGGTAGTGCCAGATTAGCTTGGCGCCTTCAATTATCACGGTCGATCCATCTCCTGCAACAGGTGTATAGTCGTTAGATGGCGCCTCCGAAATTTGGGGAATACGTGCGTCGGGCTGAATGAGTTAAACAACTGCAACTAACAAACTGTCGTCATTACTAGGGTTAATATTGTTGTTGTTGTTGCTAATAATAATAATAATAATATAGCAACAACAATGATAATAATAATAATATAATAGCAACAATGATAATAATAATAATAATAATTTTTAAATGCGAATATGGTGGGACGTAACAACCATGCAATGTTTCATCATGACATGCCATGTATCTTGTTCACACAGGCATCATAAAACACACATACGTCACGCATATTTACTTAAGCCGCATTAGCCCAGTGCATCCTTCTCGAACCCACCCACGATACTAAACGAGAACCCTCGCAGCTAAAACCCCGATAACTACCTCCGCAGAGGAACAGTGATTCAACTTCAATTTCAATGAACTTCAATAATCTGTGAACGGGCAACACTGCAGTCAAATGGGCTGGTGTTATGAGAAGGGGAACAATGCTTATAACGGACGTATAATTGAATGTTGTGAGAAAAGATAACCCCGGCCGGAGCCTCAGTTGTTTTGGGGAGGCTGTAGAACTGAGCCAAATGCTTACCAGCAAGAGACATAGATTGTCATGAGCCCCTGCATTCGCCGGGGCTCATGAGAATCTATGCCTCTTGTAGATGAAATGTTTTGGGTGATGGACTGAAGAAAGGAGGTGCATCTTTGTTAGGGACACTTTATTATACGGGTTGAGAGGCAGGTGTATGAAGTTGTGCAAATATCGTTAAGGTGCATGCGATGTCAAAATGCCCTCAACCATCCCAGTCCGCTGTGACACACGCACCAGAATAGAATAGAATCTGGATGCATAAGGTGACAGCAGTGTGTGTGTCAGAGTCAGTGGCGCTTGCAGATTAGATAGAAGGTACCATCCCACTGCGTTACTTTCATTCATAATCTTTCTTCTTTTTTGTCACTTTTAAACTAAATTTTACAGACCAACAGCGATGGCACCTGCAAGAAGCTAGGAGTTTAAGTTCGATTTTTTTATTCATGCACAAAATAAACGGTGTAAGGAAATCAGAAATAGGTGGAAATAGGACGTATGTCGACCCCAAACAGTGGGTTAAAAGTGCGGACAAACATGCGATATCGCGTTTTTGTCCGGCCGGGCTTTTAATCCAATGTTTTTCCTATTTACGGAAATCGTCTCGTGTTATTCTCTAATACTGAACTGACATGGAAAGAGCAGTTAAAAAACTTTGGAAGCTTTGACAGCTCGTATTGTCGTGATTCGAAGTATGTCTCAGTGATAGAAAGGTGTGTGTGTGTGTGTGTGTGTGCGTGTGCCGCGTGTGTGTGTGTGTGTGTGTGTGTGTGTGTGTGTGTGTGTGTTGAGAGTGCGAGATATTAAAGCTCCTATTCCGACGATTAACCGTACAGAGGCTGTGGTTTGACCGACTCCATCACTGCCAGTAGACAAGAGCGTGTTTTGGGAATCATCGTAAATTTATCGTTAAAAATCTGTAGTCGTCAAAAGAACATGACTACAAACTTAGTGGTTTCAGCAAGTGGCATAGATCCTAATGAGCCCCCGCAACTGCGGGGGCTAATGAGGATCTATACCTCTTGCAGCTGGGTGGTGTTCAGCTTTTCTCGGCCGTAACGGGTTACTGAACTTGTGTCCCGTAATGTCAGATATCCTTGTAGTCCCAGAATATCAGATATCCTTGTGGACTGTAACAAAGGGACCTAACTCTTCGCATGTTTGTTCAACGTGGAGTGATTCACCTTAGTATGTATACTGTAATGCTGGTTTTGTGGGCGATCGGTAAAAATCGATGACACAGTTGTTTGAATTGTAAAGTAAAGAACCGGCGAAAGGTTTACACGTGAACACGTGCTGCATTGCCGAATCGTAAGCACATATCATATATGCAACAGCTGTTAGGTTTTGAGATCAAATACACCTTCAAAGCACGTAACACAATGCCCAGAGGTGATTTCATTGAAACCATTCAGCCCTGACGTTCTACAAGAGAATATAGATAGACCATGGTAGTTCAAGGGTGGTAAGAGAATAGTTCGGCACTTAGAGTTTCTCAGAAGCTATCATTTAACCTGTTTCATTTAGCCTGTTGAAACTTAAAGAGTTGAGTTGCTCAGATGATTTCATATAACCTGAAGATAACTCATCGCCATTGTTCCATTGTAAAACGATACAACATTGGAATGGAATGTTTTGGTTACCGTCAGGTATCAGTTACACCCACACACACTCAGACGTTGCTAAACTAAGACCAAACAATTAAATTATCCACTGTAAACAGTACCAGTGGCTATACGCACAAGGCGGGGGTCAACCCTTTGGCTGAAGGTAGCGATTTTTGTCGCGATGATACCTGCAGGACGTCAGAGTGTTGTTATTCCTGCAGGAATCATCGCGACAAAAAGCGCTACCGACAAGCCAATGGGTTAAATCGACGCCTGCTTACCTCACGTAATTTTTCTTGGCGGGAAAATTATCCAGATTCAAACGCTGAGTAATTCGTACTGCTGACGTTGCCCACGCTCACTATAACCGTCACTGTGCAATTAAATTGTTCGGCCACGTCAGTGATACCGTGTGTGCTCTATCTCATGACTAAATGTCAAAATGCCCTCCTCTACAGGCCTATAATAATGATACAGTGGCGCAGGAACCGAAGATGAGGGGTGGGTGGGGGTAGGGTGGGATGTGTGTGTGTGTGTGTGTGTGTGTGTGTGTGGAGGGTAGGAGGGAATGTGTGGGTGGGAGGGGGAGGGGTAAGTATAGCTTGGACTTACCTCCCCTAAACATCTTAACCCTTTTAACCTCAAGGTCCCATTTTTCAAATTTTGGACGTGTTGCCTAACGACTATGTACCAGTTGCAGGAGATGGCTTGACCATGATAATTTAAGAGTAGTGCCAGATTAGCTTGGCGCCTTGAATTATCATGGTCAAGCCATCTCCTGCTGTAGGGATCCGGGGCTAAAATGGTTAATGCAAAAGACGGTCGCGCGGAGGTTTTGTTTGATACTAACGGTCCAACAGCGCACGAGAGCGAAATCACGGCGGACAACCAGCTTGTGCAATAAGCACGGACAACACTCCAAACATCTCCAAGAGGCATAGATCCTCGTGAGCCCGGAGGGCTCACGAGGATCTATGCCTCTTGGAGATGTTTGGGGTGTTGTCTACGCTTATGGTCCGCCGTGACTTGACTCTCACCGTTCGCGGTTGGGAGTCGCCCGGCGTAAACATAACCTCAAACAAGTCAGTGTTTGTTGAAAAGAGTTAATATTTTCATTGTAAACCCTACAATGTCAAAGAGAAGCTTGTCCTTACAACATAAATAGACTTACAGTCTTTTTGCAACAACAAAAAAATGGACCGTCTTTCGCCTTCAAAAGGCAAATGTGGCCATAGTATCGTGTTCAGCGCTGGCGACTTGATCGAAGCCTCCAAGGTTAACCCAATCAACCCCAAATTTCAAGAGGCGTCATTTAACAAGTATGTCCCAGCTGCAGGAGATTTACCGCCGTGACGATTCAACCATGATAATAATTCAACCATAATTCAACAGTAGAGCCATATTATTAGCTTGGCGCCTTAAGTGTTGAATTATCATGGTCGATCCATCTGCTGTGCGTTGGGGCTAACACTCTCTCTCCTCCTTCCAGTCCGCCCTCAAAACTCACCTCTTTCAACAGTTTTAGCACTATATCACCGCACTCCCCACCCCAAGCTGACCGTCGTAATGTATTTCACTGTTTGTGGTACGTGAGTCTTTGTCTAAAGCGTGCGCATGCGTGCGCGAGTTGTGAGTGTGCGCTTAGAGTTATAATTATTATAAGATAAGCGCATTATAAATACCGTAATTATTATTATTATTATTATTAAATGGGTTATGATTCCGAAGGTTAACACATTCGAAAGGTCGCGCCCAAATCCGCTGCATAAAGCCGCGTATACGAATGTAGCACATCAGACATGCGGTTACCGATTTCCAATAAATGCAAACATCAAAGGTACATGTCGAGGCTCATTACACAAACTGATTAACTCTCTTAACCCCCATGGCCGCATTTCTAAACTTTTGGAGTCATTGTCTAACGACTATGTACCAGTTGTAGCAGATGGATTGATCATGATAATTCAAAGGTAGTGCCAATTAATGAGCTTGGCGCCTTCAGGCGCCAAGCTCATCTGGCACTACCCTTGAATTATCATGATCAGTCCATCTCCTGCTGCATGGTCATGGGGCTAAATGGGTTAAGCCCATTACTGCTCCACGCCATCGGTCTGCTTTCAAGGACAAGTACGTTTGCGTGGCGTGCATTCTGGACAAATTCACAATTAGGGACCCTGCAGCAGGAGATGGGCATACACTTGAGCTAATCTTGGACTGTCCAGTGGGACATAGTTGCGCCTGAAGGCGCACAAGTTTTATCTGTCATATACCTTGAATTATCATGATCAATCCATCTGCCCTAACTGGTACATAGTCGTTAGACAATGACTCCAGATCGCTGATCGCCGAGGACAGCTGACAGTTTCATTTTCAAAAGTTAACTGCCTTTCACCGATGTCAAAACATTTACCTTCGACTGTGTCTCCAGCAGATCCTTACACGATCTCCACAGCCGTTGGAGTCCCTGGTTGGCAGATAAGTTGCAAAATCACGGATTTTTTTTAAAGGATACTTCTGGCAGTAGTTTTTTGAACTCTCCACTTCACCAGACAACATCGGACAAGTCCTCCAGATCATATTTCTGTATCTTCAAAATCGATATACCATGCCCACCTGACCAGGTGCTATCACAATGGCGAGTAAATAAATTTCATATCCAACGTTTCTGAATCACTCCACTGAAATATTGCTAAAACACAACGCGTAAATGCACAGAGGAAAGTTACAAAGTCACAGCATCTGCGTCATTCTTCTAGAACATTTCACTGAAAATATGCTGAAAACAACGCATAGAGTCAGAGGTCTGTTTTTTCGAGTACAATGCATTAGCATGTACGCGTATGACTCAGTTCAGTGGCCCAAATCCGCATCTACCGTATCAATATCAACAGCGAAACCTGCTCATCTGCAAGAGGCATAGAGCCTCATGAACTCATGCACGCTGTGCTTGCATGCATGGATGGCGTATTACCGATGGCAAGCGGCTTAGATTCTCATGAGTCCCGGCAATCGCAGGGGCTCATGAGAATCTACGCCACTTGCAGGTGAAATGGCATAGGTCATCATGGATCCCTGTGAAGTTCTTCCTACAACGCTGTCTTTTTTCGCCCGCTGTAATAGGCAAAGATGCTCATGGATCCAGTAGACTGGTCTTCTGCGTTTGCAGCGTTTTCTATCAGTCTGCAAGAGGCATAGATCCTCATAAGCCCCTGCAGTTTTGCACGGGGTTATGAAGATTTATGTCTCTTGTTGGCATGCTCCAAACGCCAACCAATGATGCGAAAATATCAGCAGCAAACTGCGCGGGCTCATAAAGAATATGTGGGTCTCATGCTGGAAAAGGTTTGTTCTCTAGTTTGCATCTCCAAGAGACTGACACTGAGATCCTTATGCTCTGCTGCAGGCTGCACATGCGCATGAGAATCTGTGCCATTTTCTAGCAAATTTCAGAGTTTTCTATAGACATCTCCGCAGGAGGCATAGAAAAACAAATTCTCTTAATCTGATGAGCAACTTCAGACTGCAGGTACCCATGAGGATCTACGTACCTTGTGGTTTAGAGCTTCATCTTGTTTACTAGAACATCTTAATTTCTCTACTGGAGGAGATCACAAGGTTTCAGCTTCGAGTGTGCAATGCAAAGTCGCACATGGCTTATTTGTATCGATACACCTTTCAAGTCCATGGTCAAACTCACAAATTAATTTTTTTTCTTCTAAATACTAGATGCACATACAAGTTGTAGGCGATAGAGTGACCATGACAGCTCAAGGGCAGTGGCTGATTAGCTTGGTGCCTCGTGGCTTCAGGCTAATCAGGCACTACCCCTGAGCTGTCATGGTCGCTCCATACCATGCTGTTGGCATTGGAAGAGAAAGAGGCATACATACGTTCGTCAGTTCGAATTGTACCAGCTGTTGCACATCGTTATTGGTATTGATGTTTTTGTCCCCTACACAGCCGATCCCTTCAAATGGTTCATGCCGAGGGACTCTTAAATTACGTGGGTGTGTGGGTGTGGGTTTGGGGGGCAGTGGGATGTAGGGGTGGGAACGTGTGGGTGTGCTTATGTGTGTGTGCATGTTCACATACAATGTGTGTGTGTGTGTGTGTGTGTGTGTGTGTGTGTGTGTGAAATGTTAACTCATGTAAAAATCAGTCAAAATAAAGCCAACACAATCTAAGAAACAAGTTTTTTCAAGTTTAGTAATACTTTCATGAGAAAATTAAAGCAGAATGAGTGAACACTGGAACTGCAAAAAAATACCCTTTTCATCAAACACTCACCAAAACAGGCCTGACCAAAGAGCAAACTTAACAAACAAAAACAAAGTTATGAAAATAGAAAGCTTTCCAAGACATATAGCTGCACTCAAAGACTTTAAGGTTAATTCAAAGATTGTTCAGATCCATCGCGTGTCTGTTATAAAATTAGTATACATTTTGTGGGGGTCAAAATGTACACTCACAACAGTCAATTTAGTTTGTGAGAAATAAACTGTGGCATATTTTTTAAATACAAGGCTGAACTATTATCAGAACTAAAACCTGTTCTTTAATTAACAGCACAACATTTTAACCCTTGTCATCCTGATACACTCATTGCTTGAAATGAATTTGACCGATAGTTCAAGGGTGGTGCCAGAACAGCTTGGCACCTCTGGCGCCAAGCTGTTCTGGCACCACCCTTGAACTAAAACAGTTGATCTATCTCCTAACCTGTAATGGGGCAATAAGCAAATTTACAAAACCAGCCTCAGGATGAAATGGGTCAATTCAACAAAAACGGCACATAAATAAAATGAAGATCAAAATGGCACATATGAAAAGCACTTTTTTTTCCAAATCAACTTTCAGATGCAGGAAAACACTAGAAGTCTTTGCAACCTTCCAACTGTCCTGTGAAAATTGTTAACAGTCAACGTGAGGTTTATATAGCTATGTGGTAGGCATGCAGTTGCTATTCCTAAAAGCACACACTTTATAAATGCACCAACGTGCTGCATTACAAATTAAATGTAATGATAAGATATAGGGGAGAACAGTACACTAGAAATTATGCCTTTGAATGAAATGATGAAATGCACAAGAAGTAATGCCGGCAAATAAAATCCTCCCAGGACTTCATTTGAACCCTTTTCGTCCTGCTTGGAATAAATTTCACTGTGATAGTTCAAGGGTGGTGCCAGAATAGCTTGCCAAGCTATTCTGGCACCACCCTTGAACTAAAATGGTTGATCTATCTCGTAATCTGTAATGGAGTCGTCATAGGACAATAAGCAAGTTAACACACTGAAGCCTAAAGCTCAAAATCGCCAAACTGGGAGTTGTTCTCTGAATACTGCAAATCCCAGTGTAATTCAAGAGACAACGATCATGTTAGTTCAAGGTTGGTGCAAGAATAGCTTGGTGCCGGCCGGCACCAAGCTATTCTTGCCTCACCCTTGAAATGGTGCATCCATCCATAACTTTTTATACTAACAGCAGTTGTAAGCTACACTGGCACCATCCATGAACTATCATGGTCAATGCCTAACTTGTAATGTATCAAGCATTACTCCTTGTGCTGTTCCCTGCCATCAGGGTTGTGGATACTCCAGGTGTTATAAGCAAGCTAGGCGCTGGGCTCACTGCAAGCTGCTTAGTCGACCAGTGTTTTGTAAAGCTGTGGCACGTAACTGTCGTGTTCTGCCTGGAAGAAATTCCCGGCCACCAGCTCCTTCAAACCCATTTTGGTGATGTAGTCTCGCACCTTTTGTTTGGGACGGCCCTTGCTGTGGTTTGCGGGAGTTTTCGGCAGGTGGAAATCCTTCTTTTCTGCCTGCTTGTAGACCAGGAACACGTAGCGGTGAAGACCTGCACAATAAATGCAGTCAAGACACTTAACCCATTACATCCTGAGACTGATTTTGTAAAATCTGCTTATTGTCCTATGAAGGCTACATTACAGATTAGGAGATAGATCAACTGTTTTAGTTCAAGGGTGGTGCCAGAATAGCTTGGAACCTCAAGTGCTAAGCTATTCTGGCACCACACTTGAACTATCAGTCAAATTTATTTCAGGCAGTGGGTGTAGCAGAATGATATGGGTTAAGGCAGTTGTGAGGCAGAAAAACCACTTGGTTACCAAATTCATACTACTCTATGCACAAACAGAATAAACACAAGCAAAATATTGCAATTGTATTTGTGTGTACGTGTCTTAACCCATTAGATCTTGAGGTTGAATTTTTCTCAGATTTGTGTTGTCCTATGAAGGCTGCATTACAGATCCCGTGATAGACTGACTATGATTGTTTAAGGGTGATGCAAGGACAGCTTGGCACCCCTGGGTGCCAAGCTGTTCTGGCACCACCCTTTAACAATCATGGTCAAATCCTAGAACATATCAGGACTTACACGGTTAATGTCTCTAGCACTTTAGTGGTTGCAACAATTTTGATTGGCAAGCAATCTGGATAGCGGAAACTGCTTCATGTGACCAGCATACAAACACACACATACCCACAAATACATACCCACACATAAGAACTCAAAGAACATCGCCGCACATACTTATATTTAGAAAACAGATTAAAAAGGCAGACGTCAAACCTGATTAATTTTTGCTTACATATTATAACCTACCTGTTCCCTTTGGAGGGCCAGCACCCATGTATCCTGTCACCTCCTCCCCTTTGGACACATCACCTCCTGGAATATTGACTACCATCCAGTGATGGTACTCCCCAAACTTTGGGTCCTTGCGGCTTGGCGCATCAGGGTCTGTCAATATAAATGTGCACATGTACATCATAGAATTACTGATCAGCACGATTATTCTGAGATGGTGAGCATAAAGTCAGGCAGTGTTATCTATGTTATGCTAACCCCGTGGCTGGCAGGATTTTCTTTGTTAGAATCATCATGACAAAAAACCCTACCAACAACCCTAGGGTTAATAAAGTGCAGAAGTTAAATAAACTGGTGAAGAAAAAAACTTACATTAAGCAATAGGTACTCTGGCTGGTCAGCTGCAGTTGACCTGCACACAGCTGTGTGCAAGCCCACTATGGCCAGTGTCAGCCCAAAGACCTCGTGTCTTCTGTAAACGCAAGTCCCATGCAGAAAAAAGTTTATAATTATGTGGGCAGCCAGCCACAAAGATTGTAAATAATGTAGCAGAGGAGCCCTCTGCTATCGCCAGTTACTACTTGTGAGTCAGAGTTCAGTGGTTCAGTGCACGCTTGGCGCACTGTGAGCGAGTATTTTTGCTGACTTCACTTAGCTAGTTGGTGTGTAACGGACTACATGCATGAAGCTCAGTCACGTAGTTTCCGGTTTCAGAGGCTGGGAGCCTATATAAAGTGGTCGATTCTCAGTCTCGGTGTGATTGTGCATAATGATCACCACCCCTCTCCCCCCATGAGCGATTGTGAATAATGATTTCTCATGCTTCCCGGCCCTACCCCACGAGGCAATTGTGAATAATGATCTCAACTTCCCGGCCCTCTCCCCCCGTTAACGATTGTGAATGATTTCTCACACTTCCCGGCCCGGCCCTACCCAATGAGGCGATTGTGAATAATGATTTCCTCAACTTCCCGGCCCTACCCCATGAGGCGATTGTGAATAATGATCTCAACTTCCCGGCCCTACCCCATGAGGCGATTGTGAATAATGATTTCCTCAACCACCCCGGCCCTACTATACCCACAGAGACAGTAACGTTTTGGTTCAGTTCTAGTTCACCTAAATAGGGTTTAGAATGCGTTAGGACAGCGTGCAGGTTTTATCGGTAAACCGTGCATATAGGCGTTAGGAGCTAGGTTTACTAGGAATCGTATCCAAGGTTATAGGGGTTAGACATAGGAGCTAGGTCTACTAGGTGTCGAATTCGAAGGTCTAGGTGTTAAGCCTAAGGTGTTTAAGGTTATTAGGACTTGTATTGGCTTGATTAACTTTGATCATGTTGTTTCATCATGAATGCTTTTGCTGGTGTAAATAAATCCTGGAACCTTACTTCCATCTTACGATGCTCAGCTAGAGTGAGAGCGAGACTGGGACTGTGCGTGTGTCAGAGCGAGAAGTTTGTTTACGTGTACGTTCGTTTGGTATGACTGTGCATGACAGTGTGACTGATCGTGCGAGCGCACGTTGGTAACTCAGAGAAACGCTAACAGCAACAAACATCAAATCCTGTAAAAATAGGGTTTTTCTGGATACTGTGGTCAGTCCATTGCGCAGGTAACTTGACTTTTGAACACAATGCGAGGCAAATAAACACGGATTTTGTGCGCATGCGAGACTAGGGTAGACTTATAGTTTACTCTCCACAGAAATCTCCAGCCCTTCCCTAGACCACAAAAGGGATGCAGACTAAACTGGGCACTAGAGTACTGTATTAGATGGGTAGTTCTTGTCTATCTAATAAAGTATGTCGCCTACACCCAGTCCGGTTACAGTAATAAATTCTATATTCTGTCTTAGCAAGGGATAAAAATGGGGGGATTTATGTGCGCATTTTAGTTTATCCACATAACAAGCTGATGTGTGTTTCCTCTAAAGCCATCCAAGACAGACATGTCTGCAGTACTGACCATGCATAATGAGTGTATAAAAGGCATCTGGCTCTGCGTCAAAGGTCACCTGGGGCTTATCCTTGACCTGCGTTGGCGTGGCAACCATACCAGGGGTGATGTGGATATTGGACCCTGGGTAATGGATCTGTGCGCATGGACATAATAAAAACATATCTACAGTTTTATTCACACATATGTATGCACAATATTTTATACACACGCTCGCACACCCACCACCGGCCATAAAAGTATGCACCCTCACCATACCCATGCGTTTTGCACGCACATGTATGAACCATGCACGAAACCACACACACACTTTTAATTGGCTTTCTTTGAATTTCAGTTTTGTTGCGTTCAGTATGTAGCTGGAAACTCCCTTCAAACACACTAAAAGCACCACTTCTGGCGAATCCCAAGTGGCAACTGATGTTAGTGCATATGGGTTTTTCTATTTATTTGCATTGCACAAAGATTTTGCAAATATTTGTAACACACAGACTGCAGTTTAACTGTTATTTTACCGAAAGAAGTTTGGGTGGAGGGCTGTCGATGACATCTTTGCAAACGCCGTCCGCAGCAAACCGATCCATTGTCGACAGAAGTTTTTACGTCTGCTTTTTCGTCAAGGATGTTAGAGTTGTCTGCCTTACTTTGCCGTAAAACTCCGCCGCAGCCCCGAAATTCAGCAAATGGGACATAACCGCAAAGAGACTTAGAAAAATAGGTTATTAACTGCAGTTATATCCCTTGCATTAGTTAACGGGCGAAATGCCGAATGGGTGGAAAATTGGTGGATGGCTATATGGATGGATAGATTCATAATTATATGAACGGTTAGGGGTGTGAGAAAAAATGTAAATACAGAAGTCTCGAGATTCATTCCAGATTCATAGAACTCAAAAACCAAATAATAAATAGAGTTAAAGAGGGGCCGTTAGTGGCGCAGCGGTAAAGCGGCGTCTGCCACCAATGCCGCCAGAGGTGCGAGGTTCGATACCCGCCGGTTCCGGCGTCGGACTTTTCTCCTCTAGTAAGTGTCACCGTTAATTTGGGCGCACCGTCGGGGGTTCTTTCTCCGGGTACTCCGGTTCTTCCTCCCCCACGACTTTCAGTGGTATCAATTTCAGCCCACTTCTTCAATCCAATTAGTCAAATATAAACGATTTGAATTTCCAACTAAACTTTAGTAGCACGCTTGAGCTTGCCCTTAGCTCCACGTGAATGTTATGTGTTTTTGTACAGTGTGTGAATGAATGCGCGTGATTCACGTGAGCGTGCTTGTTGGGCCGGTTCAGTTTTTATTTTTTTTTAATTTTTTTTTTAATTTTTTTTACTCCAGTGTCACAGTAGTAATTACGATGTAATAAGACGTTTAACAATAGTTACACTTCCACCAGAATATACCAATATACATTTACTCCTTAATGGAAGTAAAACCCTACCATCCACAGTGAATAACGATATATTTTCAGCTGTACACGAATTTATTACTGCAGCAAAAAGATTTCATTAAGTTATAAAATAGGACTGCAAGAAATAAAGAAAATCTAATGACCAGTTGAGACAACTCTCTCTCTCTCTCTCTCTCTCTCTCTCTCTCTCTCTCTCTCTCTCTCTCTCTCTCCACTATAATAATTGAAATGTTTTCCTCTATTTTCATTTTTTTAATGTATTCATATATATGTATTGATATATATTGATTTACTTACCTATATTGTATTACATACATACATATATATATATATATATATATATATATATATATATATATATATATATATATATATATATATATATATATATATATATATATATATATATATATATATATATATATATATATGCAGATTTTAAATACAATATAGGTAAGTAAATCAATATATATCAATACATATATGAATATATATATATATATATATATATATATATATATATATATATATAATATATATATATATATATATATATATATATATATATATATATATATATATATATATATATTCTTTACTTTTAACAAAGGCGTCGCCCAAATTTATAAAATCCACGCTGGACTAGTGGTTGCTACCAGTCAAATTCTGGAGGCGGCTTCTAGTACATGCGTTGTGTTTGCAATTTCAGGTTACGCCGTATGCCTACCTGAAGAGCCCCACCTTGGGGCGAAACCGGTCGTAGGCGGCAAAACCTTTAAATCTACTCAGCAGGTCCAAAATCTGTTTGGGAATATTTTCTAGCATCCCCTCTCGGGGGGAACACTGGATATTCTCCAGCGGGTGGCGGGGCGCCTGGGTAGTCCCTATTGCTTTATGTGATAGGTGTTCAGTGGAAGGCTCAAAAGATCTAATAAGCGATGCAGTCACAAAGGGCAGCTGATGTCCTGATGACACAATGCAAGCTAACCAGCCTGGAAATTCCATGGCATTAGCACAGCATTCTCAGAATTTAATAAAACATTATATATGTATAACCCCCCAAAAAAAAAAAAAAAAAAAAAAAAAAAAAAAAAACCCACCGATTTGAATTTCCAACTAAACTTCAGTAGCACGCTTGAGCTTGCCCTTAGCACCACGTGAATGTTATGTGTTTTTGTACAGTGTGTGAATG
Source organism: Semisulcospira habei (assembly GCA_036245525.1). Lineage (NCBI taxonomy): Eukaryota > Metazoa > Mollusca > Gastropoda > Semisulcospiridae > Semisulcospira > Semisulcospira habei. Next base: position 322,361,909 of record BTPG01000002.1, read on the forward strand.
AATGCGCGTGATTCACGTGAGCGTGCTTGTTGGGCCGGTTCAGTTTGCGGAGGCGCCGCTTTGAGCCGATTTTCAATTGGGACAAAACGCCTATTTAATGTGCTGATTTATTTTTTAGAGCCAACTGAGCCAAATAAACAAATTTATTTCAGTTTTGCATATTTAAAAAAAAAAGAGACCATGTCTGGCAGGCCTTCAAATATATATATATATACATACATAGTCAAGTAATTATATATATTGTATATATAATATATATATTGCTTGACAAAATACAGCTCAGGCGGGCCATTTTCACGGCCGGCGCTGGGCGGAGTTGCTGTAGCGGTATAGGCCGTGGGTATTTGCGAGACCATGTCAGGCAGGCCTTCAAAGCACAACTGAGTGCTTCCTATCCGCGGCAGTGCGCCGGCCCGGGCCAACAGCAGCCGACGTCGGCACCGATGGCCTTTTGCGCACTGGGTCACAGTCAATCCGCAGCGATCAACTCACAGTACCGGAGCGAAGCACAGTTATTTCCTGAGGGGGTTCCCGGCTGTTTGGTATGGGCCATTTAACTCTTTTTATCCTGACGCACCACTGGCGGCTTGAAAGTAAATTTGACTGATAGTTCAAGTGCGGTGCCAGAATAGCTTGGCGCCTGAGGCGCCAAGCTATTCTGGCACCATCCTTGAACTACAAGGTTGATCTGTCACGTAATTTGTAATGTAGCCTTCATAGCGGGTCAATGAGCAAAATTTGAAAAAAAAAATCAGCCTCAGGATGTAATGGGTTAACACCTGAAGCGAACAATAATGCGGCCAGAGAGAAGGCCGCGGTGCTTTCCGGTCATTTCCAGGGGTTGGGGGGTGGGGGTGGGGGGTGGGGGTGGGGGGGTGGGTGGGTAGAGAGGACCTTTCCACTGGCCCAAAGTATTAAACGAATAGAGGGGAGGGGACCTTCGTATGACGCGAGTCTCAACTGGGGGATTTCCACACTCCCCAAGGGGTGAGGAGGGGAGGAGGGGGTCCAGATTACTATAAGGGGAAAATTACATTGTCTTTTGTTTTCTTTTTTACACCGTGAACGGGGCATGAGAAAGGAGGGTCCGGAACCGCTCGTACCCCCTCCCTCATCCTTCCCCCACCCCCACCCCCAACTTATATCCACCCCTTTATTCTTCGCGTGATGTCTCACTGACGGGGGCCGCAAATCCAGATAAAATAAACTGTTTGCAGTGGCCGGTTTTTTTTTCTCTCCGAGCGAACCACAAGCATGCTAAAAACATCTCGCTAGAGAACCATTCACCGGAAGCACGTTTCAAACCGTATTTTTGTCGTCCTGTTGAAACAGGGCCGTCACTCCTTCCTAAAAGGATTTTTTTTTTAAAAGCGCCGTTTAAAACGGCCATGTTCCAACAGGATGTATTCTCGTAGGTGTGTGGATGATTTGATTTGATTTCCGCTTCATGGCTTGCATACACATGACTAAGATGAATCAGACTGGATGCACGACCCTTGTGATCAAAATTAACCCCCTTCACTGCCGACAAAAAGTGATCAGGATTCAGCTGCAAGAGGCATAGATCCTCATGAGCCCCCGCATTCGCGGGGGCTCATGAGGATCTATACCTTTTGGTGAGACTAACTTTTACCCATGCCACTCGGACGGTTGAGGCTTCTGGTCGTTGAACGAACAGAGATTTCAGAAACGAAATAAATATGCGTCCCAGGCCCGGATCCGGGGGTGGGGGTGGGGGTGGGGTTGGGGCAGAGGGGCCATGGCCCTCCCCCCTTCCCCCATAAAAAACTACAACATAACTTTGATACACTGAAGGATGATCTTTGCTCACCTTGGTGAAAAAAACCAAAATAAAGCCAGACTCAAAACAGTCAACACTCTGCTTTAGGTGTCTGTTTCAGGTGGTTAATTTCTCCCAAAATTTTTTTGGCCCCCCCCCCCCCCCCAAACATTAAGTGATCCGGCCCTGCGTCCAGTGGTAGAGAAGGGGTAAAAGTTTTTGTTTTGCATTCCGCCAATCGAACAATTTGCATATCAAGGCTCACTTTTAGAAATTAGCAATAGAAGCGTGCGATTAGCACGAAGTTCAAGCGTGCAGTACAAAGTGTCAAAAATTAAGCAATACGGTGACGAAAGCGTATTACATGTTCTGTCAATGCAAACTCATACATCGGTGCTGCTCCGGCCCAGTGCGCGAAGGCCATCGGGCCCACGTCCGCCGCCGTTGGCCCGCGCACGGCCGTGCGCGGGCCAGCGGCGGCCGACGTAGGCCCGATGGCCTTTTGCGCATTGAGTCGGTTCCCTACCGTGAGTACTGGCGGTGTGATCATAGTTAAATTTCCGCAGGATTCGTGTTATCTGGAAACAGATTAAGCTGAAAGTTTTGCATCAGAATATTTTCAAACCTTTTTTAAATTTCTCCGTTTTAACTGAAGTGATGCTTAGGAAGACCCTCCAATAACGATTGTCAACGTTTGTTTGTGGAACGATAGCAAGTGGTTGCGGATTAATGGGCGATTACTATGTGGCAAACATGAACATTTACAGCACACTATTTTAACTTCCACAAAATTAATTATTTTGATATTCGATAAGCGTATCCTCTTCGCGTATAGATTAGGTTAAATCTGACAGAGAAGGTCTTGGACTAGCAGTATTTGATGTTATAGCTAAAAACATCTTGTAGTTTAGGCGCTAACTCATTCTGCCCGCGACACACCACAGCAAGATATGGCTCGACCATGATAGTGGTGGATCTGTCTCCTCAATTTTAATGTAGTCATCAGAGGATAACTCCAAAATGGGGGTATTTTGCCGTACCTCGGGCACAATGAATTAATGGAGATTTATTTCCGTCAGAGACAAAAGATTTGGCTTGCGTTTTGAAACCTCTCAAAGCACACTTATTTATCCAATATTGTCGTAAATTATTGTCAAATTCTGCAAGGGAAAGATACAGTTTTAATTTGTAATTGGAAAATAACACAATTAGGTCTGTTTCACGAGTTACGAATATTTTCGAATGTAACAAATCACAGGCTCGCTGATCGGTAAGTTTTGTTTCCGCCAGTACCATGAGCTGTGCCTTTCGCAGGAGACAGGCCACCGCCGAGTCATCCGAGTCAGTCAGGTCATCGTGGCCAGGAGCGGCCGCCACCAGGGGTCACTAGCAGACAATGTCACGACGCCCCGATTGGAGTGCGCTTGACTGTCGGTGACAAGATAGTAGCCGCTAATGGGATAACGATGCCTATCCGCCCTACACGGCACTACTCGAGACGCCGGGACACTAGACGCAGGTTAACCCCTTCAGTGCCAGTGTCCGCTGGTTATCACTGAAACCATCGCAAATGTATCACTTGATGAATCTTTACATCTGAGCCCCCCCCCACCCCCCCCAGCCATTAATGATCAAAGCAAGAGTCATAAATCCTCATGAGCCCCCGCGACTGCGGGCAGAGGTCATGCTCTGGCGGTGTGTCTGTACTCAGCCTCAGGTTGGTTAGTCAGGTACGTCCCACCGAGTGTCTGACGCCCTGCGAGCGGTTATGGGGACGGAATCTTTGCTGAGTACGCCTGAACATGATCATGACGCCTCCAACATTGATTTCAGGCTTTCACGGACATGCTTTGAAAATCGTTTTCCCCCGGATGTGAGTCCACTACGGGCCGGACGGGATCAAACCCACCCGCGATTCTCGCTCTCGCTCACCGCCGAGCATTCGACTTGGCCGTCAAGATTAGGCTACACTTAAGGGTAACCTCACGGTCCAGCCAAATTACGTCCAATGGCAAGACTGCCGCGAGCCAGTGTAGCCACGAGAGTTGTGCCCCTTCATAATCACGTGACCATTCGCTGCGGAGGACTGGCGCCAGGGCGCAGAATACGATAAGCGAAGTCCACTTATGAGTACAGTAAACACACGATTAGTTTCGCTTTGAACAGGTCGGAAAATGTCCTCAGTATTTACGTAAAGTAGCCCAAGTTAATCTGATACGTCACCTCACTGAGACTGAGGTGGCGGGGACGGCCGCCCGGCGGGGAGGTTGTGGTCACATGACATGGTCGGTCGCTGGCCGACTCTGGAAAATCGGTAGAGCCGTCATATCAGAGTATCACAGTATCTCAAGCAGATTTAAGCCATTGCGAGTCGGTAGCGAATTTTGTAGGAAAGGAATCATCTCGACAAAAACCGCCACCGTACACACAAAGGTTCACAGGAACAAGGCACTGAATTGCAATTGTTCAGTGAAAAGATCGTAGGCTTGTTTATTGTGCTTTAACGCCGAGCAGGCGACTAAGGCCATCTCACGGCGGAAAAAGATCGTAGGCGGCATATCTGCAAACCACAATCCCAGACAAAGATCATTTGTATCACTCAGCCCATTACAATGACCTGGCCGGGACAGCCCGAGAGACCGTACGCAGTATAATATCAAGTTGAATTTCAAAGCGGCACAGCCGGAAAACAGTGAGGTCCATCACCCAGATATGCACTTCAGTCTCACTTAACTCTCGTCAGAGGCTTTGACGTCCAAAGCAGCTGTCCTCAACCAAAACCAAATGCCGAATGTCTGAAGTACTTTGTTTAGAGAAACATCTGACCCTCTGTGGTTTTCAATTCTAATCAGTTTGAATAAGAGTGATTTGCTGATTGGGCGACTGATTTTTGTCCGCTTCTAGTCAGAAACGTGAAACAAGCTGAGTCAAGACTGATCATACTAAACTTAAACCAGTTTTTGACAAGTTAATATTCTCGGAAGAGGCAGAGGGCTGTTCAAAGATAGTGATCGCCCTACTCTAGATAAGAGCAGTAGCTTGTTATTGAATTCGCAGGCGGCGAGTGTACTGAACGCGATAATCTCATGACTTTTGTCGCCTCCTTCACAAAAGATGCTCTCAAGGGAGAAGACTCTTGGGCAGAAGCAGACGTCTTTATTTTCATGCTCATTGGCGGAAAATCAAACTGCAGAACAGTCGTGCTCTTTTCTTTGAAACCGAATGACACCGCTGACCCTTCATTTGGGGAACAGCTGAAGTTAATCTCGCCCCGCAAGAGGTATACATTCTCACAAGTGTCCGTGATCCGCAGCTCACTCACCAGCCAGATCAGTTCTTCAGACTGCAATGGGCCAGCCCGCCGCCATAGATTATCATCGGTCCCTGCAACTTGTGCAAGAGGCATAGATTCTCATGAGCCCCTGCATCTGCAGGGGCTCATGAGAATCTGTGCTTCTTGCAGATGGAGTTAGCATAGGAACTTGAAAGTTCTGCGTGGTAGTTTTTTTCTGTTGCCGCTTGTCCTGTCTAGCGTGGCCGCGACCATTATCAGTGAATCAGTCGCTCTTTTATCTCTTGAATGCGAACTTTCGAAAGATAGGGCCATAGCTGTGTGAAGATGTAAAGATTTTTGCGTCTTGTGTGATATCTACGATGGCTTTTGAAAGTCACCTCGGAGATTACTTTACACGTGCATATTAGTCAAAAGCGAATATTTTCCTCGTCCAAACTATCGCAAGAAATTTATTTCATTTCATTTCATTTCTTAGCTGCAGTCTACTTCGCTAATGACAAGGTCAGATATAACAACACTCGGATAAAGCAACATCTTTTCAAGGTCCTGACAGCACTCTCACTATTTAAATTACTTCATTTATAACACAGTTTGGATACAACAAGAAGAAAAATGGTGTCCTATGGTGATTAGCTGTAGCCGAAGTTCGATGTGTATTCCGCAGATGTACGCGTGTGTATCTTTCTCCCACTTTTCCGTACGCCAGGTAGACATCGCGCCAGGTAGACATCGCGCCAGGTAGACATTCGAAAAGACATTACTTAACCCATATCATACTGAGGCTAAAAGCTTCTTATTTGTATACTGCCATATCCAAGCTACATTATAGTACTTTAAGGATACAGACCAATGGCTTTAGTTCAAGGGTGGTGCCAGAATAGCTTGGCGCCTAGAGGCGCCAAGCTATTTTGGCACTACTCTTGAACTATTTTAGTCCAAACTTGTAACACACACTGGTGTATTACGAATGATAAGGGTTAATAATTAATATTGTCTTTGACCCGCGGTCACACTGGCGCGGACATTTTGCTAAAATGACAGTTACGTCAGATCAACCAGGACTCACTTTTAGCATACGCCAAATTGACTCGGGGTTGATTGGCATTTAACGTCAAAATTGTCTGGCGTTCTCTTCATTGGTCTGGCGTTAGGTGATAAAGATAAGATAAGATAAGATAAGATAAACTTTATTGCCATATGCATAAACATTAGGAATTTTTGCGGCATAGCTGACGAGCGTCCATATGACCATCAACACTGACATAAAACATATATACATCACAAACAAGCAGACTCTAAAATAACAAAACACACATATGTATGTGATGTAGGCTCAGTTGCATAAGCAAACTTAGTACTGCTCAGTACTACTTAGTACTGCGCCAGCCACTAAGCCAGGTACTCCGCTATACCGGAGTACCTTGCTTAGTGGCTGACGCAGGATTGAGCAAAGTGCCTCGAGGTCGCAGTGCCATCACTAGTGTCACTTTTGCGCCTTACACCGGGCTGAGACACAAAGGACAAAAGCGTGGTCATTGCTTCTACGGAAACTATTACCACTAAACTACAACCTTCTTGAAACGCAAACATGACAATGACCATATTTCTCGAACATAAAAGAACCGATTTCTATTTTTGAAAACAAGTTCTCCTCAAAGACACTCAGACATGACCGCCCTGGTATATCTCGAACACCAGTATCCTTGTATGAAGACTGACCGGATGTAAATGGGTCAGCAAGAGGCATAGATCCTCATGAGCCCCCACAAATTGCGGGGGCTCATGAGGATCTATGCCTCTTGCACATGGTTAGGTTTGCAACAGGTGGGATAAGAGCCCTGGGAATACACACCTTGGTCCGTTCACCTGGAGAGCTTGCAAGTAATGCTATGTTTCACCTGTAGGAGTATCTGGTCGCGTGGGTTGACTGAAAGTAGAGTCGCGTGGATGTCTCCCCCCCCCACCCCCCCACCCCCCCCCCCCCCCCCACCCCCTCACCTCTCCACCTCCGCCCTACCCCCCATCCACCTCCGCTTACCCACTTCTTCTCTATTCGTTCCCTGTAAACATTTGCAGGTACCTTCAAACCTCCCCTCTTATTCATCCAGTTTTGCCCATACCCTAACCCCTTCCACCCACCCCCAACCTCACCTCACCCCAACACACACGCGCACACACTTCTATTTTGAAGTCAAGAGGATCAGACCATGGACCTCATACCCAATGCGCAAAAGGCCATCTGGACGACGGCGGCCGCCGTTGGCCCGCGCACGACCGTGCGCGGGCCAACGGCGGCCGACGTCGGCCCGATGGCCTTTTGCGCATTCGATACTGACGTATGATCTTAGATTAGACTTTATTTTAGAAATACGAAATTATTTCGGTAAGTTATTTTTAACCCGTTACCTGCCACTGGACGCATACATTGTTTTCTGTCTAAAGTTGTTGCTCATATATAAGTAGCCATTATTATTATTATCATCAGTCAACAAACAAAAGTCAGAACCGTCCAAAGAACATTGATACCAATTGGCAGTCGAGGGGGTGCGGGGTGGGGGGGGGGGGTGGGGTCATGAAGATCTATGTCTCTTGCTTTCGGATCGCGTTCACGTTTTATCAGCAGTGAAGCGGTTAGATCGACCTGTTCCCGATGATAAAGGGTTTGCAGTTTGTAGTTTGCAATTTGCCCGTTGTAGATGTTCTATGTAAGTCAGGTTTACAACAATGCTGCGCAAAAGAACGCCAAGTGTGAATGTCGACTGTTCTACGTTCTACTCTTTTTCTTCTTTGCTAGGCAGGAGAGTTCCTCCGTCGCAGGGGTGGATCTGGAAGGGGGGGGGGGTTACAGAAGTTCCAGAACCCCCCACCGGACCCAAATTATAACAAAATCCCTTTTTGGAGTGTTTGGAACCTCCCTCCCGTTGTTTGATATTTTGGCAAATGGTGAGAACCTTAAAAAGCACGCACTTCCCCCCCCCCCCCCCCGCCCCGCCCCGCCCCGCCCCGCCCCGCCCCGCCCCATCCCTCGATTTTTCGGCGCCTGGAAGCAAGGTGTAATGTTGGGGAAGCCTTTTGTATCAGGTTGAAGGTCCTAAACAAAACGTTGGACCCCCCCCTCCCCTCTTGAGGTAATTGATCCGCCCCTGCGTCGCGTACCAGGGCAGTCAAGAAGAACTGTTATGTCCCTAATCACAAGGCAGTCAAGAAGAACTGTTATGTCCCTAATCACAAGGCAGTCAAGAAGAACTGTTATGTCCCTAATCACAAGGCAGTCAAGAAGAACTGTTATGTCCCTAATCACAAGGCAGTCAAGAAGAACTGTTATGTCCCTAATCACAAGGCAGTCAAGAAGAAATGTTATGTCCCTAATCACATGAGTTGCCAAAAGAAGGGTAGAAGAGTCTTGCTGAGGCAGGTTAACACGGAGAACTGCCTGTATCGGCGAAATTTAGCAGTCAAAGCCCAGCTTGGAGTAAATCGCTTCAATAGCTCCGCCTCTCTCCTTCATTTCCCCTGTTTTTAACCCATTTGGCCCCATTGTCCCACAGCAGGAGATGTATTGACCATGATAATTCAAGGGTAGTGCCAGATTAGCTTGGCGCCTGTCAAGCCGTCTCCTACAAATGGTACATAGTGGTTCGGTAACGCCTCTAATGCGGCCGTGGAGTTAAAAGGGTTAAAACATTTGTTTCGTGTTTTTGTATAGCTGTCTGATGATAATAATAATAATAATACCACCACCACCACCACCGCCACCACCAAAAACAACAACAGCATATTAACAATAACAATAACAATACTACTACTACTACTACTACTACTGCTACTACTACTACTAATAATAATAATACCATCACCACCACCACCGCCACCACCACCAACAACAACAACAGCATATTAACAATAACAATAACAATACTACTACTACTACTACTACTACTGCTACTACTACTACTAATAATAATAATACCATCACCACCACCACCACCACCACCACCAACAACAACAACAACAACATACTACTACTACTACTACTACTACTACTACTACTACTACTACTACTACTACTACTACTAATAATAATAACCAGCTGCCTGATAAATCGAACTGTAGTGCGATAAACACAGTCAATGTGTCATCCCAAGTTTAGGATTTGAATTTTACTTTCCGAAGCTCTACATAATTACTGGAGGCTAAGAATATTTTTTGATCGATCATGATAGTGCAAGAATATTGATTGGTTAGTTCCGTCGTTCACTGTTCGTTCTGAAGATCGTTCGGCCAAGTAATCTTTTAGAAATATAACATTGTGCAGCAACTGGTACTGAAAACAGCACCACAGGCTGAATGCCAAAGAATCCAAGAGGCATAGATCCTCATGAACCCCCACAGTTGCGGGATCTCATGAGGATCTATACCTCTTGATAACACCAGTTTGAATCCACGTTTCTTGTGGATTTTACGTTCCTTGTGGATTTTACGTTCCTTGTGGATTTTACGTTCCTTATGGAACGTTCATTGTGGATTTTACGTTCCTTGTGGATTTTACGTTCCTTGTGGGTTTTACGTTCCTTATGGAACGTTCATTGTGGATTTTACGTTCCTTGTGGATTTTACGTTCCTTGTGGGTTTTACGTTCCTTATGGAACGTTCATTGTGGATTTTACGTTCCTTGTGGATTTTACGGTCCTTGTGGATTTTACGTTTCTTGTGGAATTTTCGGTTTTTTTGTGGAACGTTCCTTGTGGATTTTACGTTCCTTGTGGATTTTACGTTCCTTGTGGATTTTACGCCGAAAGACGCCAGCCGTCCAAATAACTAATCACTCAGTGCGCAATGGCCATCGTGCCGTCGTCGACCCGATGGCCTTTTGCGCATTGGGTAACGTTCATTAGACGGTTGGGGCCTTTCGGCGTACAATTGACAATGATTAATTTATTATCAGTTTTTGTATGTATGGTTTCTGTTCCTTTTGTATTTCTGTTGTACTTGTACTGTATGCGGTCCTTATGTTTTCATCTCACTGTTTTTGAAAAAAATGTTCAAAAATAAAATTAAAAAACAACAACAATGATTCAGAAACACAGCCTGCGTGCACTGGTAGAGGTCAATAACACGGCTATCGATAAAACAACAATATCGGTATATGACAGTATAGATAAAATAACAGCATTATTAATCATAATAATAGCGATACAATAACAATATCGATATTACTGGTTGTATTCCGAGCTAGGCTTTGATAGCGGTTTCTCGTCGCCTCCATGGTCCGATCAGGGAGTTCACTGTCGGAGGTGAAGGTCGAGGGCTAAAGCCCTCGACCGTCACCTCCGACATTGAACTCTCTGGTCGGACCCGAGAGGCCACATAAACCAATATCGACAAAAGCCTGTGCATTGGATTAAAATCTTCACATAGTGCCGGATCAGTTCACCACGCTTAACTTAAGAGGTTGATTTCGGTATAGCGTTTGGAACTAACTGATCAAGAGCAGACGGTTCAGTTTGGACGTGACTGCCCGTTTTTGCCTGTACGTAAAGACAGTGGTGGGAAAGAGCAGCTTGTCGCGTCACGATAAGATATTTTCTGTGACAATTTTCATGCACACAACACAAGTGCGCTGGTCTGTAGCATAATATGGTGTATCACTGCAAGATGGAAATTTGGAGCTGCGAACAGTCGAACTATGTATAGCGAATAATAATATGCCGTTATACGACGAAAGGCAGGCGCGCATGTCCTTTTTCAGAAAAGTTAGATTTTCTTTGTTATACAATGAAAATCTCAGTTTTCTCAAAAAAGTAGACTTGCTATCTTTTGCCTTATAACGGCGGGTATAGCCTGTAAGCGACATCTTCATTCACGTTTTTTTTTAGTGGATCGTTCTAGTATGCGCGTGCAGAACTTAACTTATTCAACCCAAACACACCACAAAAAGATATGTTCAAGGGTGGTGCCAGAATAGCTAGGCGTCAAGCTATTCTGGCAGTACCCTTAAACTATCATGGTCGATCTGACTTCTTAATTGTAGTAGTCTTCAGAGGAGAAATCCAAAATTATAGGATTTCGACCATGCTGCACAATGAGTTCAGAAGGTTGTTATGCAATGCCAACCCTTCTTACCGCCCTCTCCCCACCCCCACCTTCACTCCCACCCACACCCACACCCATCTCCCCCTCCCCCCTTTCCGCCTCCCCTCCCCTCCCCACCCCTCCCCCGATCTGCCTCAGTCATTTTGAATTGGCGTTTGTCTCTCATCTGTCTGGAGGCGGCCTCAGTCTCGTTCAGTCTCGACAGGTTGAGAAGTCAAACTCGGCACTAACTGATATCGAACACATCACAGCTGCAAGAGATATAGATCTTCATGGGCCCAGCAGTATGCCTCTTGTTAGCCCCAATTACATTTATCCTCCTTTTCTGAATTAGTGATGCGTGGGGTCTTCAACAAAAGATTCCACTACCGTAGAGGGCCTGTCTTGCATTATTTGTATCCACGGCTACTCTCGACATGACCGGTTTTATGTCCGCGAGAGATGCGTGTCATTGCTTTTACAGGGTGTACCGGTAGTAAATGGAAACGTTTATTAGTCCCAGAGTGATTTTTCATGGTCTTTTTGTGAGATTGGGGTATAAAGACGCTTGTTTCCGGACTCCAAGGGTAGTAAATCTCCGATAAAAATGACAATGAACAGGGTGACCGGCCTTGGAGCGTGTCACTCAATGCTCGTCAGTCTTGATTCAAGACGACAAACACTCAGCTTGAGAGGCGGAGAAATGTCTGTTTTAAAAAAAGAATTAAATGAAACGAACGTGAGCTTAAAACTTTTTTTGGACTGTACGAAAAACTAGGCTGTGTTAGCCCATTACATCCTGAGGCAGATTATAAAACAAATTGCTTATTGCCCTAAGAAGGCTACATTACAGATTAGGAAGGAGATAGATCAACCATTTTAGTTCAATGGTGATGCCAGAATAGCTTGGCGCCTGAGGCGCCAAGCTATTCTGGCACCACCCTTAAACTAACATAGTCAAATTTATTTCAAGCAATGGGTGTGTCAGGATGACTAAGGGTTAGACTGCTAACTCAAACCCACAGAGTCCAAAATAGCTCAGGCGGTTAAGCGTCTGCGCAGGAGAGCGAAGGGAATCGCCGGGTCGTGGGTTCCAGTCCCCGTTCCGGCCCCGGTAGCTGGACTCGCAATCCAGGGGAAAAAGACGGGCTTGTTCCATAGCATGTCCGTTGAAAGGTCCTGGTCAATCAAAGTGGCACAGTTGTAGTGCGCCTGAAATGATCAGTGTTCAGGTCGTACTTCATAGACAATCGATTTCCCTGTCCCCTCATAACCCGCCCGTCAGGGCCGTCCATTATCATTTCGGTGCCATGGACGTTAAACTCCGAACTAACCAACACAACTCAAAAACCCACGCAGGCTGTGACGGACTCACTGAAGGTCTGACGCGCTGAAAAAGAAGTCAGAGAAAAAAACTGACTTACACACGGCTGCTACCTCATTTCTGGTACTTTCCTTCAAAAACCAGTAAAATACGCAAAACCGGCATTATTTGTGTGGTCTTTACAAAGCACATTTACCTCATATCAAAATAGTGGGTGGTGAGGTGGTGGTGGTGATGATGGGGGTGGGTGGTTGCGGGGGGGGGGGGGGGATGGTGGAGTCATTGGACGGGGTGGATGTATTGAGTTGAATAAAGTAACGAATGGAACTTTATTTCTCAGGGTTACATGATTAAGTACAGAGACCTATTTTGTCCATTAACTATTCTACCCAACACGAAATCCCAAATTTGCCGTTGTCCTCTGAGACTGCACTCTAGTGCAGGACACAGATCGACCATGATGTTCAAGGTGATGCAGAATACTTGGCGCTATGGGCCAAGCTATTCTGGCATCACCTTGAACTATCATGGTCGATCCAGACTTGCTGTGGTGTGTCTGGGTAAATGTAAACATCCCATTCAGCTATGACGCACTACAGCAGGAGATGGATCGACCATGATAATTCAAGGGTAGTGCCACATTAGCTTGGCGCCGACAGGCGCCAAGCTAATGTGGCACTGCCCTTGAATTATCATGGTCGATCCATCTCCTGCAACTGGTGCATAGTCCTAAGATGACGCCCCCAAAATTTGGGAAATACGGCCGTCGGACTGATTGAGTTAAAGATCTCCATTTCATTCTACACTGAATTTAAAATTTAAAAGTTTTCAGAGTGTTCATTGTGTATAGAAAACGAGTAGTCTCTTTACAAGACCCAGACCAGAGAGGTGACTGTCAAAAAGGTGAGTTGTCTTTTCTAAGCGTGCTTCTTTCTTCCTTGAGCTATTCTCTGAGTAACCTCTTTGACGCTTATTTTACGATGATTTCAACAACACAATCTCAGTCCGGCCACTGGCAGTGAAGTGGTTAAGACAAGACCGTTACAGCCGGATCTCCAGCCACGCTTAGTGTCCTCGTGCCGCACTAAACACATTAGCCTCATGACCTCACACACCACGTGCGTGAGTCTGGCCTCTCAAGTCCATAAAGTCATCAGCCACAATCCCATAAACTCATAAGTCAAAACTCCATGAACAGGCAGTCCAGAGAGGATCCGACCTAACCGCCAATAGCAAAACGTCTTCGGGCCGGCCACGACGGCCGCAGTGGGCCCGAGGACCTTCGCTTACTGAGACCGTCCTAAGGGCTGACGAGCACAGTGCTAAAACAAGCAGTTGCACTCGATTTTGTAGCTGATGTAGGTATGTGTTTAATTAAATGCAGTACACTGGTTGCTGTTCCATAGACTCGAAGAATGACGCACCCACAGACGCGTTACCTGTTTTATTGACAGCAAAGTTGAAAATCAAGACTGAGTATGTTTTAAAAAACAAAACAAAACAAACAAAAACCAAAATTTTTTTTTTTTTTTTTTTTTTTTTTTTTTACTGACGTCAAAGCGACAGAAGCGGTCTATGAGAGGCAGGGCATCTTAGCCTACAAGTACGACCTGAACATTATTCAATTTCGCAGACCGGACTGTTAGAACCACGCTTTATAACTTTTTCATTCACTTTTTATTTTATTTTATTTTTTTTTAACAGCAAATGATTGATTTCTGTTTTCTATATTTGATGTTCATTAGTCAACACTTCAATTTGTTTGCGTTTTGCGTCAAGGCCTTGTGCATTACCATATTTATAGCGTATAACGTTGTGAATTTAGGAAACATAGTCAACAAGTGCTGGTCTGTGATTTTGAGCCTTTGGGTTTTCAGCCGCAAGGCTCAAAATCACAGACCAGTATAATGTAGTTCTGTTGGTTTGTTAATAGCGCACACGCAACTGTTTGACAGCGACAGTTACTGAACGCACCTAGCGATAGTCAAGTGCTGCTGATTTGACTGATGTGACGTACGTTAACACCTAAATTACTTCTCCTCTTTTACGATGGTTCTTACAGACGTGAAGCCTGCCGGGAAGGGTACTTGTGACGGATTTTGCCACAGGAAAAGGGTGATGCTGTTGCGATTCAAATGGTCTTATTGGGTTAGGGTTATAGTTAGGGTTAATATCTTCATTTGCACGCAGTTCAGTTTCATTGATTCATTGATTCATTCATTTCATTCATTCATTTTGTTCGTTCGTTCGTTGCACTTTAAAAAAAAATCCATTTTAAGCACGTCGTTTAATGGACAATAAAGTTTATTCAATTGTATCCATCCATCCATCCATCCATCCATCCATCCATCCATCCATCCATCCATCCATCCATCCATCCATCCATCCATCCATCCATCCATCCATTCACCCACCCATTCATCCATACACCCATCCGCACGGTCTATCCATCGATTGGTCCCGTCCATTCATTGAGTCTACCCACAGCGTCCACAAATGGTTTCTAGTTCTACGCAGACCCAAAGCGGAAAAGAGCCATTTTGTCAGGGAACAAAAACCAGCGGTCAAACAATTGACCTGTCCGATGAAGCGGTCTTTATGGTTCTGAACCGCAGCGTATTTGTTTAAGCCGGGCCAGTCTCTCACCCAAACTCCACCCGTCTGCTAGAGACATAGATTCTCATGAGACCGTGCGAAGCATGGTCTCATGAGAATCCATGTCTCTTGCTTATAAGGGCTGCTCCCATTATTTTCACAAATTTACAGCCGGCAAGTTCTTCAGTACCGAGCCGCAATGCATTTCTGTCCTTTTTTTTTGTATTTCGTACATCCGGGGTGTTCCTCCTAGCGGGGCGCCACTCTCCATACCGCGCCCATTGTTAGTTCCCTTGCTGTTTTAGCCGACAGAGTGATCGTACTTTATGTCTACTTTATAGACGCACGCCCACTTATCATCACCTTTTTGTCGAAATAATGAATCTTGGATGCTGAACTGGGAATACTTTTTGTAGACGTTCGTTAGTCGGACAAAAAGACTTCTGAACGAAATTGAATTATGTCGTATTTTGATAGAACGCACGTGTCCCTTTTCTTTCGCAGCACATTTTGTCTTCTTGGAAAGCAGTAGGGAAAAAAAAGAAGAAGAAGAAGAGAGAGAGAGAGAGAAAAAAAAAGAAGATACAAAAGACACTGAGCTGTGCTATGAAGATAAGACGTTCTTTCGTTGGTGGCAGCAGGAAATAGGTATCGGAGTTTATTGGTGTTTAGTACCATCTTGTCTTTGTCGTTGAACGCAGATTGGGAAAAGACGATACCGCCGCCGGGAAGACAAAAGTGAACGTCTTTGAGAAAGCTTCACAGATAAATTACGTTTTTGGGGATTAGTGATTCATCTGGTCTTGACATCGTTTACTCCCTCTCACCGCCCTCCCCCCTCCCTCTTTCACGAGGCCCCGTTAACACATTCATATCTGACGAACTACAACAGAAGACGTTTCAACATGATAGTTCAAGGGTGGTGCCAGAATAGCTTGGCGCCTGCAGGCGCCAAGCTATTCTGGCACCACCCTTGGACTACATGTATCATGATCGGTGTATTTTCTGAACTAGTATGTAGTCTTCTATCCTGGCACCACCCTTTAATTATCTTGGTCGTTCTTCCGACCTTAACGTTCAGTGCGCCAATCTTATTTCTCTCCTTCGACGGCTCAGCACGCGTGAAACATACGCAAAGGACGAATCTCGTGACTAAGTGATACGGACGAAAGTAAACAATTAATTATATACAGTTTAAACCCTGAAATAACAAACCATTAAAAAGAAATGGGAGAGGGCTGGCTTGGTTGGTTAGTTCGGAGTTTAACGTCCGCGGCACCGAAGAGATCATGGACGGCCCTGACGGGCGGGTTATGGGGACAGGGACAGGGACAGGGAAATCTATTGCCTATGGAGTACGACCTGAACACTGATAAATTCAGGCGCACTCCAACTGTGCCACTTTGATTTACCAGGACCTTTCAAAGGACATGCTATTGAACCAGCCCGTCTTAACCTCTTAACCGCCTGAGCTATTTCGGACTCGGGCTGGCTTTGCACATGACCTGGTTAACATAGGGAAACACTTTTCTATCACCAACCTCACTCCAACCCTCTCTCTCTCTCTCTCTCTCTCTCTCTCTCTCTCTCTCTCTCTCTCTCTCTCTCTCTCTCTCTCTCTCTCTCTCTCTCTCTCTCTCTCTCTCACTAAATTTATATCTCACCAAGAACGTGAACGGACCTCAAGAAACAATACCTTAACCTTACCACTGCCAAGAATCGACCTTTTTAAAACCAGTATGTCATTCTCTGGTCCGTTTGCTTGGAATTCAATCCCTGCACATTTGAAAACTATTACCTCAGTCACCAGGAAGTTTTAAAACAAAACTTTCTGATTACCTGATGAGTCAAACCTAGTAGGCTACTTCTCAGGTACTGTAATATTTCCTTACCTCATGTATTTCATAAGATGGCTTTTGTGTGTGTGTGTGTGTGTGTGTCCTCGCGCTGGGACCATACGGCGTTGAGGCGCGTCCCCTGGGTGGTGGATAGGGGGTCCCTCGTGAGAGGGGTGCACCGAATGAAATAAGGTGCCGTGAACCAACATGGTCTAAGGGAAGGTGACCCCGACAGAAAACCCCTGGTCCTCCTAGTAAGGGGGTTGGGCGTGGGGGTAGCTTCCCCACCCTGCAAAAAAAGGAAATAGCTACAAAAACGCCGACGAAAAGACTAACAGTAATTCCTTTCCTGGAGGAGGAAGGTTCTTCTACTAGAAGACTTATGACGTCCTGTGGTGAAAGCCGGAAGTCTTCGGAAGCCACAGGACCGAGCCGCCTCTCTCTATCCAGGGATACAACCATGGGCACATGGAACGTCAAGACCATGTACCAGAGCGGCAAGGCCGCCCAGATAGCAGCGGAAATGCAAAAGTACAACCTTTCCCTGCTAGGCATCAGTGAAGCCAGATGGACGCAGTCTGGCCAGAAAAGGCTGTTAAGTGGGGAGATGGTTCTGTATTCAGGGCATGAAGAGGAGAATGCCCCCCATACAGAAGGAGTAGCACTCATGCTGTCACCAGTGGCACAGAGAGCGCTGATGGGCTGGGAACCTCTTGGGCCAAGAATTATAACAGCAGCCTTTAGAACCAAGAAAAAGCTCAAGCTGAACGTCATCCAGTGTTATGCGCCCACCAATGACAGTGACGAGGAAGAGAAACAAGAGTTCTACGACCGACTCCAGAGTGCCGTGGACAAATGTGCGGAGCGAGACATCACCATCGTCATGGGCGATTTTAATGCCAAAATAGGGGAGGACAACACCGGATACGAAGAGGTGATGGGGAGACAGGGACTAGGCTCGGAGATGAGTGAGAACGGGGAGAGGTTTGTAGACTTTTGTGCTCTAAACCGACTTGTCATTGGAGGCAGCATCTTCCCACACAGAAGAATACACAAAGCAACTTGGGTCTCACCTGACCATACAACAGAGAACCAAATAGACCATATCTGCATTAGCAAGAAATTTAGAAGATCCCTTCAAGATGTTCGAGTGAGGAGGGGAGCAGATGTCGCCTCAGACCACCATCTGCTTACCTTAAGAATGAAGCTCAAGCTAAAGAAAAGCTGCACAGAGACAACAAGAAGACAGCGCTATAATGTAGGCCTCCTGAGAGAAACTGGAGTTAGAGAAGAGTTCAAACTGGTGCTGTCCAACCGGTTTCAAGCGCTACAGGAGCTAGTAAATGAAGAGGAGGCGGTCACCACAGAGCAGCAGTGGAAGGCAGTTAGAGAGGCGCTGAACTCAACCTGCAAAGACACTGTAGGGTTCAGGAAACACCACCACAAGGACTGGCTGTCGGCACAGACCTTGAAGAAGATAGAAGCGAGGAAGCAGAAGAAAGCAGCGGTCAACAACAGTCGCACAAGAGCAGCCAAAGTAAGGGCACAGGGGGAATACTCGGAAGCCAACCGCGAGGTAAAGAGGAGTATCAGGGCAGACAAGAGGGCCTACACAGACAGCCTGGCAGCAGAGGCAGAAAAGGCAGCAGGCAGCGGCAACATGAAACAGCTCTACGACATTACCAGAAGATTGTCGGGTAAGTATGGCCATACAGAAAGACCAGTAAAAGACAAAGAAGGCAAGCCTATTGCAGACAGAGCAGACCAACTCGACAGATGGGCCGAGTATTTTGAAGAGTTACTGAACAGACCTAGCCCACCCGACCCCCCCGACATCCAGCCGGCAGAGACCGACCTACCCATCAGCTGTGACAGACCCAGCCGGGAAGAGATCAGAAAAGCAGTGGCATTTTTGAAGAATGGCAAAGCAGCAGGGCCAGATGGCATCCCAGCGGAGTCTCTGAAAGCAGACCTAGAGACAACAGTTGAGATGCTGTACCCACTGTTTGGAAAGATCTGGGAAGAGGAGGTGATGCCAGCTGACTGGAAGGAGGGGTACCTAATCAAGCTTCCCAAGAAAGGCGACCTCAGCAAGTGTTCCAACTACAGAGGAATCACCTTGCTGTCAGTACCAGGAAAGGTCTTCAACAGGATCATCCTAGAGAGAATGAAGAGCTCCGTTGACCCCCAGCTGAGAGACCAGCAAGCAGGATTCAGGAAGAACCGATCATGTACAGACCAGATCGCCACTCTCCGCATCATCGTGGAACAGTCTCTGGAGTGGAGCTCCCCGCTGTACGTCAACTTTGTGGACTATGAGAAAGCATTTGACAGCGTGGACCGAGAGGCTCTGTGGAAACTCCTACGACACTACGGTGTACCCACAAAGCTCGTCCGCCTGATCAAGAGCAGCTATGATGGCATGACATGTCGCGTGATCCACGAAGGGCAGTTCACCAGAGAGCTCCAGGTCAGAACTGGTGTCAGGCAGGGGTGTCTGCTGTCTCCGTTCCTCTTCCTACTGGCCATAGACTGGGTCATGAAGATGACCACAGAGCACAGACGAAGTGGAATACAGTGGACACTGTGGACACAGCTTGACGACCTCGATTTTGCAGACGACTTGGCATTACTGTCCCACACTCATCAACAAATGCAGGACAAGACCACGAGGCTTGCTGACATCTCGTCCCAAGTGGGCCTCACCATTCACAAACAGAAAACAAAGACAATGAGACTGAACGCAACCAGGGAAGAACCAGTCTTGCTTGCTGGCACCCCGTTGGAGGAGGTGGAGTCCTTCACCTATCTCGGGAGCATCATAGACAAAAAAAGCGGCACTGATGCAGATGTCAGAGCACGAATCGGTAAAGCCAGAGCAGCCTTTCTCCAGTTGAAAAAAGTGTGGAGTTCCAGAGAGCTGTCACAACACACCAAAGTCCGGATTTTCAACTCCAATGTAAAAGCAGTTCTCCTATATGGAGCAGAGACATGGAGATTGACAAAAACCACAGTCAACAGAGTACAGACCTTCATGAACAGTTGCCTTAGAAGAATTTTGAAAATCCACTGGCCAGAGAAGATCAGCAACGTCAGACTCTGGGAGAGAACAGAGCAGATAACAGCAGAGAATGAAATTGGGCGAAGAAGATGGGGATGGATCGGTCACAGTCTGAGAAAGCCAGCTTCCAGTATCACTAGGCAGGCATTGTCATGGAACCCCCAGGGAAAGAGGAAAAGAGGTAGGCCGAGAAACTCCTGGCGTCGAGACCTCCAAGCAGACATCAAGAGACTGGGAACCACCTGGAGTAGAATCGAAGGAGAAGCACAGGACAGGAGTTGCTGGAGGTCTCTCGTCGACGGCCTATACCCGGGTAGGGGTGACAGGCGTAAGTAAGTAAGTAAGTGTGTGTGTGTGTGTGTGTGTGTGTGTGTGTGTGTGTGTGTGTGTGTGTTGTGTGTGTGTGTGTGTGTGTGTGTGTGTGTGCTCGTGTTTGTTTGTGTGTGTGTGTGTGTGTGTATGTGTGAGCGGCATGCGTGCGTGTGTGCATGTTTGTGTGATGAGTGTTATTATTTTTTTCTGTATATAGTGATGCTATTGGGCTTTGAATGTAAATATATTTTTTTTTAGTTTCCCCTTGTTTATGCTGTAGATGTTAGCAGCGGCAAGTTTGTAAAATGACGATTTGTTTTCTGTCAAAACTTTTTACCGTTGAAAAATAAAGTTTCATCATCATCATCATCCCTCTCCCTCTCTCTCTCTCTCTCTCTCTCTCTCTCTCTCTCTCTCTCTCCTCTCTCTCTCTCCCGCCCCTTCCTATTGTCCATATCACGAATTATTTTGCCTTTTTTTTTTACACGCCTTTTTTTTTTTTTTTTGCCTTCAAAATTGTTCGTTCTGGTCTTTAATTTTGGATCTTTCGGATCAAAGAGGTGAGGCCCAAAAGCCGGATGTTAAACCTTGCCACATTGAGCCGTATGATTTTTAACCTTTTATGCCTCAAACCTGCAAGATCCAAAATCACAGACCAGCACACAACTCGGTAGTTAACCCTTAACTGTTGAGAAACGTGAACGCGATCCAACTGCAAGAGACATAGATCCTCATGAGCCCCCGCAGTCGCGGGGGCTCATGAGGATCTATGTTTCTTGGTGATATCACTTTGTATCCATGTTCCCGGGA
Organism: Semisulcospira habei; assembly: GCA_036245525.1. Classification (NCBI taxonomy): domain Eukaryota; kingdom Metazoa; phylum Mollusca; class Gastropoda; family Semisulcospiridae; genus Semisulcospira; species Semisulcospira habei. The sequence continues at coordinate 322,382,996 of BTPG01000002.1, forward strand.
CGGCGGTGGTTTTTTTTTTTTTTTTTTTTTTTTTTTTTTTAGCGTTGAAACAGTTAACAAAGCTTTTCAGAAACTGACACAGCCTGCGGCCAGTCTCAGTGAAGGGTGTTTAACCCTTTTAGCCCCAAGGTCCCATTTCTCCAATTTTAGAGGTGTTGCCCAACGACTATGTACCCGCAGTTTGTAGGAGATGGATTGATCAGGATAAATCAAGGGTAGTGCCAGATGAGCTTGGCGCCTTTTGAATTATCATGATCAAGCCATCTCCTGCTGAAGGGTCCCGGGGCTAACAGGGTTAAGCGCGGCAGCTAAACGCTGTGGACTATCGCACTCTGCTTGTCAGCCACAAAAGAGGAGGGCGGGGAGGAAGAATTAGGTTGTGTCTGACTTCACGCTTTGAGCTCTAGTGAATACAAAAATGTCTGTGTAAAGTTTCCTCGCGGAGGCGTGCTAAACGGACAACTTTATTTGTTTGCTGGCCTGTGACTCTAGACTCTACCACTGTGTGCTGATTAGTCGGGATTTCGGACATTACGGCCGCTTTAGTCACAGGTTGTTGAGTTGAACAAACGGCGTGTTGTCGGGGCCGTCAGCCATTGCCGCTCGCTTTTCAGTTCGACTTGTGTAGTTCTGCCGGCTGTGGCAAAGGCAAAACAGAGCAAGTCTTTTTTGTGAAAAGCTAGATTTTCATTGAAATACAATAAAAACCTAGCTTTTCACAAAAAAATGGACTTACTGTCTTATTCCTTCACAGCACAGGGCGTGTCAGGATGGCAGCCACGGCGTGTGTCTCCCTAACTAAGCCGGTCTGGATTATGTATTTGTCTTGTTCTCGTACTGTGAAGCTGTCAGACAAAGGAGCGGAGAAGAAATGAAAACCGCCGCTAATGATGTGAGGCTTTAGGGAGGAGGGGAGGGGGGGGGAGAGGGAAGGGGGGGGGGGGGCGGGGCGGGAGTGATCATTGACTCGTGATGGGTTTATGGTTACACACACTAAATTTGCGTACCGGTCTGTAACCGTGGACGTTTCACTTCCATATTTGTCATTGTGTGCTGGTCTGTGATTGTGGACATTACGGCACCGCAGTCGTTAACCCTTTGGCTGTCGGTAGCGCGTTTTGTCGAGGTGCACTGCCATATGCAAGCTACATTATAGTACTTACAGATAAGTATATAGACCAATGGCTTTAGTTCAAGCGTAGTGCCAGAATAGCTTGGCGCCTAGAGGCTATTCTGGCACTGCACTTGAACTATTTTAGTCAAACTTATATACATGGTCAGCGTTCCGTCAATGTAGTGCTTGATTAGCTTAGCCCCTCTCTTTGCGCCAAGCTATCCAGGCACTAAACTGCAGCCATCACGTTGGATTCATCCGCCTCTTAATTAGTCTTTTTTATTTATTTTTATTTTTTTTATTTTTTTTTTTAAATGTAGTTGGAGTACACCAGGACTCTGATGACAAATCTGAATAGTTGTTGCCGTGATTTTATCGAGAGCTAGTAGCCTGGGGACATAAAACACGAATAAACGCGGCACCAGGCGCCTAATAAAAGACATATCAAATCGAACTCCTACTATAATTTACCCCGCAGAAATTCAACGTGTGGAGATGAAAGGAACTCTCCGCCGCAGTGGGATAAAAGACATATTAAAAATTATCAGCATGGAAATTATGCGTGCGTCCTAGGTTTGTGCTAAGCCGATTTGATGCATGGCTGGCGCAAACTTGCTGCCATAAAATTGTCTAAAAGGGGGAAATGGTGTAAAGACATTTAATGGCCTCACTCTTGGACGGCAGGAAACCACAGATCAGGGTTGAGAAATGCTTTTTTTTATCGTGATATGTATCAGTTTACAATATTTTTTTTTCTAGTCACTGTAAAACAATGCAAAGTCGTGTATTACAGTGACAAGAAGACATGAATGCTGTTCATTGACCTTCATTGTGAAAAACGCATATCTGTGCTACGACCCTGGACCAGTTGCGTGAGTGAGCGTAGTCCTGCGCCTGCCACTAAGCAAGGTGGGAGGTCATTCAGATACCAGAGCCCAGTTGTTTGGAACTGATGATCTCCCACGCGAACTGAGATACGTGGATTCGAGAGAGGCATTCAAGCGTGCCCTAAAGACCCATATGTTTTCTGTCAGCTACAAATGACTTTGTCACACACCTGTCATGTTAAAGTCATCTCTATCTATTTATAGAAGTAGTGTGTGTGTGGGTGTGTGTGTGAATGCCAGTATGAGTCCATGAGCGTAGCACTTTTGAATGGTGACTTCATAGCTTGTTTACAGAGTGCGTTGTATTTTGTTTTTGTACTTTTTGTTAATTCCATTTTTGTAATTAGTTATTTTTTGTACATTAGTTTTTGTTAAGCGCCTAGAGCTCTAATCTGAGGTTAGGCGCTATACAAGTACTCATTATTATTATTATTATTATTAGTGGCTGGCGCAGGACTAAGCTCACAGCGAAACACCTTGCTTAGTGGCTGGCGCAGGATAAGCTCGCTCATGCAAATGACCCTGTTTCGCAAAATACTGAGAGTTTACCCGATGAATGCACATCAGTTATGAGTAATGCAATGGTCCACGATAGTTCAAGGGTAGCGCCAGATTAGCCTGGCGCCTACGAGGCGTACGCTAATCTAGTTCCACACTTGAAGTATACCCGTCATGGCCTGTTTATCGTCCACTGTAGTCTGTCAGTGTGAATGACTAAAATTGGGACGAAAAGAAAATTTTAAACTGAAGCGTAGAAAATATGGCTTTCACTGCACATATTCTATTTGTTCAATATATCACTGTCATCTCAGGAACAAAACAACAACAACATCAGTAGTAACAGCAGCAGCGGCAACAACATCAACAACAACAACAAAACAACAACATGAACAACAACAGTAACATTAACAACAAGAAAACAACAACAACAACAACATGTCAATAAAATAATGAAAATGAACGCAACTCATCGACTTTAACTTCAATATTTATGTACATCACAAGTTTGGTTCTCAAAACAACAATAAATTCATACATAAATCAATGAAAATAATCAAACCATTAGTCGTTAATGATAAGTATGCATTTCATTCGTGTAAAAGAGAGTGTAAAATTGGAATGTTTCAAGATTCATGAAGGCTAAATATGCTTCACGCAAATACATTGAACTTTTAACTCATTGGCGGTCAGCCGCATCCGGATGCGCGGCTTATGCTGGCCGCGAATGAGTTAATAAGGCACACACAAAGGCTGCATAAATGTGATATGTATCATTTTGCATTTCATTGATTGAGCAGAGTGATTTATGCAGGAGGCATATAAGTATATGCTCATGAGCTCAAAGGTGACAATAAACGTATTTAGATTTTAACTCATTCCAGACGTGCCGTATATATCTGGAATGAGTTAACCCATTGTGTCCCGGGTACAAAACACCCACATTTTGGAGTTGCCCTCTGAGGACTGCATTACATTTCAGGAGACAGATCGACCATGATAGTTCAAGGGCGGTGTCAGAATAGCTTGGCGCCTTTAGGCGCCAAGCTATTCTGACACCGCCCTTGAACTATCATGGTCGAGCCATATCTTGCTGGGTGTGTCGGGACTGAATGAGTTAAAGCCGGGTCTAAATACGTTTATTATCATCTTTGAGCTCATTAGCATCTGTGCCTTTAGCATTTGCTAGCTGGGCTCCGGCAGTGCTAGGGTTAATGTTCAGTGTCGCAGTACAATCAACAGCAAAAGACACGTGTAGTAAAGAATTGCGTATGAACCCAACAAGGGTAAAGCGCGGGTGGGGGAAAAATACAATTATTGAGTGTCTTGTCCAGCGAGACTAGCCCGGCAAGCAAAACGTCGTCGGGGTGACGTGTGCCCTTGTCTCGCACAGGGCGGCTGAGCGAGGGTCAACTACAACGCAGTGCCGATATCGGCCCGAGGACTCGTTGCGTATTGAAAACGCTTTGAGCTTCGCACATCTGAAGAGTAAGGCACACTTTTTTTTTTCATATCAGCAAAAGGACATTAACTCATGGGTTTCACCCCCCTCCCCCCCGCCCCCTTCCCCCCCCCCCCGCCCCTCTCCCCCCTTCCATCTGCAACCCCCCACCCCCCACCCCACCCCACCTCTCCCCGCACAACGCGTGGGCTCATGAGGATCAGTTTATCGTGCTGATTGTAATATACCTCATATACTCGTAATACAGGCTATATAGACTATTGGCCTATATTATGAACTATGCCGATCAGCCGAATTGGGTAAATATACAGGAGCGTTGAATGTTTTGAAGAACTTGTAAATTGACAGGCCGGTGAAGGCTGAACACAAACGAGTGACTAGAGGAGCTTCCCAGTTAGCTATAGATCCTCGGGGCCTATGTCAAGTGTAGTAGGCCCGCGGGGCACTTACAGCTTACTTCGGCCCGGGAACATTTCGATTACTGGGATATCATAGACCTACGAACTTTAGGCCTTGCGAACATAGGAAACTTACAAAATGTTTCAGAAAGCTGAAGGGGCCGGTTGCACGAGTGAGCTTAGTCATGCGCCAACCGCTAAGCAAGGTGCTCCTCGATAGCAAAGCACCTTGCTTAGCGGCTGGCGCAGGACGAAGCTCGCTCGTGCAACCGGCCCCAAGTCCCTCCGGGCTTCCGAGGAGATGGCCTAGGTCTCTAGGCCATGCGAACACGTATGGGAATTGCACAAAATAACATGTATTCAAGTATGCAAAGACCAGCAAAGGCCTATCACTGACTGGAAAATGACCTATGGTCTTTTAGGTTTTGCGAACACATCTTGGTAAAAGACAAAAATACATTGGCTCTAACTGAACCGATTGAGCAGTCAGACAGCCAGACGATACAACCTGAATCGACCGTGATAGTTGGCACCACCCTTGAACTATCATGGTCGATCTATCTCTTGAACTGCAATGCCGTCTCCTGACGCCAATTCCGAAATTTGGGCATTTCAGCCGTAATCAGTGTATTAGTTTCAATATCGAACAGATGCTGGGGTTTCCGACCAGACAACAACCGTCCCCTTGAAATGTGTAATTTCTCAGAAGCAGCTGGCTAAATTTCTGAGTTTCACTACAGTTCAGTGACGTGGGAATATATACATACCTACCGATTGTGATTCTGTGGGGCAGCTGGCTAAATTTCTGGGTTCTACCACAGTGGCCTAATAATATGTACCTACCAATTGTAGATTCTCAGCAGCAGCTGGCTAAATTTCTGGATTTGAACACAGTGACCTTGAAAATGGGTGTACCTATTGCAAAATCTCAGCAGCATCTGGCGAAGGTTCTGTAAGTGATCGCGGCAGTGAACTTGAAAATGTTGTTACCCATTGCCGATTCTCGTGGGCAGATGGCTGTGTTTCTGTGTCAGATATACACCACTGCAGCTGACAGCGTACATGGTTCGGGTTCACTGAGCTGCTATGACCAACACTGCACCGTAATTCTGATTGTTAACCCTTTATTGACGGTGGTCGCAAAGTGCACTTCTGAAATATTTCCTATATTAACAGCAAAACTCCCCAGACGTCCAAGGAACAAACTTTGATGTCAGCAAGAGGCATAGATCCTCATGAGTCCCCGCAACTGCGGGGACTCATGAGGATCTATGCCTCTTGCTGTTGGATTGTGTTCAATTGTTCTCGGCGATGAAGGGGTGAACGGTGGCCACCCTTTGTGCAGCTGTCTGGTCTCTACAGCAGGTGGCAGAGTTCTGAAAGTTATACCTTTCGTTTTTGTTTTAATTTTCCTTCATTTGATTTGTAAGCGGCTGCGGCTGATAAGCGCACTTGATTTTGAAACCAGGCAACAACAGAATACATGAGGTCCAATTCCCAGACCAGAACACACATTGTCTGAGGTTCGATTCGACGCGATTCTCGAGACCTGGTCATTACAAAATCATGGCCAATACAGTATCAGAGTATGTGGCCCAGAAATCTCTGTCTGTCTCTCTCTTTCTCTTTGTCACAATGGTCAGTAGTCACTACCCAGTAAACAAATGACCCTTGGACCGAAGTCTGCCGCAATGGGCCCGCGCACAGACGTGCGCGGGCCCATTGCGGCATACTTCGGCCCAAGGGTCCTTTGCTTACTGGTTAGTAGCTAGAGAGATGAGATCGTGAGTGTGAGTCTCAGAAGTCCAGCTCATCTTGTATACGACAGTTCTGTAAGATCTGGCTCGTCTGTTGCTAAGACAACCTCACCGCCTCCCGGAGGATCAGTAACACTGGTCGGTGCGTGTGGTCAGTAGTCGCTGGTGTACGTGGCCAGGTTGATGAGGTCGGACTCTGTGGGGTTCTCCGGGACCCAGATCTTGGCTACGAGTTTGGTGTCTGGGGCTGGGCGTCGTCCCTTGGGGTCGTGCCAGGACAGGGAGTGGCCCAGGAGCATCTGCCCGTCCCCTACGTCGCCGTCCAGTTCTGTTGGGAGAAGAAGCAGACACGATATTGTGAAATGGATGGACGGGCGGACTTGTATATCACGATCGAACTTTGAACCCAGCATGCAAAAGGTTTTCGGACCGAGGTCAGCAGTAGTTGGACCACGCACAGCAGTGCACGGGCCAAGTGCAACCGACATCGGCCCGAGGATATTGTACACATTGGGAAGGGAGAGAAAAAAACGACATTGTGAGACAGTGTGGTCGGATGGATGGATGGATGGATGGATGGATGGATGGATGGATGGATGGATGGATGGATGGATGGACTGATTCATTAGCTGACTGACTCGATTTGCTCCTGAAGATTTACGAGAGCAAACTCCTGTCTGTCTCGGCAATATTATACTGAATCGCGCAGCCTGTCATGCATCTAGAGACATAATTTAGTGATCAAATAATGAGTCCACATTTCTAATATCATTTGCTCATTTCATTTTTTTTTCTCGGCCACCCGATACCAACAACGCTGCGACAAACCGAAATCAAAGAAAACCAGATGTTGACATTTTCTCCACCCCCCAAAAAAGTACCAATCCCACCGTATGAATATTAAAACACACTGGAAATACACAATCAAACGGCCGAACAAACCGTACTCGCCAAAGAGACCGCTTGCTCAAACACAGGCCGTTCATTTCAGCTGGACATAACAGAATCCGAACTCCACGCAGAAAAGATTCTGACTCGTGAGGATCAAGAAGGGGGTTAATGTGGCCCGAAAGAGGCATAGATCATCATGAGCCCCCGCATCTGCGGGAGCTCATGAGGATCTATGCCTCTTGCAGATAGAGTTTATTCACTGTTAGATTCTATCGCCCACTCTCTGGCAGTGGACTCAGGGGTGTCTCATCGAGAGGCTGAATAAACAATTACATATAATACAAATCCACCCCTCCCACCCCTTCCTCCCTTAACTCATTCTACCCCAACACCGGATTCCCCAAATTTTGCCGTTGTCCTCAGAAGACTGCATTGCAGTGCAGGACACAGATCGACCATGATAGTTCAAGGGTGATGCCAGAATAGCTTGGCGCCTATGGGCCTATCATCACCCTTAAACTATCATGGTCGATCTTTATCTTGCTGTGGTGTGTCTGGGGTAGAATGAGTTAACCCTTTGGTTGTCGGTAGCGGATTTTGTCCCTATGATTCCTGTAGTATGTCAGGCGGAGTGTTGTTATTCCTGCAGAAATCATCGCGACTAAAACCGCGACCGACAGCCAAAGGGTTAACCTCTTGATGACGTTTCTAAAGCCCTCGTCCATTCAATGTCAAAGAGCGAAAAAGCACGAAGCTTATCAGGCACTACTTCGAAACAGTCATTGTCCAGCCATCTTCTGTGACTTTTGCACAGTGCTTGAAAGACGAGTCACAGATTATGCAAGTCAACCGTGAGGCTTCTTTTATCTAAAGGGGTCAGCACATTTTATTTTTCTAGGACACTAGTTTAAAATAAAAAATCGTAAAAGATCGATCTTATACTCACAGTTGGCGCTAGAAAGGAAAGGGCAGTAAGTGTGCCTGACTTATCTATTGCACAGGCGGATGTAGAGAAACGTTTTTTCAAGACTGACTTGTATCAATGCACAGTACTTATTTCTTTGAGACACTGCAAAACAATTTTTTTTTTACAATTCATTTATTATATATATATATATATATATATATATATATATATATATATATATATATATTTTTATAGTGAATAGAAGAGATATACTATCCACTGATACACATAAAAAAAAAAACAACAAAAAAAAAATCTCTACCGAGGTCTGTGATCTGTTGTTTTATGGAGTATGTGTGTAGTCCGTATCCCCTTCACTTCTAGTGATTAGGAATTTTACACTCAGAAACGATCGCACGTTGACTGACATTCGCGTAAAGAACACAGATACAAATACGACTAAATTAGGTATATAGAACACGGGGTTAGCAAGAGATATAAATCCTCATGAGCCCCCGCGACTGCGGGGGCTCATGAGGATTTATGTCTCTTGTAGCTGGGTAGCTTTCGCCTTGCCCCGGCAGGTAAGGAGTTAAACCCGCGTGGAAACCAACATCTGTTAAGGTTTAGTTTCTGACAGGAAAGTTACGCTTTGCGTTGTGGTTATAATTACGTTTAACACTACACATAAAACATGAATGTATGTAATAATAATAATAATAATAATGCATAGCATTTATATGGCGCATTTCTCATATTTATAATATAACTCAATGCGCAGAATGTAGCCGCGAACTGAACCCAACAAGCACGCTCACGTGAATCACACGCATTCACTCACACACTGTACGTAAACACAGAACATTCACGTGGTGCTAAGGGCAAGCTCAAGCGAGCTACTGAAGTGACGGTATTTGGAAATCGTTTTGTATTTGAAATTTTATTAAGTTGGCTGAAACTGATACCAAAGTGGTACTGATACCAAAGTGGTACTGAAACCAAAGTGGTACTGATACCAAAGTGGTACTGATACCAAAGTGGTACTGAAACCAAAGTGGTACTCACGGATACCAAAGTGGTACTGATACCAAAGTGGTACTGATACCAAAGTGGTACTGATACCAAAGTGGTACTGAAACCAAAGTGGTACTGATACCAAAGTGGTACTGATACCAAAGTGGTACTGATACCAAAATGGTACTGATACCAAAGTGGTACTGATACCAAAGTGGTACTGAAACCAAAGTGGTACTGATACCAAAGTGGTACTGATACCAAAGTGGTACTGATACCAAAGTGGTACTGAAACATTCAGCCCTGACGCACTACAGCAGGAGATGGATCGACCATGATAATTCAAGGGTAGTGCCAGATTAGCTTGGCGCCTGTCGGCACCAAGCTAATCTGGCACTACCCTTGATTTATCATAGGTGCATAGTCGTTAGATGATGCCTCCAAAATTTGGGAAATACGTGCGTCGGCCTGAATGAGTTAAGGTTGGGCGCAGCTATAACAAATTTATCAAATAAACAGTGAATTAATGTGAGAAAGGATGGATAGACAGGGTGTGTGGGTGGGTGGGTGGGGTGTGTGTCCATGTGGAGGAGGTGCGGGGGAGGTCCGGGGGGGGGGGGGGGTGGAAAGGGAGGGCGGGGGGCGGAGGTAGATTGGCGTAAACATGCGAGAAACCAAACCAATAAAGTACCATTGCGCATAAATCTGAAGACACATTTCAGCTCCATTAGTTTTGTGTTATCCCTTGTCGACACACCCAATGAACTTTAACCGCAGTTTGGACCCGCAGCAAAAGCGTAATCGCAATTATTTATTCTGCGCTGCCGTTAGCGAATCACAGCCTATTTTTAGTTGTTTCTCGCACTGATAGCGTTGTATTTCTAGAACGGATTTGAGTCATTGTCCGGTTACTTGATATAAAGACGACGTGTGCTGAACTGGATTGCCCTGTGTCTAAACGAACCGTAACTAGACCTGTGTAGCGTTTCGTAAACATCTGTTACAGAAGTGTATCTTTGAACAGTTACGGTGGTAGCGGGCTTTCAACGCACCAGCCAGCAAACCAACCAATCACTAACTGTGTGCTGATCCGTGCTGTGGCGCTTCTGTCGTTAGGGTCAGAATCACGGGCCAGCACAAAACTGATTTCTTGGTCTCTCACCTGTGAGGTGACACCGGACGATGACCTTCTCCTGCACCCTGTGCCCCCGCTGGGAGCCCACGTCTCTAGAGTATTCGCTGCAAGATTGCACTAGGTCGGACAGGTAACTAATGTACCTGCAGAAAGAAAGGCAGAATAAACAAACACGTTACTGGGTGCCAGTGCTAGTCTGTAAAATTTAGGATCAAACGTGTTTTTTTTTTCCAACGCAGTAAGGTCCAAAATCACGGACCAACACGCATTAACCCATTTAACGGCAAGGCCACATTCTCGCCTAATTTTAAATGTGTCCACTTAACAATCAAATATGTGCCAGTTCCAAGAGATAGGCCCACCATGTATTTGAAGGGTAATGCCAGATTAGCTTGGCGCCTGAAGGCGCCAAGCTAATCTGGCACTACCCTTCAATTATTATCATGGTCGATCCGTCTCCTGCTTTACTGCGTCCGGGCTAAATGTGTTCCTGTGTGAAAAAACGCGTATAGCTTTGAAACACGTCTAACGTGATCAGTATTTCAAATCAGCTAACGAGTCACTTGGCACGCTGATGCGTCGACTTTCATTCACAAAACCAATGCGTATTGGTCTGTGATTTTGGACCTTACCTCCTTGAAAATCACTGACCAATAAGTAACTGGCCATCGAAGTCACAGAACGGCACACGACAGTACGTACCTCATGGCTAGCCGCAGTGTGTCCACCTTGGAAAGCCTCCTCTCTGCCTGAACGTTGGCCGGTATGCACGTGCGCAACGTCTCGAAAGCGTCATTAATCGACTTCATCCTTCGCCGTTCCCGCATGTTGGCCGCTTTCCTCTGCATCACCTTCTTCCCCGGCTGCTTGCCGTGGCCATGGTGGTGCAAGGTGCCGGTGGGGATACGGTCGACGCTGTTGTTGTATTCGCGAACCAGGTCACTGATGGTGTTAGGGTGAGGGTCGTACACGATTTGGTTTTCGATGTCAGAACTGTTGGAAGACGGAGAGTCGTAAGAATCGTCATAGTCCCCTTCACCCGCGTAATCGTTCGAGTCTCCGATATAGTCGTTCGAGTCCCCGACATAGTCGCTGGAATCACCCACATAATCACCCGCGTCACCCGTGTAGTCACCCGGCCCAAAGTCAAACAGCTCGTCGTCCAACCCGTACAGGTAGCTTGTATCCATGGTGATTGGTTTTAGTTCAATAACTCAACAATGACAGTAAAATAAAACAGCCTCGCCTACTTTACTGTGCTATACCTGGTCTTGACAATCAAGCTGCATTTCTGGCTTCAGTTAATTGGATTTAATTTCTGTCATGTTGCATTTACATGAACCACGGACATATATATGTTTCGTAAACTGTTTCTTTTGTCATCGAATGTCAAATGTAGAAGTATCACAGTACTGCACACTACTGTCACCAAACCAATGCTGACACACATAGGCTGGCAACAACCTCAAGTTAGTACGGACTAAGTGAGGGCTGTGTCGAATATACCTATATTTCAAAGTAACATCACATTCTCAGTGGAAACATTGTCCTGCACACTGTGAGTGAAAATTGTTCCGGAAAATAACACATAATTCAGAGGTCCACGAAGAAGAAATGAAGTGACTATGCTCACTTCCCCTGTTGTAGACAATTCTAGTTTCAGGAAGTATGTCCAGAACAGAAACCGGCCTGTGGTTTCTTTATGGGTCAGTTTGACTTTGAACTCTGTGACTAACAAGACAGTTCCGCGGGGTCGCCTGTCCGACTTTCACCTTCTAAAGTGAGACCGTATTTCCCCAGAGCCGCTTGGACTGAAATCACCCCTATCGGAATGTCACAGACTGACGTTGGCAGATGTTTCCTTTCCCATAACAAGTCCCTATCTGAGACTGTAACAATTCGCTTATCCTGTTATTTCAAAGACCCTTCCACGGGCCAGCTTGCACGCGCCACCGTGGACAGACCAGCGACGGCCACGCGCCGGCTATTAATAAACACACGCGCCGGGCGCGCGGCGACACGTGGCCTAGCCCCGCCCACTGACTAATCGCAGCGCCGCGTCGACATTATGCCACGCCTTGATCTGCAGGTGGTCTTGACTTCATGTTGCAGACGATCTCCCAATAGTTCCCAGCCTGAGGATATAGACGTAAATGTCTTCAAGCAAGACGTAAAAATTGTCATGAGCCCCTGCGGATGCAGAGGTTCATGAGAATCTTTACGTCTTGCTTATGGACCGAAAATTTGTGAAGCAAGTGCGTATTTTTTGTGAGAGGACTCAGTGACTTGTGCAAGCGCCGGTATTTACAATAGTTGCGGGGCGGATTGAAACAAATATGATTTGTAATATGGTAGTGCGGGTTCTTTAACACTTAGCAGTTTCACTCTCAGATGCGAAAAATCAACGGCCTATTTTGTTAGTATTACTTTTAAAAAAATATTTTTTATTTTTTATATTTTACAGTCGAGTTGTATCAATGGTTGACCCGCAATGCAATAGGTTTGTTACCTTTTTTTTTTGTCATTTTTGGGTTGGTACATTTTTTAAAGATATCTTCACATTTAAAAAAATGTTTTTTTTCGGTATTTTTTAAAGTAACATTACGCATAAATCTGAAAACACATTTCAGCACCATTTGTGTTTATTATGCATTGTTGACACACCTAATGAACTTTAACAACAGTTTAGACGCGCAGCAAAACAACACGCAATCTCACTCATTTATTCTGCGCAGCCGTTAGCGTGTCAATCTATTTTTAACTGTTTCTCGTACTGATAAAGTTGTATTTACGGAGATGAGTCATTGTCAGGTCATTTGATGTTAATACGACGTGTGCTGAACTGGATTGTCCTGTGTCTAAATGAACCGTAACTAGACCCGTGTGTGGCGTTTCGTAACCACCAGTTACAGAAGTGTATCTTTAAACAGTTACGTGCCTTTAATCAAGTTTATGTTACATGACGTGACCAAAGCCGGCTGACAAAAGCTTAGGGATGGTATCTTTAATAACTTCACGCTGCACCTCAGCCACCGGTCCGTAAAAACTGAAGCAGACGCCTTGTTAGCTTGGAGCCTACGCACGAAGATAATCAGACACACTACCCTTCAGCTATCATGGCCGATCGATCTCCCGCACTTGTATCTCCCGTGAAAACGAAAAGATACAATTTGCTACAGTCCATATTTCTTTCACTTGCAAGCGACTAGTCTTAACCATCGACTCGGTACAAAGAGGGACTTTGCCCAGTAAGCAAAAAAAAAAAAAAAAAAAAAAAAAAAAAAAAAAACCCAAAGACAAATACGGGCTGACGTCGGACGCTGTTGGCCCGCGCACGATAGTGCGCGGGCCAACAGCGTCCGATGTCGACCCGATGACCTTTCCTCACCGGGTGGGGTCCCTTTCTTTGCTTCAAAGGTTCGGTCCGTTTTGGGTCCCTCGTTGGTCAAAACCTAGTCGCGTGCAGACTACGTGGTGTTTCGGAGACTAATTAGTGTTTTTTGGCCTCGTGCTTCACAAACACATTAGGCAAATAAATACTTCGCCACGTGCTGATTTTTGTTTTATTAATAATGATAATAATTATTACCATTAATGTTTCCTGACAGCTGGACTTGTTATTTCTTGCTTCTTCACCCACCCACCCACCCCCCCTCCCTGCCCCCCCCCCCCCCCCCCCCCCACCCGATGAAAAAACTGAAACACAGCGACACGTTTAACCCGTTTAGTGCCGAAAAAAATGTGAACACCACCCAACTGCAAGAGGTATAGATCCTCATGAGCCCCCGCAATTGCGGGGGCTCATGAGGATCTATGCCTCTTGCTGAAACTACTTCGACTCCATGTTCCTGGGACATCTGAGGGTTTGGGGGCCTTGAATTCACGAATATTGCAAAAACACAGTTTGTGTCGGTTGGGTTAAATTTGCGGCTCATTGGACAGCTTTGACTCTATGGCGATGATTTCAGAAACATAACCAACGTCCGCTGGCAATGAACGGATTAATTCAATGCTGTAGCACAAAAAGTGAGAAGAAAAAAAAAACCAAATACAATGTAAATTATATATAAAAACCAACCAAACGAACAATCATTGGAAATGCTGAGGAAATCACTTAAAGTTCCGTTACGCATTAAATCTGAAGACACATTTCAGCACCATTTGTGTTTGTTCTGCCTTGCCGACACACCTAATCAACGTTAACAGCAGTTGGGACACGCAGCAAGAGCACACGCGTAATCGCACTTATGTATTCTGCGCACCAGTTAGCGTGTCAATCTATTTCATCTAGCTATTTCCCGTCCTGATAGCGTTGTATTCATAGAACGGAGTGGCGTCATTGTCAGGTTAATTGACATAAAGACGACGTGTGTTGAACTGGATTCTCCTGTGTCTAAATGAACCGTAACTAGACCTGTGAGCAGGGTTTTGTAAACCATCTGTTACAGAAGCGTACCGCGTATCTTTGAACAGTTATGGCGGTAGTGATTGGTTAGTTAGTTATTTGGGTTTAACGCCGAGCAGGCGACTAAGGCCATCTCACGGCGGGATGGGTAAAGATCTGGCGGTAGTGGGCCTTTAAAAGACTCTTAGTACAGTAAAGCCCTGCGGTAAAACGCTATAAACGAGAATAAATGATTTTTTTTTTGGGTAGCTTTCTTTGTATAAAGTCTGTTTAATTCAGTTGAAGTACTGTCAAGAGTATGCAGGTAGAATGACACCGAGGGAAGAATCGCCAGCGTTTGCCAAACTGCCGTGAAATGAAAGCGTTCTGCAGGTTTTAACCTTTTTTTTTTTAGCGCCATGGGCGCATTTCCCGAATTTGGGAAGTGTTACTTAACGACTATGTACCACTTGCAGGAGGTGGACTGACCATGATAATTCAAGGGTAGTGCCAGATTAGCTTGGCGCCTTCAGGCGCCAAGCTAATCTGGCACTACCCTTGAATTATCATGGTCAATTAATCTCCTGCTGTAGAGCGTTGGCGCTAAAAGGGTTAATACATTAACAGTTCCAATTATATGTCCGTTCGTTTGTTCGTTCGTTCGCTCGCTCGCTCGCTTATTCATTCATTCATTCATTCATTCATTCATTCATTCATTCATTCATTCATTCATTCATTCATTCATTCATTCATTCATTCATTCATTCATTCATTCATTCTCTCGGTCGCTCCCTTACTCATTCATTCATTCATTCTCTCGCTCGCTCGCTCGTTTATTCATTCATTCATTTATTCATTCATTCTTTTCACGATACCAAAATTGTCTCTGAAGGCGGCAAGCTAATCTGGCACTACCCTTGAATTATCATGGTCAATCAATCTCCTGCTGTAGGGTGTCGGCGCTGGAAGGGTTAAGTGTGGTGACCATCAAATCATTAGGGAATACGGGTCATAAATGCATTGCAAACTGAATTCCAATCACTGGGTGGCGGCTTTGACTCAATTCAGTTGTGCTTTAAGTGGTATGCGGGCTAGGTTTGGAGAAGAAAAAAAAAAAATCGGACTCACTTTTGCAGTCTTTAGTGCAGGTCCTACTCGGAACCATTTCTAATTAGTATAACCCCCACCCCCCCCCCCCCCCTCATATTTTAGCAACCAATTTATTTTGCAATAAGAAAATCTATGCGGTCTTAGACAGGTCCCCTCTCAAGAAAGGTCTTTAAGAGGCAAAAAGTGTCACCTGTCATGAAAGACCATCATTCAGGTGGCTGCAGCCAGGGTTAGGGTTAGTGACTGCAGCCACCTGAATGATGGGACTTTCTTGACAGGTGATCTTGCAGCACCTAATGATGGGACTTTCTTGACAGGTGATCTTGCAGCACCTAATGATGGGACTTTCTTGACAGGTGATCTTGCAGCACCTAATGATGGGACTTTCTTGACAGGTGATCTTGCAGCACCTAATGATGGGACTTTCTTGACAGGTGATCTTGCAGCACCTAAATGCTGTCCTTTTATGGCATGTGTTCGCTCAAATGCTGTAAAATGCTGTACATTTACCATGCGGCTTGTAAAGGATTTTGTACGATTGTTTCATTTAACACATTCTACTCCAAGGACCGAAACCCCCACATTTTGAAGTTGCCCTCTGAAGGACTGTATTACAATTCTAGAAACAGATCGAGCATGATAGTTCAAGGGTGGTGCCAGAATAGCTTGGCGCCTATAGGCGCCAAGCTATTCTGGCACCACCCTTGAACTATCACGCTCGATCCATGTCTTGCTGAGGTGTGTCTGGGCTGAATGAGTTAATTATTTTTTCTTAGCTGTCTGTCGTTAGTATCTTCTGAAGCACAAACAGCGGCCTGCAGCACGGCTGCGGGACAGCTGACACAAGAACCGTGAAAGGGGTCGGTGATGGCAAAACATCAACAACCCCACCACTACCCCCCCCCCACCACCACCACCCTCCACCCCCCCCCCCCCCCCCCCCCCCCGCCGAGATCACTTAAATGAAACAGCCTGCCGTTTATGCCCCTGCTATCTTCAAGAGGAATAGATTCACAGGAGCCCCTCCGTCCGTAGGGGCTCGAGTGAATCTATTGCTCTTGCTGTACCCATTAAGTCCTTTTGTTCCCGGCATCCAGTGCACTCGAGTTAGTAAGACTGAACTGAAATTGAAAGTGAAAAGGGGCCCGACCCTCAGGGAGAATCTGCTTCAAACACAGTAGTTATCGATCCTGTAGCCGGACCCTTTCAAGGGGCCGACCCTTTTTCTCTGCTGATGGCGAAAAGTAAATTTAGACAAATCAATCACCGAGGCGCCGTGCATGGTTGTTCTCAATGCGGCGGAGTATGGGAGAGAGGGGAGAGAATGCTTAGTCAACAGAGCGGCGGAGTGTGTCAACACGCAACACAATGTCCGCAAACTGAAGCACTACATGAAGGTTGGAACCGTCGGAACACTCGTCCATCCATCCACCCGTATCTGTTATATACCCCTACCCCTACCCCCTCCACTAACACCGCCCTCGCCAAACAACAGCGATACCGTTACTATGCCCCCCCCCCCCCCTCCGCCTCCGATTTGTTTACAATTCTTGTTTCCTCATCAGTCCCTGCCGCCCAACCGTTTACCGGTACAGATACGTTTTTACAGACCGCATGCTAAGTCCATTTCATCTACATAAGCTTAGATTCTCATGAGCTCTCGGCCAAGGCCGGCATCGGACCAAGGACTTAGCTAACTCGGTAGACTTCACCAGAGAAAGGGCCGTTCAGATCCCTGACTGCTTTGTCTTCTTAAAACAGAAAGAGTCAACAATAATTTATAATGTTATAATTAATATTCGCCAACGGATGCATTTCGGCTAATAAAATATTCCGGAATCTCGCGCAGTATGTTCCGATCCATCTGCAGTAACACTCGATGGACCCTCAGCTGGTCTGTTCCTTTTGCAAGAGGCATAGATTCTCATGGGTCCCTGCGGCTGCAGGGACTCATGAGAATCTATGCCTCTTGCTCGTAGGAATCGAATCATTTATACACATCTCTCGTTCTTCAAAGTAAGAAAGGGGGGGGGGGGGGTTAGGCTGCGACTAAAAATCATATTTGCCTTCTGAACTAAAAGTGGAGGCGGGGTGACAACAAACATCGTATACTAAACCTCTTAGGGCCTCCTCTGCATAAGAAATACTGATGTTAATGCGACCAGCAAGAGGTTATAGATTCTCATGAGCACCTGCAAGATGCAGAGTACGTGAGAATCTATACCCCTTGCAGCCGGATGATATTTGTCGAGCCTGAGGAGGGAAAAACAAACACCGTTGACTGTCGTCTGCTACGGGCTGTCTCTGTGCCTTGCGCACTTGACGCGCGTCTCCCGCCAGTAACACGGTAAATGGGCGGTTCCATGCCCTTTTCGCAAATTGTACAGTTCCATGAACTTTTGCTTGTGTAGAACCCTACTCATTATTGACCATGCTCAGACACTAAAATGTGTTTTCCGTTGAAATGTATCAAACAACTTCCATTCGTTAGCCCAGTTAGCCCATATATATATATATGGGCTAACTGGGCTAACGAATGGAAGTTGTTTGATACATTTCAATACTTCAACACTTCTCTCGTACCTATTAAGGCAGTTTTGCAATAAAAGTTTGATCGAGTTATTTTCCTTAGTGAGACATGCAGCCGGCTCGTTTTTAACTTTACTTTTCACCTTTTAGTTGAAATCTTAGAGTTAATATTCTTTCATATAATATATGATCACTTTTAGGTTTATTTAAATGTAATGTATGCGCACGCGTGAGTATGTGTGCGTCTGTGTGTGTGGGTGCGTGCGTGATTGTACCGCATCACTTGAGTAATAGGCACCATGCGTTACCCTTGCGCTGCCTTACATCTGACTGAACGTGTATGTGTGTGTGTGTGTGTGTGTGTGTGTGTGTGTGTATGTGCGCGCGCGCGTGCGCGTGCGCGAAATATTTCTGTTTATTATTATTATTATTATTATTATTATTATTTATTTTATTTATTTGTCATGTTTCCTTTTTTGCTGTCATATTTATTTAAAATGTTATTAAGGACAGGCATATAAAAAGGCCTGCTGTCTTCATCCTTAGAAAATAAAGTTTCAATTCAATTAAATTCAATTCAACAGCGCTTTATTATACAATCACCGGCAGTTTCGTGCTATTTAAAAATAAAAGTCCCCCCCAAATCGTAGATCCGGCGAACCGTATACCCACCACACGAACTGTAATGTGCCACATAATCCCGTCTACCAGGGATTATGAAAAGCAGAATTGACGTACCAACCGAATTTGCATTGAACTCCGTAACCACAGTGTTCAAATTTACTGTCGCGTGCGCAGCGCGTGCGTTATGCGATCAAAACGGGACCGCTAGCCGGTCGGCGGCAGGGAACTTACGCCGGGACAATATTGACAGTTCAATGAAGTGGTGATGCAAACATGGCGACCATTCACCACGTGTTCGCCCCCACCGGTCTGCCTGGGGACTTGGGTGGGTAGGTACTTTTAGTTCCAGGGTCACCTGGTCAGCCCACAGGGGGTTTTCCTCTCTATTCGGGGCATGTGTTCTGTCACCTTGTCCATTCACTGTATTTGCCTTTTAACACCTCCCTACTGTCTGCATGCTGTAGCTCTTGATATTGGATGTGTGTGCTAAATGGCTTAGCTTTATTAGGCCCAGTGTTAGGTTTTTAATGTTTGACCGGCTGGCGACACATTCAATGTTCTGTTTAGTTTTTTTTTCACAAGCAGTGCAGGCACGTCCTGAGAAGCCTGTTGCGTCGGACGTAAGCAATGTACAATCATCAATCAACGTGGTTCCGACAAGCCATACTCTTTCATCCGCAAGAGGCATAGATTCTCAAAAGCCCCTGCAGCTGCAGGGGCTCTTGAGAATCTATGACAATTGCTGAGCAAGACTGGTTTTTGTATTTTACGTCTTTGCTTTTCCAAGGGAAGTAAGCATCAAGGTTAGAGTGTATCAGTGCGGCTCAGTGTGTAAACTATTTTCTAACGGACACGTGCGGGACTTTTGTTCTCCCAAAACACTGTCCATCCATCCTGGGTGGATTGTATACAGGGTGGGTAGCGGAGGATCAGGGGTTGAAGAGGTGACTGAGATCAAAGATTGGTGAGACAAAACAAAACAAAACAAAACAACAAGATGAAAACAAATTACAATAACCATCAGAAAACATCTCAGAAAGTGGTTGGAAAGAAACAGAAGAAGATAGCAAAAGCGAATGTACTATGAAAAATTAAAGTATATACGAGGCATAATACACACACACACACACACACACACACACACACACACACACACACACACACACACACACACACACACACACACACACACACAAACAAACAGACAAAGTCAGTCACCATTACGGTCATGTATACAGTGCAGACTCAGTACCCTAACACAGTCCACTCCGCTTATAACAAGGACGGATATAGCACAAGTCGGATATTACAACACTTTTTCAGTGGTTCCGACAACACTCTTTCCGTTAAACTACTTTGCTTATAAGGCATAACGAACTTTTGATAAAACAACAAGAATCTATAATATGACTGTTCACATCTACTGTCAATGAAGTCAACACAGCAACAGTGGTTAAATGTTTTGAGACCTACACAGCTGTTAATAACACACTCAAATCGGGGTCAGAAGAAAAGCCGAATCGTGGGTCACGTGCTTTCCCCGGTACACGTCCACCAAAGAAACACCAAATCCATCAAATCCAAGTTTTTAGAATAACATGTGTGTGCTGGTTTGTGATTTTGGACCTTCGGGCTCTAGAGCCGTAAGGTCCAATATCACAGACCAGCACACGTATACTTACCCCTTTTGCTGTCCGTTGCGCATTGTCGAGTTGAAACCTGCAGGAAAGTCGGCTGGTCCTACAGGAATCAGCTCGACAACAGGGCGGCCAACAGCCAAGAGGTTATAGCACAAGAACGAGATGGTTGCATGAACAGACCAATAAACTGGTACCAGTAAGTGTTAATCAAGTTACGTAAACTGCAGTGTATGTATAGACCAATAAACTGGCGCCAGTAATTGTTAATCCAGCTGTGTAAACTGCAGTATTTCAGAAGACAGTGTATGTCAGTCGCAGGTTCAAGCACAGTGAGCGTTCAGTTCCTTTTTGAGACCAGTCAGCTTTTAGTCAAACGGAAACAGCGTCAGTTCCGAGGTCACTTTGAGCACACTGCACACGTGACCACTTTGTTGTTGGTGTAAGGTTCACACGGCAAACTTCCACACTGTGCCAGCGTGAACATCAGTAAGCTGCCATACTGCCCTGCGTCGCCAGCGACTCTGCTGCCGAAGGCTGAATCCACGCAGATGTACTCAGTGCCGACGTCGACGTGATTTCCCGCCATGATGAACCCAGAGTACTCCGTGGTCCACCCCGACTGGCACCTGTCTGTTCCCGGCACCACGATCACTGTAGGACGTGGGGCGCGACATACAGCACACACAGCGTCCTTGAACTCGTGCTCGTCGGAAGTCCGATACTCTGCTCCGTACAAGTATGCGTAGTACTCTGGGACTCTGTGGATGCTGAGGTTGGGAGACATTGTGAGACAAAGATGGTTTGAAGCTGCGCCTTTGTGGAGGTAATAAGATCCACCTACCACGCCGGAGTACACGAGACTGGCGACATTAGGACAGACAGAGTTGCCCCAGCGGACATAGACGGAGCTGCCCGCCTCCTGGATCGCCTGGTTTTGCTGAGCGTTAACACTCTTTACAGACTGCACCTCGGCACTTAGCTCCGTCAGCCGCTGAGCCATCTGGGTCACCACGGGCTCCAAAGGGTTGACGTCATCGGCACGGGGAAGAACGTGAACTGAGCGGCTCACCGCTCTGCCCTTCTCGGCACGTGCAATGGAAAGCCGAGGGGCGTGGTCTGAAAGCCTTTCTTTCATGAATGTGATGTCGTCTGTCAGACCCTGCCTCTCGGCGTCCCACTGTTTCTTCGCCTCACTCCACTCCGCTTTCAGTCCAGCAATCAGTCGTGTGTCTTTTTGCCGCTGTTCGTTCTCCCGCCTCCACTCTTCCTTCTCTCTTTTCCACTCCTCTCTTTCCGTCTTCCACTCTTCTCTCTCTTTCCGCCACTCCTCCCTCTCTCTTTCCGCCACTCCTCCCTCTCTCTTTCCGCCACTCCTCCCTCTCTCTTTCCGCCACTCCTCCCTCTCTCTTTCCGCCACTCCTCCCTCTCTCTTTCCGCCACTCCTCCCTCTCTCTTTCCGCCACTCCTCCCTCTCTCTTTCCGCCACTCCTCCCTCTCTCTTTCCGCCACTCCTCCCTCTCTCTTTCCGCCACTCCTCCCTCTCTCTTTCCGCCACTCCTCCCTCTCTCTTTCCGCCACTCCTCCCTCTCTCTTTCCGCCACTCCTCCCTCTCTCTTTCCGCCACTCCTCCCTCTCTCTTTCCGCCACTCCTCCCTCTCTCTTTCCCACTGTACCTTTTCTCTGTCCCACTGTGTTTTTTCACCTTCTAACTGTCGTATGGCCAAGTCCTGCCCGAGTACCAGCTGCTCCAGTCTGTTAAAGCGATCACTCAGCGACGTTTCAGGAACGCGGGGCGGGCTGTCCATTGGAGTGACGAGAGAAAGCCGCATTGCCAGACAGACGAGCGAGACAAACACAGGAGCCATGGTCGTTGGCTGTTCAAAGTGACACGTAAGTCTGCCAGTGCGAGTTTAATTGTAATCGTCAGTTGTTCTTATCTGCTAGTATATGTTCAAACGTGTACTTAACCCTTTACATCCTGAGGCCGATTAAAAAAATTGCTTGTCCTATGAAGGCTACAGTACAGATTAGAAGGTAGATCAAGCATTTGAGTT
Source organism: Semisulcospira habei (assembly GCA_036245525.1). Taxonomy (NCBI): domain Eukaryota; kingdom Metazoa; phylum Mollusca; class Gastropoda; family Semisulcospiridae; genus Semisulcospira; species Semisulcospira habei. Next base: position 322,405,400 of record BTPG01000002.1, read on the forward strand.
CAAGCCGGGTGGTGCCAGAATAGCTTGGCGCCTTAGGCGCCAAGCTATCCTGGCACCACCCTTGAACTATCATAGTCAAATTTATTTCAAGCAATTGGTGTATCAGGATGAGAAGGGTTAAAATCATTGGACAGAACACGTTAGATAAGAGTACTATGGTTAGGTTGACCCACAGTATTTTTCATGTTTAACTCCTTAACTGTCCGGGGCAAGGCGAACGCTACCCAGCTGCAAGAGACATACATCCTCATGAACCCTCGCATTCGTAGGGGCTCATGAACATTTATGTCTCTTGTTAGTCCCCCTCCCCCTTCCCCTGTTCACCAGGTGTTAACGTCCCTTTCTTTCTTACGCGTTTGTGGAGGAACAGGCGAGACACGCTGCATTAATGTGACTGTTACAATTATCGTCACAGATTTGACTGACTGAGTAAACGTCAATTTTTACTTCCATCGTCCAGTTTACAACTAGAACAAATTAGGAGCAGGGTTGGTGGTGGTGGAGAGGGTATTTGGTGGGTGGTGGTGGTGGGGGCGTGGGGGGGGAGGTGGGGGGGGGGGAGTGGTGTGCATTTCATGCCGGTGTCATTATTATTATTATTATTATTACTATTATTATTATTATTATTATTATCTAGTCGACGGCAATGAACTTATGATTGTACATTTATTATTATTATTATTATTATTATTATTATTATTATTATTATTATTATTATTATTATTATTATTATTATTATTATTATTATCCAGACGACGGTAATAAACTTACGTCAGGACAATTTTGTTTCAGTTCCTTGAAGTGCCGATGTAAATATGGCGTCCATTTAATAATAATAATAATATACATGTATATAGCGCTTAACCTCCAAATGAATGGTGCTCTAAGCGCTTTACAAGATCAAAAATCACTGAATAAAAAGTACAAGAAAGAAAACGCTACAAATGTTACAAAAAGTAAAGTGACACATATCAAAAGCTTACACACACACACACACACACACACACACACACACACACACACACACACACACACACACACACACACACACACACACACACACACACACCACACACACACACACACACACACACACACACACACACCACACACACCACACACACACACACACACACACACACACACACACACACACACACACACACACCACACACACACACACACACACACACACACACACACACACACACACACACCACACACACACACACACACACACACACACCACACACACACACACACACACACACACACACCACACACACACACACACACACACACACACACACACACACACACACACACACACACACACACACACACACACACACACACCACACACACACACACACACACACACACACACACACACACACACCACACACACACACACACACACACACACACACACACACACACACACACACACACACACACACACACACACACACACACACACACACACACACACACACACACACACACACACCACACACACACACACACACACACACACACACACACACACACACACACACACACACACACACACACACACACACACACACACACACACACCACACACACACACACACACACACACACACACACACACCACACACACACACACACACACACACACACACACACACACACACACACACACACACACACACCACACACACACACACACACACCACACACACACACACACACACACACACACACACACACACACACACACACACACACACACACACACACACACACACACACACACACACACACACACACACACACACACACACACACACACACACACACACCACACACACACACACACACACACACAACACACACACACACACACACACACACACACACACACACACACACACACACACACACACACACACACACACACACACACACACACACACACACACACACACACACACACACACACACACACACACACACACACCACACACACACACACACACACACACACACACACACACACACACACACACACACACACACACACACACACACACACACACACACACACACACACACACACACACACACACACACACACACACACACACAACACACACACACACACACACACACACACACACACACACACACACACACACACACACACACACACACACACACACACACACACACACACACACACACACACACACACACACACACACACACACACACACACACACACACACACACACACACACACACACACACACACACACACACACACACACACACACACACACACACACACACACACACCGTTACAAGAACAGTTACTGCCAAAGATTGCTAACGCACTGAACTTGCATCTAACTATACGCATAAGAAAACAGATAGACTTCAGATTTCAGAAAACAGATTTCAACCATAGGGATCCTCTCATCTGCAAGAGGTATAGATTCTCGTGAGCCTCTCATCTGTAGGGGCTGATGAGAATCTATACCTCTTGCTGCCAAGGACTGGCCTTGTGCTTGTTTCTCCACGGGAGGTAAACATCATGGTTAGAGTGTGTGAGTACAGCTCCCTGTGTAAACTAGTTTCTAGCGGACACTTGAGGGACTTTCGTTCTCCCAATGCACTGCCCATCCATCCTGGGTGCATTCTATGCAGGGTGGGTACCGAATTTTCAGGGGTGGAATTTTGCCAGCGCGGAGGTGAGATCAAAGAAAAGTCACAAAACGAAACGAAGCCGAAGCCGAAGCCGAAGCAAAGCAAAGCAAAGCAAAGCAAAGCAAAGCAAAGCAAAGCAAAGCAAAGCAAAGCAAAGCAAAGCAAAGCAAAGCAAAACAATACCCAAAAAAGGAACAAAAAGAAAACAAAATAACGAAACAGAAAACATTTCAGAAAATGGCATATGTGGCATAATACACAAATAAACACACGCACGCACGCACGCACGTACGCACGCACGCACGCACGCACGCACGCACGCACGCACGCACGCACGCACACACACACACACACACACACACACACACACACACACACACAGTGCAATTGCCTTTTAAGGGATACATAACGTTTTTTAATTGAATTGAACTGAACTGAACACATACACACACACACTCAGTCACCTCATTACGGTCATTTATACAACGCAGTCTCAGTTTCCTAACACAGTCCACTCCGCTTATAACAAGGACGGATAAACAAAAGTCGGTTATAACAACACTTTTTCAGAGTTTCAGGCAGCACTCTTTCCTTTAAACTACTTCGCTTATACAAACTTCGGACAAAACAACAAGGATCTATAATATGACTGTTCACATCTACTTTGACTTCAAAGGCCCACTACCGTCGTAACTGTTCAAAGATACACTTCTGTATCAGATTGTTACGAAACGCTACACACAGGTCTAGTTATGGTTCATTTGGACACAGGAGAATCCAGTTCAGCACAGGTCGTCTTTATATCAAGTAACCTGACAATGACTTCACTCCGATCTATAAATACAACTCAGTACGAGTAACAGGTAAAAATAGATTGACACGCAAACGTCTGAGCATAATAACTAAGTGCGATTACGCGAGTGTGATTGCTGCGTGTCCAAACTGCTGTTAAATTTTATTAGGTGTGTCGACAAGACATAATAATGACAAATAGTGCTGAAATATGTCTTTACATTTACGCTTAAGTTAATGCTACTTTAAGCTAAAACGAAAAAGTGGTTGAATGTATGGAGGCTTACAGAGCTGTTGATAACACACTCAAATCGGGGTCAGAAGACAGGAAGCGTGGGTCACGTGCTTTCTCCGGTACACGTCCACCAAAGAAACACCAAATCCACCAAATCCAAGTTTTTAGAACAACATGTGTGTGTTGGTTTGTGATTCTGGACCTTACGGCTCTAGAGCCGTAAGGTCCAGAATCACAGACCAACACACGGCTGGTCCCACAGGAATCAACTCGACAACAGGGCGACCAACAGCCAAGAGGTTATAACACAGGAACGAGATGGTTGCATGAACAGACCAATAAACTGGTGCCAGTTAGTGTTAATCAAGTGACATAAACTGCAGTGTATGTATAGACCAAAAATCTGGAGCCAGTAAGTGTTAATCAAGTGACACTCCTGCAACTGGTGCATAGTCATTAGATGACATCAAAATGTGGGAAATACTGACGATCGTCGGGCTAAATGAGTTAATCCAGCTGTGTAAACTGCAGTGTTTCTGATGACAGTGTATGTCAGTTGCGGGTTCAGTGAGCGTTCAGTTCCGTTTTTTTACCAATCAGCTTTTAGTCAAACGGAAAGAACGTGTCAGTTCCAAGGTCACTTTGAGCACACCGCGCACGTGACCACTGTGTTGTTGGTGTAAGGTTCACACGGCAAACTGCCACAATGTGTCAGCGTGAACATCAGAAAATTGCCACCCTGCCATGTGTCGCCGCCTACTCTGCTGCATAACGAGGAATCCACGCATATGTATTCAGTGCCGAAGTCGACGTAATGTCCCGCCATGAGGAACCCCGAGTACTCCGTGGTCCACCCTGACTGGCACCTGTCTGTTCCCGGCACCACGATCACTGTAGGACGTGGGGCGCGACATACAGCACACACAGCGTCTTTGCTATTGTGCTCGTCGGAGGTGACATACTCTGCTCCGTACAAGTATGCGGGGTAAGGTGGGACGGGATGGTTGCTGAGGTTTGGGGACATGGAGAGACAAAGATGGTTTGAAGCTGCACCTCTGTGGGCGTAATAAGACCCAACTACCACGCCGGAGTACACGAGACTAGCGACATTAGGACAGACAGAGTTACCCCAGCGGACATAGACGGAGCTGCCCGCCTCCTGGATCGCCTGGTCTTGCTGAACGTTAACATTCTTTACAGACTGCACCTCGGCACTTAGCTCCGTCAGCCGCTGTGCCATCTGGGACACCACGGGCTCAAAAGGATTGACGTCATCGGCACGGGGAAGAACGTGAACTGAGCTCACCGCTCTGCCCTTCTCGGCACGTGCACTGGAAAGCCGAGTGGCGAGGTGTGAAAGTCTTTCTTTCATGAATGTGATGTCGTCTGTCAGACCCTGCCTCTCGGCGTCCCACTGTTTCTTCGCCTCACTCCATTCCGCTTTCAGTCCAGCAATCAGTCGTGTGTCTTTTTGCCGCTGTTCGTTCTCCCGCCTCCACTCTTCCTTCTCTCTTTTCCACTCCTCTCTTTCCGTCTTCCACTCTTCTCTCTCTTTCCGCCACTCCTCCTTCTCTCTTTCCCACTGTACCTTTTCTCTGTCCCACTGTGTTTTCTAACCTTCTAACTGTCGTATGGCCAAGTCCTGCCCGAGTACCAGCTGCTCCAGTCTGTTAAAGCGATCACTCAGCGACGTTTCGGGCACGTGGTGCGGGCTGTCCATTGGGGTGACGATAGAAAGCCGCATTGCCAGACAGACGAGCGAGACAAACAGGGGAGCCATGGTTGATGGCGGTTCAAATTGACACGTGGGTCTGCCAGCGGCGAGTTTTAATGTGACCGTCATTTGTTCTTATATGCGAGTATCTGTTTAAACGAGTTCTTAACCCATTACACCCTGAGGCCGATTTTAAAAAGTTGCTTATTGTCCTATGAAGGCTTTAGTACAGATTAGAAGGTAGATCAAGCATTTTAGTTCAAGGGTGGTGCGAGAATAGCTTGGCGCCTCAGGCGCCAAGCCATTCTGGCACCACCCTTTAACTATCATAGTCAAATGTTTTTCAAGGCAATGGGCGTATCAGGATGAAAAGGGTTAAAATACCTAGGCAAAACACGTTAGATACGAGTACTATGGTTAGGTTAATCCACAATTGTCGGATTTCACGTTTTGGGGAGTAATTTCACGAATTATATGGGTTAGTCTTACAACAATCGGATATATATCAACACTTGTTTCAAAGTTCCCGACAACAAACTTTCCTTCAAATTACTTCGCTTATAACGAACTTCGGACAAAACAACAAGAATCTATAATATGACTGTTCACATATACTTTGACTTTAAAGGCCCACTACCGCCGTAACTGTTCAAAAATACACTTCTATGTCAGATGGTTACGAAACGCAACACACAGGTCTAGTTATGGTTCATTTAGACACAGGACAATCCTGTTCAGCACACGTCGTCTGTATATCAAGTAAACTGACAATGACTCCATTCCGAACTATAAATACAACGCTATCAGTACGAGAAATAGCTATAAATAGATTGACACGCTACCGTCTCGGCAGAATAAATAAGTGGGATTAATACGCGTGTGCTTTTGCTGCCTGTCAACTTCTGTTAAAGTTCATTAGGTGTGTCGACAAAACATAATAGATTGTACTGAAATGTGTCTTTAAATTTACGGGTAATGGTACATTAAGCTAAAACGAAAAAGTAGTTGAATGTATGGAGGCTTACACAGCTGTTGATAACACACTCAAATCGGGGTCAGAAGAAAAGAATCGTGTGTCACGTGCTCAGTTTCTTCGGTACAAGTCCATCAAAGAAACACAATCCACCAAATCCAAGTTTTTAGAATAACATTTGTGTGTTGGTCTGTGATTTTGGACCTTACGGCTCTAGAGCCGTAAGATCCAGAATCACAGACCAGTAAAAGCATACTTCATCCTTTGCTGTCGGTCGCGCATTTTGTCGAGTTGATACCTGCAGGACAGTCGGCTGGTCCTACAGGAATCATCACGACAACAGGGGCGACCAACAGCCAAGAGGTTATAACACAAGAATGAGATGGTTGCATGAACAGACAAATAAACTGGTGCCAGAAATTGTTAATCAAGTGACATAAACTGCAGTGTATGTATAGACCAATAAACGGGTTCCAGTAAGTGTTAATCAAGTCACATAATAATAATAATAATAAATAATACCGTTATTATATTGGCGCTTTTTCTCAATTTTTGGGCAAATCGACTCAAAGCGCCGCGAACTGAAACCCAACACGCACACTCACGTAACAGACACGGATTTACGCCATTTAAGACAAACACAGTACAAGACAAACGAAGGGCCAGTTCAGCTACTCAAGTTACAGAGATTTTTGATCGCTTGTATTTGAAATTTGTAAAGTGGCCTGAAACCGATACCAAAGTGGGGTTGGGGGGGGGGGGGGGAAGAACAGGAGTACCCAGAGAAAAAAACCCCGACAGTCCGCCCGAATTAACGGTGACACTTACCAGAGGAGAAAAGTCTGACGCCGGAACCCGTTTTCGAACCTCGCACCTTTGGCATTGGTGGCTGGCGCCTTAACGACTGCGCCGCGGACCGCCCCAAATACATAAAATGCAGTGTATGTATAGACCAATAAACTGGTGCCAGTAAGTATTAATCAAGTGACATAAAATGCAGTGTATGTATAGACCAATAAACTGGTTCCAGTAAGTGTTAATTAAGTGGCATAAACTGCAGTGTATGTATAGACTAATAAACTGGTGCCAGTAAGTGTTAATCCAGCTGTGTAAACTGCAGTGTTTCAGATGACAGTGTTTGTCAGTCGCGGGTTCAATCACAGTGAGCGTTCAGTTCCGTTTTGAGAACAGTCAGCTTTCAGTCAACGGAAAGAACGTGTCAGTTCCAAGGTCACTTTCAGCACACCGCGCACGTGACCACTGTGTTGTTGGTGTAAGGTTCACACGGCAAACTGCCACACTGTGTCCGGCAGCGTGTACAACGATGTGTAGCCGGCGATTCTGCTGCCTAATGAGGAATCCACGCAGGTGTACTCAGTCAGTGCCCGCGACGTCATTTCCCGCCATGATGAACCCAGAGCACGGTACTCCGTGGTCCACCCTGACTGGCACCTTTCTGTTCCCGGCACCACGATCACTGTAGGACGAGGGGCGCGACATGCAGTACACACAGCGTGCTTGTACTCGTGTTCGTCGGAAGTCTGATACTCTGCTCCGTACAAGTATGCGTAGTAACCTGGGATACGGTGGTTGCTAAGGTTTGGAGACATAGAGAGACAAAGATGGTTTGAAGCTGCACCTCTGTGTGTGACACGAGACTGGCAACAGACAGAGTTGCCCCAGCGGACATAAACGGAACTTCCCGCCTGCTGGATCGCCTGGTCTTGCTGAGCGTTCATGTCCCGTAACGCTTGGATGTCGGCACTGTGTGTACTCTTTACAGTCTGCACCTCGGCACTTAGTTCCGCCAGCCGCTGAGCCATCACGGGCTCCAAAGGGTTGACGTCATCGGCACGGGGAAGAACGTGAACTGAGCTCACAGCTCTGCCCTTCTCTGCACGTGCACTGGAAAGCCGAAGGACGAGGTGTGAAAGACTTTCTTTCATGAATGTGATGTCTGTCAGACCCTACCTCTCGGCGTCCCACTCACTGTTTCTTCGCCTCACTCCATTCCGCTTTCAGTCGTGCGTCTTTTTTGCCGCTGTTCGTTCTCCCGCCTCCACTCTTCCTTCTCTCTTTTCCACTCCGCTCTTTCCGTCTTCCACTCATCTCTCTCTTTCCGCCACTCCTCCCTCTCTCTTTCCCACTGTACCGTTTCTCTGTCCCACTGTGTTTTCTCACCTTCTAACTGTCGTATGGCCAAGTCCTGCCCGAGTACCAGCTGTTCCAGTCTGTTAAAGCGATCACTCAGCGACGTTTCAGGCACGTGGGGCGGGCTGTCCATTGGGGTGACGAGAGAAAGCCGCATTGCCAGACAGACGAGCGAGACAAACACGGGAGCCATGGTGGTTGGCGGTTCTGAGTGAGACGTACGTCTGGCAGCGCGAGTTTTATTGTGGTCGTCAGTTGTTCTTATCTGTGAACATGTTTTGAAAAAACAAAATAAAACAAAACAAAAAAACCAACGTTAGTTCCATATTCAGACCACGTCAGATAAGCATGCTATGGTCAGGTTAACTCATTCGAGACGTGCCGCCTCCGGATACGCGGCTTATGCCGCGTATCAGGAGGCGACACGTCTCGAAGGAGTTAACCCAATACATCGTGAGTCTGGTTTAAAAAAATGTTCATTGTGCTATGAAGACTACAATACAGATTAGGAGATAGATCAACCATTTTAGTTCAAGGGTGGTGCCAGGATAGCTTGGCGCCTTTGGCGCCAAGCTATCCTGGCACCACCCTTGAACTGTCAGAGTCAAATTTATTTCAAGCAATGGGTGTATCATATCAGGATGAAATGGGTTAAACTGTAACTGCTTTCGTCTTTAATATAACCTTCTTGGTGTCAAGACCACGCCAGACCTTACCCCTTACCCACCACGAGATCATTCCCCCCCCCCCCCCCCCCCGCGCCATCCCCTTAACCGTAATTTTCTCTCTCTCTCTCTCTCTCTCTCTCTCTCTCTCTCTCTCTCTCTCTCTCTCTCTCTCTCTCTCGCTCTCTCTCTCTCGCTCTCTCTCTCTCTCTCTCTCTCTCTCTCTCTATTTTATTTTTGTATTTTTTAAACACGTTTTTGCAAAGAAACCGCCTATAAAAGCTGCATTTAGTGACTGTTGTTGTCATCAAGAGACACATATTTTATACCGACGAGCAAAAGAAATGCGACATTTTTGGAAGTATCGGAAACACTAAAGTGCTTCTGGTGGCTCCAAAAGTGTCGCATTCTTTTAGCTCGCCAGTATATCTGTGCGGACGGTCTCAAAAAAACAAAAATAAAACCTAGCAGAATAAATCTCAAAAGCCTTTACTTGGATCGTGACTTTTACAACAAATAAGTAAACAACACGTTGCGGTGGGGGTGGGGTGTGGGGGGTGGGGGGTGGGGGGAGGGTTGGTGGTTGTTGGGTATTAGGTTGGGGTGTGCAATTCATTCCGTTGTCTCACGTGCTGCTTCATGTTGCGTCCGGATTAGTCTGAGGCTCTTTTGGACACAGCCACTGGTAACGTGAACATATTAACCCCTTAAGTACCGGATCAAGGCGAACGCTAACCAGCTGCAAGAGACATAAACCCTCATGAGCCCCCGCAGTCGCGGGGGCTCATGAGGGGTTATGTCTCTTGCTTGTTCTATGGTTCTTCAGTTATACCTATTTTTTTCCCCTCCGTATACGTGTTCTTCCCTCGAATGTCTGTAAATGAGCAATCGTTTTAGACGCTCAATTCGTGACCACTGGCAGTGAAGGGGTTAGCCCCCTTGTGCATGGAGCCACCGGTACGGTGTGTGTGTGTGTGTGTGTGTGTGTGTGTGTGTGTGTGTGTGTGTGTGTGTGTGTGTGTGTGTGTGTGTGGTTGCACTGTTTGCAGTTCTCGTGGCCGCAACCGTAAGGGAGGCTAACCCTTTGGCTGTCGGTGGTGGTTTTTGTCGTGGTGGTTGGTTGGTTAGTTCGGGTTTTAACGTCTACGGCACCGAAGTGATAATGGACGGCCCTGACGGGCAGGTTATGGGGGACAGGGAAATCTATTGCCTATGGAGTACGACCTGAACACTGATCAACTCAGGCGCACTACAACTGTGCCACTTTGATTTACCAGGACCTTTCAACTGGCATGCTATTGAACAAGCCCGTCTTTTCCCCCCTGGATTGCGAGTCAAGCTACCGGGGCGGGACGGGGATTCGAACCCACGACCCGGCGATTCCCTTCGCTCTCCTGCTCCGACGCCATTTTGGACTCTTTGTCGTGGTGATTCCTGCAGGACGTCAGGGTGTTGTTATTCCTGCCGGATGTCAGGGTGTTGTTATTCCTGCAGGATGTCAGGGTGTTGTTATTCCTGCAGGATGTCAGGATGTTGTTATTCCTGCAGGATGTCAGGGTGTTGTTATTCCTGCAGGACGTCAGGGTGTTGCTATTCCTGCAGGAATCATCGCGACAAAAATCGCCAACGGCAGCCAAAGCGTCAAGATGTGACACAGTAATATCGAAATGATTGGCTTGTAATGGCAGGCTTGAGAGATAACTCTGTTTGACCAACGCGACCTCCACCGCCCCGTCACGCCCTCTGAGGCAGGATTTGTCACCCTTGGCACGCCACAAAGCCACCCGATTGCCCTCCCTTGTCACGGAGGAAAGCCGACACAATCGCTAATCCCCGACGTGTGTCATCCTCGGTATCTCATCTAGGGACACCCTCCTTACCCTTACCCGTCCGCCACCCCTCTCGCTTCCGCCATCAGCTGCTGTATGCGCAGCTCCTACCCGTTAACCCTTATCATTCGGAATACACCAGTGTGTGAAATAAGTTTGACTAAAATAGTTCAAGAGTAGTGCCAGAATAGCTTGGCGTCTCTAGACTGTGTGTCACCGTCGGTATCTCATCTAGGGACACCCTCCTTACCCTTACCCGTCCGCCACCCCTCTCGCTCCCGCCATCAGCTCCTGTATGCGCAGCGCCTACCCGTTAACCCTTATCATTCGGAATACACCAGTGTGTGAAAATAAGTTTGACTAAAACAGTTCAAGGGTAGTGCCGGAATAGCTTGGCGCCTCTAGGCGCCAAGCTATTCTGGCACAACCCTTGAACTAAAGCCATTGATCTATACCCTTGTCCGTAAGTACTATAATGTAGCTTGCGTATGGCGGTGTACAAATTCGAAGCTTTTAGCCTCAGTATGATATTATGGGTTCACTTCCAAAGCCAAGGGTTTAACATGTTAAATCCAGTTCATCAGTAGGGCAGTGTCTTTTCCACTAAGTGTTGCCACATTCCTTCTGCATATGAAGATAAGTAGCGGCTAATGTCTCTGTTTGTTTGTCTATTTTGACAAAGGGTATTTACCCGAAATATTAATAAATTGTGTTGTACCGTTTTTTCTAAGCGTGTTTCTTTCTCCGTTGGGTACTTCCACGCTGTATATATTTTCAATTAACTCATTCAGCCCGACGACCGTATTTCCCAAATGTTGGAGGCGTCATCTAATGACTATGACTATGACCAGTTGCAGGAGATGGATCGACCATGATAATTCAAGGTCAGTGCCAGATTAGCTTGGCGCCGACAGGCGCCAAGCTAATCTGGCGCTGCCCTTGAATTATCATGGTCGACCCATCTCCTGCTGTAGTGCGTCAGGGCTGAATGGGTTAATTGAAAATATATACAACGTGGGGACGTAGTTTAGTGGATATGACACTGCCCTACTGATGAACTGGATTTAACATGTTAACCACTTGGCTGGCAGTCATAAAGTCCCGGGTTCGAATCCCCTGGTGGGCAGGAATGGGATGTAGACTTTTCCTCGTTTCCATCGAGTCAAATCTACGTACAGGCTCGATTTACGGTGCCTGTCTCGTCTTTGTGTGTACCAGCTCGCATAATCATCAATTGTGCACGCGTTAAAAATCCCATTACCACTATTTAAAAAAGAGTAGGCCCGTTCGGGCCGGTGGAACGGAAACACTGAGAAATATATCGCATGCACCGAAGTTAATAGCAGGGTGGAGGTTTGCACATAAAGTAGCGATTAGAAGCAGGCTTTCAAAGCTCCAGCTTCATCACTGCGGCGCCTTGAGCATCTTGAAATAGATGGATATGTGCGCCTCGGAGACACCATACCATACCAAAGTACACAGACCTGGAAGAAGAAAAAAATTACAGTACATAACTTGAAAAATAGTCCTTATGTCAGTCATGTATTTTCTAATTTGTTTCTGCCGACCGTTCTTCAGCAGATTGCAGATCACTGTACACACGAGTCTTTTTTTAGGCTCTAAGCTCGTCAGGCACTACCTATGTGCTAGCACTGCCGACCCATGCCATATCCTGCAGTCGGCGGCGGTGCACGTGAAACATATGTCAACAGCTGACATTATTATCTCGTTGTAAGCTGGGAAGCGACAGATGTGTAGTGTTCAGTGTGGTAAGAAGATAATCAAATTATTGCGGTATGTAGCATTCGATGTGTCAGTCGTCAGTCAATACATGTACTCATGATCTGCAAGAGGCATAGATTCTCATGAGACCCTGCGACAGCAGGTTCTCATGAGAATCTATGTCTCTTGCTTGTAGAATCCTGTCCCAGTAGCATCAGGCTTTAGGAAACGTCCACGGACCATGACACTGACCATTCCAAGTCCTGTAGCGACGGGCGAGGGGCGAAACGGCAGGTGAAAGATGTCACTGGAAGCCGCAGTCTCAAACCTGCATGCAGGCGGTTCAGGATATTGGTCGCCTGATGTTGACCTGGGGATGACAACATCACTCGGCACACCCTGAACGACCAAGCAGCCTTCTCTAGGGACAGCACTGCTTGCTCCACACGGAGAGGGGCCTAGAAAAGGTGGCCTAACCAAAGCTCGTCCCCTCGCAACCCCAGTTGGCTAGCCGCGGTCAACGGGCATCTTCTCCTGCGGTCAAAAAACAAGAAAGAATAACGGATCCACTCTCATGACGACCACGACCGGACTCAACGTAGCATGCTGGAACGTGCGAACCATGCTCGACAAAGCAGACAGCGGACGCCCTGAACGTCGCTCCGCCCTCATTGCCCATGAATTGCGGAGGTTAAACATCGACATCGCCGCGCTCAGCGAAGTACGCCTTCCGGACGAAGGCAGCCTCCAAGAACTTGGTGCTGGGTACACCCTCTACTGGTCAGGTAGGCCTGCATCAGAAAGACGGCTCTCAGGCGTGGGTTTCATGGTCAAGACATCCATTGCGACTAAGCTGGAAAACCTACCAACGGGCCACTCAGACCGCATCATGTCCATGCGCCTCCCACTGAGACACCAGCAACACGTCACCCTTCTCAGTGTGTACTCCCCAACCCTCCTGGCAGAGCCTGCTGAAAAGGACAAGTTTTACACTGACCTGCGCAGCCTCCTACAGAGTACCCCTGCAGACGACAAAGTCATCATCCTTGGCGACTTCAACGCCAGAGTGGGCCAGGACTCTGAAGCCTGGAAAGGAGTCCTCGGCAAGCATGGCGTGGGGAACTGCAATGACAATGGCCGCCTACTGTTGGAGTTCTGTGCGGAGCAGCAACTGGTCATCACCAACACTACTTTTCAGCAAAAGGACAGTCGAAAGACCACCTGGATGCATCCTCGCTCCAAACACTGGCACCTTATCGACTATGTCCTAGTGCGTCAGAGGGACCGCAGTGACGTCCTCCTCACCAGAGTGATGCCCAGCGCAGAGTGCCACACTGACCACCGCCTTGTCCGCTGCAAACTCAGGCTCCACGTCAAGTCAAAACCCAAGAAATGGGGGCCCCCCAAGAAAAAGCTTGATGTTGCCAGCCTTCAGCGTGACGATGTGAAAGCTGCCTTTCAGACAGATTTACAGCGCAGGCTCAAAGACACAGCGGACCCAGTAGACTCCTCCCCTGAAACACTTTGGGAACAACTGAAAACTGCTATTGCAAAATCCTCTGCAGAAGTCTTGGGTTTCGCCAGAAAGAAGAACAAAGACTGGTTTGACGAAAACGATGTAGAGATCCAGGAACACCTAGCAAAAAAAAAAAAAAAGAGCCGCCCATCAGGCCCACCTAGCCCAGCCTTCCTGCCCTGTGAAGAAGTCTGCCTTCCGCCTCGTCTGCAGCAGTCTCCAGCGCAAGCTCAGAGATCTCCAGAATGAGTGGTGGACCAGACTTGCACAGAGGACCCAGCTTTGCGCTGACAATGGTGACTACAGGGGCTTCTACGAAGCACTGAAAGCAGTGTATGGCCCCAGGCACCTGGTACAAAGTCCCCTGCGAAGCGCGAATGGCCAGGCACTCCTCACAGATAATACCTCCATCTTGAACCGCTGGTCGGAATACTTTCAGAGCCTCTTCAGCGCTGAGCGCACTGTCCAAGAAGCAGTCGTCCTACAAATCCCACACCTCCCAGTAAAGGTTGAATTGGACGAACCACCCACCGCTGAAGAGACCCTCACAGCCATCCACCAGCTCAAGAGTGGCAAAGCAGCAGGCATTGATGGAATCCCGCCAGAGATCTGGAAACATGGAGGCACAGCACTGCACAACAGGCTCCATGACCTCTTTCTCTGCTGCTGGGAGGAAGGAACACTACCAAAAGATCTCCGTGATGCAGTCGTTATCACCCTGTACAAGAACAAAGGCGAGAAGTCTGACTGTTCCAACTATCGGGGAATTACCCTGCTGTCCATTGCTGGGAAAATCCTTGCAAGGCTGCTCCTGAATCGGCTGGTACCTGCCATCGCTGAAGACCAACTCCCAGAGGGCCAGTGTGGCTTCAGAGCAAACAGGAGCACCACCGATATGGTCTTTGTGCTGAGACAGCTACAGGAGAAGTGCCGCGAGCAGAACAAAGGGCTGTACGTAACATTTGTCGACCTAACAAAAGCGTTCGACACTGTGAGCAGGCAAGGCATGTGGCAGATCCTGGAGCGACTTGGCTGTCCCCCAAAGTTCCTCAACATGATTGTCCAGCTACACGAGGACCAGCAAGGCCAGGTCAGACTCAACAATGACCTCTCAGAACCATTCCCTATTCTCAACGGCCGTAAAGCAGGGCTGCGTGCTGGCACCGACCCTCTTCACCATCTTTTTTAGCATGATGTTGAAGCAGGCCACAGTGGACCTCGATGATGATGATGCAGTGTACATCAGGTATCGTCTCGATGGCAACCTGTTCAACCTCAGACGACTGCAGGCCCACACGAAAACCCTAGACCAACTGATTCGTGAGCTGCTTTTTGCTGATGATGCTGCCCTCGTTGCACACACAGAGAGAGCCCTGCAGCGCATCACGTCTTGCTTCGCAGATGCTGCCCAGCTCTTTGGACTCGAGGTCAGTCTGAAAAAGACAGAGGTCCTCCATCAGCCGGCACCCAAGACAGTGTATCGCCCTCCTCACATCACCATTGGCGAGTCTGAACTAAAGTCAGTGCACCAGTTTACCTACCTTGGCTGCATTATCACGTCGGACGCCAAGCTGGACAAGGAGCTTGACAGCAGGCTGGCAAAAGCGAACAGCGCTTTCGGGCGACTTTTCAAGCGGGTGTGGCACAATCAACAGCTGAAAACAGGCACCAAGATCAGCGTGTACAGAGCTGTCGTCCTCACCACCCTGCTGTATGGTTCCGAGTCCTGGGCCCTCTACCGCAGCCAACTACGACTCCTCGAACGCTTCCACCAGCGCTGCCTGCGTACCATCCTGGGCATTCACTGGAGTGACTATGTCACCAACGTCGAGGTCCTTGAACAGGCTGAAACTGAGCATCGAGGCTTTGCTGCTGCGGACACAGCTCCGCTGGGCGGGGCATGTCTCCAGGATGGAGGATCATCGCCTACCAAAGATCACACTGTTCGGCGAGCTTGCTACTGGACACCGTGACAGAGGGGCACCAAAGAAGAGATACAAAGACTGTCTCAAGAAGTCACTTAGTGCCTACCAAATCGACCACCACCAGTGGTCTTCGCTTGCTGCGGACCGTGACACCTGGCGCTCCACCATTTACAAGGCAGCTGTCTCCTTTGAGGACTCTCACAGAGCTAGCCTTAAGGACAAGCGGCTCAGGAGAAAAAACAGAGATGCCGCAGCTCAGAACCCTGGCCATACCTTCCCCTGCAGCCACTGCGGTCGAACCTGCCTGTCTCGGATTGGCCTCCGCAGCCACGAACAAGCCTGCAGACGTCGTGGTCAACTCCTATAAAATCTTCGTTCGCGAAGTCAAGCCAAGAGTCAGCATCATAATATAAGACTGTGGGTTTACTTAAAGGGCCTATTAGCGATGTCATCGCTTTAGCTTCACTGCTACTGGGACCAGATGATCCGTTGTTTCAACAAGCAAGTGTCCTGAGAGCAGAATTATACATTTTTCGACACTGATTTGTTTGTGAAGCACGTTTGAGTTTATTATTTATATAATCAAAGAGATATGTTTCACGGGATGGAGGGAGTGGTGTGGGGGGGGGGAGAGGGGTGAGGCCCGGAGGGCATCGTGATTTAAACTCCATTTCCAGCCTCGGAGGAGGTAGGAGTTAGCGAGTCGACTGCAAGGGAGGGGGGTAGGGTGGTGGGGGTGGGGAGCAGCGGGGGTAGCGAGACGATACCGGGGCGAGGGGGTGGGGGGGGGGGGAGGGGGGTGGAGTGGGGAGGAGTGGGGAGGGGGGGGGGAGAGGGAGAGGGATTGTGTGGCGGAGACGATTTCCTATCTCGCATTCTACACCACTACAAAATTAAAAATATATATGTTTGGGGCCCCAAATATTATTTGTTTTAATTTAATCTAACGATATTGTGGTGGTGGGGTGGGGGTATGGGGCCACAGGATACTCTGACCCCCCCCCCCCCCCCAGCCGCAAATATTTGCCCCTTCCCATCGCCCCCAGGTTCTTAAGTCCCTGCCAAGTAAACCAACATAGTAACTCATAAAAAGGTTAGTTGGTTAGTTATTTGGGTTTAACGCCGAGCAGGCGACTAAGGCCATCTCACGGCGGTCATAAAAAGGAAGGAGATTTCTCTCTGTTATTTTTCCTCCCATTTGTCTATAATTTATTGTCTATGTTTTTCCTTGTCTACCGCGGCCCAGTTATGCTTTCTATCTAAGTCTAACCTAAGATGCAATGTGTGTGCCTGCGTGCGTGTGTGTGTGCGTGTATGTGTGTGTGTGTGTGTGTGTGTGTGTGTGTGTGTGTGTGTGTGTGTGTGTGTGTGTGTGTGTGTGTGTTTGAGTGAGTATGTGTGCCTGCTTGCGTGCATGTGTGCGTGCATCTGAACCTAAGTAGCGGGGCGGCGGTCACTGAACAATTTGCGTGTCGGTAGCGGTTTTAGTCGGGATAATTCCTGCAGGAATCATCGCGACTAAAACCGCTACCGGCACCCCAACGGTTAAGACCCAGAAAACGAGACAATGCCTATCACCTATCGCGGGCACCAACACAGCTGCTCCTGTTCCCGGCCATAGGCTCCAAGACGTTGCTGTGGCGGCCACATCAAAAGCCCGCTGCACCACGGTAGTTTAACCACTTCAATGCCAGCGGCCATACACTATGTTTACGAAACAATCACGAATTCAAAGCCGAATAACCACGTCAGCCTGAGGTACACGGATATCAATGGAGCCAGCAAGAGGCGAAGAACCTCATGAGACCCCGCGTCAGCGGGGTCTCATGAAGTTCTTCGCCTCTTGCAGTTGGGTGATGTTTACTGTACCCCGGCAGTGAAGGTGTTACGCAGGCTGTTGTCTTCACAGGCGAAAGAGGCGCGCACTCCGTGAGTGAGACTAACCCATCTGCGGGTAGAATAGCTCTTCATGCAACCTCCACAGTCTGCAGGGACTCAAGGCAAAAGATCTGTGCCCTAGTCAGGATCAGACACTTTGCGTCTGCCCTCTTCAGACAGAGCAGGTTACTTTAGCACAACGTACTATTGCCATCTAACGGATACAATCTCGTGCAGCTAAGAGCTTAATCTTCAGGAGGCACAGATCTACGTGAGGACCCCGCAATCCTGCATGCCCTGTTTACGTCCATACAAACTCGTAGGTTATGGGGTGGGGTGGGGGGGTGGAGGAGGGGGGTGGGGTGGGGGGCTATCGACTGTAGAATTAAGATGATAAGCATAGGACCAACTCTATAGTCTTGAGTGTACTTACCTCGGTTCAGAGTGCGTACTTAATGCTGCACTTAAAATTAAAAGTTTAATGATCAGGGTCCACGCTTCTTTGTCACTGGCGATGGCTAGCTTTACTTTAGCGGGGCTTCTGCGCTAGTGGGGTGGTGGGTGTCTCAGGTCTGCGGGATTCCTCAAATCGTCTTGGGAAAAACACAAAATGCACTGTCCGTATACATCACGTTGCTTCAAAATAGCAAATAACTTTAGAGACATGTACCACATTATCCAGCAAATAACTTCAGAAACATGTACCACATTATCCACCAAATAACTTCAGAGACATGTACCACATTATCCATCAAATAACTTTAGAGACATGTACCACATTATCCATCAAATAACTTTAGAGACATGTACCACATTATCCATTAAATAACTTTAGAGACATGTACCACATTATCCACCAAATAACTTTAGAGATATGTACCACATTATCCATCAAATAACTTTAGAGACATGTACCACATTATCCATCAAATAACTTTAGAGACATGTACCACATTATCCACCA
Source organism: Semisulcospira habei (assembly GCA_036245525.1). Lineage (NCBI taxonomy): Eukaryota > Metazoa > Mollusca > Gastropoda > Semisulcospiridae > Semisulcospira > Semisulcospira habei. The sequence goes on from BTPG01000002.1 coordinate 322,424,458, forward strand.
AATAACTTTAGAGACATGTACCACATTACCCACCAAATAACTTTAGAGACATGTACCACATTATCCACCAAATAACTTTAGAGACATGTACCACATTATCCATTTTGGCATCGTGAAATGAATGACTGAATGAATAAGCGAGCGAGCGAGAGAATGAATGAATGAATGAATGAATGAGTAAGGGAGCAAACGAGAGAATGAATGAATGAATTTAATGAATGAATGGCGAGCGAGCGAGAGAATGAATGAATGAATGAGTAAGGGAGCGAGCGAGAGAATGAATGAATGAATGAATGAGTAAGGGTGCGACCGAGAGAATAAATGAATGAATGAATGAATGAACGAACGAATGAATGAATGAATGAATGAATGAATGAATGAATGAATAGCGAGCGAGCGAGAGAATGAATGAATGAGTACGGGAGCAAGCGAGAGAATGAATGAATGAATGAGTAAGGGAGCGACCGAGAGAATGAATGAATGAATGAATGAATGAATGAATGAATGAATGAATGAATAAGAGAGCGAGGCGAGCGAGCGAATGAACAAACGAACAGACATATAATTGGAACTTTTAATGTATTAACCCTTTCAGCGCCAAAGCTCTACAACAGAAGATTGATTGACCATGATAATTCAAGGGTAGTGCCAGATTAGCTTGGCGCCTTCAGGCGCCAAGCTAATCTGGCACTACCCTTGAATTATCATGGTCAATCCACTCTTGCAAGTGGTACATAGTCGTTAAGTAACACTTCCAAAATTCGGGAAATGCGCCCATGGCGCTAAAAGGATTAAAATATATTAAAATTATATTGTGAAGAGATCTACCCGGTCAAAGTCAACGTTATTGGCAATTCACCGCCCAGAAATTTACGAATGATGACTATGTGAGTCCCACCAGATCAAAATACCCCGACACGCCACGTGTCTCCAAAGATGCCAAGTCAAAAGCTCTTCACCTAAACACCTTAGGTACCCACGATGGCTCTTGCGTCAAACAGCAAAGAGAGTTCATTGCAATCGTAGCACAATAACAGACTGAAACCTCTGACCACCTCCTAAACTTGACGAACAAGGATGTGGTTATGATAAGCAAGAGGCATAGATCCTCATGAGCCCCCGCAATGCGGAGGCTCATGAGGATCCACGCCTCTTGCAGATGGACCTTGCCTAACACCGGATTGTCAATAAGAAGACATATTGCCGTTTTCCCATGCACGTCGTGACAATGCCGGGTTTATGGTGTGCAGAGAGGGTGTGATAAGCATTGTTATAATATGGGCACGTGGCGGTATACCCCTGTCACGTGTTCGAAAACTTTATTTGAGAGGCGCTGGCTAGCACTCGCAGCATGGGAAAATGCAGCAACACAATTTGATGTTATTGGTGTATTTCAATTTATTTTATTTTATTTTATTTTATTTTATTTTATTTTATTTTATTTTATTTTTCTTCTTATTTTGTATATTGTATTTAACTGTATATTTTTTGTTTTTAATTTATTTTATTTTATGCTTATACACAACTACACGAATTAGGTGTAAGAGGCTGGACTGACGTAATATATTTATGGAAAGGATTATAATAATTTTTCATGCATTAAAAATTTAAAAATCGAAAAAATCAAAGGGTCTGATAGGATAAAAACATTCAAAGATGTTCGAAAAGACTTTTAAAAAAAAATGCACAGATATGGAAAAAAACTGCAATGTTTAAAAAATAGCGAGTTATGATTAAAAACAACACGACAAGTCTACACTGTCTGGGCGGAGGCGCCTACGGGCAGGTCAATATGTATGAGTGTTTGAGCAAACCACGACGCATGCGCGAGCGCGTGCCTCAATCACAACGCACGTGCGCTCTCATTGATCTCCCTCTCCATCCACTCACACTCTCGGGTGGCCGGCAATTAGCCGCTCTCAGTCTCGTCCGGGCCGGAGTTGTCTTTTCCTGTATTGTCTCCTCCTACCCCGGCCGCTGATTAGTGTATTCTAGAGCTCTTCAGTGCGGGAAACAACGGATTTGTTTTTGGTCACGTGACGCAGGGGCATGGGGTGTCTTGTTTAACTATCCTTTCTTTTTCAATTTTTTGGCCTAATATGATTTCTAGCGGGAATACATGCTGGAAACGCTTGTTTTTTTTTTTTTTTTTTTTTTTTTTTTTTTTTTTTTTTTTTTTTGTTTTTTTTTTTGGCGATCGTTTCATGTTAGAAAATTTCTTGGTCATGTGGCTGTTTAGAAGGAGAAAAAATAGAAAACTTTTGACGGTTAGGAGGATTTATATTCATTGTATACTAATGGTCAAAACGTAAAGGCCACTTTTTATCGCAGACGCTGATTGTACATTGCTTAACGTCCCGACAGCAACAAGGCTTTCTCAGGACGTGCCTGCACTGCTTGTGAAAAAAAAAAACTTAACAGAACATTGAATGTATGTCGCCAGCCGGTCAAATACGTTAAATAAACCTAACAAATGGGGCCTAAATAAAGCGAAGACCATTTAGCAACACACATCCAATATCAAAAGCTACAGGCAGTGCAGACAGTAGGGAGAGTTTTAAAAGGACAAATACAGGTGAATGGACCTTTGGTAGACAGAAACACATGCCCCAGAATAGAGAGGAAAAACCCACCCTGTGGGGCTGACCAGGGTGACCCTGGGAACTAAAAAGTAGTTAACCCCACCCAAGTCCCCCAGGGCAGACCCGGGTGGGGTTTATCGCAGACGCACCGACAACACCAAATAATGTGGAGTCAGTACTTTGCTAATTTATTCAGTAACAATTTCATTTAAGTTTTGAGTAAATCAAGCAATTGTAACAACAGCAGTACGTTAGAATGTTCACCCACCCCTCATTTGAAAAGTTACACAATACTGGTCCAGTCAGTAGCGAGTGTACCCACCGTTTGCAGCCAAGCATTCAATGCAGCGTTGACGCATGGAGTTCACCAGGGTTCGGAGAAAATGTTGTGGGATCGCTTCCCACTCTTGATGCAGGAACTGAGTCAGCTGGGGGACGCCTTGAGGTGGGGGGCGAGAGGGGGGGGGGGGTTGCTGACTACACGTTGCCCCAGCACGTCCCAGAGGTGCTCGATGGGAGCCAGATCAGGTGAACGAGCTGGCCACTCCATCCTCATGATGCTCCGTTGCTCAAGGTACTCATCCACTACACGGGCGCGATGAGGTCGAGCGTTGTCGTCCTGCAGAACAGCATTGTCGCCTATGGCTTGGAGAGCTGGCTGGATGAGTGGCTGCACAATCTCGTCCCGATAGCGCAGTCCAGTCAGGGTACCTCGGATGACGTTAAAGGGGGTCCTGCCTTCCCTGCTGAAGCCTGCCCAGACCATGACTGAGCCTCCTGCGTAGCGATCCACCTCTTGGACGCATCCATCCGTGAATCGCTCGCCCTGGCGTCTCCAGACTCTCACCCTGCCGTCGTTGAAGGACACAGTGAACCGTGACTCATCAGTAAACAGAACCTGAGTCCACTGGAGTCTGTTCCTCCTCACATGTTGTAGACACCAGGCAACCCGGGCTCTGCAATGAGCTGGAGTGAGGGGTATTACCACTGCTGCTCTGCATGAAGCCAGGCCAATTTCGCGCAGACATCGGCAGACTGTGCTTCTGCTGACGTTAACGTTTGCAGCTTGCATCAGTTGACGTCGCAGAGTGGTTGACGTGACAGTTCGGTCGCGCAGAGCCGCCACACAGAGGTATCTGTCCTCCCTTCTGCTGGTGCAGCGCGGGCGTCCTGAGCAGGGTCGTCGTTCTGCCCTTCCAGTTTCTTGGAATCGTGCCAGCAGCCTCTGGATCACTGAATGGGACACCCCAAGACGTCTCCCAACTTCTCGTCCGGAAATTCCATCCTGCAGCTTTGCTAGCGCACGGCCTTGATCTATTGGCGTTAGGCTTCGTCGTGGTGGCATGGTTAGGAAAGTGACAATTATGCCCCTACTGTACCGGTATGTGTAGCGAAACAGAAGTGCTCAGTGTTCACGACTGACCCCTTTTGCACGTGCATCACGACTTTACTGAGTTTTTCCACCTGCCTGCCTTTGGTACGCTTGCCAATATCGCACAGCTTTTCACAAAAACTGACGATGTTTCACGTGCATTTGACACGTTCATGGAAATTTATGAATTGTTGTCTATTGTTCCCTGTACAGTGGACTGTCTAAGGTCACCTTTACACCCATTTGGATCAAAAGAACATTGTATTTTATTAGCGTACTTGCGACGATAAACAATGACACAAAAGTGGGGTGGCCTTAACGTTTTGACCATTTGTATATGTAGGTAGTTTGCCGAATTATTCTATATTCGGCGTCGGACTTTTCTCTTCTAGTAAGAGTCACCGCTAATTCTGGCGGACCGCCGGGGTTTCTTTCTCTGGGTGCTCCGGCTCTTCCTCTCTACGACTATGGTATCAATTTCATCCCACTTAATCAAATTTCAAATATAAACGATTTGACTTTCCAAAACTACAGCAGCTCGCTAGAGCTTGCCCTTAGCACCACGTGAATGTTCTGTGTTTATGTACAGTGTGTGAGTGAATGCGCGTGATTCACGTGAGCGTGCTTGTTGGGTTCAGTTCGCGGCGGCACTTTGAGCCGATTTTTAATTGGGATAAAGCGCCTATTTAATGCGCTGATTTTTTATTTTTTATTTATTTATCTCTGTCTCTGTCTGTCTCTGTGTTTCTGTCTCTTCCCCCCCCCCCACTCTCTCTCTCTCTGTGTGTGTGTGTGTGTGTGTGTGTGTGTGTGTGTGTTTGCGTGTATGTGTGTGTGTGCGTGTGTGTGTGTGTGTGTGTGTGTGTGTGTGTGTGTGTGTGTGTGTGTGTTACTATTATTCTGTGTATATGATTTTTTAAATTTTATTATTATTATTTTGTTTTTATTTTCTTTTAAATTATTGTTGCATGAAATAATGTGTGTAAATATAATTTTATTATTATTATTATTATTATTATTATTATTATTATTATTATTATTATTATTATTAAAACCTATTTTATGTTGTAGATGTTAGCAACGGCAAGTTTGTAAAATAACGATTTGTTTCTTTCAAAACTTTTTACCGTTGATAAATAAAGTTTCATCATCATCATCATCATCATCTCAATCTCTCTCTCTCCTCATACCCCACCCTACCCCCAACCCCATACTTTCTGCTACCTCGGTCCCCAGTCTCCTCTGCCTGACATACTACTGTAAATCTGGATTAGCAAGAGGCACAGACTTCCATGGGCCCCCGCATGCTGCCGGCGTGGCCCCGGCCCATGAACATCTTTGCCTCTTGTAGACCACTCAAGTGCTGTATGAACCATCCCCCCGTCCTCCCTCCCCCAGTACACAAAAGATCATCGGGACGACGTTGGCCGCAGTTGTCCCGCGCACAGCTGTGCGCGGGACAACTGCGGCCAACGTCGCCCCGATGATCTTTTGCTTGCTGGGGCCGGCGTTGACAAGACTGAGCACCCGGATGTAATCATGTTTAAAAAGCGCCATCACATTATCCCGTGTTAATAATAATAGGCACACGACTGACACACAAAGTGTTTCGCACCCCTCTTCAATCCAGCAAATTAACGGGACTGTGCACTTGTATCGTCTGCTTGTGATCACCACTTTCCCGCCCTTTTTCTGTCCATTCCATTTTTTCTAGACTCCCCGCCAGGAGAGCTGACAGCGTTGCCGAACCCGGATTGTCTGTTCCTGAGTCGTTATTGGAGCTCGATTGTCTTTTCCTGAGTCGTCATTGGAGGGCGATTGTCTTTTCCTGAGAACGCGTTGCAAATGGGTTGTCTTCTCCTGGATCGTCATTATAACTAAATGTCAAAAGTACCAGGAAGAAGCACGTGCTTTTTGATCCATTAACGGTTTCAATTATTGTTTTGTAAGGAGTTTCACAATTAATGTCAGATGTAAAATCGCCCTGCGATACAATACACACTTTGGGCGGAAGATGATTTGAAATTGGTGCGTTCGCACTAGTAGCTCAATTTTGGCTGCGTTTGGTGTTCGTAGGGCCTAGTAGTGGGAATAAAAGTTAGTCGTCGGGCGGGTTGCGCTGCACTGTGACGGCGCTTCATACCCGCGGAAGGTAACCCAAAATTTTCACAGTCGTGTGACAATACAATACAAAAGAAAAGAACCTATAAACTAAACATAAAATAAAATAAAACAATAAAATAAAATAAAATATTTAAAAAGAAATGAAAATGGAAAATAAAATGAAATACAATACAAAATTAAAACATAATAATGAAATGAAATGAAATAAAATGACATAAAATACGATGTTGATGTTCGTGCCTACAATTAAAAAGTCGTAAGGTTCAAAATTACTGACCAGCACACCTTAGTTTGACTTTTTCGTATCCCGGGAACTGAAAGCACCAGCCCCCCCCCCCCTACTCCCCCCCCCTACTCCCCCCCCCCACCCCGCCGCACCTGTTAACCCCCCTAACCCCCTCCCCAGCCCCCATATTCTCTGCACCTCCCCATCACAAAAAGTAACTTAACGTTTTCATTACAAATGTGTCCTTTATATTGAAACACGCCACACATGTTGGGCGTTGCTATAGTAATACAAATACCTACAGCCAATAGAACGTCGAGTAAACGTGAAAATTCACACCTACTGAATCATATTACATGTTCATCCATTCAGCATTAACGCTGTAACAGGACATGAATCGACCGTGATAGTTCAAGGGTGGTGCCAGAATAGCTTGGCGCCTGTAGGCGCCAAGCTATTCTGGCACCACCCTTGAACTATCATGGTCGGACTGTTTCGTGAACTCTGATGTAGCCATCGTAATTATATAAGCTCCGAGTCTGTTTTGTATTATGTGATCTTTTCCGCTGTGTATGCCTTGAAAATGTATAAAGTGTATAAGCTAATGTAACCTTCAGATGACGCCTCTCTTAATTTGTACTATTCTGGCACCACCCTTAAACTATCATAGTCGATTTGTCTCCTGAAAAGGGATGTAGTCTCTACAGGACAATTCCCAAACTTGGGAACTGATACCCCAGGGTTCAGTTTAATAACAGGTAGAGTTAAAGTTGGACAAAATGTATTTTAACAGATGAATACGAAACAGTGACTTTGTCACGCGCGCACTGAGGTTTTGTAATGCGAAACTTCGGCGAAAAAACACGAGTCAGATTGGACACAGGAAATGTGAAAGACGTCACGTGTTTTTGTTCTGCGCGTGAGAAATTTAGCACCAACTTGAGAGTGACTCCGCCCTTCACATAATTAACTCCCGCACAACCTAACATAAAACCTAATGACGTTCAATGCCTCTCCCCTCCACCCCCACCACGCCTCGTCATACCCTCTCCCATCCCATCTCCCCATCCTGTTCATCTTTTTAAAAATACTAAAAAAAAACAACAACCCCGAAACAAACAAACAAACAAACAAACAAACAAACAAACAAACAAACAAACAAAACGAAACACAAAAACCCCGACAAAAATAAAATTTAAAAAAATCGGTCAATTTTCATTGTAGGCCTAATCTCAAAGTCGTCACAGAGGTGTGCGAACACAATCAATCCCATTGTCCATCCCCCACCCCTCTCCCCCCCACCCCACCCTCCCTCCCCCACTCCCCAAACCCCCACCCCACCCTCCCCCACCCTCCCCACCCTCCCACTACCCCACCTTCCCTCTAACCCCCTTTCCCCCAACCCCTTCTAAGGCTGCCCCAACCTCGTCTTCTGGAAATGTTACTGATTATAAAACAAGTTGCACTCTTCAAGTACGTTCGCCCTACATTTTCAGCCATGGTGGTGCAGACCAACTTACTTATAACAATCACGTTGTTTTCACGTCAGCGGCAAACACTCACAGTTCCACACAAATGCAGCGTTCCGCGCACAGAACTTTCCAGCGGTGAACAAAACCTTGTGTCCAAACAATTACACACTCTTTTCAAGACTCTTTTTGTCTTCCTTCAGGTTTTTCTGTTCATTTGTCGTGTGGTCTCGGCAGCATTTGTATCAATACCCCTAACTTCCTACTTATCAGATTGAGAGATGTAAGTAAATTGGGATCTATTCGCTACAAGCAAGAGGTATAGATTCTCACGAGACCCTGTTTTGCAGGGTGTCATTTGAATATATGCCTCTTGTAAATGGAACGGCATGCAGGACTTTCATTTCAAGGTGGGACGGTTTTTCTTCAATACAAAACGCAGGGACTTTTGCAAGAGCAGTTTTCTTTTGTTGTGTGGTGTTTTGGGGAGCATACCCCAAGAACTGTTTTTTTGTGTGTGTTTGTGGACACGCCTGAATGCACGCCCTGAGAGCTATCATGCGTGTCCCCTTCATCCTTAGGTCAAGCGTTACCGTTTCCTGGTACATGTACTTAGAGAATGTTCAGTCTCCCTGTGAACTCCTGAAACCTGCGACAGGAACAGATCACAACCAACTACGGAAAAAAGAAAATTGGATATAAAAAGTCGCAATAACAAATGACGCTTTTTTTTTTTAGATGTCCGCAAACTGTCTGTGTAACTGACTTCTTTAACCTTTTGACGACGGAACACACATATGTGTGCCCCAAGCAAAGCTCCGTTGCCGACGGGACGCACACATATGTGCGCTGGCCTAGTTTCCCCATTGCCAATACCGGCAGTATGGTCTAAGGGAAGCAATCTACTATAATATGTCAAGCACTCATTTCTTTACTTGTAGAGTGACTTTTCTTGTTTGTATGGGCTGAAACCAACGAATTAGAAGCTCTAATACAAAACGTCCCCATGTGCAAAAAAAAAAAAAAAAAAAATGGCGGATTTGGGTGTAAAAACTTTTATGTGTGAAGAAACTTTTCTGTTGTGCCTTTCTTTCTGGATTATTTACTGGTGACACACTAGAATATGTCTCTGGAATGCTAGGTGAGTGTAATTTTCACACTCTGGCTAACTAATACACTAACAGCATGTTCAGTTTCAATGGAACCCAGTGTGAAACTGTTTTTGATTTTTGGCTTCTTACCCCATCTTCTTTATACACCTGTAAAATCTTAACATTACAAAATATTTTCTTCAGCATAGTGTCTACGAGTTCACCTTGAATTGCTTTTTCCACTGATAACAAATATGTTGGGGTATGAGAAGATTTTTACAACAGACAAGGCCAATGAAATTTGTCAAAATTACTACGGTAGCAGGGAAAAATCAAGTTGGCAGACTACGTTGGCAAAAGGTTAACTCATTCTACCCCTAGACCGAAATCCCCAAATGTTGCCGTTGTCCTCTGAAGACTGCAGTGCCAGTGCAGGACACAGACCGACCCTGATCGTTCAAGGGTGATGCCAGAATAGCTTGGCGCCTATAGGCGCCAAGCTATTCTGGCATCACCCTTGAACTATCATGGTCGATCCTTATCTTGCGGTGGTGTGTCTGGGGTAGAATGAGCTAAATAACATACATTGTATATAACAGCAACACAAATTTAGTCTTTGGCGGTTTGTTGCAATCAAAGTCCATTGTAAATCTTCGTTACTATGATGAAGGAGGTTATCTGAGTGCACATGTAGACTTGTTAACCTGCGACTCTTTTGTGCGTTGCGGGTCTTTTTTTCTGCGATTGCTCACAGCACCAGGGTGCCTGTATTGAAATGAATGCCTGTATTTAATGAAAGCGGTCGGGTGTTAAAATCGTATTGTGTTCGTTCCACCCCAGCCCGCACCTATTTGTGAATAATTAACTATTACCAAAATAGTCGGATGTTTTGTAAGCCAAAAGGCTACACTGGAGATTATAAAATTGTCAACTGTTTCACTTAAAACCTCGTCCTTCATCACACCTAGTGCAGCAGGATGTTAAATATGAAACAGTCATTTACTTCAAACGCTAATTAAAGGGCGAACACTGGTCGTGATAGTTCAAGGGTAGTCCTTGATTAGCTTGGCGCCTCGACAGAGGCGCCAAGCTAAGCAGGGACTACCCTTAAAGTATCACAGTTCGTTTATCTTGTGTAACTTGCGAGTCATTCTGAGATGACACTTTAAAACTGTTATTTGCATAATGACGAAAGGGCTGTAATTTTAACAGATAAAGATTTGCTTGTTTAGAACAAATCTGAAAAAATAAAACACTTCACAAAAAACCCGAAAATTAAAATAAGGGCCGGTAATTGGGTCAGAAGAACACGTAAGAATTGTTTCCTGTTTCAAAGGCTGCATATGGGCTTGCTCCCTAGATGCAACCATTGTCTTTTGGTGCCTTTTTTTCGTGTACGAGTGTGTGTGTGTGTGGGAGGTGAGGAGGGTAGGGGTAGTGCGGGGTGCGGGTGGGTGGGTGGGAAGGGCGTGAAAAGTATTTTTTAGGGTCGGTCCTTGAGTCTGGAGTGTGAATGACAGAAGAAAATATAGAGCAAGGTTTTACCATCATGGCTGATGATCCCCAAAGCGGGCAAAACTTATGTTGGGCAAGCGGGATGTGAACCAATCACGAACATTCACATTAGCCCGAAGTCGAGCACAGCTTTCTTTCTCGTCTTAACCCTTATCATTCGGAATACACGCGCGTGTGAAATAAGTTTAACTAAAATAGTTCAAGGGTAGTGCCAGAATAGCTCGGCGCCTCTAGGCGCCAAGCTATTCTGGCACCACTCTTGAAGTAAAGCCATTGGTCTATATCCTTATCTGTAAGTACTATAATGTAGCTTGCATATGGCAGTGTACAAATTTGAAGCTTTTAGCCTCAGTATGATATGGGTTAACCCCTTCTCTCGGCTTGACTATCTCCCTTCATAACTTATTCTTAACCCATTCACTGCTGAGAAAAAGTGAGCACAATCCAACTGCAAGAGACATAGATCCTCATGAGCCCCCGCAGTTGCGGGGGCTCATGAGAATCTATGTCTCTTGCTGACATCATTTTCAATCCATGTCCTTTGGACGGCCGGGGCTCCGGGGCGTTGAATGCACGAACATGGCAAAAACACGGCATGCGGAAACTGGGAGAGAAGGGGTTAACCCATATCATACTGAGGCTAAAAGCTTCAAATTTGTACACTGCCATATGCAAGCTACATTATAGTACTTACAGTCATCATACCTGACAATATCCCCATACCACAGATTAGTCACTATTGAACAGTATATAAAAAAATAGAATAATAAAATAATAAAACTTTTCAGTCTGTCGAAGTTGTGTTTGATCCGTTGGTTTCTCTTCAGTGACGTAGTGTTGCTGATAATAGCACTAGAATTGTAGCTTATCTGGCCAATCGCTAAAAACTAGAACGGCAGCCATACTGACTAATCTGTGGTATGGGGATATTGTCAGGTATGATGACGTTCCTTGTTGAACAGACCGTTAGATGGTTTACAAAGTAAAGTAGGTAAAAGCACTATCAGGGGATAGAATTGTGTTGTATCGACCAATGATCGTAGATCTACTTTGATCGAAGCACACACACTCACACACAAAAAAGATGGGAAAGAGGGGGTGCGCTAAGTAAGTGACTGGAAGCAATGCATGTGGAAACCCCCCCCCCCCTCCCCCCGAAGGAAGACCGTTAGATGGTGAGACGGATTATTGGGGAGAGATTTTCACTCCCCTCTCACCCCCCCTCCTCCTCCCGTCCTCCGCCCCTCCCCCCACCCCCGCCCCCCACCACCACCACCACCCCTCCGCCACCACTCCAACCTTTGCGCTCACTCCCCACCTTGTTTCTCCGCCTCTTATTAATTAACCCTTTTCACTCCCGAGGAAACGTGAACACCACCCAATTGCAAGAGGCATAGATCCTCATGAGCCCCCGCTGTCGCGGGGGCTCATGAGGATCTATACCTCTTGCTGACACCACGTTCCTTTGAGGGCTGGGGATCTGTTAAGTCTAAGTTATAATGATAAAAAATACCCAAAACAACACAGTCTGCGCCCACTGGCAGTAAAGGGTTAACGCGTATGAAGATTGTTTATTTCTACCTGTCACACACCTGACAATATGTTTACAGTTTTACCTGGACCGTGAGCCCAGCTACTGGGGCCAGACTGGTGGCGGTACTTATGGAGCCTGTTTGCAGTCTGCGGTGCTGTTGATAGTACCAGTAGTCGCAAGCACCTGAAAACAAATGCGGCGAGGGGACCGATCCAGTTGCACAGACAACAACAGCGGAATAATTCTCAATCTAAGGGATGTAAATTGAGCTGATCGCTGCAGCCAGCAACAGGCGTAAATTCTCATGAGCCTCTGCATATGCATGGGGCTTATGAGAATCTGTGCCTCTAGCTGATAAAGGGTATTGAAAGGGTCGGGGCATCCGAGAAAACGAAGTGTGTTTGATTTGCATTCTCCTCCTTGTTGGTTCGCCCAGGCCGAGAGGGCGCGCGTGCGAGGGACAATACAGCTATGCTAACAGCGCGCGCTCATAATGGTCCGCACGTGCACGCCACGCCGGAGCGGGCGGGCACGCGGAGATGACCGCGGAGAGTTGTTTCCCTTTGAGCGCAACTGTATTTGACCTCATTAGGACTGACCTCTCAAATTGTGGAATACCTAGTCTGTCGTTTCCCAATGCGCAAAAGGCCGTCGGGCCGTCGTCGGCCGCCGTTGGTCCGCGCACGGCCGTGCGCGGGCCAACGGCGGCCGACGACGGCCCGATGGCCCCTTTGCGCACTGAGTTCAGTCTTATGTTTAATTTTCGCAGTTTATTATGACTGCGGAATACACTGTAAACAGTTGAATATAAAGCAGAAGGCTTAACAATGAAGGAACGTTAAAAAAAAAAAAAAAAAAAAAAAAAAAAAATGCACGAATGTGACGCAATAAGTGGATCGTAAGGGCGGACAAACATAAGATATTACATGTTTGCCCGCCTTTTTAAGCCACCGACTACGTCACATTCATGCCTTTTTTCACGTAATTCTAATTTACTTTAACGAACGAAAATATCCGAAAATTCTATGAGCACAAAGTGTTCAGTTTATCTTTCAACTCAGTTCAATTCCGACCCGTACCTTATTTTCCTTTAGAGAAAGGGTTCCGTGCCCCCCCCCCCCCACCCTCCCCCGCCCCGACCTATTCCACCCCCCCCACCCCCCTCCTCATTCCACCCCAAACCAAACAACCTGAAACAAAACAGTGCACGCACGCACATCGAGTAAAAAGAAACATCGAACAAAAAGAAAGCACATTTCAAAGTACATGTACTCCGCACCCCGCACCCCCCACCACCACCATCCCACCATTCCACCCCCGAACCAATAGACCAAGGAACCAACAGACCAACCAAGCGACTAACCAGCCAACCTGCCGACCTGCCAGCCATCTGAACAAAGCACACGCGCACACTAAAACTAAAGTTAACACAATCACTATCAAAGTACTTTTTTTCTTTAAAAAAAAAAAATGTTCCCTTAATATGAGGTCAAAAACTGTGCATCGCGCCCCTTAGACACCCCCCTCCCCTCCACCTTATTCTACGGGATCGCGTTTGGTGGGGTGGGCGTGGGATTGGGGGGGTGGGAGGGGGGGAGGGGGAAAGAGAGGTGGTGTATGAAAAGCACACGTCACTACGATTAGTTGAAAATTATCGTGTATACTGAGCACTTAAACTTCAGGAGAAGCGCACACAGTGCGTAACCTCACCGGAACTGTGGTACAAGTCACAGCAAACATCTTGCGAGAAGAACACTTTACTTTTAGTTTTTTTTTTGTGAAGAGGGGAGGAGAAAGCAGGAGAGAAGGTCTTTAACCCCTTCACTGTCGAGAAAATGTGAACGCGATCCAACTGCAAGAGACATAGATCCTCATGAGCCCCCGCGAAAGCGGGGGCTCATGAGGATCTATGTCTCTTGCTGAGACAAGTTTACATTGTGGTCGTTGAATGAATAAAAGACTTCAGAAACGAAAATGTACGTACAGTGGCAGGGAAGGGGTTAATGACATTCAAAAGCAGCGGCAGGAAACAATCTTTTGTCACCACACATTAACTGTATCTGTTTACTCAACATTCGTCCAAACATGACGTCAAAAAGAGACAGTGTTTAGAGTCGCGGCCCACTGGGTTGTCGCGTCAGAAAATACAGCCTCGTTGTCAATACGCGCGCTAGGTCACGTGATTGATTTTTGGCCCCCGAGGCTCGCGCCGCACGTGCGCGGAAGGAGACAGTGGTGTGATACGAGGGACCTTTGTGACAATGTGTGTCCACACTCGTCAAAAGTCGCTGTATATCACCACCCATCCTTTTTTTTGTCGCAAGTGGCATAGATGCTCACGGGCTCACGAGCTTATGAGAATCTATGCCACTTGCTGGCAAGACTTGAACACCTTACATCTCACCTACTCATAGAGAGGAAGTCGTCGGGGGATAAGCCTGTGATTAGGTTAGATAAACATCGTGTTAAGAGGGTCGTGTTTTCGATATTTAGAAGAAGAATGGTTGGTAAACTCTGACCAGGAACCGATAGTTTGAGTGGAATAACGGTTGAAATTGACGTCAAATATCTTTGATGCTTTGTTCGGTGTGCGGGTGAATTTGACGTTACTGTTTGGAGAAAACAGTTCTTGGTGGTATTCCTTAGTCCCAAGAAACGGTAAGGAAACGAAAATATGTTTTCTCTCTCTCTTCTACCGTTATATAACAAAGAATCTGTCTGTCTGTCTGTCTGTCTGTCTGTCTGTCTCTGTCTCTGTCTCTGTCTCTCTCTCTCTCTCTCTCTCTCTCTCTCTCTCTCTCTCTCTCACACACACACACACACACACACACACACACACACACACACACACACACACACACACACACACACACACACAAACAAACAAGGGGGGGGGGGGAGTGCGACCTTATTAAAATCATCGCCGGTAAATTCAAAGTAAAAAATTCCCACACCGTCAAACTGTACATGGGGATACAGTAATTTCAGCAAGAGGCATAGATCCTAATGAGGATCTATACCTCTTGCAGCTGGGTGACATTCACTTTGTCTCATCAGTGAAGGGGTTAAAGGTGTCACAACCCGCTCATGTCTGCGTTGCAATCTGGATACAATCACCGAGACTGAAGCATCAGCAGGCGGACACGCCATTCCCCGCGCGACACCAATGACAACATGACGTCGTTGTCTTTTGATGAACGTTAACTCTTAAACTCCCAGAACTAAATGATTTCCATTCTATCGAATGGAAGTCATTTAGTTCTGGGAGTTTGGGGGTTAAAGCGATCTGCTCCATGGTGGGCTTTGGCTGCTGTAATTCCCCGATACAAAGGTTTGTCACTGTTGTCTTGCCTCGACTAAGATTGGTTGGTTAGTTCGGGGTGGGGGGCACATCAACGGCACCGGAGTAATAATGAACGGCCCTGACGGGCGGGTTATGGGGAAAAGGGACAGCCACGGCCTATGGAGTACGGCCTGAACACTCATCAATTCGGCCGCACTGCAACTGTGCTACTTTGATTTACCAGGACTTTTTAACTCATTCCGCACCAAGACCGAAATCCGCAAATTTTGAAGTCGCCCCCTATTACACGTCTGGAAACAGATCGAGCGCGATAGTTCAAGGGTTGTGCCTATGGGCGCCAAGCTATTCTGGCACAACCCTTGAACTATCACCCTCGATCCACGTCTTGCCGTGTCGTGTCGGATTTGAATGGGTTAACGGACACGCTACCTGAACAAGTCCGTTGTTTTTGCCTGGACACCTCACCTAAGACTTTCTGGTCATATTATCTATCTATCTGTCTATATCCCGTAGTCTTGCCGACCGCTGGGGCACCAGTGATGACTTGGCAACCAGCTCCCTCCGTCAGGTCATATTACATATACAAATTGGGCAGTTCAGGCAGTGCAAGGACCGGTGTTTTTAAAAATAATTTTTGCATTGTTTACAAATTTGTAGTAGGGCTGAATGTTGGAATTTGCTTGAAAGTTCTGGTTAGATGAGAGGAGACATGTTTGGTGCTTTGATTCATACCATCCTGAGCTTATCCAGTGGACAATTGTGGGCTTATGTTTAGTTGCCGTTGACGTAGTGATTTGAGGGGCATGCTGATTTCAGCTGTGCTTGGGTAAGGAATCAGGTTCATAGCCGAGAAATGAGACTGTCAATGTGCTGGGTTTTTTTTTGGGCTTGTTTGTTTGTTTTTGTATTTTGTGCATGGCAAATGTGCAGCTGGTGGGCGGTAGTGCTTTTTAGGGGATTGAAAAATTAGGGGATGACTGGGACTGACTAAGGCTAAGAGACTGGACAGTACGGAAAAGGCACCGTATTCTTTGGCCTTCACTACCCTTCTTTGTACAATCCGTGTGAGCAGGCACGCGCGCCACACGTGCCAGAGATTTTCCCACTACCTTCTGGGCGTACCGGAAGTAACTCTCCAGCGTTCAAAGGAGAAGAAGAGCAGAGAAGGCTTTCGTTTTACGACATTAAAACTTTATAACTGAAGTCAGCCATTTTGTCCAGTGTTAGTGTAAAACATACTAAGAACATTTACAAAGGAGATAAATTGCAAACTTTAACCATTTACCTTCCGGAGTAGGGCGCTTGAACTCATTGTGCCCGAGGTGAGAAATGTCCACATTTTGAAGTTATCCTCTGAGAACTGCATTACAATTCAGGAGACAGATCGACCATGACAGTTCAAGGGTGGTGGCAGAATAGCTTGGCGCCTATAGGCGCCAAGCTATTCTGCCACCACCCTTGACCTATCATGGTCGAGCCATATCTTGCTGTGGTGTGTCGCGGGCAGAATGAGTTAAGAACTGCTGTTAGTTACGACTGAGGCGGTTTTGAATCAGTCGTGTATATGGGAGAAAAATAGGCGTACAGACGGTGACGTTTGGTCACAAGGGGAGGGAATCGTGATTGTGAGTTTCGTGACCCTGACTCGCTCCGAGCGTCAATCTTCTTCTTCTTCTCGAACGCCGTCACACTTGGAGTTTGGCTCTCAAAATAAAATCTGTGGTCTTCTGTAGCGCCTCCACAGGCCCGTACAGTTTCTCTTGTAGGGTGGCGGGCTTCGGACATATCTCCTCCCTCAGCAACTGGTGGTTCCCACAGTCCTGGAGGATGTGCTCTGTGGTCTGCTCTGCTTCTCCATAAGGGCACAGGGGAGATGTCACGAGGTGGAAGCGTCTGTGCAGGTGGAAATTGAGTCGGTTGTGCCCGGTCCTCAGGCGGAAGATTGTAACGCACGCAGACTTGCCCACAGTCGTACGCACAGACTTTCACGCAACAGACGCATACACCGCCACTGACTCAGACGGGCGCATTCATGCGGTAAAACACAACACACGGGCTCCCTTTCTAAAGTAACCTTTATACACTATAAATGAAAAGAACGACTTAAATGATTATCAACTATATACACTGTTCTATTATCACACCACACACGTATCACAATATCCTTGCCAGGTTAGGTCTTAGTCTCACATTGCCTCCAACCTGTTTGATGCCTGGTTACGTTGGTCCTTCTCACGTCTAGGCGTGAAAGTCCTTCGTCGTACGCTTATTGCCGTCCTGTCTCTCTGGGCACGGACGTCCTCGTTCTCGTACGGTACTCAGTTCTCGTTTGGACTTGGGTGTCTTGGTTCCCAGTCAGACTCACTCTCAGAAGAGCTGGAGGGATGACCTCACGTAGGTCCCACCTGCGACTCGACGTCTCGGCGTCCGTCTTTCCACTCTCGTTACAAGAACTCTGAATAGACAAAAGTCCCAACGTAACACTTGCTAAACACACAACATATTGGATCAATGAGAAACGTCACGTAACCTGGCTGATACAAATAACCCACACGTTCATTCACACACACACACGTGCTTCATAAACTATTTTCGTATCACCCCATCTCTGTCACTATCTTGAAACAGACTATAGCCTAACACTCTTGCTATACATTACTCTATACCCTGGAAAAGACTATGCTTACCCAACCACGTACTATCTTCATAGCGGCTTAGACATACACACTTCATATTCCTTTAGTCATCTAACTCGGTAAACAACTGTATACAAAAACACCGGTTACTTCACCGAATTCTAAACATACTATAACTAAACCAAACCGGAACACCGCTATACAACCACATTAATCTTACCACGCATACTGTCTTTAACTAAACAACTATCAATACTACGTTTATAGAAACATACCTGAAATCTAGGCTTCAGAGTCTTGGAATGCGGGCTAGGTAACTCAAACACAACCGTTCCATACGACAAAACAGCCCGCACTCCCGATCTAGACCTCTGACAGTCACAGCTTCCGCCTAGAACTCACTAAACAGAACTCACTAAAAAATCCCGTGCTAACCATGTCTTACATATTCCACGTGGGCAGCAGGCCCCACGGACTTTCGGCACAAACAAACCGTTAACA
This sequence comes from Semisulcospira habei, assembly GCA_036245525.1. Classification (NCBI taxonomy): domain Eukaryota; kingdom Metazoa; phylum Mollusca; class Gastropoda; family Semisulcospiridae; genus Semisulcospira; species Semisulcospira habei. The sequence goes on from BTPG01000002.1 coordinate 322,442,812, forward strand.
AAAACCGTACCGTACTAATCCTATTGTGCGAGCACTATGCACAAGCATAGAGCTTCATCACAATTCCCCCTTCCTCGGGAAAAAAAAGAAACGACCGAGTTTCTTTTTAAGACTACTCGACGTAATATCATCCGAAAACAGGAAAGGACTAACTTTTACTACCTAGAATGCAAGAAAAAAGATTACAGCCTTAAGCCTCAACGCACACTCTTGGATCGCACAGTGAAAGCCAAAACAGAACTAACGCGTTAAAACCCTCAGAGATGAAAAAGATCTAACGACTGCCCACACGATCGCGAGATCCCAGTCTCCGACCTACCTACAATCGCGAGATCCTAGTCTCCGATCTACCTAAATATTGGGTGCTGAGCGGCATTTCTGTCCGCAACAGAAGTATGCCGTCTCAGACCAACCCGACTGTTGGGCCACACCCGCTGACCGATTCCCTGTTTCTGGACGGAAATAACACGTTCCCTCTGCCCACGAGCACGCTTGCTCTGAGCTCTCGTCGCGACTGCACCGCTAGGAACCATGAGCTCGCTTAATCGCTCCAACTTTAGCGATGACTGGCTGCACACCCTTCATGTTACCCAGAACTAAATCAACGACTGGCTCGTCGATGACACACGAAACCAGACTACCTGAAAAAAACTCTGTGTCAATCTCTATCTTAGCTAACGGAAAAAAACTTCTATTTTTCCTCCAAACGAAACTACTTTCCGTGACTCGCCTGTGAACTGATCTGGTCTAACAAGGCTACGCCTGACCGTGGCCCCGCGATCGTTGTACCGGAGTCACGGAGAACAGAAACAAGGCATCCGTTAACAACACCCGTCTACCAGCGGTAGGCAACCACCTCCGTCATCTGAACACACTGCGCCCAGCTGTGGTTCCTCCCCGACTGGGACCGCAAAACTGGCTACGTGAGTGGGCTGCACCGCCCCATCCACCATACCAGTGACTATTAGGACCTTGATGAGCCAGATGGCCGTGCTCCTGATAACCAGCATACTGCGCGCCTGCACTGTAGTACGGACAGCTCCGACTGAAGTGCCCGTACCCACGACAAGAAAAACACTGCGTGTCCGAACTCGCAACACGACCACGACCATACCCACGCAAAGAAGTCCCTCCACGTGCGTACGGATCGCTACCGCCATTGCTGTTACCTCGATCACCGCGTCGAAAACGAAAAGTACCTCTACCGTTAATCCGCTGGCCTCCAGGTAAAGTATTGACCCCCCGGTAACCCCCAGTCGTGTTAGCAGCGACCAACCCGACTGGCGGTGTCTCGGTCCTACGCGCGAGGTTTTTCGTAGGATGCGCCATCCGAAAAGCTTCCGCGTGCTGTACTAACTCGTCCGTAGTCTTGAGGTTACGCTCTCTCAAGAATACCGCTAGATCCTTGGAAACGCTCCCAAAGAACTGTTCAGCCAACATGAGATCGAACAATGCTTCGTACGTGTGGTCGATCTTTGACAGTTCGACCCAACGTACGAGCAAATGGGACAATCGTTTGCCAAACGACATAAACGATTCTCCTGTCTCTGGCCGACAAGCTCTCAAGCGTTCTCTAAAACCTTCCGCATTACACTGGAACTTCTGCAAGAGACACTCCTTCAAAGTCTCGTACTCTATGTTCCCCGAAACGGTCAAACTATGGTAAAGACTCAAGGCCTGACCCTCAAGCACAGATGAAAGCAAAACGGGCCAGTTGGCAGGAGGCCAACTCAACGCCTGCGCATGAGACTCAAAACGGCACAAAAAAAGCGTCAATAGAGTCCACGGACTCTTTAAACATCGGCAGTTTAGGAAAATTGCGTATTCCTCGGCCTACTGAATCACTATCTGGTCTAGATCACGCATCTCGAGCTAACTGCATTTGTACCTCCCTATCTCTCTGGTACTCTAGTTCCTTCTCTCTTAAAGCATGTTCCCTCTCGTCTTTCTCTGAAACGCTAGAGACTTCTCGTCTTTCTCTCTCTGAAACGCTCTCTCTTCTCTCTGTACTTCTAATTCCTTCTCCTTTAGCTCCATTTCCTCTTTCTTAAGTATTCTGTCTTTCTCTTCTCTCTCTCTCTCTGAATTTCTAGCTCTTTCTCCTCCCTCTGTATCTGCATTTCCAACTCTTTCTCCTCTCTAAGTCTACGAATTTCTAATTCTTTCTCGTCCCTCACCCTCTGAACCTCTAACTCTTTCTCCTTTAAAGCTTTCTGAACCTCTAGTTCCTCTTTCTTAAGTACCCTTTCTCTCTCTTCCCTTTCTCTCTGAGCTTCTATCTCTTTCTCCTTTAGGACTCTCTCTTCTCTCTGAATTTCTCTCTCTCTCGCCCTATCTTCTCTATCCCTACACTTCTCGACATAATCAAAAAGCTTCTCATCCCTAAGTCCTAACCTTTCACCCTGTTTAATGTAAGCCTCTACCGGGTCTACCTCCATATTTACTACAACCTCCCAAACTTGAGCACGTAAAAAAATACAAATACCACAACCAAATCAACGGCAAAACTTAAAATGAGAACTTACAACAAAATCAACAACCTATGGAGAAAACAGTGACCTACTTTGCCGTCCAGATGAAACGAAAAATAAGAACGATAGAAAGAAGAGCAAGGAAAAAGAACACTACCTATACAAAAGGAAGAAACAAGAACTAGCTCCTCGTAAGATCCCGACAACTACAGAAATAACGGATCTTACCCCCTAGAATCGGAGAGGGGAATCTAACACAACAACATGCACATAGCAACAAATCCGACTCTAAAATCGCTACTCACTATCGCTCGCAAATACTTCTAACCTACCGCCAAAACAGGGTCACCACTGTAACGCACGCAGACTTGCCCACAGTCGTACGCACAGACTCTCACGCAACAGACGCATACACCGCCACTGACTCAGACGGGCGCATTCATGCGGTAAAACACAACACACGGGCTCCCTTTCTAAAGTAACCTTTATACACTATAAATGAAAAGAACGACTTAAATGATTATCAACTATATACACTGTTCTATTATCACACCACACACGTATCACAATATCTTTGCCAGGTTAGGTCTTAGTCTCACATTGCCTCCAACCTGTTTGATGTTGTTGCCTGGTTACGTTGGTCCTTCTCACGTCTAGGCGTGAAAGTCCTTCGTCGTACGCTTATTGCCGTCCTGTCTCTCTTGGGCACTGGACGTCCTCGTTCTCGTACGGTACTCAGTTCTCGCTTGGACTTGGGTGTCTTGGTTCCCAGTCAGACTCACTCTCAGAAGAGCTGGAGGGATGACCTCACGTAGGTCCCACCTGCGACTCGACGTCTCGGCGTCCGTCTTTCCACTCTCGTTACAAGAACTCTGAATAGACAAAAGTCCCAACGTAACACTTGCTAAACACACAACATATTGGATCAATGAGAAACGTCACGTAACCTGGCTGATACAAATAACCCACACGTTCATTCACACACACACACACACGTGCTTCATAAACTATTTTCGTATCACCCCATCTCTGTCACTATCTTGAAACAGACTATAGCCTAACACTCTTGCTATACATTACTCTATACCCTGGAAAAGACTATGCTTACCCAACCACGTACTATCTTCATAGCGGCTTAGACATACACACTTCATATTCCTTTAGTCATCTAACTCGGTAAACAACTGTATACAAAAACACCGGTTACTTCACCGAATTCTAAACATACTATACTAAACCAAACCGGAACACCGCTATACAACCACATTAATCTTACCACGCATACTGTCTTTAACTAAACAACTATCAATACTACGTTTATAGAAACATACCTGAAATCTAGGCTTCAGAGTCTTGGAATGCGGGCTAGGTAACTCAAACACAACCGTTCCATACGACAAAACAGCCCGCACTCCCGATCTAGACCTCTGACAGTCACAGCTTCCGCCTAGAACTCACTAAACAGAACTCACTAAAAAAATCCCGTGCTAACCATGTCTTACATATTCCACGTGGGCAGCAGGCCCCACGGACTTTCGGCACAAACAAACCGTTAACAAAAACCGTACCGTACTAATCCTATTGTGCGAGCACTATGCACAAGCATAGAGCTTCATCACTGCTCTTGTCTGGACAGCTGATGGTAACTGTCTAGGGACCGTTGTGGTGGTCTGTACACAGACTTAATGATGGTCTTCATCTCTGTGAAGCTGACTCCATTTGCGTCTTGTTCTTTCTCTGCGCCCACTTTTGCCATTCTGTCAGCTTCTTCATTGCCGTAGATGCCACAGTGTGAAGGGCAGCAGCGACTGCCAGCACCAGTCTGGTGCACTTGATGTTTTGCAGTGCCTCTTGTAGACGTGGCAGTTTGCTTGCTGTTGCTGCCTCGAGAACACTAAGACATGACATCAGTCAGGAAGACCGAGCGTCAACAGGATTTACAATAAAAAGCTATGTTGACTGACCAGCAAAAGAAATGCGACATTTGTGGAATCCATCGGAACCACTTCAGTGTTTCCGATGATTTCACAAATGTCTCATTTCTCTTTGCTCGTCAGTTTAGTAGCCTATATACTCGCACAGCAACCTTCGGACATAACAAAACGCCCGGGGCCACATATTTCGTCTTGTTACATGCCAAATTTGTTATAAGCGAAGTAATTTACATAGAAAGAGTACTGTCGAGAAATCTCATAAAGTGACATAATATCCGACTTTAGTGATAAACCCGACCTCGTTATAAGCAAAGTAGGCTGTACAAATATTTCGGTACAAAAAAAAAAAAAAAAACAATATTACAAAGACACAGGGCCACATTAACTCATTCGAGACGTGCCGCGGCCTACGGATACGCGGCGAACCGCCGCGTATCCGTTGGCGGCACGTCAGTCTCGAATGAATTAAGCGCACACGCACGCACGCCGCACGCACACAAACACACACATTTGTTTAAATCCGCGCGTCTCGTTTCTAATTTCAGGAGACAGTTCCTGGAGAAATATTCTGTTTTATTTCCTTCGAAATTAACGGACCTAGTCTGGTCTTTTTGCCCGGAGACCCCAAACAGGGGAGACTAATCCCTAGCGATGGAGATAAGTGCTGGTCCTTAGTTACCACCACTCTAAGCATTATGGGAAATCCCAGCCGGCTGCTTTCAGCGTCTTTGCGCCCGCGGGCGCCCTAATCCCTATGTCAACTCAAACTCAATCATTTCGTTGTCCGCCAAGTCCATAATCCAACCCCCTTTTCCACACTGCAAGAGGCATATATTCTCATGAGCCCATGCCAAGCAGAGGCTCATGAGAATCTATGCCTCGTGATAAAATGAATCAGTTCTATCTTTTCCTCAATTCGAATGCGTCGCTTACGCGATAAGTTTCGTCCGGGCGTCGGGTTGATGGATTTAGCACATGGAAGGGGAGACAAGTCTTTGCATTTAGAGATAGCTGATTGTCGTTCGTTGTTTAAGATTATGCGCGGGGAAAGTTATGTTTTCAGTTCTCTCCACATCTGCAGAAGTGAAGTGCCCGGATTGCAAAGTTTGACAGAAATGACAGAAAACAGATTAAGTCCTTATAAAAAATCGTCTTAGTCATTTTTTATTTATTTATTTTTTAACGTGACAGCCTGTTCCGTTTAGACAACCCCGGCCTTAACTTCGAGTTCTGGTGTTTTTCTATGCAGACCACACACCAGACCATAATAGTTCAAGGGTGGTGCCAGAATAGCTTGGCGCCCAGAGGCGCCAAGCCCCCTGCCGTGCGGCAGCTTTTATAAGGATTGTACATATTGGCTTTCTGTTCTTAACCACCTCATGAAAAAATATGACGGAAACCGGAACTATTTTTAAACATTCTTTTATATAGGTGATCTTGGAATTTTAAGTTGGATTTTTAAATAGTAAATAAAGTCCACGTCGACTTAAATAAATACTGGTTTATCTTGTTGTGACTCCAGGGACACCAAGTTAAAGCTAACTAATCTTATACTATCACTGGTCCAATATGGTCTAAACGACCTGGCTGTAGGCTGTAGAGATCAGCAGACACAATGTGTGATCCACACAACTGATCCACAAACAGTGAAGCAGCAGGTCTGACCAGGACACCGGCCATAAGAAAATTGGTTTTTGCCTCTATTTTTAGTCTTACTGTAAATAATTTTTTAACTTTTCTTGATTTTAAACTTATAATGAAATATATTTTTAATGGTGGTCCTGAAATTTTAACATTGATTTTAATTGGAAGTAAAGTAATACTTTGTTCTGTACATAGTGGACCAATGTCTGGGTGAGAGGCGAAATTAAATTAAATTAAATTAAATTAACTCAAATTAAATTAACTTGCGCTCCTTTTTTAACCCTAGTTAAACATATCTGACCATGTTGTGTTGTTGTCAGCTAAAGCTTTATTAGCTAGTCCCCGATCACTTATGTGCCAGTGGGACATAAAAATGGAAAGAACGAACGAACGGCGCCAAGCTATTCTAGCACCACCCTTGAACTATCCCTGTTGCGTTTTTCTCCTGATGTAAACGACCAGGCTAGCTGAATGGTCACTTTAGCCAATAGTAGTCGTTCGAATGGTCACTTTAGCCAATAGTAGTCGTTCGAATAATCACTTTAGCCAATATTAGTCGTTCGAATGGTCACTTTAGCCAATAGTAGTCGTTCGAATGGTCACTTTAGCCAATAGTAGTCGTTCGAATAATCACTTTAGCCAATAGTAGTCGTTCGAATGGTCACTTTAGCCAATAGTAGTCGTTCGAATGGTCACTTTAGCCAATAGTAGTCGTTCGAACCGGGGTTGCTCGGTGCTCTGTACATTTCTCTCCTGTATCTCTTCTACAAACAGAAATAAAAAAAACTAAGAAACCGAAAAACAAACAAGCAAGCAAGCGAACTAGCGAACGAACGAGCGAGCGAACGAACAAACAAACAAAGAAGGCTTAGGGGGAGAGATGTGGAGACTGAGGTATAGAAATTATACATTTTATTTATCATCATACTAACCAAGAACACAAAACCCACACCGCACACTCTGGGTCAACTGTCAGTTCTGAAATAGACGTGGGTAGAAAAGCGGGTGTGGGGGGAGGGAAGGGGGGGGGGGCGGGAATGGCGGGAGGGCGGGGGAGGGCAGGAGAGGGCGGGGCTGGGGGGGGGGGGAAGGGGGGGAGGGGGGCGGTCAACACTGAGATACTTGTGTGGTGTGTTCATCTTAACTAAGAAAAAAGACTCAGTCAAAGTACATCAATAGCAGCGAAAGGATCGTATAGCGTTGCCGCAGGCGCTTCCGCCGCTATTGATGCCCGACGCCTTGACTGAGTCATGTTATGACACTGCTTCTGATTCGACATAGTTGGTTTATTTCTGTCCACCTTTCGCGTTTTTTGTTTGTTGTTGTTTGCCTGGTTTGTGGTTGTGTATGAAAACTATGAACAGTGGCCGATATACCATCAATTCGGAACTGAATCAAGTTCATTGTTCATTAGTCTGATGGTGGACGTTTTGCCGGCTAATCACTGATATTCAGCCGCGGGGGTGGGCAGCTCAGTTTCAAGGCCGCTTTGGTCACTGCTTACTCTTCTGTTTCCGTTCGGCATTGCAGAATTTAAAGTACCTTTACGCGTAAATTTGAAGACACATTTCAGCACCATTTGTGCTTGTTATGCCTTGTCGACACACCTAATGAAATTTAACAGCAGTTTGGACACGCAGCAAAAGCACACGCGTAATCGCACTTAGTTATTCTGCGCTGCCGTTAGCGTGTCAATCTTTTTTTTTTTTTTTTAAAATGAGTTTCTCAGTCATACTGATAGCGTTGTATTTATAGAAAGGAGTGGAGTCATTGTCAGGTTATTTGATATTAAGACGACTTGTGCTGAACTGGATTGTCCTGTGTCTAAATGAACCATAACTAGACCTGTGTGTAGCGTTTAGTCATCTGTTACAGAAGTCAGTGTATCTTTGAACAGTTAAGGCGGTAGTGGGCCTTTAAGAAGGCATCAGCAACACTATTTGCAACTAATGGCAGTCAAGGGGTCAACCTTTGCGTGTCGGTTGCGGGTTTTGTCACCATGATTCCTGTAGAAATCATCGCGACAAAAACCGCTACCTACACGCAAACGGGATTAAGCCAATGGAACAGAGCGATCTTCGGCCTTTGGCATGTCGCTTAGCGTTTAAAGGGAAGCAACCGTACCCTCGCGCAGTGCTGCTGAAAGTGCGATTACCTCCCATTGAAGAAAAAAGACACAGATGAGTTGTCAAATCTGTGTCTAACCCATCTAACCCCATAGCAGCATGTACCAGTTGCAGGAGACGGATTGACCATGATAATTCAAGGGTAGTGCCAGATTAGCTTGGAGCTAATTATCATGGTCAATACTGACATCTCCTGTTGTAGGGCCTTGAGGCTGCATGGGTTAAATTAAATGCGAGCAATAAAAATAAAAAAAAAACGAGCAATGAAATTAATATTTCATAAATGTATTCTACAGGATGTTGAAGAAAAAAGTTAACTAACTCAAAAAGAAAGAAAAAGCAACACGACTCTCCCCTCAAAGAAAAACCCAAATAATCAATAAATAAACAGAGAGAGAGAGAGAGAGAGAGAGAGAGAGAGAGAGAGAGAGAGAGAGAGAGAGAGAGAGAGAGAGAGAGAGAGAGAGAGAGAGAGAGAGAGAGAGAGAGAGAGAGAGAGAGAGAGAGAGAGAGAGAGAGAGAGAGTGACTGACTGACTGACTGAAACTTTATTTATCAAGGATTGAGATATTAGGCGCACAGGCCTTTCTTCCAATCTGTCCTTGCTACACCTACTGACATATAATAACAGGCAAAGCTACTTTACACTCACAAACAACATCGAAAGTAATGCGAATTACAACAACACTACAAACAGCAACAATTATTTAACAAAACACACAGGTACCCATACGAAGATTTTAGCACGTGTCATAATATCCGTTTGCGGGAACTCTCCCCAGAAACTCCCACCCGGGGGGCACGCAAGTATACTTTCACTCGAATGACATGCTAAGCACATCGTTTGAATAAACTGTGCACCGGCACTGCATCCCCTGACCAGGTCTATACGGAAGAAATCGAAGCACCCCCACAAACGGGACGTGAGCGTAAATGGTATGATAAAAAATAATAGTTGCATAAAAAGAAATTAAAATATATTATGTTTTGACAACATGAGATAATTAAATTTACGAGAGAGAGAGAGAGAGAGAGAGAGAGAGAGAGAGAGAGAGAGAGAGAGAGAGAGAGAGAGAGAGAGAGAGAGAGAGAGAGAGAGAGAGAGAGAGAGAGAGAGAGAGAGAGAGTGTGACTGAAAGCAATGCATATGGAAGCCACCCCGAAGGGGGGCGTTTCACATATCCCACTGTTCCAGCCACTTAGTGCATGGAAATTTAAATCTAGGTCCCCCAAGGGGGGTCCAGATATTTAGCCGGTGTGGACAGCTGTTTCGACATCTTCAGCACACCATCGGCATTGGCTGGAACAGTGGGATATGTGATACGCCCCCCTTCGGGGCGGGGGGGGGGGGGGGGGGGGGCTTCCATATGCATTGCTTTCAGTCACTTTCTTAGCGCAACCTCTTTCCTATCTCTGTTTTTTTTTTTTTTTTTTTTTTTTTTTTTTTTTGTGCTTTGGCCACAGTAGATCTATGATCACTGGTCGATCATGCACACTTCTCTCCCCTCTCTTACCTACTTTGTAAACTTCCTAAAATATGAGCACTGGCAGTCTCCCCTTTTCTTTTCAGAGAGAGAGAGAGAGAGAGAGAGAGAGAGAGAGAGAGAGAGAGAGAGAGAGAGAGAGAGAGAGAGAGAGAGAGAGAGAGAGAGAGAGAGAGAGAATGACAGTGACAATGACAATGACAATGATCCTTTATTTGACAACGGTAAATGTTTTCAGTGGTAGTAACAACCATTCCCTTTTCGAACTTGCCGTTGCTAATCTACTGATTAATTACTATTGCACTAGTTATTTTCTACTACTGAACAGGCAATAAAAATAACAAACAAACAAACAAACAAAATTACTTGACAAACACAAGCCAATAGAGAAGAAAGATGTAAGGGGGAAGTGACAGGAATTACCAGCTTTACTGGTCGGGCATAATCACATGTTGTGAGGTTTAATTCAGTAAAGTAATGTCTTAGGAATACACGCAGCCTAATACGCATACATACGCATGCACGATTCAGCACGCCACTCTCTGTCTTTAATATACACGTACGCACACGCACGCACACGCACGCACGCACTGACGCACACGCACACACACACGGTGAGGTAACATAAACACGAACGTCCGGCACTTTGTTTGCCAGGTGATATTCATTTAAATGGCCGATACGAAATTTTTTGGCTTTTTTTTTTACATATTATCTTGCATGTTAATTTTGGCGTTAAAAAATGTGTAATGAAACTAAGGGGAATAGAGTACAGGAACTAAAAGTAGTATGCGAGTAATAAAACTGACAAATATAAGGCAAACAAACAGCAAACTTCACGGAAGAACGGGATTTCAACAGAAAAGAGAGGGAAAAGAAAGGGGGGGGGGGGAGGGCGGGGGTGGAGAGGGGGGTGGGGTGAGGGGGGGGGGGGGGCGTTATCTAAACAAAGGGTTTACGTTATCTAAAACGAATAAGAGTCTAATCATTTGTGAGGCTGGAAAAGTGTAACGAACTCTCGCCAATATTCACCGATCAGTCTTGGTCAGATACGCTTTCACGGTAAAAAAGATAGTTAGATAGATAGATAGATAAATAAATAAATAAATAAATAAATAAATAGAAACGAAAAATATCGGCAGTGCAAATTTCCAAAGCGAGCGCTGGTAATTCAGTTACAAAACAACGGGACTGAACATTGTTGTAATAATTAGTAGGAACCAACCAACGCCGCCCCATCTCTTCTGCTTGCCAAGTCGTCACCGTGGGTCACAGTAACGTAAAACCAGAAATTGTCGCCAAACCAGAAATTGTCACCAAACCGCAAATTGTCCCCGAACCGTAAATTGTCACAAAAACACGAACTGTCACCAAACTGAGAATTGGAGTGCCTGTGATCTAAGACGACTTCAGTCAAAACACGCTGCCTCTGTCAATTCAGAAATGTAATGATGGACAATAAAACCTGTTTTGAGCGACTGTCCTATTCATGAGGGAGCACCTGTCATAAAACACCAGCGTTTAGGTGGCTGTAGCCACTAACCCTAATCCTGGCCGTAGCCACCTGAATCTGAAGTGACAGATGAAATTTTTCTTTGCAATTGAGAAAGTGTTTGTCTTTTAAGACTTTTTTTTTGTTGCAAAAAAAACGAAAAAAAAAAAAAAAAAGAAAACAAACAAACAAACAAACAAACATACAAAGAAATAAAAAAAAAATGTAAAAAAAAAAAATATTAAGTATAAAATAAATAATATAACAAAAATAATAATGGAATCTGTAAGTGAATAAATAAACATAAACAAAAACAAACAAATAAATCAGTAGATATATAAATAAATACATTTTTAAAGTGGTTGCTCAACACAGTTTGTAGTGTATCACATCTGCGAAAGGCTCATGAGAATCTAGCCTCTTGCGTGTACGAGATTTGGGTTCCACTTCCGTATGCATGTATGTGTGATGGTCTTTGATTTTGGTCTTTACTGCGCGGGGCCGAAGAGTACACAAATTCACACTCCTCTGCACAACCTATAATGATCTTCCATAGCGTGTCTTTGACTTTGGGGTCAGTTGCACGGCGCAGCTTAGTCCTGCGCCAACCACTAAGCAAGGTGCTCGCTATAGCGGAGCACCTTGCTTAGTGGCTGGCGCAGTACTAAGTTCACTGGCGCTATAGCGGAGCACCTTGCTTAGTGGCTGGCGCAGGACTAAGCTGCATCGTGCAACTGGCCCCAAAGTCAAAGACACGCTATAGCGGGGCACTTTGCTTAGTGGCTGGCGCAGGACTCAGTAGCGGCTCACTGGCGCTATAGCGGAGCACCTTGCGTAGTGGCTGGCGCAGGACTAAACTCACTCATGCAACACTGAGGATCCCTCACGCCGGAAGATCCAAAATCGCGCAGATCGACCCTACAATTACCTTACGCAGGTGGAGGGTGTCTCTGGGCTTCGTGTGGAGAGGGGACACCTCTAGCCGCTAGACTTTCTCTATCTCGTACACGTGCAACTGGTAGGCTGCGGCTGAACGGGCCAAATTCGTTGAACGAGACTGGTATCATATCAGGTTACCGCCGTCAGAAAATTAACCTCACCCCGCATTTAACTCCATTGCCGTGTTTTTTTTTCCCCCTCCAAATTTTGGTGGCGTCGCCTATCGACTACGTACCAGTTGCTGGAGGTGGATCGACCACGAAAATTCAAGGGTAGTGCTAGATTAGCTTGGCGCCACTGATCCGGCCGCTTTTTTTTTTCCTCCAGATTTTGTTGGCGTCACCTATCGACTGCGTACCAGTTGCTGGAGGCGGATCGACCACGATATTTCAAGGGTAGTGCTAGATTAGCTTGGCGGCATCCGGCCGCTTTTTATATACATGGAAAGATTGATTGATTGATTTACATTGCTTAACGTCCCGACAGCAACAAGACTTTCTCAGGACGTGCCTGCACTGCTTGTGAAAAAACAACAACAGAATAATAATAATAATAATAATAATAATAATAATAATAATAATAATACATAGTTTTTATATAGCGCCCTTCCCCACGAACAGCAAGCTCGGAGCGCTTTACAGCACATAAAAAACATTAAAAAGGAGAAAAATTAGAACGCACTCACTCATTAAATAAACATCTGCTCGCACCATATAGGCGCATTCCTAACACGAAACACACACACACACACACACACACACACACACACACACACACACACACACACACACACACACACACACACACACACACACACACACACACACACACACACACACACACACACAGACACACACAGACACACACACACACACACACACACACACGCACACACACGCACACACACACACACATGCACACACACACAGCCTATCTACATGGGCTACTCACATACGAAACAACCAACATTTCCAGGCAGCACATCCAGACTAAGCTAATCTTGATATGCTACCAGGAAAAGATGGGTCTTCAAATTTGTTTTGAAGGTCATCAGGGTAGGGGAAAGACGGACATGCAGTGGAAGTGAGTTCCAGACGTGAGGGGCCTGATAACTGAAAGAACGGGCACCAGCAGTTTTTAGGCTGACTCTGGGCTGAACGAGCAGTTTTTGTGAGCTTGAGCGTAGACTTCTACTAGGATTATGTGATGCAAGGGAAGAAGACAGATATGCAGGAAGCGTATTGTCATAGTGTTTGTATGCCAAAGTGGCCAACTTGTACTCTATTCTCTGTTTGACAGGTAGCCAGTGGAGATGCTTTAGCAGTGGTGTGATATGATCAGTACGTTTTTTGCGAAGGACTATTGAATGTATGTCGCTAGCCGGTCTAATACGTTAAATAAACCTACGCCATGGGGCCTAAATAAAGGTAAGACTACTAGCAACACACATCCAACATCAAGAGCTACAGGCAGTGCAGACAGTTGGGAGAGTTTTAAAAAGACAAATACAGGTGAATGGACCACGGGTAGACAGAAACACACGCCACAGAATAGAGGGAAAAACCCACCAAGTGGGGCTGACCAGGGTGACCCTGGGAACTAAAAAGTAGTTAACCCCACCCAAGTCCCCCAGGGCAGACCCGGGTGGGGGCACACATGGAAAGAAATAGGTTTCGATTTCGGTGGGGAAAGACGTATGTCTACAGTAAACGGGGTGCACCTTTCTTGTAACCTGAATCCGCGAAGGATGAGATTGATAAATTAAGAACTGCACTCAGTCATCTTCAGATTTTCTGTGAGATGCCACAATGTCTATTATTTTTCGCCATAATATTTATTATTAAGATTTGAAATGTAAGTTTTGATCTATACATAATTCCGTGGAAAAGTGTGGTAGATTCACTTTTGGATGTATAAGCGAAAGTTAACAGCATCCCTCTAAATGTAGTAATGTTCTGCGTGTTTTAACCAACATGTACCGACGATGACCCTTTCAGACCTTGTTCCCTCCCCCCCCCCCCCCCCCCCCCCCCCCCTGGAAAGCGGTAAGGCGGGCCCCGCGCGTGCTTTGTGTAGCGCGTGCACGCGTTATCACGCTTCTTTGTCACCGCCGCCCGCTGTACGTCGCTTTTACATTCATGACGGTGTAATATGAATGGAAGCACAGGCAGACGACAAAACCGCGGCGGGCGCCGAACGCCCTGAACACGCCGCAGAGTAACGGGACCTTCCACGCGCACGCGTTGCGTCACAGTGGGGCCTTGTCAGGGTACATGCGCTTCATTTTAGGGTCGATTGTGCACTTTCAGAAAGGGTTGTCTTGGCAAATGAACTGTGCAGACGCACATTCAACCCCCTAAAGCCCCTCTTCGTGAGACTGAAACAGTGAAACAGATCTATTCCAACAAGAGGCATAGATTCTCATGAGCCCCTGGGGTGCAGGGGCTCATGAGAATCTATGCCTCTTGCAGACGGCAGATGAAATGACTACAAACCGAAATTTGACAGAAACATCTGCGTGGAATCGTCAACAAGTCTGTGATAGAGTGATGACTGAGATTATCAGCATCAGAACAAAAACACGGGGCGGTTCATGATTATTTCTGCATCGCTTCCTCTTTTGTAGCAGTGTTTTTTTAATTGCTAAACTGGTGGTGTCACTGTGTCAATTTATTATTCGGAAAAATGCTTCAGTGAATTTTAGTTTTAATTGTTTGCTGTGTGGTACTGTGTTTGGTACTGTGTTTGGTACTGTGTTTGGTACTGTGTTTCACTCATCAGGTCTATCTATCTCTTACTGCTTACTGAGTTTCGGGAACCTTTTGCTTTGGATGGTTTTTGAATCGTTTTTGTCTTGTTTTGTTTTTGCTTTGTTTTATCTTTAGTTTTGTGTGTGTGTGTGTGTGTGTGTGTGTGTGTGTGTGTGTGTGTGTGTGTGTGTGTGTGTGTGTGTGTGTGTGTTTGTTCTCCGTATAATTTGGTCGTCCAAAAATAGTCGCGAAATTTTGCTGGCTTTTCGTGTGACAATTTAATCACATAAAAAAGATAAAAATCTGAGAAACCAAAAGCCCACATAATTCGTACTTCAAACATTTGCACACGTTTCACTCGTTCCAAGAATCTTGTTTTCCGTGGCTGTTTTTCTACACTCCTTGTTTCAAGAGGGGTAACCACATCCTCGTATTACCCACAGGTAAACCCTACCGTGGACAGCAAACCAGTTTGTCAATCTACCCGCGTTCCTCTCATAATTATCTAGAAAGACGAAGGGGGAAGAATAGTGGCGTCATTTTAACCCCCTTGCTACCACTGAGTGGAGGCAGATTTTATTTCTGAGCGGCCCCAGCCGTCTAAACAGCATGGGCAATAAGTGGTATCGGCAAGAGGCATAGATCCTCATGAGCCCCCGCAACTGCGGGGGCTCATGAGGATCTATGTCTTTTGCAGTTGAATTCTGTTCACTTTATCTAGACAGTGTTACGGTACCGGTGGCTGTACTCTCAAAGGGGTTAAACTAGGAGTCTTGAACGCAGGTTTATCAATGCGATAGGGCCATACTGTATTGTGTTCGCGTGTAAATGTCTTATTCAGGGCCAGTCGGGGTCAAGTTTTTTTTTGTGAGGTGCAACTTGAATCGTTGCTATTTATGTCAAGAATGGCCGCTTTGTATTCTGGTGTAAATAGACATGCCGCGCGCCTGCCCGAAACCACCAGACCATAACACAAACACCGCCTAATATCGACTCATCATTTTGTATTACGTCGCGGCCCAGTCCCTCAACCACATCCCTTGTAGTTCCTCACGCAAGAAGCATAGGTTATCATGTGGTCGTGCTTCTGCGTGGGCTCGCAGGAACCCATGTGACCTCTATATAAGGATGAGCCGCATTTACATCCTCAGACTGGGGAATTGAGTCCCTCGGTTTTAGATCTACGACTAGCCTTCAGTTCAGGAGCGGCCAGATTATTCGTATTTAAAAGAAAAAGACGTGGAAGACATAAAGAGTGGAGTTTATCAAGAGTAAATACACCGATCCCGCATGATACGGAAACCGGGTGAAGGTTGTATCAAAAATGAGGAACGAGTGAAAGGCATTGTTGAGTTAAAAACTGCAATTTGAAAACGGACGTGTAAACAGTGATAACTATTTTGATAGCTGACATAAAATGCACGCTACTCATGTACGAATTGTCGCCAGGTGTCAAAACAGGAAACTGCACTGACTAGCTTAACTCATTCGAGACGTGCCGCCTCATAAGCCGCGTATCCGGAGGCGGCACGTCTCGAATGAGTTAACAAATTAACCTCTTCCATCCAGTGGATGGAGACCGTTTTTGAAGTCATAGTAATTCCACGTCAGAGAACCCCAGCCGTGAAAGGGACGTGGATACAAAATGGTGTTAGCAAGAGGCATAGATCCTCATGAGCCCCCGCGAATGCGGGGGCTCATGAGGATCTATGCCTCTTGCAGCTAGGTGGTGTTCAGGTTTCTCGGCAGTGACGAGATGAAGACTGCTTGAGTGCATATCACCCCGATAGTCCTCGTAGCGTCAAAAGACTTTTGTTTGTTGTAAAAAAAAAAAATAATAATAAAATTTTAAAAAAATTATTCTATAAAACAGTACAGGAACCAGCGGCTGGCCTTATCGTGTTGAATATTGCGTTTCGTCTTAATTTTTGACTGCTGTTTAATTGAGGCGTATCGCAAGGGGGCGCTTTGCCCCCATTAATGTTTATTTTCATGGTCGGCTAACAGGTAAGGTTACGTCGGCACATCACACGTGTGTGACTGGGGACAATGTGTCGAAAAAGAAACAGAAGAATGAAATGCGTGCCGGCCTACATGTAAAATCACAGACCAGCAAAGAATAAAGGAAGGTGAACGAAAGAGAGGAGATAGAATTTCATCCACAGGAGATGCAAAGTATCGGAAATGAAAAAGAAAGTAATAAAGTCAGATGAAACGAAGACAGAAGAAAGAGAGAAAAAAATAAAAATGCTAATGATACAAAATAAAAAAATAAAAAATGCGGAAACCGAAATAATCTGTGTAAAAAATAAAAGTTATTCTAGATGGCACAAACGCAATGCATCGTAATCGAAATGAAAAGAAGAAAAAAAAATCAGAAGTGACGAATAAAGAGTAAACTGGAAAAGGAACATAAAACAGGTACAAAAGAATATTACTCAGGAGAAGAATTCAGATGAGAAAAAGAAATGAAAAGAGAACGGGGTAGATTCTAGCTCCGGTGAAACCCATCTGCTTTCCGCGGCCGCTGCACCCCATTGCCTGTCAACGTTACAGCCTGCCCTGTCAGGGCCTCTTTCCCACCACCCTACTCAATGCAAGCTACCCCCTTCACGCATGCGCCTTGCAAGGCGCATGCGTGAAGGGGGAGCTTGCATTGCGGAGCGTGCCGTGTTGACGAGGGAGATTCGAAACTTCCCAGGCCCACGCGAAACTTTAGGGGGTGTGTCTCTCTCGCTCAGCCCTCGCGATTTGCGTCGAGCTTTCGCCGTTGTTGTTGTCCGGTGCGGGTCCGAGTGTGGTCGTGGGTTTGTCCGCGCATTGTTTACTGTTTGTTTATCGTGAATCTGTTGCTGTGATCGTCAACAATGCCGCGTGAGTAGCGGGACTCTCTCTGCCACGCCCCCCTCCTAGTCTTGCTACTTCTCGGAGTACTCTCGTCGCGAACTGAGCCTACTTGAGGAGAAAGGAAGTGGGAGGGAATATAGACCGAAAATTGAGGATCTTAGGTTACTCCTTTCGCTATTAGTCCTCCCCTCTTCCCCCTCCCCGACCCCTAACGGTCCTTCTCACCGTCTGGTCCCTGAGGGGTGGGGGCGAAGGCAGAGCCGAGAGTGCGACAAGTAACCGACGCGAGACCGTGGCTTCCGAAACTCTCCCCTATGTAAGAGGCACAGAGTGTCATGAGTCCCTGCTATGCAGGGTCTCATGACACTCTGTTCCTCTTGCTTTCAGTAATCTATGCCCTGAAATGAGGTGGTGGTCAGGGTTTAAGCCTGCACATGGTACGTAGAAGTTTCGAGTGAGAGAGAAAGAGAAAAGAAGGGGGCTGGCAAAGAAACGATTACAAAAATACTTGGCCGTCTATTACCACGTCTTTATGTTGTGGGGACTAGCCCTCAAGACGGCGAGATTCCCTCTTGTTTATTAGTTATTCAGCCTCACCCCCCTAGCGCGGCCCCAGCTGCCCCTAAACAAGCGATCCCGTTTGAATACAGCTCTGATGACGCCGGGCCTCTCGACGCTTTGGGTTTTTTCATGTAAAAATCAGAATAATTAGAAAATAACAAGCGCCCCATGCGTAATTTTGGGTTTGGATTGTGTGTGTGTTTGATTAATTGGGAGCCAAGTTGTCTGGCGACGAAGGGCGAGGGGGGAGGGGGGTTTAATGGCGAGCAGGTGACAAGAAGAGGGCGTGTGGCGGACGACGAAAATGCCCCCTGATTCCGGCCCCCCAACAAAGGGCGACCTAGCGTGAGACCCCACCCTGTGGAAATTGCATCAGAAATAAGAGAGAAACAAAGGTTGATGGCGGCACAAGTTGCATGCAGCTTTTTCCAAAACTTTTCTCGCCACCCCACCCCCTCTAGCACCCCCCACCCCAATGCCCCATTCTCTGTGTCTCAGAAAAATACACGATTCTCTTTCTTAATATACTAACCACCTCATCCGGAACTCCGACCTCCCCCCTCCCCCATCCCTGTGCCCATTATCCTTTCATTAACTTTGTGCACCGCCTTCTCACCTCGCACTCCCCCCCCCCCCCCACCCCTCCCCTCGCACTGTACCGTTAGACCCACCCTTCTAAATGTAGAAGCCAAATACATCCTAGAACCACATGCTGAGCATGACGTACACGTTTTGTGATATGAGACGAAACAGTTTCAGACTAATCAAGTGACCATAGTCCTTGAACTATCACGGTCGACCCCTTTGGTAACGGTTGTTGAAGTAGGAACTACTCACCAGCTCTACCCCCCCCCCCCCTACCAACCCCCGACCCCTTCTCCCCCTCCTGTTTACCGTTACGTTAAAACCTGACCTGCCAACGCCTGTGACACCTTCCAACATCCACGGTTCTTTATTGAGCCTGCTAGCAGCATCTGAAACCGTTCACAATACTTCATCAATTCATGGGTTCACAATACGTCATCAATTCATGAGTCGACAATACGTCGTCAATTCACGAGTTGACAATACGTCATCAATTCATGGCGACTCGACGGCAATCAGATGGTGAAAACAGGGCGGGTGCAGGATCGCCTCCAGCTTTGTTTTTCTACCCCCTTCTGGGCCCTCCAACCACCCAACACGGGGCTTGGCTTCTTGCAGACGTTTGGCAAGGCAGATGCAGCCTCGGATGCAAGTTGCAGATGCAGATTTTAATAACTGATGTAAACCACAATCATTTTCTTGCTCTCAGAAATGAGGATGTAAGCAAACTTGCAACTGCAGCAGGAGGCATATGTCCTCGTCAATCCCCGCCACCACATGGACTCATGAGGACCAATGCCTCTTGTACTTGGAAGGGGGTGCCTCAGGGTCTGATGTGTGCAATATGTGATTATTATATCTCAGAGAGAGGGAGGTGGGGTGGAGTGGGGGGGGGGGTGGGGGGGTCGAGCCCCGTGCCTTAGTGCCAGAAAGTTCTGAGACTTTGGTTGTTGGTGTAAGTTTTGACAGGTGAAAAATAAAATTGAGAAGGAGGATTTGGAAAAAAGGGGTTGGGTGGGCGGAGGGGGGGGGAGGGGTAGGGAGGGGGGATGGGGCTGGGATGGGAGGGGGTGGGTGGGTGGAAGGATGGGACATAAGTGAAACTGAGTATGATTCACATAATATTATTTCTACAAGTTATGAAAAACTCACATTAACCCATTGTGCGCGGAGCCACTGTACACAGTACCGGCGGCTGCATGCACGAGGGGTTAAGTTTGGGCAGGTGATCAGGAATAGAAAGACGGAAGGGGGTGTGGGGGTGGGGGTGGAGGAAGGCTGAGAGCATGAGTATGAGTGAGAGGGGTGGACAAGGGCTGGAAGGGGGGGGGGGGGCGAGGGAGTTCTTGAAACAGGATGTAGTGTGCAGGCTATGGTTTAATTCTGGTTCCAAAACTTCTAAAAAAATGGTTCATGTCAGGCTAGGCAGCTGACGAGAGAGTGACGGGGCTGGGATAGGGTGGGGGTGGGGGGTGGGGGTGGGGGGGGGGGGTGGTAGATGCAAGTACAAAACAGTTGGGGTGGGGGAGGGTGAAGAGTTCCTTTAACTTGAATTGTGTGTGGCTCCAAACTGGACTAGCTGCAAGGGAAAAGGGGGTGGGATGGGATGAGGGGTCCTTTAAATGGAATTGTACGTGGCTCCAAAGTCGGACTACATGCATAGGAAAGGGGGTGGGGTGAGGGGTCCTTTAACTGGAATTGTGTGTGGTTCCACAGACGTTTCGGAGTTGTCGTCATTGTGATTACGTCGTAGTCCGTGCAGGTGAGAGCACCATTAACTCCATTGTAACCAACACATGTCCACACTTTGTCTGCACCACAATTAACATCGGCACCAGCAGCCTGCCTTTACCAACTCTGTGGACAATGTAGATTCGGACCAGCAGGCAAGTCTGCAACCTAACCGCAGCTGCATGTGGTCTCACCACAGTGCCAACTCCAACCACACACTCTTGTTCACCCATCACGATTTGACATTAAGCAACTCGAAAACAAACCCGTTAACAGTCGTGGAGTCAAACCCCGGATATCTTCAGTCTCTGGGTGTAAAATTAAATACTTCAATGACGACAAGAGGCATAGATACTAATGAGTCCCTGCGGAGCAGGGACTCATTAGAATATATGCCTCTTGTAAAAAGAGGAGACTGGCGGACTGTCTAAATACGAAACTCTTGGTCTTACTTTATTATGTTCTTTGAATCTTCCGTCCGCACTGAAGCTTTTTGAGTCTACCGCAGGAAAGATCAAAATAAGGGGCGTAACTGCTTGTTCCGCCGACTGCACTTCACACGTGATCTTCAGACCGGAAAAGCTGGTGGCCATAAATGTACATTATTTTCAGGTAGGGCTTCCTGCCTCATTTCACACGGCCATGACTAGTGAACATGACCTACCGAGCATTAGCGCCGGCAAAGCGGACAAATTAGATCCGGTTCAAGGCCATTTCTTGACCCCTATTTGCATGCAGCCACCAGTACGGTCAACAAGTACCGTCGGCTGCGTGCACGAAGGGGTCGAACCACCCATTGTGATACAAACACCAGTATGATCACAATGAGTCATATGACAAGAAAATCAAAACCTCTGATCTCAACGATACCGAGGTAACATGAGCTGCTCACCTTTGGTTCGCAAGTCCTCATTCTTGAATACGATCGACCATACTCATAGGGCTCGGGAAGTTCCCCGCGTTGCCTAGCAGGGTTGGCGCGTCAGCCGCCATCTTATGAGGATACCATAGTCATGAGATAGTAGCGAAATAGTGTTTCAACATTAAAAAAAAAAAAATTCTTCCTCTTTGGAAACAAACAAAAACAGATTCGGGTGAGCGGTTTCCTGCAGTGATGGCAAGACTTGGCTGTTATTGCTTATCAGTACGTCAGGACTTTCCAGACGTTACAAAAACAGCCGATTTCCCTATGAGCGCTTAGTCCCGTATCCTCACAAAAGATGGCCACCACGACTGGCGTGATGACGTCAGCTTCCCGAGCCCTATATTGACGAGCAAAAGAAATGCGGCATTTTTACAGTGTTTCCGATGGTTTCAAAAATGTCGCATTTCTTTTGATCGTCAGTATACTTTAACAATTCTTCAGTCGGTTTTATGGTCCGTACAATGAGGAATGCATCCAACAACAGAGTTTCAAGGTCGCGTAGAAAAGTCTTTTTTACGTGCTGATAAGCATGGTTAACCCTTTTAGCCCCGGGACCCTGCAGCAGGAGATGGACTGATCATGATAATTCAAGGGTAGTGCCAGATGAGCTTGGCGCCTGAAGGCGCCAAGCTCATCTGGCACTACTCTTGAATTATCATGATCAATCCATCTCCTACAACTGGTACATACTCGTTAGACCACACCTCCAAAATTTGAGAAATGGGACCTTGGGGCTAAAAGGGTTATTCTAGATCTTCTTATATTGCTTATTATTGTATGCCGCACCTTTTGCGTCGAGAAACACCTTTACCAACACGTGTATTGTTATACAATCAATCGATCTCTTGTTATTGTAGCAGACCGGACGAGATCGATACTGTTTCTGGACCCCTAGAGGCAGGTGCTTTGTCCCCTTAAGGCAGAAGACAGAATCTTTATTTTTTTTTTTTTTTTTTTTTTGCAAAAAGAAACATTTTTAGTATAATACAACGAAGCTCTTGCTTTTCATAAAAGCTGACTCTTGTCTTCACAAGGCAGTGTTGCATATTTTTGGAGTACCTCCACAGGAATAACCTTGAGCTGTTACGCCTGACCCATCTCTTGCGGTGCCTGAATCTGGCTGATGTGTCTTAACCCTTGCCATCCTGATACACTACTGCTTGAAATAAGTTTGATTACGATAGTTCAAGGGTGGTGCAAGAATAGCTTGGCGCCTGTGGCGCCAAGCTATTCTGGCACCACCCTTGAACTAAAGTGGTTGACCTATGGGACAATGCGCACATTAAAAAAAATCAGCCTCAGGATGTAATGATAATGTGTAACATTGTCACTGACCATGCAAGTCAGATTCTCAGATGGGTGTGTTTGATGAAAGGAGCAGTCTCCTTTGGGCCCCACCTTCCCTTGGACAGCATTCTCAACAGTCAGCCCTAATCTGTAAGATGAGTGACCTCCACCTTTTCTGCATTCCCTATGCCAACAAGATAAGAACAGACTGTAATAGTTCAAGAATAGTGCCAGAATAGCCTTGCGCCTCTAGGCGCCAGGGTATTCTTGCACTACCCTTGAACTATTATGGTCAATCTGTCACCTGAACTACAGTGCAGTCATTTCTTTCACATCTCGTCCCAGCGTGCTGCGCCCCAACATGAACGTTTGGTCCCCCAATCCTTGCAAATTTATTCATAATATCCTGGATTCACCGAACTAAAATACCGTTGATTACTTTGTGCTGGTCTCTGATTTTGGACCTTACGGCAAAAAGTCTCAATTCACAGACCAGCGCAGCGCCATAATGTCCAAGCTCACAGACGGGCGCGCCCTTTTCAATTTTGACGTCTTGCCAAGGTGCTCAATATGGTTTATATCCCCGTCCCGCATGTTTCAAATTGTGTGCTTCTAAATAACTGAAAATCCCACTGTTAAGCCAGTCCTTACGCCACTGCAAATTATTTTCTCAAACCCTTGTGCGCCAAGAATGTTATGGCTGAGGACTTGCTTTGCGCAACGCCAATCTAAAATCGGTATTCGGATTCGGATTAATTTATCTTTTACGAGAAATCAAGAAAATGAGGTTTAAAGCCCCCGTAGGGTCAAAGGGTATGAAGTCACGTGACCACTGCGCGACCCCAGCGCGTGCTGTATTAATGGCACGTGCGGCGTGCAACAGAGAAGTTGTAGGTATACTGTGAAAGAAATTGAGACGCGCAAACCCCCTGCAAAGACGTGCATCAAATGATGGATTAAAATTCAAATGAGCACTCCAGTGGCTAAAGTCACCTGCCTTTCAGAGGCATAGATCCTCATGAGCCCCCGCGACAGCCTCTTGCTGAAACCACTTTCATCCTTGTTATTATTTTTAGCCCTTATTTTTATATTGCGGTCTTTTCCTGGACAACTTGACTTTGTAATACAGCACAATACTGTAATTAATTTGTATTTTGATTTGAATCTGTGTTTAACTTTAAGTTTGTATTGTGATCTGTACTTGTACGATATGTGTTAGTGTTTCATCTGATTTGTCAGTTCTCCTACGTAAATTTTGAACTGTATTTGTAATATGTGTTTGAAATTGAATTTTACCTCTATGCCTCTGCACCTCAGTCTATCTATTGCAACTGTTGCTAAATCAGCTGAACGTACGTCTCTCTTCCTCCGCTGGAGGGAGGGGGGGGGTGGGTGGGTGGGCATGCGGGGGCTCAGTTTACAACGTTGTAGGATGCGGGATAATTTCACAGTGGTTGACATATCACAAAGGGCGGATTACTTTCTGTGCCGGAAGTGGAAGTGACAAACTAGCCTGTCCGTCGCATCACACCTTAACTCATTTTACCCCAACACCGAATTTCTTAGATCTTGCCGTTGTCCTCTGAAGACTGCATTGCAGTGCAGGACGCAGATCGACCATGACAGTTCAAGGGGGATGCCAGAATAGCTTGGCGCTCATAGGCGCCAAGCTATTCTGGCATCACCCTTGAACTATCATGTTCGATCCTTATCTTCCTGTGGTGTGTCTGGGGTAGAATGAGTTAAATATATGAAAACTCAGCACACGTCTTTCTCCGGAATTCAGTAAATATTCCTTATTTATAATCTTTACATAGGAAGAAGAAAGGTCTTCGTTGCATCTTGACCCGTACAGTGTCGGAGGACACAGTCTGTGTTTCTGCAATCTTCGTTAATTCGAGAACGAAAGGCCCTAGATGTCCTACGAAACGGGGATTAATAAAGGTCTCAGCAAGAGGTACAGATCCTCATGAGCCCCCGCAACTGCGAGGGCTCATGAGGACCTATCCTCTTGCAGTTAGGTGATGTTCAAAATTTCTCGTCTCTGAGGGGGTGAATGTTCACCTCTACATGAAAGTTGTGTTTGCAGGCAGGGACATTTGTCCAGCTATCCGGCAAAATGGATTTCGTTCTATGGTAGACGTCTGTTCGCAGTGCACAGAAACTTACCGAACATTCTGCTTGGTACAGCTGCACTAAGTACAGTACGGATGGCACTGGAAAAAAAAATGTTGGCAGAGACTGACTTGCATGAACACGCAGAAGAACTGTAAGCCATCACATATTGAGCGCCTTGTGGTTATTCCTATCTGAGGAGCACAGATCTAAATGAGGCAAACAAAAGTATAGTTCAGTTCGGTCAAGATGGGATATCTGCGCTCGGATAGGTCCATACGCGCTCCACCCTACCCAGAGTTCCTCTCGACATCGTACCAATAATTGGTCTGGTTTGCTGCGGATTGCATAGATCTTCAGAGCCATTCACTCTTCAACATCTCCCGTACACTAAAACCTTCCTACTCCTGCTGCTTGAGGACCGCAGATCTAAATGGAGCCAACAAGAGGCATAGATCCTCATGAGCCCCCGCAATTGCGGGGGCTCATGAGGATATATGCCTCTTGCGGTCAGTAATCCTGAGCTGCGAGAGAGTAACCAGAGAACACAGGAGTTGTCCTATTGACAGGCTCTTGTGGTTGGAGTGGGAATCGATGTCGCAGAGCTCCACGGTAATGACCGCTCACTAAACAAAAGGTCTTCGGGTAGACGTAGGACTTAACTGGTAAAGGCTAGTGCCCGTGTCTTGAAATATCTTGGTCGATCCATTTCCTACGATCTAGTGACAGATAGCGCCTCGCAAACAAATTCAAAATAGGATCCATTTTCTGATTCTGTGGTGACTGGAAAAGAAGAACAAGTGGACTTTGACGTCGTACCCCCCCCCCCCCCCCCCCCGCATTCGGCCAGGTGAGAGAATCTTAACCCTGTCAACGACAGTCACCACGAACAGTGTTTCCTAACACATAAATTCTACGCCAAAATGGAACACAATTCATCCGGGGACACGGATTAAAATAGATCCAGCAAGAGGAATATAATCTCATAAACCGCCGCATCTGCGAGAGCTCATGAGGTTCTTTGCCTCTTGCAGTTGGATGGTGTTCTCATTTTCTCGGCAGTAAAGGGGTTATGCTGGACGCAGACAATGACTAAACTGTTTGCACAGGTGCACAGGTACTAATTTATTTCTGTTGCCCGTGCAGGGGAGAACACTCTTGTTTCTCGAGCAGATAAGCCAGCGTGCTTTCCCGTGAGCAAATATTGGTTGATAGTCCTCAACAATGGCGGCCAGTCCTTTGAAATTCCGGATGATGTGCTCTCAGCCTGTGGATGAAAATGGTACCGATTTCTGTCAACAAGAGGTATAGATTCTCATGAGCCCCTGCGGCTTTATTGGCTCATGAGAATCTATGCCTCTTGAATTAGAATCCGCATGTGGCTGGCTGAGGGATTATGACGGAATCATCGGGCTGTGTAGGGTCGCGGTGATTGAACTGAATGCAACGCGTTAAGTGCCTTATATCTGACTCGACCCGCTAGACCTCTTTGAGGGATTTGTTTTTTAATTGCCACCCGTGATGATGGGTACCACGACCAGTCAAGTTCACATCCACTCAGGGGTCTACACAATGCAGGGGAAAAGGCGGATTTGTACTACAGTATGTCCGTTCAAAGGTCCTGGTAAATCAAGGTGATACAGCTGCAATTCGCTGAATTGATCAGTGGTCAGGTCGTCCTGCATAAACAGTAGCTGTCCCTGCGCTCCCCCCCCCCCCCATAACCCGCCCGGCCATTGCCACTCTTATGCTGTAAAACTTAACCCCTTCCCTGACACTGTACGTCATTTTTGTCTGACACTGTACGTCATTTTTGTCTGACACTGTACGTCATTTTTGTCTGACACTGTACGTCATTTTTGTCTGACACTGTACGTCATTTTTGTCTGACACTGTACGTCATTTTTGTCTGACACTGTACGTCATTTTTGTCTGACACTGTACATCATTTTTGTCTGACACTGTACGTTATTTTTGTCTGACACTGTACGTCATTTTTGTCTGACACTGTACGTCATTTTTGTCTGACACTGTACGTCATTTTTGTCTGACACTGTACGTCATTTTTGTCTGACACTGTAGTACATCGTTTTTGTCTGACACTGTACGTCATTTTTGTCTGAAACTGTACGTCATTTTTGTCTGACACTGTACGTCATTTTTGTCTGACACTGTACGTCATTTTGTCTGACACTGTACGTCATTTTTGTCTGACACTGTACGTCATTTTTGTCTGACACTGTACGTCATTTTTGTCTGACACTGTACGTCATTTTTGTCTGACACTGTACGTCATTTTTGTCTGACACTGTACGTCATTTTTGTCTGACACTGTACGTCATTTTTGTCTGACACTGTAGTACATCGTTTTTGTCTGACACTGTACCTCATTTTTGTCTGAAACTGTACGTCATTTTTGTCTGACACTGTACGTCATTTTTGTCTGACACTGTACGTCATTTTTGTCTGACACTGTAGTACATCGTTTTTGTCTGACACTGTACGTCATTTTTGTCTGAAACTGTACGTCATTTTTGTCTGACACTGTACGTCATTTTTGTCTGACACTGTACGTCATTTTTGTTTCTGAAATCCTTGTTCATTCAACGACCCAAAGCCAAAACCGTCCAAGAAGCGTGGGTACAAATTGGTCTCTGCAAGAGGCATAGATCCTCATGAGCCCCCGCGACTGCGGGGGCTCATGAGGATCTACGTCTCTTGCAGCTGGACAGTGTTCACTTTTTCTCGGCAGTGAAGGAGTTACACCCCGAACTGAACAACCAGCCCAGTCTGGGGTTTTTGTTTCCCCCCCCCCCCCCCCCCCCCCCCCCACGCGGAAGTATAGCTTGCTTTAGGTCAATGCCAATTGTTGTTTTCGGAAAATACTAATATGTTAATCACCCTTGAAACCCACTCTGCGATTATCTCCCCCCACCCCAAACCCCTCCACACACTTTACTTTTACTGCGGAAAGTCTGTAAAATAGGAACCCCGGAAGGAGGGGGAAGGGCGGGGGTAGGAGGGGGCAGAGTCTGGCTTGAACCTTTTAGGATGAGAGTATCTGTTGGCCCAACCTCCGTTATTCTATCGGCCATACGTACCTCCCCTTTGCTCTGAATGTTTAAAAGTATACGTGGGCCATATCCCGCCGCCCCACCCCCCAACCCTCGCCCCACCCCTTCCTGGCCCACCTTAATAATAATAATAATAATAATAAGGAAGATTTATAAGGCGCCAATACATGGTAAGATGCTCTAGGCGCCGTACATATGAACAAAACATACAAATATTACACAAAAAGTGACAAAGCCACATGTACAATTACACAAAAGAACAGAATTATGACTAAATACATGAACACTGATAATCAGAGTGGGAAAAGATGGGTTTTAAGACTGTGTTTAAGGTACGACTGGCAAGGTACGACTGCGACGTAATGACCAACATGGCTTTTTGATAGGCCCTCTCCCGTTCTGTCGTTGGGGTTTTCAGACAGTTGACCATACCCACCTTAACCCATTCAGCCCGACGGCCGTATTTCCCAAACTTTGGAGGTGTCATCTAATGACTATGCATCAATTGCAGGAGACGGATCGACCATGATAATTCAAGGGCAGTGCCAGATTAGCTTGGCGCCGACAGGCACCAAGCTAATCTGGCACTGCCCTTGATTTGTCATGGTCGACCCATCTCCTGCTGTAGTGCGTCAGGGCTGAATGGGTTAAACATCTTCCTACGCCACTGAAAGTAAAACCTAACTTTGACATTCATAAGAATTACAAATGCGTGTTGGTGATTCAGGGGACCTTGCAAGCTTCACTCACGAACGAATACATCAAGATACTAGTACCACACCCTATCTCTGTTGTGTGGATTTCTCTCTGTCCACACTCAGATAACAAGCTTTGCACAAGATACACCTCATAAAATCACGTCTTCTGACTCAATGTTGCGTCCGAGGAAGGCCTGATTGCAGCCGGTAAATTTGAGCCGGTCTGTTGACGGCCCCTTTTCAGATATGTGTGTCAGTGCTGGTCTGTGATTTTGGACCTGACGGCATAAAGTCGTCAGGTCCGAAATCACAGAGCAGAACACTTTCCAGATCATACTATCTGAATCTCTGTCCGTATTCGCAGCAGTACCCATATATATTCTGCAGCGCATGTGTTCGTCAGATGTCAGGACCGTTATGATGCTCAATTGTTTTACTTATTTGTGGATTATGTGCTGTGCTGCCGTCGCCATCCATGTCAAGCAGTCGACAAAAAGCCTTGCTTATGGTTTCTGCTTATGATAAAACCAAACTTGTCATGCGCATGTAGAAACTTGAATTAACCCATTCAGCCCCGACGCCCTACAGCAGGAGATGGATCAGCCATGATAATTCAAGGGTAGTGCCAGATTAGCTTGAATTATCATGGTCGATCTGTCTCCTGCAACTAATATTTAGTGGTTAAGTGACGACTAAAAAAAATTGGGAAATGTAGCCGTGGGGTTAAATGGGTTAAACTCTTGAAAATGTGCTCGGAAAGTGACTGAGAAAGTCTTTACCAAGCGAGCACAAGGTTCTCGGACCAAACTACCCTGCACATACACCGTTACAGAAAAAGTGCCGCTTCAAAACATGTTATCCTCACGTACTTGCAGTGATCTAATCTGCAGCGAAATTCGCATTCACAACAGTGGCATCGATTTGATTTTGAAACAGTTCTATACAAACTTGTGTTTTGTGTCGGGGAAGGTCAGCAAGTTTTCAGCACACGAATGAGCTGCCCCGTCAGAGAGAAAAGCCTGACAACCGTCCCGCACTTGTCGCTACAATATAACGGCCGCGACTTCACAGTCTGACAAAAACAGTCACAGAAATCCCGAGTACTTCTCCGTTCGAGGAACAGATTTGGAAGTAATTAAAGGCAGTGCAGTCCAGCAGGAGGCATTGATTCTCATGAGCCCCTGTTGTCGCAGGGGTTCATGAGAATCTACTCCTCTTGCAAAATGGAATGGTCAGGTTTAGGGACCATCTCGATAGCGCGGGCCACGTGCGCTGACACTTAGTCGCGTGCGGTCCACAAGCCTGTTACGTGGAGTGGACATAAATCTCCCATTGGTAGGTGTTACGATTCCTGTTGTCAAGTGAAGGTGTATATTGCCTGATACACCCTGCCATCAAAGAATTTGACTGGTGGATTTCTATTGTCACGTGAGGTGTATATTTCGTGATGTACAATGCCTCTTGAGATGTTTATTGGTGGGCTTAGAATTTCAGTCTATTGTTACGTGAGGTGTATATTTCCAAATATACCACGCCTCTCCAGACAGCCGTCTCTCAGTTTATTGCTAACAGAGTTTCATCTCAAGTTGTTGGACACTCAGAACTATAAAGAACGTTGCTGACAGATTTTCATCTCAAGTTGTTGGACACTCAGAACTGTAGAAGTTTGGAGTGGATGGCAATAAGCTAAGTAAACTATTATATTGGTTTCCTTTATAGCTCAAAATTGTTAAAAGTGTTCTAATGCTTTACTTTGACCTTACGGTCCGAGGCATACAATATTGAATGACATTCGAAGCTCTCTTGCTGCGAGTGGAGCTGGGTGGCTCGGTGGTAGAGCGCTCGACTCTCGCCCGAAAGGTCAGGGGTTCGAACCCAGCTGGGGTCAAAATGTGTACAGACCTCTTTTCGGTGCCCCGTATTTGAAATCACCTTCGTGGAGGACAAAAGACATTAAACTCTAAACTTTTAACGTTTCTGTTGCTGTGAACGAAAAAATGACCGTATCATATATTGATAAGCATGTACCCGTTTACACGATTTCAGACAAATTATCGTTAGAAAAAAAGGAACATTTTAGATATTCAACAGTAAATTGTCAGTGGACGCAAAATTATGTCTTTGAAAGCAGGGCAAACACCGAATAATCATATCAATCCAAGGAACATTGATCTAAATTGGTCCCAGCAAGAAGCAAAGAACCTCATGAGCCCCCGCAGATGCTCATGAGGTTCTGTGCCTCTTGCAGTTGGGTTGGTGTTAGCACTTTTCCGTGTATGATGCGGTTAACAATCCAAACCTTTCAAGATGCGCATGCCCAAACATGCGATTCAGTCGAAAAATAACAAAAATCATTTAACTCATTCTACCCCAGACACACCATGACAAGATAAGGATCGACCATAATAGTTCAAGGGTGATGCCAGAATAGCTTGGCGCCTATGGGCGCCAAGCTATTCTGGCATCACCCTTGAACTATCATGGTCGATCTGTGTCCTGCACTACACTGCAGTCTTCAGAGGACAACGGCAAAAATTGAGGATTTCGGTGCTGGGATAGAATGAGTTAATTTGTTTACCTGCGTGCAGACACACACACACACACCACCACCACCACCACCATCACCACCCTCCCCCCCCCCCCCACCTTATTTCAATGCTCTCGAAATCAATTTTTTTCCCCCCAGACCATTCTTTGCCATCCTACTCGAAACCGCGGCCGGACGAAACAATTCCAGCGACCGTTACCTGTGCACAGAAAATCCACCCGAGATGTGCGTTGCCGGGTATTCTGTGTTTACACTTGTGGACCGTTAATAATTGATGAGCGAAAAATCTTTCCGCTCTCGACAAGGTGGCTTGACATCAGGCTCTCACTCTCCCAGCGCCAGCTGCGAGAATGGATCGACCGTGACGGTTCAGAGGTAGTGCCTGAGGAGTTCTATAGATGCCTAATTAGCTTAACTCATTCGCGGCCAGCCGCATCCGGATGCGCGGCTTATGCCGCGCATCTGGATGCGGCAAGCCGCGAATGAGTTATGAGTGGTGCTTATTTATTTCAAGAATTATATGATTCGCTCAAGGGTAGTGCCAGATTAGCTTGGCGCATCATGCGCCAAGCTAATCTGGCACTACCTTTGAGCTATCACGATCGTGTCACTTCCAGCAGCTAGTTCTTTACAGAGATCGGAAGAAGATTTAAAATGAGCTCCACACTAATCAAGCACTACTCTTTCCACTATCATGGTCGTTCGAATAATCCCCAGCGACCTGTCCCATAAGGCTTGAAAGTTGTGCTTTTAACCGATTCACTGTCGCTGACGAAACCGCTACACGCGTCTTTTCCTCCGAGCGGTATGGTCACTGAGTAGGAGTCGAGGGGTTAAATTTGAGCAATTATAGGGCTGGAATTGAAAGAGCTGAGCACTAGACGGGGCGGAGAGCAATAGAAAGAGGACGCGAACAAGCTTGGAGAAGTAACATCGGGTGATTCCAGCATCAACGGATCTCCTGGTTTGTGCGTTTGCTTCAGAGCTGGGCTGGTTGTACATTTGTAGTATACGTTAATGGCATCATGCTGGTGTGAGCGCTGAATCGAATTCTGGCGTTCTGCTTTGTCATCACGCGCTTTGTAACACCGTAACAATTGTTACAACAATGCTTGCCGACGTTTTTGCTAGTTTGTATTGCGGTCTTGGTGTATGAGCTATAGCTGTTAACGCGGCGGAAACAACTTTATGCGTGTAAACTTACATATCAAAACATTTACCGAACAATTGTCTTAATTCATTCAAGACGTGCTGCATCCGGATACGCGGCTTAAAGCCGCGTATCCGAATGCGGCACGTCTCGAATGAGTTAACAGACGAGAATGACGTATTGAATGTAAGGATCAGATGAAGAAAAACTTAAAAAGACTACAACTTATTTGTTTAATGTTTAAGTCATTTTGTTTCTAATGCTAGCACATCAAAGATTATCGACTCATTTGTTTGTTCAGTGTGTTTGTTTGTTTATTTGTTGGTTAGTTAATAGTTAGTTAGTTAGTTAGTTAGTTAGTTAGTTAGTTAGTTAGTTCGTTAGTTAGCTAGTTAGTTAGTTCTTTTGGTTTCTTCGTTTGTTTGTTCGATCATTCGTTCGTTCGTTAGTTAGTTAGTTAGTTATTTTTTTGGTTTCTTCGGTTGTTCGTTCGTTCATTCGTTCGTTCGTTAGTTAATTAGTAAGTAAGTTAGTTTTTGGTTTCTTCGTTTTTTCGTTCATTCATTCGTTCGTTCGTTAGTTAGTTATTTAGTTAGTTAGTTAGTTTTTTTCGTTTGTTCGTTTGTTCTTTCGTTCGTTCGTTCGTTTTTTGTTTGTTATGGGATGTCATAATTTGATGTTGAATCATGTCGTTGGGAGACAGCCATTCGTCGTTTGTTTTATTCATTTATTTGTGTAAGGAGCTGAATCCTGTTTCCTCGTCACTCCAGTGTCTCAAGAAAATTCAGGCTGAAAAATGACGTTTCATCCACCGCCGCGGCGTTAATACATAAAAACAAAAGGGCGACAATTTCACGCTTAGCTTCACAGACGTCACGCTGTTGACACAAGTAGTGGGGAGGGGCGAGAGCGTGAAATCGTGTCTGAGAAGGTGTGTGTGGTGAGGCCGGAGGGGATGATAGGGGTGGGGGTGGGGGGTGGGGGGTTGGTAAAGGGGTGGGGGGTCTAGCAAAACAGCTCATATTTCAAAATGTCGTACTAAGCACTATGAATAACAAGTGCATACATGCGAAAATCATGGAGCGACTCGCTCAAGGGTAGTGCCTGATTCGCTTGGCGCCTCCAGGCGCCAAGCTAATCAAGCACTACACTTGAGCTACCATGCAATGCCGCAAATCGGGCAGTACCCTTGAACGCATCGGGGCCGGCGTCAATCTGTCTCGTACAAGTGTCACTGGCTGTAATTAATCAATCTGTCTCTTTTACAATTCATTGCCTCTTGAAGAGTGTGTTTTTGCTGGATTAAACCTGTTGTCACGGTTGATGGTGCACATGTTAAATTCATAGCTTTTGTTCCAGTTCACAGGCAACATCTGATCGTTTATTGGTACTTTATTCATACTTTAAACGATGTGTGTACGGAAAATTTGGCATTAATCATAGAAGAATGTTGATGGAGATTTTTACGATGGGTTGTATATGAGGTGACTGATGCAGTTTCAAATAATTTTAGTTTCACGCTGTACCAGCAAACGGTGAACTTTTCACATATGTTAAAGCGAGATAAACAATTTATGGAATTTTGATACAATGCCATACGGTGTGTTTGATGATGTGACATATCTAATATATATGAGTGTTTTATACCTTGAAAGAAAAACGCATACTTAAATTCAAGTCATCTGAAAATATTCTTGTGCTGTGAAGGAAGAAAATAAATACATGTAGCTCTTTACAAGATTTCATTAAAAAATCAGTATACAAGAAGAAATTGGACATTTTTTGTTATTTGTTGGCAATAAGTACCCAACGCGCAAAAGGCCATCGGGCCGACCTCGGCCGCCGTTGCCCCCGCGCACAGCCGTGCGCGGGGCCAACGGCGACCGAGTCGGCCCGATGGTCTTTTGCGCATTGGGTATGACAAGAACCCACTCATCAGTAATGTTTAGTAGTTAAGGATACATGTCCTTATTCAGAGGGAAAATTACCACAACGCGTGTCTGACAATACAGAGGAAGGAAGTATGGATATGGACAATAATTACAGAAAAGAGCAAAAAAGAACGGACCTGCAAGACAGACACAGAGATAATGGATCTTGATGGCATTCGATCCAAGAAACACGCTCGAGGTTCCGGATTTTCACGCGGGAGAGACTGAACGAAAGACATTTCTTTTTTGGGGCCGATTTTATTGTTGAGTTTTGAAAATGCATTGCCTGGGCCGGTCTGTGATTTTGAACCTTACGGCTCTTAAGAGCCGTAAGGTTAAAAAATCACCGACCAGCCGCACAAGATTATGTAAGTCTGGCCGCCGAGAAGTACACGTACAAAACAATTGACTGCTTCATGAACGCGTAGGGCGTCATTTTTCTGAATCAGATTGGTTCGGGGTTTAACTCATTCAGCCCCAACGCACTAAAGCAGGAGATGGATCGACCATGATAATTCAAGTGTAGTGCCAGATTAGCTTGGTGCCTGTCAGCGCCAAGCTAATCTGGCACTACACTTGAATTATCATGATCCTGCAACTGGTGCACAGTCGTTAGATGACGCCTCCAAAATTTGGGCTGAATGAGTTAACGTCCACGGCACCGAAGTGATAATGGACGGCCCTGGCGGGCGGGTTATGTGTGTGTGTGTGGGGGGGGGGGAGGGGGGGGGTATTGCCGCGCTATTGCCTATGGAGTACGACCTGAACACTGATCTGTTCGGCCGCGCTGCAACTGCGCTACTTTTATTTACCAGGGATTTTGAACGGACATGCTATATGAACAAGCCCGTCGTTTTGCCTGAACGTCTGAATCAGAACTTGATCTGGTCAAAGAAACATGCGACACATAGATCCTCCATCCAGCCAAATCTATATCTACATGATACATTGTCTCTTATAAGCCTCTGGATTGGTGGTGTGTAGGATAGGGGGGGGGGGGGGGGGGCGGGGGGTAGTTGATATGGGGTTTGCTTAGAATAATGTACTTGTCATACAAGGTTTTCTTGAAACCAACTCGTTTTAGACATTTTTATCAAAAGTGCGATTAGTAATTTGTGACGTTTGGACGCCATTCGATGTCTTCCGTTGGTTCCATTGGCCATAAAGACGACTCCTTTAACAAACAGCGTTCATCTACAAGAGACATAGATCCTCATGGGACCCCGCAGAATGCGGGGGCTCATGAGGATCTATGCCTCTTGCTTAAATCACTTCATTTTCACTGTTCTTTCCTCAAACGGAGAAGAAAATACGCTGTTCGGGTTGCGCTTCCAGAGACGAGAAAGAAAGTGCGGGAAAATTTCCGCTCGCGTCACCTGTGTGCGTTTACAGGAGTCGGGGATCGATGCCTCAAGACTGGAGGGCCCGTGGGTGAAGCAGGCCCTTCCCTCTCGCCCCTCCCCCTCGGGCAAACACGCGCCGGCACCAGGGAGAGAGGAAGTCTTGGGAACCGCCTGCTGGTGCCAGAACATTCAGGGTTCAGTCGACGGGTCAAATAATGTCACATCCTCCACCTGAGGAAAAGAGATGGATGTAAATTGGTGCCAGTGCCTGCTGTTGCAGGGGCTCATGAGAATCTATGACTGTCGTAAATGAAAGGGCGTGTTTTAAAGACTGAACTGCTTTCTCAAGATTGTCAAAGGGACTGAGAATCTGTTTTATTTGCAAGCGGCATAGATCCTCATAAACACACGCAAACTGTAGGTGCTCAAGATGATCTATGGCTTTCGTTGACAAAGACGAGCCCCATTTACATCTGTGCTCCTCATCCATGCTGGTGTCAACAGAATCGTGGAATCATGAAAGCTGCTTCAAGATGGTTCTGCATTGGACATGAATGCAAGGCCATGCAGTTTTCAGTAGACCCAGTCCCTGCAAAAAAGCATAGATCTTCGTGAGCCTTGCAGCGGAAAGGGACATATATGAAGATTGTTGCTGCGTGTCAGTCTAGTGTACGTCTATATTCTGCTCTGAGTAGACGACTGTGGTTCAAGAAGCATCCTGGTCACTGCTTCAATACGGTCTTTGTTTAGAAGATGGTTGCTATGCCCTAAGCGTTGACAGACCATTTTTTTTTGTTTTGTAAACGACACACACGAACTTCAACAGACACGCAAGAGGCATAGATCCTCATGAGCCCCCGCAAATTGCGGGAGCTCATGAGGATCTATGCCTCTTGCAAGTGGGTTGGGTTCGCTGTAAAAATGCTGAAGTGTTGCCATTGGTTGATGATGTCATGATTCCTCGTTTCCACGATAATTGATAATTGATTCCGGTTTTCAATTAGCTGGCCTGCCATTCCACAACATTGTGGAGAGGATCTCTCTCTCTCTCTCTCTCTCTCTCTCTCTCTCTCTCTCTCTCTCTCTCTCTCTCTCTCTCTCTCTCTCTCTCCCCCCCCCCCCCCTCTCTCTCTCTCTCTCTCGTATTTTATTTACTGGTCGCAGTTCGGTAGGCCCGTCCGCGAACTGTTTTTCATCAAACTTTTAACTTTTTTAAAAATATTTTTTTAAAACTAGTTTTAGCTTTCGCCGACAAGTGCCGTACTTGATTGACTTGAACATTCCTCTTGTATAATCTGCTCTTAAAGAAGACTTTTTCAATTAACATTTGTGTGTGCAACCAGAACATTCTCTCACGTTCATGGCATATGATCGCCAGCTACACATTGGGCACTTAAATGTGTATCATTTAGCCAACAAAATTCCCGATCTTTGTGTACTTCTAACTCAACCCAAGCCTTTTCATCTGTTCGGTGTCACAGAATCGCGCCTGAACTCTAATATCAGTGATGAGGCCGTTTCTATCCAGGACTTTACTGTCTTGCGCCGCGATGCCGATTACCCGGGTCAAACGGGTATTGCAGTACTATACATTCACAGTTCGGTATTACCCGCCGCAGGCGTAAAGACCTGGAGTCACAGACGGTTGAATGTGTTTGGGTTGAGTTGAGGGCAAACAAATCCAGCCCCGTGTTGATCGGATTCCTGTACAGAAGCCCAGCATCAGCGTTTCAATGGTTTGACGAGTTTTCCGCTATAATGGACAAAGTGAGAAAGTTAAGTTCTGAGATGATGATTCTGGGTGATTTAAATATCAATATGTTTCTTAATAATCCTGCTTGGGAGTGCACTATCTCAATGTTTGTGTTAAAACAACTGGTTAGCACAACAACCCGTGTTAGCCCTACTTCTTCCACTCTAATTGACCATATATACACTACCTGAAAGTCAAGGGTGGTGGGAGTAGAAGTGCCCCAGTTAGGGATTAGCGATCATTACCCGGTGTGCTGCTGCTAAAAGCGGATAATTCTTTCCGCAAGCATCAGCGCACAACCATTAGATATAGATCGCTTAAACACTTTAGCAGGGATGTATTTTTTATACGATTTAAATAATACGTCATTCGATACGGTCTACCACCATAGTGATCCTAACGAGGCTTTATCTGAATGGTACATATTGTTTCTTGGTGTTCTTGACAAACATGCCCTATGCAGAGAGAAACGTGTAAAAAATCCCCAGCTGCCCGCCTGGTTGAATAACGAAATCAAGGGTGCCATGCAGATCCGAGATGAATATAAAAGAAATAAAGAGTTAGCAGCCTTTCGAAAACAAAGAAATTATGTAAAGTCCCTAGTGAGAAAGGCTCAGAGGTCCCTCTTTCACCGACTTATGAATGGCAAAAGGGATATTATATCTGTTTGGCGTGCGCTGAACGCATTCACGAGGTCCAAAAATACTGCTCAGTGTACAAACATCCCAGCTGATATATTTAATCAGCATTTTCTTTCTGCCGCCAGTACACTACTCCAGACCACATCTCCCGATCGGCCATCTGTGGTGTCAGAACAATTGGAAAGGTTCTGTAATGAAAGGTTGACTCCCGATACATCATTTCATATTCCATTTTTAACGGTTCACATGACGTCGGAAAATCCATCTCGGCATTAAAAAATAAACTTACGTCTGGCCATGATTGTATTAACAGCACTGTTCTCAAATAGGCTCTGCCGTACATCATATATTCGTTAACGTACGTTTACAAGCTTACAGCAAGGTAACTTTCCTTCTAGCTTAAAGACATCAAAGGTGATACCATTACCTAAAACAAAAGACCTTACTGATCCAAACAAGTTTAGACCTATTTCCTTGCTATCAACTTTATCTAAACGATTGAAAGGCACATCCACAAGCATATGCAGCACTATCTCGAAAAACACAAACTCATTCATTCACTGCAATCGGCCTTTCGTTTAAAGCACTCTTGTCACACAGCACTAACACATTTAGTTGATAGATGGCTGACCGCGTTGAATAGTGGTCAAATGACTGGGGCTGTCTTTTTGGACCTCTCGAAAGCTTTTGACCTCGTTAATCATGAGAGTTTAATTCAGAAGCTTGCTGTCTATCAGTTAAGTGCTAGCACCCTTGCGTTCCTTACGTCAAACCTGCACGGGCGCACACAATATGTCCTTGTGAATGGGACAAACGCGTGCGGGGGTGATAGCGCAAGGAGTACCACAAGGATCTATCCTTGGTTCATTATTGTTTTCTGTCTCTATCAACGATCTTCCACTGCATATATCTGACCCCAGTGTAACCTGCAGTCATTTTGCAGACGACGGAACTCTTGACGTTTGTTCATCAGATATATATTGTATAACTAGATCTCTTCAGAGTCGTTTGAATGATGTTT
Organism: Semisulcospira habei; assembly: GCA_036245525.1. NCBI lineage: Eukaryota > Metazoa > Mollusca > Gastropoda > Semisulcospiridae > Semisulcospira > Semisulcospira habei. The sequence goes on from BTPG01000002.1 coordinate 322,481,862, forward strand.
CACAGTGGTGTCAAAATAACTCCATGGTACCGAATCCTTCCAAAACTAAATGAATGCTGATTACCACCAGACAAAAACACCCGCTGAACCCCCCTCCATTAAAACTCGCATTTATTGGCCCGTCTGTTGAACAAGTCATGGAGCAGCGCGTGCTTGGAATCACCATAGACGACAAGCTGTGCTGGCAGAATCATATTGCAAATGTTTGTAAAACAATATCTAAAAATGTATACCTACTTTCTAAACTGAGATTTTTCACTGATGAATCCACCCGAAAAAAATCTATTGTGCTCATATTCAGCCACATTTGGATTATGCCTCAACTATGTGGGGCGCGAGTAGTGATGCTAACTTTAAAAGACTCAACTCGCTCCACAGAAGGTCCATTAAACCAATTGTTGACAGACCCACAGAAAGCATTAGTACAGATGACAAATTCAAGTTGCTAGCTGTCTTACCTCTTGAAAAACTTTTTATCTATAATAAACTGGTATTCATGTGCAAAATCGCCCTCTCAGAATCTCCTACTTATCTCACAAATTTATTCCGTTTTGCCCATAGGTCCAGCCGAACACCAGGAAACAATATGCTAGTACCAATGCCCCGCTTGGATATTTACAAGTCATCTTTGTCCTATTCTGGGGCCAAATTATGGAATTCTGTTCCAGCAGATATTAGAGCAGCGCCATCGGTTAGAACGTTTAAACCCCAGCTGCTGAAGTATTTCACTTACTTATTTACGCCTGTCACCCCTCCCAGGGTATAGGCCGTTGACGAGAGACCTCCAGCGACTCCTGTCCTGTGTTTCTCCTTCGATTTTACTCCAAGTGGTTCCCAGTCTCTTGATCTGATGTCTGCTTGGAGGTCTCGACGCCCGTGTTTCTCGGCCTGCCTATTTTCCTCTTTCCCTGGGGGTTCCATGACAATGCCTGCCTAGTGATACTGGAAGCTGGCTTTCTCAGACTGTGACCAATCCATCCCCATCTTCTTCGCCCAATTTCATTCTCTGCTGTTATCTGCTCTGTTCTCTCCCAGAGTCTGACGTTGCTGATCTTCTCTGGCCAGTGGATTTTCAAAATTCTTCTAAGGCAACTGTTTATGAAGATCTGTACTCTGTTGACTGTGGTTTTTGTCAATCTCCAAGTCTCTGCTCCATATAGGAGAACTGCTTTTACGTTGGAGTTGAAAATCCAGACTTTGGTGTGTTGTGACAGCTCTCTGGAACTCCACACTTTTTTCAACTGGAGAAAGGCTGCTCTTGCTTTACCGATTCGTGCTCTGACATCTGCATCAGTGCCGCCCTTTTTGTCTATGATGCTCCCGAGATAGGTGAAGGACTCCACCTCCTCCATCGGGGTGCCAGCAAGCAAGACTGGTTCTTCCCTGGTTGCGTTCAGCCTCATTGTCTTTGTTTTCTGTTTGTGAATGGTGAGGCCCATTTGGGACGAGATGTCAGCAAGCCTCGTGGTCTTGTCCTGCATTTGTTGATGAGTGTGGGACAGTAAAGCCAAGTCGTCTGCAAAATCGAGGTCGTCAAGCTGTGTCCACAGTGTCCACTGTATTCCACTTCGTCTGTGCTCTGTGGTCCTCTTCATGACCCAGTCTATGGCCAGTAGGAAGAGGAACAGAGACAGCAAACACCCCTGCCTGACACCAGTTCTGACCTGGAGCTCCCTGAAGTATCTCAGGAATACTTAAAATGCTGTAAAGAGTAAACCACGTGACTATGGCTTTTCGTTTCTAAAGTTGGTGTAGTAAACCTTTAATATGTACATAGCGTAGACCTGTTGAAGCTACTTGCGTGCGTGTGTGTGTGTATGTTTGTGTGTGTGTGTGTGTGTGTGTGTGTGTGTGTGTGTGTGTGTGTGTGTGTGTGTGTGTGTGTGTGTATGTATGTTTATGTGCAAGGACATGACTGAAAACAGGTCTATGTACCTAATCATTTATCCTTGAGAAATAAATTTTCATTTCATTTTCTCTTTCTCATTCGCATTGCGTCTCATGCTGTTTGTGAGTGCAATGTATTTTTGCATGTTATTATGGATGTCAGAAGATACAGCAAGGACAGATTGGAAGAAAAGCCTGCGCCCCTAATATCTCAATCCTTGATAAATAACGTTGCATTCAGTCAGTCTGTCTGTCTGTCTGTCTGTTTGTCTGTCTGTCTCTCTCTCTATATCTCTCTGTCTCTGTCTGTCTGTCTCTTTCTGTCTCTCTGTCTCTGTCTCTGTCTCTGTCTCTCTCTCTCTCTCTCTCTGTCTCTGTCTCTCTCTCTCTCTCTCTCTCTCTCTCTCTCTCTCTCTCTCTCTCTCTCTCTCTCTCTCTCTCTCTCTCTCTTGTACATTCATATCTATCCGCCAGTACGTTACCCGCCGCATGGATTTAAAGTCTTGTCACGTTGAAAGTTTATTTCTTGAATTGAAATGTGACAAATCTTCACCCACACTAATTGGATTTATTTATCGCACCCCTTCAGCCACATTCTCATGGTATGATGATTTTGTCACCATGATGGATAAGGTGCAACAACGTCACAACAAAGATATACACCTTCTAGGCGATTTTAATATTGACCTGCTAAAGACTGGTAATGCGGCGTGTAATTACACCACCTCATTATTTGGCCTGCAGCAGATGGTTCGGTCTCCCACTAGAGTTTCTTTGTCATCCGCCACATTGATTGACCACATCTATACTACAAATGCACCTGCTGTCACAAACGTCCACGTGCCGAATGTTGCCATTAGTGATCACTTTCCTACTTGTTTTAATCTTTCAGTTAAACGTGATAGACCACAGCACAAACACCACACTACCATCACATACAGGTCTGACACAAAGTTCAACAAAGATGACTTTCTTCATGACCTCTCAATCACGCCCTTTCACCTTATTTATAACACTAATGATCCCAATGAAGCCCTCTCGCTTTGGTACAAGCTATTTCTTTGGGTCCTCGATAAACATGCTCCACTAAGGACTAAACGCGTTAAACACCCTACCCTTCCGCCTTGGTTGTCAAAGGACATCATTCACGCAATGAAAATAAGAGATGACTTAAAACGGCAGAAAAAGTTTGCGGATTTTAAGAAACAACGTATCCTTAGTTAGAAAAGCACAGAAAACGCTTGCGGAAAAAGTTATCGCAGAGGGTAAAGATATCCGAAGTGTCTGGAATGCAATCACTTTGTTTACAAAGAAGAGGAGTTCCATCAATGCTGCTACCTCTCCAGGCGTAACTCCAGACGACTTCAATTCCCACTTTTTAAATATTGCTGAGTCCCTTGTATAGGTACAGTCTTTTTCCAGTGGCACTGATAGTTACAGTTGTTCTGATAAACTGCGCACACACTGTGAGTCTGCAACAGGTGCGTCATTCTCCATCCTCTTATGACAGTGTTTGAAGTAGGTAAATATATTTCTACTCTAACAGGTAAATCGTGTGGCCTGGATGGAATAAACAACATGGTACTGAGATTGTCCCTTCCATACACAGCTGACACCTTGACATTTATATTCAACCTTTCTATCAAGCAAGGTATTTTTCCAGATGCCATGAAAGATGCTAAAGTTGTCCCCATTCCCAAATGTACAGATCCCAAAAGTCCAAACGATTTCCGTCCTGTTTCAGTGTTATCACTATTATCGAAGCCACTAGAAAGACACGTTCATAAGCACCTACTCCAATTCTTGGAGAATCACCGCCTCCTCGTATCTCTTCAGTCTGGGTTTAGACCTAAACACTCATGTCATACTGCCCTCGTTCACATTGTTGACTCTGGGCTCTCATCAATAAACAATTCCAAATTAAATGGTGCAGTTTTTCTGGACCTAACCAAAGCATTTGATTTAGTCGATCACAACATTCTTTAAAGAAACTTTCAGTATATAAGCTTGATTCGAACTCTATAGCTTTTTTTCTCCTCCTACCTCAGTAACCGCTGACAGAAGGTGTACTCAAACGGGAGATATTCGAAAAAAGTTATAGTGATGCACGGAATCCCCCAAGGATCTATCCTAGGGCCTCTTTTATTTTCTTTATTCATCAATGATCTACCTCTTTCCATATCAGCCTACCCGGCACCGGCCTCCACGTGGCGTAGGTGGGTAGTCCGCTCAGTCCCTGACTGAGTGGGCTAGCGGACGGGTGCCATCTTTGTCCAGGATTAGGACTTGATGTCAGCAGATATGTTGTTCAGCCTTTTCACTGGTCCGGTTTTTAAGGAGCTGTGCTAACCTAGGTCGTACCATGTTGGATTGGTCCTTAAAAATACTCGTGACTTTTTGGTCCTTTGGATCCCAAGTGTTTGCCGTGCTTGGAGACCCGTGTCGGGGGACTGAAGAGGATCCTGGTGGCTGAGGTTCCCTTTGGGCTGCGGCTCACTGGTGCCAACACTCCACTTCGGCCTTGACTTCTACCTAAACGGGAGGCTAGTCGTACCGGCCTAGTCAATCGGCTCTTGTCACGTTGAGCCCTATCCCACTGTTGACATGCGGGTTGCTATACGGAGCACCACGCTATAGCTTCTGCTGCTGATTAGGTGCTTTACGCCAGTACTCCCCTGCATTCAACGGTGTGATAGAAGGCGGTGGCTCAAACGGTTCAATCGGGCTTACCCCCTTGAGTATATCTTTCGGGCAGTCTCCATTGAGCGTCGGCTGGAGACCCGCCGAAGTTGCACTTTCCCTTGTTGGGCTCGGTGGCGGGCGGGGACCCCCGGGGGATGAATATCTCTACTAATATAATATGGATAAAACCAAAAAACCAAAACTAGCACAGAAACGGCACATAGACACCGACATTGCACATGACAGTGATTCAGACTGTGAGGAAGCGACGCCTCAGGCGTCGGCCGTATGGCCTCGCTTCCTCATTGTCCATAGCAAGGTGAAGGAGAAACCAGTTACCAAGCTGCATCCTTTTCTGGTGGGGGAGACCCTCAGGAGCCGTGTTGGCAGGCCTGACGCCCAGCGCCTCAGGTCTGGTGACTTGCTGGTGGAGTGCCGTACTCGGGCACACTCCAGCGGGCTACTGGGGCTCTCTTCCATCGGAGACACTCCTGTGGAAGTCACACCCCACAACACTATGAATTCGTCAAGAGGCGTAATCAAAGATCAAGCTTTGGCAGAACTGTCAGAAGATGAACTTGTAAGGAACCTTAAGTCTCAGGGGGTGACTTACGTCAGGCGCTTCGCTTCCAAGCGAGGTGGTGGGGAGATCCGTCTCCCTACCATCATCCTGACGTTTGGCACCCCCACCCCTCCTATTACCATCTGGGGAGGTTACTACTCCCTGAGAGTGAAAAAGTACGTCCCTCTTCCCCTCCGGTGCTTTAAGTGCCAAAAGTATGGCCATGGGCAGAAGACATGCCGTCAGGCAGAGGCTTCATGCGCCCGTTGCACTAGGCCCGGACACTCTGCTGAGTCCTGCACAGCCACCCCCCTGTGTGTGAATTGCCAGGGGGCGCATATGGCTTCGGATAAGAAATGCCCTCGTTGGATATCCGAGTGCAAGATTCAGCAGGTGCGTGTGGAGAAGGGGCTGTCCTTTCTGGATGCCAAAAAACTGGTTGAAGGCCCTGGTGCAGCTGCGGCTGCCCCAACCTCTAACACCTCAGTGTATACTTTTAGTGCAGCGGTGGCAGGCAAGCGCCCCACCAAAGACTTTTCATGTCAGACCCCAACTTCTTGGTTGGGGGCGGAGCCTCGGCTCATCTCGCCCCTGGAGAGTAACCCTCCTCCGGTGGTGACAAGGAGCCAGGGAACGCAGAAGGCGGACACTGCCGGTCCGGTTGTGCCGCCTTCTGTTGCCCCTAAGCCTCAGCCCCCACCCAAACCTGTTAGTCAGTCAACTCCAAAGGCTTCTGGCTCTGGTCAGCCTTCTAAGGCCGCTAACTCTAGCGGCAGGAACGCTGCCCAGGACCAGAAGTCTAAGAAATCTATGGGACCGCTGTGCGCACGGGCCCAGAAGGGGAACACAGATGTCCCCCTTCAAAACAAATATGCTGCACTGGAGGAGCGGATGGAGGGAGTGGAAGTTGTTGTTGCTGATGCTGCGGCAGCTCCACCCCCTTCCTCTCCGAAGAACCAGAGGAGGCCCGGGAGCCGGCCCCCCTCTGTTTCTTCAACTCCTTCCAAGGTAAAGGAAAAAGGGGGGGAAAACTCCTTACCCCCAGATAAGACTTAATCATGGACTCTTTGCTTCAGTGGAATTGTCGTGGTTTTCGAGCTAACTTTGAGGAATTACGTCTTTTAGTCAAGTTCTATAACCCCTCAGTAATATCTCTTCAGGAGACTTACCTGAAGACTTCTGACCCTGTGTCTTTTAATGGTTTTAATGTTATACATAAAGGCTCTAATTCGGAGAGGCGCTCGGGTGGAGCGGCTCTTCTCATTAGTAGCCAAATTTTATGTAGTCCCCGTTAGCATCGACACCTGTCTTCAGGCTGTCGCTGCTCGGGTTACCTTAAAAAAGACCATAACCATATGTAGTATTTACCTGCCACCATCACTGCGGGTCTGTAGCAATGATATTTTTAACTTAGTAGATCAACTGCCCCCTCCCTTTATTCTCATGGGGAATTTTAACGGTCATGCTCACCTTTGGGGTAGTGACCACTATGATGGCAGAGGTCAGATGTTAGAGGATGTTTTTTCTCAACTTAACCTATGTGTCTTTAACGATGGCTCACCTACATACTCTAACTCAGGTTCCGGATCTAGTTATGTTCTAGACCTCACTGTGTGTGATCCTTCTCTCATGCTGGACTTTGACTGGAAGGTTCACGACGACCTGTGTGGTAGTGACCACTTCCCAGTAGTCCTGTCATCGGTCAGCTGTGAGGAGGATTCGCCGGTGGGGCGCTGGAATCTCAAGAAAGCTAACTGGTCTCTGTTTGCCTCTCTCTGTCAGTCTCGTCTTACAGAGGAGGTGGTCATGTCAGCTGAAGAACCTGTTTCTTGTTTTACTTCTATTTTGTTGGAGGTTGCAGGTGAAACCATCCCTAGAACTTCCACATCACTCCCTCGGAAGCCGAGAGTACCATGGTTCAATGAAGAGTGCCGCCAGGCCCAAACAATGCGCAAATCTACTCAGCGACGTGCTTTTCGTAATCCGTCGCAAGCAAATATTTTAACCTTTAAAAGACAGCGGGCGAAAGCCCGTTACATTTTTAAACGTGAACGCCGTGCTTCCTGGAGACGCTTCGTCTCATCTTTATCTTCTAGGACTCCGTCCCAAAAAGTCTGGAAGGCTGTTCGAAGAATTAGGGGCAGGGGTGGCTCGGCTTCTGTCGGCCATCTTAGAGATGGTGCCAGTTTGGTCACAGATAAAAAGGCTGTGGCCAATTTGCTTGCCTCCACCATTGCCCATAATTCTTCAACAGAGCATTATTCACCTTTCTTCCAGAGAGAAAAGGGGAAGCGAGAATCTTGTGCTTGTGATTTTATATCGGATAACTTGGAAGACTATAATGCCCCTTTTACGTTTTCAGAATTGCAGCAAGCCATGCAGAAATGTACTGACTCTGCTGCTGGATTAGATACCATCCATTATCAGCTCATAACACATCTGCCTGAGGATTCACTCCTTGTACTTCTCAAGGCCTTTAACCATATCTGGATAACCGGTCATTTTCCGCCATCTTGGCGCCAGGCTGTGGTTGTGCCAATTCCCAAGCCGGGTAAGGATCCTTCCGACCCGGGCAACTACCGGCCAATAGCTTTGACATCATGTTTATGTAAAACTATGGAACGCTTGGTCAACGCCCGACTGGTGTGGCATCTTGAGTCACAGGGTCTCATCACAGACCTCCAGTGCGGTTTCCGGGGCTTCCGTAGTACAACTGACCATCTAGTCCGCTTTGAGTCTTTTATCCGAGATGCTTTTGTCAACAAGCAGCATGTCTATGCAATTTTCTTTGATCTTGAAAAGGCATATGACACTACCTGGAAGCATGGTATAATGTTTGATTTGTCGGACATGGTTTTAAAGGGCATCTGCCCGTTTTTATTCACAATTTTTTGTCCAACAGGTCGTTCCCTGTCCGTGTGGGCTCCACCCTCTCCGACTCCTTTGAACAGAAGATGGGTGTCCCGCAGGGCAGTATTCTATCTCCTGTTTTATTTAGCATTAAAATAAATAACATTGTAAAGGCCGTCAAGGATGATTCTGAATGCTCTTTGTTTGTGGACGACTTTGCTTTGTGTGCACGAGGTCGAGGACTTGCGTCCCTTGAGAGGCGCTTGCAGCTGTGCGTTGATCGAATCCAGGGGTGGGTGTCTCTCAATGAATTCAGATTCTCGCCCTCCAAGACAGTCTGTGTGCATTTTACTAACCAGACGAAATTTTTTCCAGAACCTAGCCTGAGCATTGCTGGAGTGCCAATTAAGGTGGCCGAAGAGGCAAAGTTTTTTTGGGGTCATCTTTGACAAAAGATTGACCTTCTGCAACCATGTTAACTATCTTAGAACCTCTTGTCGGAAGGCCCTCGACATTCTTCGTGTCGTTGGTCGTACTGACTGGGGTGCAGACCGCATCGTCTTACTTCGACTGTACCGGGCCCTTGTTCGGTCCAAACTGGATTACGGCTCTGTGGTATATGGCTCGGCTTCCAAGTCTGTTCTGCAGCGTCTGAACACAATTCACCATCAAGGTCTGCGCATATGTCTGGGAGCCTTCAGGACATCTCCAGTTCCTAGTCTGTATGCAGAGGCAGGGGAGCCTTCTCTCAGGCTCCGCCACATCCGCCTCATGCTCAGCTACGTTCTGAAGCTGAAGGCCCATCCAGAAAATCCTGCCTATGATTGTGTTTTTAACCCGTCGTTTGCAGAGATTTACGATGCCCATCCGGGAGCTGTCCGTCCACTTTCCTTCCGTGTCCGACCTCATCTGCAGGTGGCCGGAGTGGACCTGGACAAAGTTTCGGAATCTCTGCAACACGTCACTCCACCCTGGCTACTACCAGTTCCTGACATCTTGCTGGACTTGACTGCCCACAAGAAGGATTGTACTCCACCAGCCATATACCAACAGAGCCTCAATGAACTCCTTTCAATTTTTCCTGGCTATTGTCGTCTTTATACGGATGGGTCCAAGTCTGAGGATGGAAGAGTGGCTGCGGCTGCAGTGTCCTCTCGCCATCCTAGACGCCCATTTAAGCTCCGTCTCCCTGACCATTCCTCTGTATTTAGTGCAGAACTGCAGGCCATTCTGCTAGCACTCAAGCATGCCTATCAGTCTCGGGAAAGGAACTTCCTGATTCTGTCTGACTCTCTTTCTGCCCTGCAGGCCCTTCAAGGCGCGGGAACAGACCATCCACTGCTGGTGCAGATTAGAGAGCTCTACGCGGACTTGATGAAGGAATATTATGACATCATTTTTATTTGGGTCCCAGGCCATGTGGGCATCGAAGGCAACAGAATCGCAGATTCTGCTGCCAACAGTGCCCGCAGTGACCCTGTCCCTGACACACAGACTGTCTATAGTGATTTTAAACCTGTTATTAGTGCGTACATAGCCCGCGAGTGGCAGTCCGAGTGGGACAAAGAGGAAGGGAACAAGCTTCATGAAGCTCTTCCTAAGTTGTTTGACAGTCTACCTTTCCGCTGCGGCAGCCGCCGTGAGGAGACTGTCCTTGCTCGGCTCCACATCGGGCACACATATGTTACGCACTCTTACTTACTTAAACAGGATGAGCGTCCATGGTGTTTTGCCTGTGATGAGCAGTTTTCTGTTCGACACTTTTTGCTGTATTGTGCTGACCTAATTGACACCAGATATAAACACTTCATAGCAGACTCCTTGAAGGTTTTGTTCCGGGATGTTCCCCCGGACAAAATCTTCAATTTTTTGAGAGAATGCAATATTTTTAACAAGATCTGAGCATTCCTAGACTATGTGAATCTTTTTTATTTGCCCTCTTTGAGAGTCTGTAGACGTTTCTTTTCCAGACATGTGCGACATTTTAGCCTGAGATTTTTAATCTATATTTACATCTTGTCTTAAGACCTTGCTTTTAGTCTGGCTGACCAGACTTTTACCCATCCCGCCGTGAGATGGCCTTAGTCGCCTGCTCGGCGTTAAACCCAAATAACCTAACCAATCTTTCCATATCAAATCCTGAGGTTAAATGCGAACGCTTTGCTGACGATTCAACTCTGCATACGTCATACAAACGTGAAACGACGCTAAATTGTATCCTCCAGCAAAGTCTCGATGAAGTGTCCGATTGGTGTACGCAAAATCGCATGCTAATCAGTACTTCTAAAACCAAAAGCATGTTGATAACAACCCGCCAAAAGCGTCAGCTACACCCTGCCCCTCTGAAACTGTCACTTGGCAATAAACCTATCCAACAAGTATCCAGGCACTGCCTACTGGGAGTTGTGATTGACGACCAGCTGAACTGGTCGCCACATATCGACAGTTTGTGCAAAACCTTGTCCAGGAATGTATTTCTGCTATCTAAACTTAGACATATTCTTAGTACAAAGTGCTGTACATTGTTCTTTCACGCACACATTAAAAGCCACTGTGACTATGCGTCTTCTTTGTGGGACGAATGCAGTGAACTTCATTTTAAAAAACCAAACTCGCTGTATCGTCGTTCAGTTAAGTTAATTATTCCTAACCCTATTTCCACGGCCGAGAAAATGAAATCCCTTGGCCTGCTTACACAGAAGGAACAACTCAAATTTAACAAATGCGTCCTCATGCACAAAATATTTCATTATCAAGCCCAGGAATATCTGCGCATGATATTTAACTTCAGCCCTCGGCATCAACAACATACGAGGAATGACTTGCTTCACTTACCCCGCCCACGGATAGATCTCTACAAGTCAAGCCTTCTATTTTCTGGTAGTTCTGTCTGGAACTCATTGCCATTAAACATTAAGTCATTTTGCGATAAAACCCATTTTAAACGTGCATTGCACACTCACTTCCAATCAGCGTGACTTCACAGATTGCCATATAAAAATAATTCTGCTGATAACACGTAAACGTCAGATATTTTTCTCTTTCTCCTTAAATTTGCTACCTGATCATCTATTGTCTTGTCGGTGTCACTATACGCTATTGATGCTGCTGATCTATGACACTGTCTTAGATGAGTATAATATTATTGCTGTACACGCGTTTCGTTCTCTTGCTTTTTGCATCGGAGGCAGTTACAAATTCTCCATTGTGTTTTTTCCCCGTAGTTTTTCTACCTCTTCTTCTTCTTCTTATTATTATTATTATTATTGTTAGTATTTGCATGCTCTGTTTATTTTCCTGTTATGTTGTTTGTTTACAGGACAGCTTGTAAGACAGACATTGAGTTGCCTAATAGCTTTATCCTGAATAAATAAAGATTCATCATCATCTCTCTCTCTCTCTAATTTATTTCCCTTGCTTTTTGCATCGGTGGCAGTTACACATTCTCCAATGCCATGTTTTTTAAAAAAAAAGTTTAACTATTGTGTTCGTTAATTTGTTTTCCTGTTGTGTTCTGTTTTGTTTACAGGACAGATTGTAAGACAGGCATTGAGTTGCCTAATGGCTTTATCATGCAATAAAAGATTCATCATCATCATCATCTCTCTCTGCAATGATACAGAAACTATGCAACGCTGTGTTGAACTGTTTTTATTTTCTTCATTTCAATACATGCAGGTTAGAAAGAAAAGACGTAAAAACAATGAAAAGAAAAGGGAAGACTGCCACTGTAGATCTATGATCACTGGTCAATCATGCACACTTCTCACCCCTGACAGTGCTATTATCTACTTTACTTTGTAACCTTCCCATGTAAAGACAATCTTCGGATTTACAGTGTGCGTGGTACGACCATCTTCAAATGGTCTCGATGCTTAAACATTAACCCATTAAGCCCCGACGCACTATAGCAGGAGATGGCTCGACCATGATAATTCAAGGGTAGTGCCAGCTTAGCTTGGCGCCTGACGGCGCCAAGCTAATCTGGCGCTACCCTTGAATTATCATGGTCGAGCCATCTCCAGCAACTGGCACATAGTCGTTAGGTGACAACTCCCAAATTTGGGAAGTCCGGCCGTGGAGTTTAATGGGTTAATCAGTCCCAGTAATTTGTCTCTAAATTTACGCGCGCTCCTAAAATGGGCTTTTTAAGCGTAGCGTTGTAACTAATGTTCGGTCTTTTAGAATTTCTCAGTACTAAGCGCGAAAAATCAAAATCAAACAACTACTCGGTTTGATGGATTCGGTGTCTATTTAATATTCCACAAGGCCTCAATACCCACTCAGTCTTCTGTCCAAGATGCGCGCTAGTTGTAATATTTCACTATCATTGTGTCAGATCTAATTGCTGCAAGCGCGGAAAGTTACCTCCCGTCGGTCACGTGGTTTCGCTAACACGTCATTTCCTGTTGGAAGAGATGGAACAATGATAGTCGACCACGTGTCGAGCCATTTAATCTGGAACAATGCGACCATTTCCTTTCTGTTACTGTTGCCGTCATCTCCGACTTTAGAGAATAATTCTTGTTTCGAAGGGACTCCTACATATTGCTGTTTTAGTCCGTTTTGTGAACGTGATTCCTTTGTATTTGGTGGAAGTGCGGGGCGAGGGAGGTTTTCTGATGGGCTAAATAATGTAATGCCGGTCGTTTTTTTTATATCTGTGCTTTGGAGAGTAATCAGTTTGTGTCAGCACCAAATGTGGGAAGCTGATCGACCGTGATAGTTCAAGGGTCGTGTCCGATTACCCTGACACCTAGAGAGGCACCAGGATAAATAGGCACTAGAACTGACGATAAAGCGATCGGAGAGGCGTCACGTTAATCAGGCACTACCTTTGATGCAGTTTAAATAACCATTCTCTTGCGACTTTTTAGCATTGCTTAACCCATTTAATTTCAAAACACCACACCAGGAGAGGAATCGACCATGATAATTCAAGGGTAGTGCCAGATTAGCTTGGCGCATGATGGCGCCAAACTAATCTGGTACTACCCTTGAATTATCACGGTCGATTTATTTCCTGCAACTGGTACACAGTCGTTAGGCGCCCACTCAAACGTTTGGGATATTCCTTGGGGTTAAAGTAGTTAACACATTTTTATAAGGTTAGAAACTGTTTATTTCATTTTCATCACATTCCATTTGCGCTCATGCCAGCCTCTAGTTTTGTTTTGTTCTTGAACGTGATCAATTTTTGTTTTCGTGCTATCCATTCTAAAAAGCAAATCCGTTTATCTTTCTAGAATTAGAATACGATCCAGTTGGCCCTGGAGACGAAAGAGGTTAACGACGGTTGTCACTTGTGATTTGTGGGGTGGGGACAGGACTGGGATGAGAGAGGCCGGCGGGAGAGAGCGAGAGGGAGGGAGGGGACGCGCGTGGTGGGATGACGGTCAGCGCGTGGCGACAATTGAGTCCAACACTTGACTCCCGGATAGGTGTATTTTCCGGTTTTTAGTGCCCGACCCTGGCATTGTGGCTGCCCGGGGGGGGGGGGGGGGGGGGGGGGGGGGGGAGGGGGACACGGCTAGCGACCTCTTTATTTGCGGGCTCAACCCCTTCACCGGCGGGAAGATATTAGAACACCAACCCAACTGCAAGAGGTAAAGTATGCGGGGGCCCATGAGGTTCTTTACCTCTTGCTTGTCTTGCTTGATAGACTACACAGTCTCAGGCTGCGGGACTAGACAGCGTTATCTGTCACTGAAGTTCCTATTGGTTCTAAAGACTTAATTTATGTTTAGCGACAGTGAAGGGGTCAACTCGGCTTGGCGCCCGCAGTTTGAGAAGATATCTGGAACTAGCGGTACAGCCCCCCCCCCCAACCCCAACCCCAGGGCCGGATCACTTACATGTTTGGGGGCGGGGGTCCAAAACATTTTGGGGAGAAATTAACCACCTGAAGCAGACACCTAAAGCAGAGTGTTGGACTGTTTTGAGTCTGGCTTTATTTTGTTTTTTCACCAAGGTGAGCAAAGATCATCCTTCAGTGTATCACAGTTGTATGTTGTAGTTTTTTTATGGGGGAAGGGGGGGTCATGGACCCCCCCCTGCCCCCCCCTCCTGGATCCGGCCCTGCACCCACCCCACCCCCCAGTCTCTCTGCTAATCACCTAGTAGTTGTAGAAGAAAGATGTCCTTCAATCTGGCGAATACAAACCCACTAAGCAAGATCCGGATCCGGCCCTGCACCCACCCCACCCCCCAGTCTCTCTGCTAATCACCTAGTAGTTGGTAGAAGAAAGATGTCCTTCAATCTGGCGAATACAAACCCACTAAGCAAAGATCCTGGATCCGGCCCTGCACCCACCCCACCCCCCAGTCTCTCTGCTAATCACCTAGTAGTTGGTAGAAGAAAGATGTCCTTCAATCTGGCGAATACAAACCCACTAAGCAAAGATCCTGGATCCGGCCCTGCACCCACCCCACCCCCCAGTCTCTCTGCTAATCACCTAGTAGTTGGTAGAAGAAAGATGTCCTTCAATCTGGCGAATACAAACCCACTAAGCAAAGATCCTCGGGCCGGTCTACTGCGACCGTCGTGGGTCCGAAGACGTTTTGCTACAGGGGGAGAGAACTCATTTCTGGCAGTGTCTTGTTATTGTCATGCATTGCCTTATCCTGTTTTCCTTGTCTCGTCTTGTCTTGTCAAATGGTACGGCTCACAAACCAGATAGGGTGAGGCTAGCGCCGGCAGAATTGTACACAAACCAAGGGGAATCACTCAGCGCTGGACAGACAAACAGTTAGATCCCCTGCCCCCGCCTATCAGGCACCCAATCGCCAGCCCACAGAAAAATACGCAGGTATAGAACAAGACGATCATCAAATGTCAAATGGTAGGATGCGGGGATGTTCAAAAGCAATGCAATTAAGACTGGCCTCTATCACCGAGAGGTGTAGATTCTCATCAGCCCCTGCGGTCACAGGGGCTGGTGATAATCTACACCTCTCGGTGTTAGGGTCACAGGACCTCGTGCGAGTTGACAGCTTTGTTGTTTCTTGATTTTTAACGTCTCTCGCCACAACGAGGTGATTGGAGACAGGTAGATTATTGAGTTGACAGCTAGTGCGACGCGAACATTTAAACCTGTCGCGCATGAGAATCTATGTCTGTCGCGGAGGGAGGTGCCTGGTTTGGAGGTTTCACCGACCCACTGTCTTTTGGCCCGTTTCCTCGGGGGAGAGGACTCCGATCCACGTGTCCGGCCGTCGGGACACCCCTCCCCTTTAACCTTCTCCCTCCCCCCCACCTGATCTCACCTGCCTCGTTAACCTCACTGCTCGCCCGCCGCCCCTTGACAGCTTGTTTGATAATTGACAATAATCCATGACCAATAAATTACAACTCTTGCGCGTTGGTCTCTTCGGTCCTTCTTCACACACACCCTCATCCTTCCACTGACACACGACCTAACCCTTCCTGTCCCTGCCCATGCTTGTGGCGGTACCCCCCCCCCCCCCCACCCCTCTCCTAATTTTTTCTTGATTTTTCATTCAAATTGGAAATTTCGAGTCAACTGTTCTATGTAACATAAATCCGTGTATACTCCCATTTACCGGATTAAGTCTATCGCTGAGTGACCACCAATGATTTTCTGTTGGTAAAATATAAAAACTTTGAAAATCATACTGCAGCTGTGTTTCTCTTTGCTTCCCTCCACCCTCCCGCCCCTCTCCATCACCCCCCCCCCCTCCTCCGTCCCCCACTCACGTGATCGTGGACGCGTGGTCGTGTGACAGTGAGCTAATCGTCCACTCTAGTCCCGAGCTGTGAACAGTGGGTGATGCTCTCAGAGACGACGCCGGACCACTGAAGGAGAAAAAGGACAATGCAAAGAGCCACAAACCTGAACCCTGGTGGTCTCCTCTTTTTTCTAATCTGACACTGAAACTCGCGAACCCAGTCGTTTCAAGAAGCATAGATTCACATGAGCCCCTGCGAACGCAGGAGCTCATGAGGATCCATGCTTCTTGCAGACGGAATGACTTTGCTGACGGACTGTTCCGGTCGTTTCTTGGATTTGAGAAAAGCGTTTGTTCTCGAGGTGTTGTAGCCAGGGGAAAGCAGTTTGTTCTCTGGGTCTTTATGCCGGGAATTACCTTCTTTGACCCCTCTGTCTCGCGTCCTCGCATTGTGAAATCATGACAGGAACATTCTCTACGAGGCGATCAGAATCCCCTCTGGTCATTTTCGCTCTTGTCCTCACAATGATGGCGTGAGACTGAGATGATGTCGTCGGTTGAAATTGTAATTAATTCTTGTCAACGCGAACGTACATAATCTCGTGGACAGGAAGGATTCCGTCAAGAGTATGGTTTAATGTCTTGTAGGACATGACTAAACAATGTTTTACCATCGTAAATTAAGCGAC
Source organism: Semisulcospira habei (assembly GCA_036245525.1). Taxonomy (NCBI): domain Eukaryota; kingdom Metazoa; phylum Mollusca; class Gastropoda; family Semisulcospiridae; genus Semisulcospira; species Semisulcospira habei. The sequence goes on from BTPG01000002.1 coordinate 322,498,221, forward strand.
CTCTGAACTTTTTCCACCTCCTTCCCTTTTTTTTCAGTCAGAGAGGTAGAAGCGAAAATCGAGCCAGCAGTAGGCATGAATCTTTATGTTCCCCGCGGATTGCTTGTGCTCATGAGGAGGTATGTTTCGAGTAGCGGAATGTAGTTCATGCACAATCCCCTGTAGGGAATCACACTGACTCGACTGTCTCCAACAGCAAACAGAGCTTTTGTTGACCCCTGCGCTGCAGAAACACAAAGAACAGAACACAAATGCAAGAGACATAGATCCTCATGAGCCCCCGCGGTCGCGGGGGCTCATGAGGATCTATGTCTCTTGCTGGTCTCATTTTGTCCCCATGCTCCGCAGACGAATGGAGCTCGTTGACGTTTAAGTAACAAGGATTTCGTCAGCATGATTTGCGACCGGTGGTAGCGAAGGGGGTAATGTCTTGTAGAACACGTCTCAGACAATACCGTCTTCTGCTTTCTGGTGGTGACGTCTAATGACTGTCGGTCACGCGTGCGAATTCAAATGACGACGTTTGTCCTGGGCGCGCAGCTCGTGACGGAAGTCGTGTAAGTGCCAGGGTTAAGTGTCCAGATGTGACGAAGGCCAATGGAAAAAAAAAAACAAAAAAAAAAACAAGGTCAAACAATGACAAAACAAGGTCAAACAACGACAAGACAAGGTCAACTACTCTTCGCCTTGCGTCCGACACACAGAATAAATTAGACTTAAACAAACGAGCAAACAATCTGTTATCATCGGTCACACCCGCAGTTTTTCATGTTACGCCCATCATCTAGTCAAGCAGTGAAAGTGAGCTTGTAGCAGACTACTTGCGAGCCAGAACAACGGGCGATTTTTGTGGTTGATAGGGCTGGGTTTTTTTTTCTTCTTTGTGATCAGCGTACATTTTTTTCTTAACTCGTTCGAGACGAAATGCAACCGGATACGCGGCGTCAGCCGCGTATCCGGATGCAGTTCGCCTCGAATGAGTTAATCAATCATTGCGCGTGTGTCTGCAGTGGGTCTCTGTCTGGGAGAATACGTCTTGAGATAGCGGTCTTTCTATCCTGCGTCGCGTTAAAACCAACCACTCTATTAATGTGTTGAAAAGTAAGTAGATGTGTCTAATGTCGTCCACAAATTTATCAGATTATTTGTTGTTACCAGAGGAAACGTTTTGTCCCAAACTCTACAGGTGAATGACAACCAACCAATCAACCAACCAACCGAACCAACCAACGAACAAACGAACGAACGAACGGACAGACGAACGGACGAAATAACAAACAAACGAACAAACAAACAAACGAACAAACACACAAACAAACAAACAAATAAACATGTTGGTCCATGTTAATGAACCACACCACACTCACACGTACAACAGACATACTGAAAGTCAAACCACATATCATCATATAAGCCTGTGGCTTGTTTTGATCTGATGACAAGTGATGTATATTCTTTTATGTATTTTGCAAAAGTAATAAACTATTTAAACCAAAGTCAAACCACATAGCAAAGTCAAACGCAAGGACTGAGACCAGTTTCCAGCCATTTATGATTGTCAGATTACGGTAAATTTACACAAAGCTTCGGATAATAAGCACGGTATCCAGGACCAACAATATATTACAATGTTATTTACAGCAAACACGAGAAAAAAGCCAATCCCCTCCCCCTGGAAAAAAATAAAATAAAATAAGTAAATAAATAAATAAATAAATAAATAAATAAATAATAAATTGCAAAATAAATAAATAAATAAACAAACAAACAAACAAACAAACAACAAACATAACATAACATAATTTTAAAAAATTAAAATAATCCAATCATAATAAATATTCTCGTCAAAATATGTGTGCTGGTCTTTGATTTGGGACCTTATGGTCTAGAGCCGTTAGTTCCGACATCACAGAGCAGCACACGTTAAGTGTAATGGTGAAAATTCATCGATATGGTGTAATGTGATCTTCTATTTGCTCCACGAACGAAACAAGGTGTAGAAACACCAAAACAGATAGCGAGTTGTATGAATTTCACACATAAACACAAAAAGGACAAATTCAAAATATTTAACTCATTCAGCCCTGACGCACTACAGCAGGAGATGAGTCGACCATGAGAATTCAAGGGTAGTGTCAGATTAGCTTGGCGCCGACAGGCGCCAAGCTAATCTGGCACTGCCCTTGAATTATCATAGTCGATCCATCTTCTATGCACTATCCAGCACTATGACTGGTGCATAGTCATTAGATGACCTCCAAAATTTGGGGAAAAAATACGTGCGTGGGGTTGAATGAGTTAATAATAAATGGGGGAGAATTACAATTAGAAATCCCATCACCAACATTTTGTTATTTCCAACGCGGAGTGGCGCGCCACACGCAGATTCACGAATACGGGAAAAAAAATAACAGCTTACGAGAAAAGAAAATGAATTTATGCCAACAAAACCAATATATAGCTCAAAAGCACATCAGGTTCACCTCTTGAAGTAAAAAAATGGAACGACCGTCAATCAATCAATCAATCAATCAATCAATCAATCAATCAATCAATCAATCAATCAATCAATCAATCAACCAATCAATCAATCCATACGACATTATGAAAATAAATAAATAAATAAATAAATGCATACGACCGAAAAAAAAAGTTTTCAGAATAAAAAAATTGATCAAATATATATGATAAAGCTATTGAGTAAAATAATTGAAAAAAAAATAAACTGAAAGTACACTCTCTCTATTCTAAGTGATGTCATGAGCTTTACAAAAGAAAAACAAACAATAAGCAAACAACAAACAAACAAGAAATGAAAGTGTACTTTCTCCAGGCATGCTATTTACAGATGAAATCCATCACATCACAGACACTTCAATTACACAACCCGGCCACGTTCAGAATGCTTACGGTAATGATGACTTACTGTAATGTTGACTTAGATGTGTGATCTAAGAAAGCTTTAGTCCATTCAACTCTCTCCACGAATATTAGACAATTTTCAGGAGACATAGATCCTCATGAGCCCCCGCTTGCAATGTTTCGTGTATTCTAAAATACAACGAGCTGGGCTGAAGTTCATAGAACTGGTCGAAATTGCACCAACACAACAGGTTCCCGTTTGTGTTGATCTGTGAGTCTGGACCTTGCTTGATTATTTGTACATTACGACATAAGCCGTAAGGTGCAACATTATTAAAGAACGCCCATCTACAGTAATTGTAACTTTTGTCAACGAGCAATGCAAGTCAGAGAGAATAGAGTACAATGCATGACAAGAATACACCACACGAGTTTATCTAAGACATGCGTGTGTGTTTCTGTGATTTTTGGACTTAAGCAGGAAAGGTAAAAAAACAAACAAACAAAAAAACCAGATCAGTACATACTGCAATTATTTTTATTTTATTTGAAAAAAAAAAACCTGCCAGAAAACAAGACGCGAGGCTGTTCACCCGAAAAATACTAATCACCGCACCACAAAACAATATGTGCGCAACGGTTTGTGATTTTGCAAATTACAGCCTTGACCCGTAAGGTACAAAATAACAGACCAGCACACGATAATGAAGGAAGCCCGTTTACCCTGTGAATCGTCATTTCAAGATGTCAAGCATCACCACTTTGAATGCAACTCCAAAAGAGTTGATACACCACAAAATGTAGAAAATGTTTCACTACTGCATTTTGCGCAGGTACAGCAAAATACAGAAACGCAGAATGCACCATTAGGTGCATTCTGCGTTTCTATATTTCGCTGTACCTTCGCGAAATACAGCAATGGTGCATTTGGCACATTTTTGCAGCGTGTGAAGAGTCTTAGCTCAAACGAGTTCCCTCACACTTAATATTGGACTCGGCAAAAGTTTACTCACAGTCTGAGTTGTAGATGAGCTTTTGCTTCCAGTGAGTCTTTCCTCTTTTAGAGTCTTTGCTCGGCTCTTGCTTTAGTCTCTGTTCAAATTCAGTTTTAGCTGAATTATAGAGTCCATGGCCTGTCTGAGGCCGCTTTGCTTGAATTCAGACAGCGTGCCATTTCAGCTTTCGATCCCAGAGTGACTAAACAGTTCAACTCGTTGGATACATGACGCATCCGGACATGCGGCGTAAAGCCGCCAATCCGAATGCAACGCCCCTCGAATGCGTTAACCCCTTGACTGCCGGGGCGAGGCGAACGTTAACCATCTGCAAGAGACATAAACCCTCATGAGCCCCCGCAGTCGCGGGGGCTCATGAGGGTTTATGTCTCTTGTTAAGACTATGTTCTTTGTGCCTTTTGGTCCCGTTGTGTTCTTGACGCCAAAGTCGGTCAGTGTGCACTCGTTTCAGACGCTAAATCTGCTATCATTGACAGATACGGGGTTAACTTGTTTGCCTCACAGCGTGAGGCCGTCAGTTCAAGATCACAACCAGCTCACAGTTTCAGCTTGACGCTGCTGGAACTGTCCTTTCCAAACGTGTTTCTGTCTTTGTTGGGAATTGCTTTGCATTTACACACGCTTGGCAGTCACCTTGTCGGTCTGAATTTCGACTTCAGACAGAATCTTTGTATTCAGTGGGTATTCTCCGTAGTCCCTGTTGTTTGTAGCTTTGCTTCCTCAGTCGGTGTGACTGAACCTTTGTGTTCACATGTCCAGAGTCGAGTCCAGCAAACCGGAACAGTCTGCCTCAGACTGCACCTTGTGTTTCCTGGGATCCTCGGGAGTCCAGATCTTGGCCACCATGGTGTTGTTGGGGCCCGGGCCTCGCCGTTTCTCGTCCGTCCATGAGAGTGAGTGCCCCGCCAAGGGCGGATAACCGTATGCTTCCGCTTCTGCCATACCTGCCGACAGAAAAGAAGAAAAAAAAAAATGACGGTCGTATTGACATTAGTGATGACGGTGACGAATTTAGTCGTAGCCGTAGTCATAATTATTTGTAATGCATCATTTCTGATTAGTTCGTATTGTTTAACCCCACGCCGTGAGATGGCCTTAGTTGCCTGCTCGGCGTTAAACCCAAATAACTAAGTAACTAATTCGCTTAACCCCTTTCCTGCCACTAGACGCATTTTTATTTCTGAACTTTTTTTTTTTTTTTATCATTCAACGACCCAAAACCAAAACCGTTCAAGGAATATTGATGCGGTCTGGGCTAAGCAAGAGGCATAGATCCTCATGAGGCCCCGATACGGTCTGGGCTAAGCAAGAGGCATAGATCCTCATGAGCCCCGTACGTCTGGCTAAGCAAGGCTAGATCCATAGCCCCGATACGTCTGGCTAAGCAAGAGGCATAGATCCTCATAAGCCCCGATACGGTCTGGGCTAAGCAAAGGCATAGATCCTCATAAGCCCCCGATACGGTCTGGGCTAAGCAAGAGGCATAGATCCTCATAAGCCCCCGATACGGACTGGGCTAAGCAAGAGGCATAGATCCTCATGAGCCCCAGCGACAGCGGGGGCTCATGAGGATCTATGCCTCTTGCACTTGGATCGCGTTTTCGGCGATGGAGGGGTTAATATAAACTCGGCTTATATTAAACCGGCCTATATAAAAATTATTATGCCATGCTAAGTCAAAAAACAGCAAGTCCACTTTTGTGAAAAGCGATAGTTTCGTTGTAATACACTGAATTTCGCGCTATTCACAAAACACGGTCTTAATATCCTTTGCCTTAACAGCGCCGCTCTGCGCTCCGTCACCCCATCGCATCAGAAATCTTCCCAGAATTCATTTCAATACCGGAACAACATTTGTCTAGTTCACAGAGCAATTTATTTCTTACATTACTCTATTTAATAAAGAGGGCCACGGTTTCATACCAAATTCAGAACAACCAAAACAAAAAACAAAAAACAAAGAGAGAGAGAGAGAGAGAGAGAGAAGAGAAATCACCTGATCGCCAGCATGGATAATGTTTTAAGTTGGGAAAAACTGATGTTTCCATCAGTTGAGAGATTTAGCTAAACCGCATACGGGCTAGGCCATTTTCATGTCATTGTTTTCGAAAAGAAAATAGTGTTTGTGCGTTCCAGTTTTGCCTCGCACTATGTGGCTTTTTGTCGATTTCAAGCCTCAAGAGCAAGAACAAACCAATAAAATATGAACCGTGTAATAAGAAAGGGAACAAAATCGTGTTAACATGCAGTCTACATCTCGGGTCTCCCCCACAACCAATTTTCGTCTAGATTAGCCAGGCTCAAACGTCTCATCATGTACAGACCCGTGATTTCCCGTCTGAGAACCCACACAGCTGCACGCCTACCCAGCCAAACTTGGCGACAGTTTCTAGAGCACGTGAAACCCCCCAACCCCACCTCCATAGTCTGATGTTCTGTCCTCAATCTGAGGATGTCATTGATGATGATTTCAAGAACAGGCTTAGATTCTCATGAGCTTCTGCAGCTGCGGTTTCTGGAGAACGTGTAGCTCTACCGCCCACGCTCCAAAGTCTGAGATCCAATTTTTGATGATGTCTTCAGATTTGAGGACGTAAACAAATGTGTGCCGGCAAGCGATATAAATTCTCATGATCCCCTGCGGATGCAGGGGATCATGAGAATTTATATCTCTTGCAGTTAGCTAGTTATTTGGGTTTAACGCCGATCAGGCCATCACACGGAAGTATATCTCTTGCAGACATAAAAAAACTTACAGATCTACTTAACCCGGATGGTGTCCTAGATCTAAATACGCAACAGACTTTCAACCAGCAAGAGGCAGGATTCTCATGAGCATCTGTGCCTCTTGGAAATGGAAGTGGGTTGTATGAGGCAGTGTCCTCAGCCCCAACCCCTCCCTCACACAACAAACCCGCCCTTATTTCTACCCTTATCCGATCGATCAGACAGAAGTTGCGATTCCCAGCGAATCGATTGCCAAGCCTTTAGTTACACTACAGGATTTCTTTTTCTGTGAGGAGTTTGTTGTGCCAATGTGATTTTCAGAAACCTCACGCACAAGGGGGAAAAATATATGCACTCATAATACATGCAAAAAACAACAGACAAAATCTTTTCAACAATTCATTTTTAGGCCGTCACAGTAGGAGATGGATCGATATTGTTTGTTCAAGGGTAGTGCCAGATTAGCTTGGCGCTTTTCCAGGCGCCAAGCAGGCTGATCTGGCACTGCCCTTGTACTATCATGGTCGAGCTATCTGCCACATCTGGTACCTTTTTATACACGCCTTCTCAAAGTTATAAGTCATCACTAGGTGTGAATGGATGAAACAATAGTAACTGTTTTGTCACAACAGTACAAATAAATAAATAAATAAATAAATAAATAAATAAATAAATAAATAAATAAATACATAATACATAAAAAATAAATAATAAAAAATAAATTATAAAAAATTAAATGAATTAGGAAAGAAAGAAAGAAAGAAAGAAAGAAAGAAAGAAACAACAAACAAACACAACAAACAAACAAACAAACAA